>CM049314.1:45918544-47118544 GCA_026874595.1 Sipunculus nudus | reverse complement strand
CAAATCTGACTTTCTTTACCCGTAGGTTACGTTTCTAGACAAGGACATGCTATTTCAGCGTAAATTTACCTATGTCTCTCTTAATATTTTCACGCCATGTAAACATCCCTCTCTCAATTTAATATTGCAAAAAAAGGAAAGTCATTGATTTCCCTATTTTCTCTTTCTAAAAAAAGTCCCCTGAGGTTTGAAGAAGACCCCTTGTGGCCCTAGTTAACAGTCAGCACTGGGTCTCTTCGTCTCCGTCCAGTGACAGGTATTGAGTCCGCCGGGTCTCGCAATTTAACAGGCAGGAGCGAACAGTTAACCCTGTCTTTTGTAAACTCACCCGCCCCCTGCCCGAGTCACCCCGTCCAGGCCCAGCCACCACCGGGAGAGACATGAAGGTAAACTCATCAGTCTGTCTGTCACATCGAAATGTTATATGTTTACACGAGTTGTCTCCTCTAACAGGCCTTTGCAATTGGCATTAGCAAAAGCACCTGGGGTTTATATATATATATAAATATATATATATATATAAATATATATATATATATATATATATATATATAGGTACCCGGCGTTGTCCTGGGTAACTCATCGAAAACAAACTTTGAAAAAACATTGAAACGTTTGCTCCTTTGTACATATATTGGTTCGTCAAATCATCAGCTCATTTTTGGAAAAAAAATAATATTCTAAGATATCAAGGATAGGAAGAGAGCTTATTTATGTTTATAGATGCAATCATGAGCTGTGACGTAACTTGATTCAGACATGAGAATACGAGTGAAAAGATTAAAGACCTGCATCTTTATACATTTACGCCTATGTATTCATGTAATTTATTAATCATGCTAGACCTTATCTCTGACCACATCAATGCATGAATAGTGTGCTCCATCAGAACGCTTTAAACAGGGCTTACTACCTTAAATACACATACATCGTTCTTATCCTAAAAAATGCTGTGTCTATATATATATATATATATATATATATATATATATGTACTAGCAGAGGTAGTACAATTAGTGAATTAGCATTTTGTAATGTTTCTCTAATTACAGGTCTGCCATGTAAACGGATGGTGAATGGAAATGACTTAAATGGCGCCAGAGCATATTATATACTGTTACCCTGAACTATTTTACACTGACGTCTAATACGAATTAAAGTGACTTTTGAATTTAATTATTATAATGACTCTAGGAATATTACTAAAACTGCTATACATATAGTAGCTGTATCATCTGGCTAGCCTACCACTTGCATTTTACTTCTTTGTTCTTATTGGGCCTATATCATGAAACATTAACATATATTGAATATTTATTTGTCTTTCGGCTGAGTGCTCATACATTGCGACCCAACCCACAATAAACACTTATGGACATGGACAATAATAATTAAAGGGGACCCATGGTCCTTCCATGATAGCCGCTTGCAGTGACGAAACGTCTTATACCTTTTAAGGACGACTGTTTCGTCGCCTCCCCATATATTGAGCTAAGTAGTGTTGAACACGATACTGTCGTATTTTCTGGAAAAGGCAGCTTTATTATCAATTTCGGCCGGTGTGATATTGAACCTTCTTCAGCCTGGCAAAAGTATCTTATTTTTAATTCAACTGCAACTGGGAGTGCGGTTTGCTTTATTTATTGTACATTTTGGTCTAAGGGGACAAGGCCCGTATACTGCTCATGACCGTCATGACATAAACTGCAAGAACGTATCTGCTTTGTGTACTATTCCCGTGTTATAAGAGATAAAGAAATATTTAAACTGAGAATTTATGCAATTAGCTTAAAAATTAGCAAAATTAGCATTTTGTTTTAATAAAATGAGATCATGACCGTTTTTCTCCCTCTTAACGACACATTTCGTGCAGAGCTTAGAATCCGCCCACCCGAGTACATATGTGAGGTGGTCACTAAAATGTACTCTCAGATATATTTATCATTTTAGTCAAACTTGTTGGCTAACCCCATAAGATAAAGGACCACAGAGACTGCTGACTGCACCCTGGCGTGATGGGTTCGATTTTTAAATGCCGATGGGTGCTAAATGCTGGAGATCAGTATTTTTTTGTAATATGTGGTTTTCATATATATGTGCATGGGAGAAAGGGAATGAATACAATGAACACAATGAACTTTATATTTGTATATGCTTGTTAGGAATCGAACTTTTTCAAGTAAACGCACTGAAGTACTAACTTTGCCTCATTATCAGTACAAAGTGTACATGTATATGTACATTTTGAGGCAGAGCATGTCGGCGTGTGGTAAGGACGACGGGACTGGCGCTGGTACCGTCGGCGGCTGCAGGCAAGGAGCTGTGTGAACTGATGGCACTTTTGATTACGAAGGAAGGAAGATCTGATATATCTGACAAAAACTGACAGAAATTTCCGGTTGATTACATTTTGACGTAAACAACTGGGGATATTTATCCGGTGGGTCTGTTCACATTCATTATCTGGCACTCCGGGGTAGAGAATAACGTCAAACAAATACTCACGCCTGGCCTCACCCTGGTATTGGATGTGTGTATATTGGAATATCCAAATGATGGCCACCTTCTGTGTATGTGTATCTGATACTCATCAGTACCAGGCTTATCAGGAGCTCATGGATAACCACTTTTCTGGGATATGGCCAAGTCTCGTGAAAACAGATTAAAAACGTGGTCACCGAGTGTTTGAAAAATTCTTTGACAAATCACGCAGATCAGTGCTGAGCATAAAAGAAAAATACACGAGGTCTACTTCAATATTTTTATAGTAGTGACATCTACATAGACGAAAAGCATGGTGCCTTTTATTCCCCTCCAGATATATTGCTTTAAGTTCAGCTGATTAAAATCATCTCAACTATAGGCGTGTCGCCTTGTACGTCCGGCCGTACATCAACAGGGCACAAATCCGTAGATCCAGGAAGCTCTCGCCGGTAAATGCAAATCGTAACGAAGGAACGATGACCACGCTTTTGTTGAAGAGTGAATGAAAACACACGTTTTAGCAGACTGAAGTTCCTCTTGTAAAAGAGAACAAGATCAATCTTCTTGTGGAGGACTTTCATGAAATTTATCTGCTCATTGTTCTGGATATGTTTATCCATTATCGAAGGCTGGTGGCGCCACCTATAACTTCCTCACTTCCTAACCAGCATGTTCTTTTTTGTTCGAGGGCTCTTTTTTATCATTAGTAATTATTGGAATGACGGATATCGTTTTGTTTCAGGTCTCTATTTTTTATCATAAGTTTATATTGGAGTGACGGATATCGTTTTGTTTCAGGGCTCTATTATTTTTCATTAGTTGTTATTGGAGTGACGGATATCATTTTGTTTCAGGGTTGTATGATTTATCACAAGTTATCCTTGGGGTGACGGATAACGTTTTGTTTCAGGGCTCTATTATTTATCATTAAATGTTATTGGAGTGACGGATATCGTTTAGTTACAGGGCTCTATTATTTATCATTAAATGTTATTGGAGTGACGGATGGTGACACAGTGGCGTCAATTTGCCTTCAAGGGTGGGGTTGACTCGCAACTTTTTTTTTCAAATACACACACACACACACAAAACACACTGTGTGTATATATATATTATTGTCTGTGTGAAACATTTAAATATATATCAATTCAGTATAAGGTTTTAGAAAATAAGGTATTCTGTTTCAGTATATGTTAATTCTAAATCAGGTTTAGATTTAAATATTTCATATTAAACTATAAAATTGAACGAAAGTGCATAATTCTAATTATGATATATTTCATTTGCAATATATAAATATTATTCTCTGAATTTCGGGGGGGGGGGGGGGTGGCGGTGATTACATAGATCATCCCCCTTGCAAAAATGGGGGTATATATACAGACATCCCCCTATATTGACGCCCCTGCTTACACAAATATACTTTTTTAACCAAATTACTTCTCACTATGCCTGATTCCGGAAATGACGGATTCCTAATTCCGTACCGTCGGCTATTCGGTGTCATTCCACATGTTCATGTATGGGTTGAGCTATCATACCGGTCAGTTATTGGAAGATGTGGAGGCTGGGGACAGATGATGAGGTCTAGTCGGATAAACTGGATGAATTTTGTCAAAGAGGGAGTAGCTTATTAACCGCTCAAGGACGCCACGCTGCAGGAATATTAACGTCTGTAGGACGAATGTGGTCTGCGAGCCATCACAGCGCATCGGCCTCGACCATGTCATCTGTGTATAAGCCGTAGTCCCCCGTGTCGGCTTCACGTGCTATCACTTCATAACAACGCTGGTTATTTTCAACTTCAGTCATTCGGATTATATACCATCAAATAAACGGGATTTCTGACATGAATATGGAGATGAGTTTGCCATTGGTTTGATATACAGGGTTTAGATGAGCTGCTGGATCCCGGGGAATGTATGATTTGGTGTATAAACGACCTTCCATAATGACTGTTTTGATGGTATCTGTTCACCACCACTTACAAGGGAAAAGAGAAGATAATTTGCCAGCTTTCATACGACCGTTTTCAGAAGCTTTTGAGGAAAATTTTTCTTGAATTGTTCAATATTAAATACATAAATTTAATCTAATTACTTTTACTTTTATCACAATACATCAGTAATATTACATTAATTACTTTACAAATCTTTAATAATTCATGAGCTTTGTTTAATGTCTTTCTTTCAATTTGGTGGCATCATCATTAAATGACGTTGTTTGGTGAAGGCAGGCGTCGCCCTGACAATATGCGGTCATCTGTATTCTTCGTTTTTTTTTTCATTTATTAAACTAAAACCTGTGTGTTTATACCAAGGGTTTATGTTCTTCTTGAGATTCATTCACATCAAGGAGAAATCATGGACATCTGTTATAGAGGTCGCATACCGTTTTCAATTGTATACCAGTGTAGCCTCGCCGGGTACTGAAGGGGCCAAGTTTTAACAGCTTTCATTACTATATTACTGATGGTTCAGGTACTTATAATAGGAAACTTGTTTATTTACTTACCCCACAGTTTCTTGTTCCTGATCTCCTGTATGTATATTGCTTTATACACGCAACTCTGAGAAAACTCAAACTGAGACGTTAAGTTCATGATATATATATATATATATATATATATATATTTATAATAGACTAATTAATATTATTATATAATAAATATTATATATATTAATTTATTATATAATAAATAGATTTATTCAAGAACAATTTGATAATCCTCAATATAAAACATTTCTAAACTGAATCTTTGGAAATTTTCAATGTAGAATCGATTACTACTACCATAAGTGTTGTAGTTTACATATTTAATGAGACAATTTGTATATATTTGCATATCTGAGTTAATTAGTAGAAATGAATACATAATAAATTTATATATTCATCATTTGGCTTTTAATAAAAAGACTGAAGTATTTCGTGTAAAAAAAAAAATGCAGACATATCATTGAGAATATTGGTAGTGGTCTGTTTAGAAGAGCAGCATAAGGGAAATAATTGCCTATTGTTTCACTTATTAGCCGTAATATGTATTGTTTTTCATTTTTTTTTTCATTTTAAAGTTTATTTAAATATTTGTGCTATTTATTAACTAGATTGCATATATTAATTTTTATATATCAAACTGGAATAGCGATACTGAAGGGAAAATAAAAAAAAATGATATTTGGAAGCAAATATTTAGTGTCGTTAAATGGTGTGTCTGCGTCTAGTCTTGTTATCCAGTTAATATATCATATGTTTATTTGCATAAGCAGTAAGCAGCAGGTCGAACCATGATTAATTGTTGGTGTTTGGTGAGAAATAATACATTCATTGTAGCCCATGCAGCCATGGTTGCTGGATATGGGGCACTTTTTTAGCGTAAAAAATACTAAAATGGACAGTGTGTGATAAAACTTCTTTGACAAAGAGCGATAAGTGGTTGATGAAACTAATATTTTATACAGTAACGACACTTAATAATAATAATAATAATAATAATAATAATAATAATAATAATTGTTATATCCATAATAATAACAATAACAATAATAATAATAATAATAAGAAGAATAAAACTTTATTCTTATAATGTGCATATATCCAAAATTTAAATATCCAAATATTCAAAGCGGCTGATAAAACATGCAGACATGAATAAAATTATATTTTACATGCAGTGGTCATGAACGGACGTAAAACTCCGACATTGCAAGAAAAGGGGAAATATGAGCACTATTTTGGGCACCTGCATACTATAAGGGCAGCCTGATTCTGTATTTCTTGTAGAGAAAAAGTGAAATACACACGTCCAGCCTGAACAGAATCAAGCTCCGTGCTAGGTGAGACCCAGTGGACATTGAGAGGTATCTTCAGATACGTCCAAGATTGTGCAGATTAAAGTAACCACTTTTACATATAGAGTTAATACGTGTTTTAAGTTTATGAAACCAATATGAAACCAAAATTCCGCACCTTCAAAGCCGATGCAATGCTGGTGCAACCAATATAGTCAAGATACGATTGTTTGACTTTTGTTTTCTTACTATTACCTTTAAGCTTATTTTTTGCATCCATTAATGGATATCATTCACACAAGTCTCTATTTTGTATAAATTAAGGTCATAATTCGCAGGTAGAAGTGATTAGTACAAATGAGTATAATCTGCATAACAAGTGGCCAATGGGCCATGACGCTCCGCTTATTTTGACATACATGCAGGTGATGCATGTATTAATAATTAATGTTTTGATTTGGTGCATAATTTTTAAAGAACCTTGAACAATGGATAGAATGACTTTCAGAGTGTTCAAAATCAGGCATTTTGTCCGTAGGAAAATATGATACAGTGACTCTTTAAGGTTCCCGAGGTTTTACTAAGAACTCCCTAGATGTTATGGTCTATATCCAACTACTCCTATATATGTCCATCCAACTTATTTGGTGCTGAATGCTAACAGAATATGGGTCACATGGACCTTATTTAAGTTTTCTAAGCAGATATTACAGGGCCCTCCCTGGATCATCATTAAATTAAGTTTCTAGGACCAATTGATACCATTTGTGCCCGTCTGACTATTAGCTAAAATCATGTCCATAACATAGCTCACAGAATATAGTCTCAGTGATCTTATTTTGGTTGTCCAAGGGGACATTAAAATCACGTTTCTGGATCCAAATTTAAATTTTTTGCTATTTTCTGGTGCTCAAAATTATGTTTTCTGCTTCTACCTCACAGAATTAAGGGCATCGTGAGCTAATGGGAGGTGTTAAAGGAGATTTGCCCGAGACCTTCTTGAATTTAAAGTAAGAAGGTCCGAGGTTCATCTGTTATGATTTCTGCCCATCAAGCCTGTCCAATAGCTCACAGGATATATGTTACAGTGACTCTATTTCTAGATCCAAAGGAGACTCTCCAAGGGCCTCTCTCGATTTCACAATAGAATGTTCTAGGTCCAACAATTTAGAGTTGTGCCCATGCATTTAAAATTCTGGGCGTTCAACTAATTTCTTGTTTCCATGGACATTGACTCAGGACCTCCCTAAATGTTTCATCAGAAGATTGTATAGACCTAAATGATACATTTGTGCCCCGTCTGACTGCCTGGCTGCTCAAAATCATGATTTCGGCCTATAGGTCGCAGAATATATAGGTCACCATGACCTAATTTTAGGTTTTCTAAGGAGATTTGACCAGAACCTCTCTGGATGTTGCATTAGAAAATTCTTGACCCAACAGATACAATTTGTCCCATCTGACATTTAGGGTGCTCATATGATATCTTTTTTCTATAGGTCACAGAAAATAGGTCATGGTGACCTTATTTCATGTGTCTGAGCACATTTGCCCAGGACCTTTCTGAACGTTACGTTAGAAGATTCTAGGCCTAATCGTTACCATTTGGGCTTCGTCTGACTGTGCAAAATCATGTTTCCGGCCCATAGGTCCTGGTGACCTAATTTCAGGTTACTATGACCTAATGTCCGTTTGCAAGGAGATTTGTCTAGAACCTCTATGAATGTAGAGTAGAAAATTTCAGATTCTGCTGGTTACAGTTGGTGTCTTATTAACGTCCGGACTGCATCATTTGAAGGTCTCAAAAATAGAGAAAAATCTGCGTAAAAATTAGAAAAAAAAGTACAGATGACGCCAGCAGTCTACAGGAAATGATGAAACACTCCATGACCAACACGTAAGGAAATACTCATGGAAATCAATGCTTCAGTTATTCAGATACTGGAGCTTTTGTATCAAATTTTTTTAATTATTCTGGGGGGGGGGGGGGAGTCACGAGCCCCATAGCTCGGAGGATATAGGTCGCAATGACCTAATTTAAGGTTTCCAAGAAGCTTTTTTCATGAACTTTCTAACGTTATAACTAAGATGACTTTCAGTCAGCTGAGCGAAAAAAAATCACTACATGCTCCTGTAGGAGTCTATTAATTTTGACGGGTCACAACATATACAAAAAAAAATGAACATATTCCGACGTTACATGTTTCACAAATATTAACTTTCAGTTTCCAGTATGCTGTACACATTGTAACAAATGCATATAAATGCGTGCCATATACATATCATACCTCGATTTTAACCAACTGTCTGCGTGAGTGTAAACTTCATTATTTTTTTCGTTATAGAAAGTTCCATTCATTTCATATATACTGGAAAAGGATAAGCAATTATATACTCCCCGCTCTCTCTTCTAACCAAAGGCTTCTTAAATACAGGTTTAAATAACATTTGCTAATTTCATAGGTCTTAGTTAAACTTGGTTTAAACATATTAATTAAACCAGTATAAATAAATTGCCGTTAAGCTAATGCAAATGCTCTGCTGGGAAACATATATAAAAAACAAAGATTCTATACAAACACAATGTGAGTACAAGTGGATACATTAACACTGACTTCTTACATATGACATGTATATTATACAGGGAACTTAATCCAACACAATATTACACCTTAAACTGATGCACAGTTTATTTAAGTAGTAAAATTGTGCCGTTTCTTGTGAAATGCAAAAATGAGTTTCTTAACAGAAAAAATCAATGAATGTATATGATGCGCGCTTTTTTCTCACAAAAACATGATGATCATTATTTGAATTGTCGCTTATTTCATATGCTAATTAGTTAATTATACATTCAGTTAAATACCGGGGGGTAAGGTCAATCAAAACTCTGTACCCAAGCAAGCACACCTTGACATAAATGACCAATCGATGCAGTGTTACGCATTTCAACCCCACGTTCTTCATGGTTCGACCTATTGCTCATAAAATATGCAAATAAGCTCATTGAATATTCACTGGACAACCAGAGGAGAAGATCAGTAACCAAAATAGTCAGACAAAAAATTTCACTACACTTAATATATGCTTCTAATTAAATCCAATTTTAAGAGAAAATTCAGTCATTATCGCTATTCCCATTGAACGTACACATAAAATTGTATTTATATATGCAAATGGTTAATAAATGAGGTAAATAGGTCAATTAGCTTTGAAAGTGAAGAAAAATATCTGTCACGTGTAATAGGTGAAATGATAAGCAGTTATTTCCGTTATGATGTTCTTCTACAACTACCTTTAACATTGATCCCAATAATCTGTCTACCTTGCATAATTTATCTGCATTTTATTAATTAAAAAATACATGATTCCATATAAACTATGTTATATCTTATCAAATTTGAATATTTTGTATCCGAAATACTTTAGCCTTTCGATATTTTTTTCAAAATTTATATATATATATATATTGTATGTATGTATGTATGTATGTATGTTTATATATATATATATATGTATATATATATATATATATATATATATATATATATATATATATAGCTCGGTTTTAATGTGGCCGCCATTTATCCAACATGGCTAACGAAATAACGCATACATCAATTTTCAGTTACATAATGATTCAAAGTGTGTTTTCAAAAATCTATATGAAAATTTGACAGAACCAATGCAGAATTTAGACACAGCCGCATACACTTATTTGAAATGCAGGCCCTCTATTGGTGACCTTGCTAATCAACCTGACTGGTGGTAAACTGGTATTTTCTCGTGTTACCAAGGAAACCTTAACTCTCTCGCTTCAACAGCCATCTTCAGGCATCTTCAAAGCAAACTGAAAGAGGGGCAGCATCTATACATACACACGCCAGTGTATAATGAAACCAGGGAGGTGAGAGAATGAGCTCGTCAAAGAACACTTGATCAATACGAACTACATTGTGGTCCACGTAATGCTAGTAACTAGGTAATGTAGAAGAAACCAGTCATATAGTCCAGGGACAGTTGCCAAGTTATAGAATCCCGTGTGATTTTAATAAAAAAAAAAGCGGTCACCATACATAATTTTAAAGCAATCTAAAATTCCATTTTTTCCTGGTGTTATAAGGTCACAGAACAAGGTTAAGGTCATGGCTTGTAATACATATTGAATGTAACCCGGGTCAGTTGTAATTCCGTGGGAATTTAATGAAGAAAGCGGAAAACATATATCATTTTAAAAGCCGCTTATAACCTCAGCAATCTAAATCCATGTTGTCTTTTGTCCCCAACAGTTTCGAGGTTACAAAACAAGGTTAAGGTCATGAGTTTTGATATTGATTGAATTTAGCAAAGGTCAGTTTTCATTCCGTGGGGGTTTCATGAAATAACTATCAATATACATTATTTTAAAGCTTAATTATAACCTTATTAGTCCAATTATAACCTTATTTTCAATACAAAGCAATCGTTTATTTGGCAGTGTGAAAGAAGATGCAATCATGTACGTGCTCTTAAAACAGATAATAATGAAAAAGTACACAGTACAAAATGAGCATGGTCAGAAGACAAAACAGCCTAATGTGAAGCCATAATGCGTAATATTTCACGGCATACAATAGCCACAGAAACGAAGAAAGCCAACAATAAGGAGGTCAACTGTATTAATATATCGACAAATAACCTACTCTAACTGCCATGTATATAAGTATCCAATTATTTTTTAAAAACATATCCGGACCGGTATTTTGAAAGTTATCAACTAAAAAAGCGATTTTACGACTTTGTCTGTGGTCTTGGATTACCAGTTGATATGAATAAAGCTAAATGATGTATATGATAATGATCTATCTAAAGTCAAACAGATGATTATTATGACTGTTTAGGTTTAAAGTATATCATATTATGATACTTTCACTCACATACGTTGACTTGGAGTACATACATATATATATATATACATATATGTGTGTGTGTGTATGTGTGTGTGGATGTATGGGTTTGTGCGCGCGTGTGTGAAGTATAAGAAAATGTGCAGGTCGCGTACTAAAATAAACTCACTGGCTTAAAAAATGAGTGCTAGTAATGGTTTGATAATGACGACGACATTGATGATGTTGATGACGGTGTTACTCGTG
Organism: Sipunculus nudus; assembly: GCA_026874595.1. NCBI lineage: Eukaryota > Metazoa > Annelida > Sipuncula > Golfingiida > Sipunculidae > Sipunculus > Sipunculus nudus. The sequence continues at coordinate 47,107,140 of CM049314.1, read as the reverse complement.
AGTCGTGATTGTAAAGGCCAGTGACGTCATTTGACGGATAACTTTTAGTTACTGATTCAGTAAGGGATAACTTTTAGTAACTGATACAAATAGGATAACTTTTAGTTACTGATCCAGTAAGGGATAACTTTTAGTTACTGATCCAATAAGTTATCTTTTATTTACTGATTCAGTAAGGGATAATTTTTAGGTACTGATGTAGTAAGGGACAATTTTTAGTTACTGATGTGGTAAGGGGTAACTTTTAGTTTCTGATCCAGTAATATTAACTTCTAGTTACTGATCCAGTAAGGGATAACTTTTAGTTACTTATCCAGTAAGGGATAACTTTAAGTTACTGATCAAATGAGGGATAACTTTTAGTTGCTGATCCAGTAAGGATAACTTTTAGTGACTGGTCCAGTAAGGGATAACTTTTAGTGACTGATCCAGCAATGGATAACTTTTAGTAACTGATCAAATAAGGGATAACTTTTAGTTACTGGTGTAGTAAGGGATAACTTTTAGTAACTGATCAAGTAAGGGATAATTTTAGTTACTGATCCAGTGAGCGATCACTTTAAGTTACTGATCCAGTAAGGGATAACTTTAAGTTACTGATCAAATGAGGGATAACTTTTAGTTGATGATCTAGTAAGGATAACTTTTAGTGGCTGGTCCAGTAAGGGATAACTTTTAGTGACTGATCCAGTAATGGATAACTTTTAGTAACTGATCAAATAAGGGATAACTTTTAGTTACTGGTGTAGTAAGGGATAACTTTTAGTAACTGATCAAGTAAGGGATAACTTCAAGTTACTGATCAAGTAAGGGATAATTTTTAGTTACTGATCCAGTAAGCGATAACTTTAAGTTACTGATCCAGTAAGGGATAACTTTTAGTTACTGATCAAGTAAGGGATAATTTTTAGTTACTGATCCAGTAAGCGATAACTTTAAGTTACTGATCCAGTAAGGGATAACTTTTAGTTACTGATCCAGTAAGGGATAACTTTTAGTTACTGATCCAGTAAAGTTTTTCTCATCATTTGTTTCATTATAATATGCGTCAATATAACATTAAACACAGGTTTGTTTCAATAGATGTGCAGAGAAATTAGAAGAAACATTCTGGTATACTTGTTTTACTATCGTCCGTCCCATAAAGTACTGTCCAACTATATTTGATAAAACATTCAACGTTTATATTTAATTGAATACAAAATCAATTTATCCTAACATAATGATATGTCAGTAGCTTAACTAAATACTCCCGCAAATATTTAGAAGGAAACCAACGTCCGCCCTCGCAAAGAATTCAGGTGGAAATTAATTAAATATTAAAGAAAATAGACAGTAGTAGGGTGCCAAACATAAAATAGCTATTTTCATTTCATATTAAAGCAACAGTTTACTTTTTTGTATCAAATTAAAGATTATAAACTTATTAACAACTTAAGTCCTAGTGGAAAACGTTCACCCCAATAGGGGGCGCTTGGGGGTTTGGAAAATTTGATCACGCCTTGATGACTAAAATGAAAGGTCATATACAGTGTAGTTCAATGTAGTACAATGTTCAAATCGTGTGACTGGATAACCTGATTTAAATATATTTGATCATACAAGCGTAAACCAGCGTCAAACAGCTATATATATATATATAAAGTCAGCTAAAGCACCATGGCAAGCATGCATGATATAACCCAGAAGCACAACAAACAACTCCTGAGCGACAACAACACAACAAAAAACAGCGGATGCAATTGCCAAAACAAATCAGAATGCCCCCTTAAAGGAGCATGCCTTCAAGACAGCATTGTCTTTGCCGCCACGGTCAAAACGCAAGCACCGAGAAGACATATAAAGGACTTGCCGGTACCGATTTCAAATCCCGGAACAAAAACTACAAAAAGAAACCATTAATTTCCTTAAATATGAAAATTTTGAAATGCAGGCTTAATCCTTATCTCCGTGCAATTTCCACCTCACCAGGGCTGAGTGCGTCAACGCATAATTACATAACTGCACCAACCGTTGACGAACCACATAAGAAGATTGCAAATGCATGAATCGAAAACACGTGCTAATGTGTAACTGAGCATTTTCGTAAATAATCACTATGTACCAGCTCTTAGCATCCCGGTAATAGAGCACTTTTGGATTCGTTCTGCAAACATACAACATATATAATCCATTTGCCAGAGCGCAAACTCCAGGCATTTCAGAGCCACTTTCCTTTGAAAATTCAATATATTCAATATGAAGAGGCTATTATCGGTTACACTGGAAACGAAACACACATGGCCGCCGATCCTGGCTGGCCGTGGGACAAAATGATCAGATGCTGTAAGGTAAATGCTTTAAGATATAATACAATGTACAATGTATATACAACGTTTGTTACTTTTAGAACCATGTGAACAAATAGATCATTGTTTTTTATTGTTTTCTACTGAACAAAAAGGCCCTAGCGCGTCCTAGTGGCCATAGGCTGACCGCTGTTTAAGCGCGGTACTATTCGAAAGCAGGTATGACCAAATACTATAATATATTAAACCCTGCTATAAATTTCAACTGTTTCAACCTGTAGTCACGTCCTGAAGCGGCGTCCACTAAGTCACAAAGTATTCAGGTAGCGTGTTTAATATGGTGGCTCCTTGCCGGAGTGCTCATATTGTTTTAGCATTGTCACATCCAAAACAGATATATTTGTATTTCATGATAACACCAACACGTTTTTATAAACTATAAGCTGGTGAGCAGTGACACTTGTTTATACTTAACTAGATGTCAGATAAATCACATTGCTCCTGTTGAATCGGTATAAGTGTAATCATAATAGGTGTTTCATCCTGTGTGCCGCCATACAAAGGTTGTCTTACTTGCTGCTTGTCTAAATTTGAGACAGCACTGATAATCTAGTGTTCTAGACTGTCTAGACATGGTCTGTATCCTAACCACAGGGCTGGCTGATTTTATAGTCTTCAGTAAGCGCGCCATAAACAAAGGACTGTGACCCGGTACCGAGCAGACCTGGACGACCATATACACGCGCCATTCGTTAAGTGTTGATGACAAAATTCGCCAGGTTGAAACGAATCAGGAGTGGACAGGGGACGCGACTGTTGCTTGTGTATGGCATATCTAATACAACACCAGCTACATTGTGGAGACATGGCCCCATCTATGTTATATGACATCCAGGAGTTAAATTCACATGATTACAATAACAACATGGTGGTTTGTAAGCCCAGTTATCTATGAAATCATCCTAAAAAAGACTACGTTGTTGCTTTTGTAAATTAGACAAATACAATTTAACGTTGACCTGGAAAATAGGGCATAAACTAACGATTTTATAGCATACATAAGCCAAAACTGTCTCATATACATGTATGATTGTTATAGAAAACATTGAGATATTGCCCAAAAATAAACTTACACAACAATGTTAAAAGGTTAGGTGTCAGTCCATACGGGTAATCAGACAGTTATCAGACTTAAATGTCTAGACCATTGCACTTTTATTCAAACAGCTTGCTTTCAACAGTTGCTGTAATAAATATCAAATCAAGCCGTCAGGCACTGAGAGACATTACAAGAGTGCGGCTCCTGTGTAATGTCGGTGCAGTGACTGATCTCAAACAAATGCAGGAAGCTACTGAATATCTGGTGGTTGTGACAGTGACAGACAATATGAGGGATGGATAAAGGAATCCGACGTAGGGATGGATAGAGTAATCCGACGTAGCCTGCGTGTGGGGAGAGCACTTACTCTGCCGCTAGGGGCTGACGCGCTTTCACCTAATCTGTCACCCGGACAACGCTCTGCAGCTCCCCGTCATTAACCATCCGTTTCCTGAATGCTTCTTTACAGTAGATGATATCTGGTCCTCGAGTTTTGCCTTGATATTGTCTTTAAGATCAAGGTAATTAACCTTCAGTTGCCCATACAAAAACATATTTCTTCGTATGGCAATATTTGAAGTTCCAGATGAAAACGTAATAATTACGGTACACCTCCACTGCTTGAGGAAGTATTACATTTTCCAATCAGATATTTGGTTTGGTTACTTGGTTGGCTGCCTGATAGTGGAGGCAAGCTACGTTACTCAAAATATTGTGAACTATTGATGAGACTTTGTGGAGCGTAAGGGTAAGGGCCATATCGGCTCCCTGACATTACGACCAGATCACTGGCTGTCAGAGTGCCTTTACATCTAGGTCTGAGGAACGCATTATAAAACCCCATGTGGATGTAAATATTTTCGTCATTTTTGACAACGCCTCATACCTTCAGGTACACTGTCAATTGACATAAACCAGACTAATCGTTATCATTTTTAGTGTACTTTCTAACAACACTAAACATGAGCGAGAAAAAATCCGTTTTAACTCAGCATATCGATAAACCCCTCCGCATGTTTGTTGAATTTCTGAGCGCATGAATACAGGGATGGATCGCATGGGTTACTGGACGCAGCCAGCTTGTACGCGACACAGGAAATGCCTCGTTACCATAGAGACAGGCTTTCAGTTTGAGTTGTGAGTTCACATGTATTCTCTTGTGTTAATTCATCATTCGTAGCATAATGTTAAGATTATGGGCTGTTTACCACAATATAAATGCAACATGATGGAAGACCACTGCGATGCATTCCTCGACATTTTTTGAATCACGACTCAAGTAGGCTTACCAGTCCAATTATCATTGTCTACTGAGTCGGGTTGTCACGGCTAGGTACGGGTTACAGCCTTTCAACATGCAATGGCACCTTGAACGAAATATTGATAACCATAATATTTTTTTAATTTATGTTACCCTTTTCCATTGTCAAAACGGGGAATTTCTTTATCCCGTCCGAGGTCATTTATTGGTATAAGGGCCGTCTCCTCGTCTGTGAAACGTGCGCGTGAGCCGTGACATGATATAGAAGTTTGACTAGGATCCTTGCCGAGGTATACATGTAGGTCCAGACTAAAGCCCTTGTACCTAGTTTTATTCAATCTAATTCCTCTAATCCTTCATGTCAAGTCCAGAGCTGAAAATATAAGCCTTGCCTTTTCAACGTCATTTGCAGACATTACGGCACGGGTGGCGACCCCTTTGTTTGCAAGACATTTCTGCTGTTGTCGGGACGACTGGGTGTATTTAGTGGTAGATTTTAGGCCTCACTTGATAACCACAGCACGCAGTTTAATCAGCACGCCTGATGAAGCGACTACTACAATCTTACGTGAACCATACAAACCAGATCACATGGGAAATATAGAAGTCTTTATGACAACGCCTCAAGAAGCGACTGCTGTCAGCATATTATATACGTGCAACACACTAACCAAGTAGTAACAGAGACTTTATGACGGCACTTGATGAAGAAACAGTTACTTCCTTACGTGCACCACACAAACGTCAAACAACACCCCGAGTTACAAGCGTCTTAATAAAAACGCCAAACAAAGCAAAAACTGCTAGGTCCTAGCTTACTTCCCCCACACATACAAATAGAGCAATGTGCTGAAATTAGTCTTAACTTATTGAGGTATTTAAATTGGCAACATAAGAACAGATATGACTTGAGGCCGACTTCGTTCAGTGGCGCTCTGGGATCACATCAACTATACTGTATTATATGATTCCCCCAGCGCCCGTTTATATATTAATTCTACAGTACCTCAGCTCCAGGGAGTAGGGTAATGCTTGGTGTCACGTGATTTGAAAGATAGATAACCAGACAATCGCATTTTTTGGTCCTGAATACAGGTATTTTCTTACACGTTGAAGGGAGCCATGGTAACGGTAGCGACATGATACGTGTTTGGTGGACTGTGTGTTGGTGATGTACACGCTGGAACCTCGGAAGTCCTAGAATTTACACTGTTAATGAGAGCACCACTGACCTCCAACTGTTTATGCTTCTAGAGAACTTAATAAAGGCGGGAACTGTGTTCTTATGACCTTTACACACAATAATAAACTACGGCTTGTACATTTGTATGATGCTATCCTAGATTATAGATTGGTTAAAAAACAGGAGTACCAACGATGTTTGTAATATACTGATTAATCTCTCTGTTTATTCCTGTTTCTGGAGTAACTGCGGATTATGAAGCGCTTTTCATCCCCGCCTGACAATTGTTATCTTTATAGACAAGTTCAATTACCAAAATAATTGGGAAGACATAAAACTAGCTTGAATACAAAGGCTTTTGGGGCAAATGATACCATCACGTTAGGACAAAGGGAATAATAGATTTTCTTAGTTAAAAAATGTATTGGTATTGAGAAGTATTTATATATGAACCTAACCTTTCCGACCACAGTGATCCCAGCCACAGCCACGACACTACCGCTATCCACACTCAAATCTAAGTTCATTTAATATGGCTGGGGAACTCAACTTATAACATTTGTATTTGCTCACTTATTACTCGTTTGCTCTTGGTTATGCTGGTCATAATAAAGATAGAGTATTCTTTGAAGCATGGGATGAAAGTGATTCTGTAATATTAATTTTCAGTGAAATTGCACAAATTTAATATGATAATAATGCTAATGTAGCATCCTCGGCCAAAACATCTTAATACTAAATGAATCCTATAATCAAGTTAATTCTAGACCCCATAAAAATACACTTCATTTTAAACCTGACACGATCTACTTTTTAATCTTTAATTCTCATGCAAAATATAGAATTTCAATTTTAAGGAACGGAAAAACATGGTAAATGGAAGAAAAAAAAAACACGAAATAAAAACTTTCGTGTAGTTCAATGTGAGCCCAGTAAAAAAGTAGCCTGCTACTACTGAATAAAATAACTCATTGTTTAAATATTTCTTAATCGTATATGAATATCATAAGAACACATGTGACAAAGTCACCAATACCCATACCATTAACACCTGCATCATGCACTAAAATAGCAATAAATACTATGGCTACCCGGAAAATGTTCCCATTTTTTAACATCGATATTTTATAACAAAACAGTTTTTATAAAATAACAGTAAACAATAAGGGGCCCGGACAGTCGAGGGGTAAAACGCTCGGATCTCTCCGCTGGCAACCCTGCGTTCGATCCCCGGTGTGGCTATAAGAGTGGGTTGTAGTTGCCCGTCCAAGGCCAGTGGTTTTCTTCTACCGAAACAGACTACCGAACACCATCATCGGAGCCATGGAGAGTGCCTTGATTAGTTAGTACAATCCTTGTAAAATAAATAGTCTAACTGTGGTAGACTGTGGACATTCTTGGAGTCGACATCAGTTACCCAGGTAGACTGTGGGACATTCCTGGAGTGGACATCAGTTACCCTGGTAGATTGTGGGACATTCCTGGAATCGACATCAGTTATCCTTGGAGACTGTGGGACATTCCTGGAGTGGACATCAGTTACCCAGGTAGACTGTGGGACATTCCTGGAGTGGACATCAGTTACCCTGGTAGACTGTGGGACATTCCTGGAGTGGACATCAGTTACCCTGGTAGACAGTGGGACATTCCTGGAGTGGACATCAGTTACCCTGGTAGACTGTGGGACATTCCTGGAGTGGACATCAGTTACCCGGGTAGACTGTGGGACATTCCCGGAGTGGACATCAGTTACCCTGGTAGACTGTGGGACATTCCTGGAGTGGACATCAGTTACCCTGGTAGAGTGTGGGACATTCCCGGAGTGGACATTAGTTACCCAGGTAGACTGTGGGACATTCCTGGAGTGGACATCAGTTACCCTGGTAGACTTTAGGACATTCCTGGAATGGACATCGGTTACCCTGGTAGAATGTTGGACATTCCCGGAGTGGACAACAGTTACCCTGGTAGTCTGTTGGACATTCCCAGAATGGACATCAGTTACCCTGGTAGACTGTAGGACATTCCTGGAGTGGACATCAGGTACCCTGGTAGACTGTGGGGCAGTAATGGTTTAGACGTAGTATTCTTGCCCCTGTTGGACATATCAGAGATAGAGGTCCATTCTTTTTTCACCTGTGCGACATAACATGACTAGACGTTAGTTACTCTAAACCTCGTTGGGGCCTGAACAGGCGAGTGGTTTCTCCGCTGGCGCCAAGAGTTCGATCCAAGCTTTAAGAAAAGGTTAGAGTGCCACGTCAAGGGTCGGTGATTGTCTCCGAGTTTTCCAGAATCCGCCACCTGTAGATGCCATCGAACGCCACATACGAGCCATGAAGAGCGCCTTGTATTAATTATTATAGCTAGTTTTGCAACGGAAGTAAACCAAATAAAGTTTATATTTAAATAATCTATACTTCTTGCTCTTGTGGGCCCTGTTGTTTCCTTGGAGAATAATCTATAGATTAAGTCGTGATCATTTGAACCAAAGTTGCAACCCCAGGTGCTCACTCGGACATCAATCTTCTTTTTAATGTCAGTAGTGGTCTTTTTACAGCATTCGTGTTCTATAAAACTCGATACAAACTTTTTCTGATAAAATGTTTTGCGATGGCAGGTCTCCATTATTGCATTATACAAAGTAGCTTTCGAATATACATTGTATTGGGATTAGTTTCATTATCCACCTGCCCTTTAAAACCAACATGCTTTATTAGAAAGTTAAACTACATGCTGCTGGGAACACATACACCGACACGCATAGTGAAGAGCCGATATATTACGGTAGTTTAACGTAGAGTAAAAGGAATAATATGGTGGGCGGATTCACACTTGCGAAGTTAAAATTGCGCAATTTTTACTTTTTCATTGTTTTGCGAGGATTCTATTTTCACTGACTCACCATACAATGACTTACACAGAGTATATCATTACCTTAACCTCGTTATATTAATTAATTATCATAACCTCGTTATATGAATTCATTATATTAGACAATACATGCGCCAAATATAACACATCCGTGAATATGAACATCGAACGAGTGGACATAACTTTTCATTATCAACACATTATTTGAAAGATCTGATGTCATTTAAAATTTTAAAAATCTTTGAATCACAAATAACCTACATGATCTTTTATTATTTATTAAAGCAATCTATTTCTCATTGACTTGTCTTCGATGAATGGGATTCTTATTCGCGAAGGGTTTATTGTCGCGAAAAAGTCCCTTTAGCAAATATCGCGAATTTAAAAACCCTCGTGAACAGAAAGCAAACCACATTCCTGAATTTACATTGCGATGCGTTTTACTTACCACAATATTAATTCGTGAGTGACAAAGAAGAGTCCAAAACAGGCCAGTTCCTCGTTTTTTATTTAGTAGGTGTGCCAAGAGACATTTTATTTAGTAATTTTTCTATTTCAAAAATGTAATTTTTTGCTATTCAAATGGAAATCTTAGTTCTTCATTAAGGTCATCATGGAAAAACCAGATAGACAACACCATTGTCAATAGAGTTCACAGTGGCCCAAGATATAGGATTTTATCAAGCTGACGTCCCGTCTTTACTCATTCATATTCTCAATGCATGTACCATAAGTTATTACCAGACACGGGTAGACAGTAATTAACAGGTTATATACTGGTTATATACACCTCTCCCCGCTGACAGCACCTCACAGGACGCTCGCTGGCAGCACCTCACTGGACATCCGCTGGCAGCACCTCACTTGACACCCGCTGACAGCATCTCACTGGACACCCGCTGGCATCACCTCACTGGTCACCCGCTGCCAGTACCTCACTCGTCACCCACTACCAGCACCTCACCGGACACTTGGCGGCAGCTCCACCAGCGAGGTTTCCGGAGAGGTGATGCCGCTTGGTGTCCAGTGAGATGCTGCGAGAGGTACTGCCGATAGTGTCCAGAGAGGTGCTGCGAGGGGTGGTGCCGCGTAAGAGATGCTGCGAGAGGTGGTGCCGCCCAGTGTCCAGAGAGGTGCTGCGAGAGGTACTGCCGCCAGTGTCGAGAAAGGTGCTGCGAGGGATGGTGCCGCCCAGTGTCGAGAGTTGCTGCGAGAGGTGCTGCGACCAGTGTCCAGAGAGGTGTTGCGAGGGGTGGTGTGGCCAAGTGTCCAGAGAGGAACTGCAAGGGATGCTGCCGCCAAGTTGCGAGTTGCGAAAGGTGCTGCCGACAAGCATCGGTAGAAGTCCCCTTGGAGATGCTGCGACAGGCGCTGCCGCCAAGTGTCCAGTTAGGTGTTGGCAGCGGCTGACGAGTGATGTGCTGGTAGCGGATGACGAGTGAGGTACTGGCAGCGGGTGTCCAGTGAGGTGCTGTCAGCGGGTGTCCAGTGAGGTGCTGTCAGCGGGTGTCCATCGAGGTACTGGCAGCGGGTGTCCAGTGAGGTGCTGTCAGCGGTTGTTCAGTGAGGTGCTGTCAGCGGTAGTCCAGTGAGGTGCTGTCAGGGTATTTAGGGTATTTACCAGTGTATCTCTTGAGGCGTAGGCTAACCATCTGGGAACCTGGTAGGGGATTCTGAATTTTGTACCTTTTATTTTCCTTTAATATATACTCGTGTTGTTTAGCCGCTGACTTGTGATTTGTTGTGCACCTGAGTGCGAATACGCTGAGTGGGCCATCAAAAACCACACAATCTCTACTTTACCACGTTAAACCAAAGGCAACCCGGTCCTTCATTTTGTAACGGCAGCCTTATCCGAAGGGCACCAGAAAAGGGGACACTTTATCAGGTGGGCAGTTAGTTATAAACGGGCGATACACCAGACACAGGTAGGCAGTAACAAACGGGCGATAAACAAAACACGGGTAGGCAGTAATAAACAGGCGATACACCAGACACGGGTAGGCAGTAATAAACGGGCGATACACCAGTCACGGGTAGGCAGTAATAAACGGGCGATACACAGACACGGGTAGGCAGTATTAAACGGGCGAAACACCGGGTAAGCAGTGATAAACTGGTTGTACATCAGGCCCTGTAAGAAAGCACAGGTATTAACATTTTCTACATGATCGTGACGGTACCCCAACTTACTTTGGGTTTCACCTGGTTTGTTAAAGTATTGCCTTTAAAAACATGTTTGTTGTTGGCATTTTTGCCGGTACTGACTCCCCGGGTAATCTTGCTCAGCTGTCTGTCGGTGTCCTGCACGGTTGATAATTATCGAATTCTTCTATCTATTGTGTGTTAAAAATAACCTTTTTTTCACCATTGCATTCCTGCAAACATTAAAAAACACCTTCTTTACATCCGCATACCCTTGGCTCTTGAGGTTTTCTGGTCTGAGTTCTGCCTACTCTAGTACAGCGTGTTTGAGAAAGTGGCAGGAAAAAAGTATACGTGGGTTTAATGAACTGCTGGAGCTGTGTCCATGTCATTTGTAAGACGGATGTAAACCAGGGCAGCCAGGTATACTTAATGATAACTAATGATCTGTTAAACCTAGACGACAGACTGTCACCATGGCACCACTGCTCATTCACTCTCACAGCTCCGGACTTCTTAAAGCTACCTTTAAGTGTTCCTTTCTCTAATGGTAATAACTTGATTGCATATCCTGTCGTGGACGCGCAATGCCACAGACAACCCTTGACAGAGCGAGGCTAGTTGGTCTGTGGTCCACAGCTCAAAATAGGAATCACTCCAGAGTCGAAAGAAATACATCAATTATAATCTCAAACCCACTCAGCTTAATAATGATTGTTTTCAATGTCGATGCTTTCATGCATTTTCCATATCTGATGCATAATTTAAGCATAAACTGTTTTTACAGAAATAAGGCCAGGATGTGCACCGATCTGCACATATATTTTGTAATTTATTAACATCCGATGTTTTGGTTCACTTAAGTTTAAAAAAATATCTTTCTGTTTTTTAAGAAGTGTCTTTCTTCATTAAATCATTGAATAGGGGGTGCTGATTGTGTAAAAGGAAAACACAATTATAAATGATCTCCAAGTCACGCCCTTTATTATATTTACTCTCGTAAAATTACATGAATACTCGATAAAAGTCAGTATGTACAATCTTGACCGATTACACATGCGTTCTTATGGGACGGAACATACAAACAAAAGATTTAATGACACACTGGTGTATAGAGCTAATAATGTTCATTAATCAATATTAAATAACCATGCTCTATACAGGACGGAACATACAAACAAAAGATTTTATGACACACTGGTGTATGGAGATAATAATGTTCATTAATCAATATTAAATAACCATGCACTATACAGGACGGAACACACAAACAAAAGATTTTATGACACACTGGTGTATGGAGATAATAATGTTCATTAATCAATATTAAATAACCATGCTCTATACAGGACAAGTCTTTGGGACCAGGTAAATCGAGAGACCAGGTATTGAACTACACCTGTGTCACTGCATGACTTGGCGTGTCGTATCTGTGTATCCTCATATACGACACGCTGTCTTACTAATCTTACATTTTCACATCTGGCAAAAATGACAACATTAAGCTTGTTAAAAGAATGGAGGGTTGTGTATAGTTCAAATGTTGTAACAAGAACGCTAGATCACGGCTTCTCGTGTCACACTCAGTATTGCTTTTAATTCTGACAAAGCAGAAGTTGATTTCATGTCAGTGTGCTTTTTCTATAATAACTGCCCCCTGACGCTAGTTCCCTGTACTTCTAGTAATGATAGCCCAGCGGGGACCAGCAAGACGATGACGATTAACAAATCACGGTGTATCCTCACGCAATATGATATTACTGTACGGCCGACTGCTCACAAACCATGACTAGTTTATAGTTACTCAGACCAAGCTCATACAATCACGGTGTGTCCTCAAACACAATTTGATATTACTGTACGCCGACTGCTCACAAACCATGACTAATTTATAGTTACTCAGACCTAGCTAATAAAATCACGGTGTTTCCTCAAACACAATGTTATATTACTCTACGGCCGATTGCTCACAAACTATAACTAGTTTATAGTTACTCAGACCTAGCTAATAAAATCACGGTGTTTCCTCAAACACAATGTTATATTACTCTACGGCCGATTGCTCACAAACTATAACTAGTTTATAGTTACTCAGACCTAGCTAATAAAATCACGGTGTTTCCTCAAACACAATGTTATATTACTCTACGGCCGATTGCTCACAAACTATAACTAGTTTATAGTTACTCAGACCTAGCTAATACAATCACGGTGTTTCCTCAAACACAATGTTATATTACTGTACGGCCGACTGCTCACAAACCATGACTAGTTTATAGTTACTCAGACCTAGCTAATAAAATCACGGTGTTTCCTCAAACACAATGTTATATTACTCTACGGCCGATTGCTCACAAACCATGACTAGTTTATAGTTACACAGACCTAGCTCATACAATCACGGTGTTTCCATAAACACAATGTTATATTACTCTACGGCCGATTGCTCACAAATTATAACTAGTTTATAGTTACTCAGACCTCGCTTATACAATCACGGTGTGTCCTCAAACACAATATGATATTACTGTACGGCCGACTGCTCACAAACCATGACTAGTTTATAGTTACACAGACCTAGCTAATAAAATCACGGTGTTTCCTCAAACACAATGTTATATTACTCTACGGCCGATCGCTCACAAACTATAACTAGTTTATAGTTACTCAGACCTAGCTAATACAATCACGGTGTGTCCTCAAACACAATATAATATTACTGTACGGCCGACTGCTCACAAACCATGACTAGTTTATAGTTACACAGACCTAGCTAATACAATCACGGTGTGTCCTCAAACACAATATTATATTACTGTACGGCCGACTGCTCACAAACCATGACTAGTTTATAGTTACACAGACCTAGCTCGTACAATCACGGTGTGTCCTCAAACACAATATGATATTACTGTACGGCCGACTGCTCACAAACCATGACTAGTTTATAGTTACACAGACCTAGCTAATAAAATCACGGTGTGTCCTCAAACACAATGTTATATTACTCTACGGCCGATTGCTCACAAACAATAACTAGTTTATAGTTACTCAGACCTAGCTAATAAAATCACGGTGTTTCCTCAAACACAATGTTATATTACTCTACGGCCGATTGCTCACAAACTATAACTAGTTTATAGTTACTCAGACCTAGCTTATACAATCACGGTGTGTCCTCAAACACAATTTGATATTACTGTACGGCCGACTGCTCACAAACCATGACTAGTTTATAGTTACACAGACCTAGCTAATACAATCAAGGTGTTTCCTCAAACACAATGTTATATTACTCTACGGCCGATTGCTCACAAACTATAACTAGTTTATAGTTACTCAGACCTAGCTAATAAAATCACGGTGTTTCCTCAAACACAATGTTATATTACTCTACGGCCGATTGCTCACAAACTATAACTAGTTTATAGTTACTCAGACCTAGCTAATAAAATCACGGTGTTTCCTCAAACACAATGTAATATTACTGTACGGCCGACTGCTCACAAACCATGACTAGTTTATAGTTACACAGACCTAGCTCATACAATCACGGTGTTTCCATAAACACAATGTTATATTACTCTACGGCCGATTGCTCACAAACTATAACTAGTTTATAGTTACTCAGACCTAGCTTATACAATCACGGTGTGTCCTCAAACACAATATGATATTACTGTACGGCCGACTGCTCACAAACCATGACTAGTTTATAGTTACACAGACCTAGCTAATAAAATCACGGTGTTTCCTCAAACACAATGTTATATTACTCTACGGCCGATTGCTCACAAACTATAACTAGTTTATAGTTACTCAGACCTAGCTAATACAATCACGGTGTGTCCTCAAACACAATATAATATTACTGTACGGCCGACTGCTCACAAACCATGACTAGTTTATAGTTACACAGACCTAGCTAATACAATCACGGTGTGTCCTCAAACACAATATTATATTACTGTACGGCCGACTGCTCACAAACCATGACTAGTTTATAGTTACACAGACCTAGCTCGTACAATCACGGTGTGTCCTCAAACACAATATGATATTACTGTACGGCCGACTGCTCACAAACCATGACTAGTTTAAAGTTACACAGACCTAGCTAATAAAATCACGGTGTGTCCTCAAACACAATGTTATATTACTCTACGGCCGATTGCTCACAAACAATAACTAGTTTATAGTTACTCAGACCTAGCTAATAAAATCACGGTGTTTCCTCAAACACAATGTTATATTACTCTACGGCCGATTGCTCACAAACTATAACTAGTTTATAGTTACTCAGACCTAGCTTATACAATCACGGTGTGTCCTCAAACACAATTTGATATTACTGTACGGCCGACTGCTCACAAACCATGACTAGTTTATAGTTACACAGACCTAGCTAATACAATCAAGGTGTTTCCTCAAACACAATGTTATATTACTCTACGGCCGATTGCTCACAAACTATAACTAGTTTATAGTTACTCAGACCTAGCTAATAAATTCACGGTGTTTCCTCAAACACAATGTTATATTACTCTACGGCCGATTGCTCACAAACTATAACTAGTTTATAGTTACACAGACCTAGCTAATAAAATCACGGTGTGTCCTCAAACACAATATGATATTACTGTACGGCCGACTGCTCACAAACCATGACTAGTTTATAGTTAAACAGACCTAGCTAATACAATAACGGTGTTTCCTCAAACACAATATGATATTACTGTACGGCCGACTGCTCACAAACCATGACTAGTTTATAGTTACACACACCTAGCTAATACAATCACGGTGTTTCTTCAAACACAATATGATATTACTGTAGTTTATAGTTACACACACCTAGCTAATACAATCACGGTGTTTCCTCAAACACAATATGATATTACTGTAGTTTATAGTTACACACACCTAGCTAATACAATCACGGTGTTTCCTCAAACACAATATGATATTACTGTACGGCCGTCTGCTCACAAACCATGACTAGTTTATAGTTACACATACCTAGCTAATACAATCACGGTGTTTCCTCAAACACAATGTTATATTACTCTACGGCCGATTGCTCACAAACTATAACTAGTTTATAGTTACTCAGACCTAGCTAATACAATCACGGTGTGTCCTCAAACACAATATAATATTACTGTACGGCCGACTGCTCACAAACCATGACTAGTTTATAGTTACACACACCTAGCTAATACAATCACGGTGTGTCCTCAAACACAATATGATATTACTGTACGGCCGACTGCTCACAACCCATGATTAGTTTATAGTTACACAGACCTAGCTAATAAAATCACGGTGTGTCCTCAAACACATTGTTATATTACTGTACGGCTGACTGCTCACAAACCACGACACGTTATTGTTACCCAGACCTAGCTAAAAGTCACCACATTTTACAAAAATTTCCCTGTAGCAACATTCAGGACACCAAGGGAAATTACAGGGCAGTATATGAAGCGGAGGAGGAGCCAGTGACTTCACTTCAGGTTTGCTCAGTAGTAATGCTTATTCAAAAGGTTATCTACATGACCAGTGTTTTGTACGCGAAAGACACTAGTTGTAGATATTTCCTAGACCCACCACAGTGAATCAATCAACGTTGGTACTTTAAATGCCGAGGCGTGGTCTCAGGCCATATGACTCGCTTTATTCGTAGTTTTACCAATTCTGCTCGAGTAATATGGACGTCATTGAGAAAACAGGTAGGATTTTATTAAAAGAAATTAGAGACTGCTGCCCCAGAAAACGTGACCGTCCAGCTGTTGTATTTTTATTACATTATCTCGAACAATGAAGTAGAGTTTTGGGACCGGCTGAAATTTAAGGCTTTGTGTAGGATTGCATTATAACTTTTTCGTGATACAATGACTGAGCTCTAGGGTGACAAGCGTTAGTATCTGTCATAAAATATCACCAAATTTACATTATCCTTACTTTTATAGTACTTATATTGCCGGATGTTATTCTATATAAGATGATTATTTTAACTGCTTTAATAAAGCATGGTTGAATGGAAGATAGTTTCCATTAAATCTGAAGGATATGGTGTCAGGTCATACCAGTCAAACCGTCCGCTCTTTAACTGCTTTGTTTTTGAATGGCTACCAACAATCGGCGATAACTCCGTCTATAAATATGTTCTGACTTAATGTGTAACAAGACATGATCGGCAACCTCTAAGTTCCGCTCTCCCTGCTGGCGGCCCTGATACGAGTGTAGCCCGGCACGGCTACATACGAGAGAGGGCTAAAGTGGCCTGTTGAAGGTCAGTGGTTTTCTTAAACTTTTACAGACCATCGACCGTCATCGTATGGGCCATGGAGTGTCTCACTTTAGTTATTTTAACTATTCATGTAAGATAAATTTAATATAAATAAACCTTAATAATAAAAAAAAATATTATTAGCTACCGCATCTGTGTATCACGACTTGATCGACATCTCCGATATCAGCTATCAAGACATGATCGGTAACTGCTTTATCTGTGTAACACGACTTGATCGGCAACTCCGATATCTGCGTAACAAGACATGATCGGTTACTGCTATATCTGTGTAACACGACTTCATCGGCAACTCCGATATCTGCGTAACAAGACATGGTCGGTTACTGCTATATCTGTGTAACACGACTTGATCGGCAACTCCGATATCTGCGTAACAAGACATGATCGGTTACTGCTATATCTGTGTAACACGACTTCATCGGCAACTCCGACATCTGCGTAACAAGACATGATCAGTTACTGCTATATCTGTGTTACACGACTTGATCGACAACTCCGATATCCGCGTAACAAGACATGGTCGGTTACTGCTATATCTGTGTTACACGACCTGATCGGCAACTCCGTTATCTGTGTAACAAGTTATGGTCGGTTACTGCTATATCTGTGTAACACGACCTGATCGGCAACTCCGTTATCTGTGTAACAAGACATGATTTATAACTGCTATATCTGTGTAACACGACTTGATCGGCAACTCCCATATCTGTGTAACACGACATGATCGGTTACTGCTATATCTGTGTAACACGACCTGATCGACAACTCCGATATCCACGTAACAAGACATGGTCGGTTACTGCTATATCTGTGTAACACGACCTGATCGGCAACTCCGTTATCTGTGTAACAAGACATGATTTATAACTGCTATATCTGTGTAACACGACTTGATCGGCAACTCCGACATCTGCGTAACAAGACATGATCGGTTACTGCTATATCTGTGTAACACGACCTGATCGACAACTCCGATATCCGCGTAACAAGACATGATCAGTTACTGCTATATCTGTGTAACACGACTTGATCGACAACTCCGATATCCGCGTAACAAGACATGGTCGGTAACTGCTATATCTGTGTAACAAGACCTGATCGGCAACTCCGTTATCTGTGTAACAAGACATGATTTATAACTGCTATATCTGTGTAACACGACTTGATCGGCAACTCCGATATCTGCGTAACAAGACATGGTCAGTTACTGCTTTATCTGTGTAACACGACTTGATCGGCAACTCCGACATCTGCGTAACAAGACATGATCAGTTACTGCTATATCTGTGTTACACGACTTGATCGACAACTCCGATATCCGCGTAACAAGACATGGTCGGTTACTGCTATATCTGTGTAACACGACCTGATCGGCAACTCCGTTATCTGTGTAACAAGACATGATTTATAACTGCTATATCTGTGTAACACGACTTGATCGGCAACTCCCATATCTGCGTAACACGACATGATCGGTTACTGCTATATCTGTGTAACACGACCTGATCGACAACTCCGATATCCGCGTAACAAGACATGGTCGGTTACTGCTATATCTGTGTAACACGACCTGATCGGCAACTCCGTTATCTGTGTAACAAGACATGATTTATAACTGCTATATCTGTGTAACACGACCTGATCGACAACTCCGATATCCGCGTAACAAGACATGATCAGTTACTGCTATATCTGTGTAACACGACTTCATCGGCAACTCCGATATCTGCGTAACAAGACATGGTCGGTTACTGCTATATCTGTGTAACACGACTTGATCGGCAACTCCGATATCTGCGTAACAAGACATGATCGGTTACTGCTATATCTGTGTAACACGACTTCATCGGCAACTCCGACATCTGCGTAACAAGACATGATCAGTTACTGCTATATCTGTGTTACACGACTTGATCGACAACTCCGATATCCGCGTAACAAGACATGGTCGGTTACTGCTATATCTGTGTTACACGACCTGATCGGCAACTCCGTTATCTGTGTAACAAGTTATGGTCGGTTACTGCTATATCTGTGTAACACGACCTGATCGGCAACTCCGTTATCTGTGTAACAAGACATGATTTATAACTGCTATATCTGTGTAACACGACTTGATCGGCAACTCCCATATCTGTGTAACACGACATGATCGGTTACTGCTATATCTGTGTAACACGACCTGATCGACAACTCCGATATCCGCGTAACAAGACATGGTCGGTTACTGCTATATCTGTGTAACACGACCTGATCGGCAACTCCGTTATCTGTGTAACAAGACATGATTTATAACTGCTATATCTGTGTAACACGACTTGATCGGCAACTCCGACATCTGCGTAACAAGACATGATCGGTTACTGCTATATCTGTGTAACACGACCTGATCGACAACTCCGATATCCGCGTAACAAGACATGATCAGTTACTGCTATATCTGTGTAACACGACTTGATCGACAACTCCGATATCCGCGTAACAAGACATGGTCGGTAACTGCTATATCTGTGTAACAAGACCTGATCGGCAACTCCGTTATCTGTGTAACAAGACATGATTTATAACTGCTATATCTGTGTAACACGACTTGATCGGCAACTCCGATATCTGCGTAACAAGACATGGTCAGTTACTGCTTTATCTGTGTAACACGACTTGATCGGCAACTCCGACATCTGCGTAACAAGACATGATCAGTTACTGCTATATCTGTGTTACACGACTTGATCGACAACTCCGATATCCGCGTAACAAGACATGGTCGGTTACTGCTATATCTGTGTAACACGACCTGATCGGCAACTCCGTTATCTGTGTAACAAGACATGATTTATAACTGCTATATCTGTGTAACACGACTTGATCGGCAACTCCCATATCTGCGTAACACGACATAATCGGTTACTGCTATATCTGTGTAACACGACCTGATCGACAACTCCGATATCCGCGTAACAAGACATGGTCGGTTACTGCTATATCTGTGTAACACGACCTGATCGGCAACTCCGTTATCTGTGTAACAAGACATGATTTATAACTGCTATATCTGTGTAACACGACTTGATCGGCAACTCCGACATCTGCGTAACAAGACATGATCGGTTACTGCTATATCTGTGTAACACGACCTGATCGACAACTCCGATATCCGCGTAACAAGACATGATCAGTTACTGCTATATCTGTGTAACACGACTTGATCGACAACTCCGATATCCGCGTAACAAGACATGGTCGGTTACTGCTATATCTGTGTAACACGACTTCATCGGCAACTCCGACATCTGCGTAACAAGACATGATCAGTTACTGCTATATCTGTGTTACACGACTTGATCGACAACTCCGATATCCGCGTAACAAGACATGGTCGGTTACTGCTATATCTGTGTTACACGACTTGATCGACAACTCCGATATCCGCGTAACAAGACATGGTCGGTTACTGCTATATCTGTGTTACACGACCTGATCGGCAACTCCGTTATCTGTGTAACAAGTTATGGTCGGTTACTGCTATATCTGTGTAACACGACCTGATCGGCAACTCCGTTATCTGTGTAACAAGACATGATTTATAACTGCTATATCTGTGTAACACGACTTGATCGGCAACTCCCATATCTGTGTAACACAACATGATCGGTTACTGCTATATCTGTGTAACACGACCTGATCGACAACTCCGATATCCGCGTAACAAGACATGGTCGGTTACTGCTATATCTGTGTAACACGACCTGATCGGCAACTCTGTTATCTGTGTAACAAGACATGATTTATAACTGCTATATCTGTGTAACACGACTTGATCGGCAACTCCGACATCTGCGTAACAAGACATGATCGGTTACTGCTATATCTGTGTAACACGACCTGATCGACAACTCCGATATCCGCGTAACAAGACATGATCAGTTACTGCTATATCTGTGTAACACGACTTGATCGACAACTCCGATATCCGCGTAACAAGACATGGTCGGTTACTGCTATATCTGTGTAACACGACCTGATCGGCAACTCCGTTATCTGTGTAACAAGACATGATTTATAACTGCTATATCTGTGTAACACGACTTGATCGGCAACTCCGATATCTGCGTAACAAGACATGGTCGGTTACTGCTTTATCTGTGTAACACGACTTGATCGGCAACTCCGACATCTGCGTAACAAGACATGATCAGTTACTGCTATATCTGTGTTACACGACTTGATCGACAACTCCGATATCCGCCTAACAAGACATGGTCGGTTACTGCTATATCTGTGTAACACGACCTGATCGGCAACTCCGTTATCTGTGTAACAAGACATGATTTATAACTGCTATATCTGTGTAACACGACCTGATCGGCAACTCCCATATCTGCGTAACACGACATGATCGGTTACTGCTATATCTGTGTAACACGACCTGATCGACAACTCCGATATCCGCGTAACAAGACATGGTCGGTTACTGCTATATCTGTGTAACACGACCTGATCGGCAACTCCGTTATCTGTGTAACAAGACATGATTTATAACTGCTATATCTGTGTAACACGACTTGATCGGCAACTCCGACATCTGCGTAACAAGACATGATCGGTTACTGCTATATCTGTGTAACACGACCTGATCGACAACTCCGATATCCGCGTAACAAGACATGATCAGTTACTGCTATATCTGTGTAACACGACTTGATCGACAACTCCGATATCCGCGTAACAAGACATGGTCGGTTACTGCTATATCTGTGTAACACGACCTGATTGGCAACTCCGTTATCTGTGTAACAAGACATGATTTATAACTGCTATATCTGTGTAACACGACTTGATCGGCAACTCCGATATCTGCGTAACAAGACATGGTCGGTTACTGCTTTATCTGTGTAACACGACTTGATCGGCAACTCCGACATCTGCGTAACAAGACATGATCAGTTACTGCTATATCTGTGTTACACGACTTGATCGACAACTCCGATATCCGCGTAACAAGACATGATTTATAACTGCTATATCTGTGTAACACGACTTGATCGGCAACTCCGATATCTGCGTAACAAGACATGATCGGTTACTGCTATATCTGTGTAACACGACTTGATCGACAACTCCGACATCTTCGTAACAAGACATGGTCGGTTACTGCTATATCTGTGTAACACGACCTGATCGGCAACTCCGTTATCTGTGTAACAAGACATGATTTATATCTGTGTAACACGACTTGATCGGCAACTCCGATATCTGCGTAACAAGACATGATCGGTTACTGCTATATCTGTGTAACATGACTTGATCGGCAACTCGGATATCCGCGTAACAAGACATGGTCGGTTACTGCTATATCTGTGTAACACGACCTGATCGGCAACTCCGTTATCTGTGTAACAAGACATGATTTATAACTGCTATATCTGTGTAACACGACTTGATCGGCAACTCCGACATCTGCGTAACAAGACATGATCGGTTCCTGCTGTATCTGTGTAACACGACCTGATCAACAACTCCGATATCCGCGTAACAAGACATGATCAGTTACTGCTATATCTGTGTAACACGACTTGATCGACAACTCCGATATCCGCGTAACAAGACATGGTCGGTTACTGCTATATCTGTGTAACACGACCTGATCGGCAACTCCGTTATCTGTGTAACAAGACATGATTTGTAACTGCTATATCTGTGTAACACGACCTGATCGGCAACTCCGTTATCTGTGTAACAAGACATGATTTATAACTGCTATATCTGTGTAACACGACTTGATCGGCAACTCCGATATCTGCGTAACAAGACATGGTCGGTTACTGCTATATCTGTGTAAAACGACTGGATCGGCAACTCCGACATCTGCGTAACAAGACATGATCAGTTAATGCGATATCTGTGTAACACGACTTGATCGACAACTCCGATATCCGCGTAACAAGACATGGTCGGTTACTGCTATATCTGTGTAACACGACCTGATCGGCAACTCCGTTATCTGTGTAACAAGACATGATTTATAACTGCTATATCTGTGTAACACGACTTGATCGGCAACTCCGATATCTGCGTAACAAGACATGATCGGTTACTGCTATATCTGTGTAACACGACTTGATCGACAACTCCGACATCTGCGTAACAAGACATGGTCGGTTACTGCTATATCTGTGTAACACGACCTGATCGGCAACTCCGTTATCTGTGTAACAAGACATGATTTATAACTGCTATATCTGTGTAACACGACTTGATCGGCAACTCCGATATCTGCGTAACAAGACATGATCGGTTACTGCTATATCTGTGTAACATGACTTGATCGGCAACTCGGATATCCGCGTAACAAGACATGGTCGAAACCGGGTTCGGCCCAATGTTTTCCCCTGAGCAATTTGTCTTCGTAACAACTGATTATGATTAATCTGTTTGGTGCTTTAGGGAAACGCCAAGGTAACAACACATTAAGTACGGGAGGGAATATTAATAAGTTACAGAGGGTTCATTACCACTGTGAGATGAGTATTTTGTTTATCCCGATATTCTCTTTGAGGACCGCCTTTCTTCTAGCGAGCAGAACTCACTGCGCGTCAACAATAAAGTTGGTTATCGTGAGCACACATGCACCAAATGCTTTGATAAGGTCCCTGACGGAGGTATATTTTGGTCTCTGCCCAATTTCTAGTTGCTAATATGAAGGTCCAGATGGCATGTACACACCATTTTTCCATATATGGATTTCACATTTAGTATGCAAATGTGTTCATGAAACCCACTCCATCTTTCATAAAATTTTGATGAAGGTTTCCGTATTATGTAAAGTGACATTAGAATTACCCAGTATTATGCTGCGTTCAATCTATGTGGCGTTTATTTTTATCCTGAAGCGGTAAGCCGAGTAAAACTATATCCGTACCTCTACATGGTACCTCTTGCAGAATGTTGGTCACAATTTTTCTCGCCACAATTATTAACTGGTTGCTTTGAAACAAGTCATTTTTATTTGTGATTGAGAAAATGTATTTGAAGGAATATATTAGTTTTGCAAATATAATATAAGCGTCAAATTTGATTCAATACATATAAATAAGATTCCTAAACAGACACAGAACTTTGGATGGATATTTATTCATATCTTACGGTATCGGTGATAAATTTGACATGAGGGGAGAAAATATTGAATACCGTATCTGTATTTGTTTTAAGCATGTGAATTAAATTTTTTTATTGATATCTAAAATTTGATATATATCAATAACAACAGGACAGGGAACGAGTGATAACTTGTTTGCATTGGTTACGTGATGGCAACCTAAGCGCCGTCAGACAGATCCTCACCTCAGGTAGTTAACAGTGTGTTAGTCAGTAGTCCCTTTTACTACCTGCTGTCCACCTGTTTTTTTTGTAGATAGTTTCCTAAGAAGTTAACATTTATTGAACTATTTCCTAGAAAACTACATATTGAAGTGTCAATCTAATACGGCAATTAAGAATTTTACAATTAATCCCCAGTTTATGTTTAACAATTTTTAGTCTCTTCACGATGATCTTGCAGATATGATGTGTCCTTGCATGAGTAGCCGTCTTTGCTTTAGTTAGTTGTATTTTTACAGTGTTTTTACATCACATCATCCAATCAGCAGCTGTCAGTTTGGGCTGTTTTGCATGTGACCAATGACCTTGACCGCCATAAGCAGGTCTGATATATTGTAAAATGTAGACTGATATATCACATTTTCAAATGATTCTGTTTCTTAAATAAGGTGTAACGTAGATATTTTATAACCTTGCTGAAAATTGGGTCCTTTGATCCTCTATTGTACACTTTTATTGTAACTGAAACGTAAATATTAAATTTTCATTGCAAAAATAGGTGTACATGAGGGTATGACACGGAATACAATGATTTCAAAGTTTAAACAGTTTGGATTGATGCAGTTTTTCCTTATTTACTGACTAGTTCATCTATTTCAATTATATATATAATTTAACATTTAATGATGGCTTATTTCCATAACGACCGTTTACATGTAGCCCCATTTACTCCTGTGAGTATATATATACACATATAAGTAACGTTACTAATGTAAGTATAATTTGTCATGGGAACAGATTTGCATATGTAAGTGTTAATACTCCTGGGGTTAATTGATATGAGTAAAAGTATATTTGCACGACTTCAGGAGGTAATGCAGGAGTATATTTGCATGCAAGTAGTTGTACTTTTTACGTTAATTGTGTCATGTGAACATATTTTTTTATTTGCATAAATCAAACTGGCCTTTTCATGTTACTTATTGACTTATGATAACATAATAATTAATTTAAACCAGCAATTGAGTCGCTCCTTTATGTCAAGATCGAAATTCATATTAAGTGGTCAAAATTTAAACACAACATATTGGTTATAGAGTTAAAACTGCATGTTATTATATGAAAATAATTGATTTTATCTAGATTTTAAAATATTTAAGCAGAAATCAGGTATTCGACTTAAAATTATTTATTCCAACATAAATGTGCAAATGACAAGAATAGACATATTTACATATTTATTTGGGGTACTTTCAATATTATGTTTTTATTGCACATTGGCGTTTGACGTGTGCATGAATTATATTACAAATTTTTACCTATTAACGTCTTCCTGTTAAAGATTGTATCCATTTTTAGCATTTAAGTGCAAAAGCTTACAACTCAATTTGTTAAATTTATGCTTTCAGCCATAAATGGTTGAGAAATATCGATATTGGGGAATATTTAAAACAGTATTTTTTATATATTTTAAAGAAATCAACCAGTTACGAGAAATCATAAAGGTTTTATATGCCACGCTGCAGGGAATATCCTTAGGCTTTAGAGTATTTATCAGGTGATCCCAGAACAAGAGTCTATAGGTGATATTAAGGAAAACAGAAACAAATACATGTACTAGTATATTAGCTTTAATTGACTTAGACACTTAATCAAGTCCTAGAAATGTACCAAGGATAGATATTGTGGTGTTTTTAGCAAACCAAAATCACATTCAATACGTGTTTTTGTTAGGTTAAACATAGGCGCAAAAAAACTACAACCATATATATATATATATATATATATATATATATATATATATATCTCCATTTTCAAAATTAACCTGTAACTTTATCATCCTATCAACACTTAACAAAAGGATAAACATGACTCATGGCCATATTTTTAGCTTGGTCACCGGCATGTTGGTTCATTTAAACAGATAGTGATTATGTAAATCCAGTGGTTTTATCATACCTGTATCTTCATTTACACATTCATGTCACGAGAAGTCAATATTTGAATTGTCTATGTCATTTGCCTGAAATTTCATTTATAAAATTATTGGCCGTTTAACCCACCTGCGATTTGATACAATATGGGCCGTTTTACCCATATGCAATTTTATTTCAATATGGGCAAGGTATGGTTTATACAAAATGGGGCGTTTTTTTATTATAATATGGACCGTTATTACAATATTGGTCGTTTTTATTACATTATTGGCCGTTATTAAATTATCAGCCGGTTATTACATTATGGGTGGTGACAACGTTACTGCAGCATCTTTTTGGCTTCCCTGCTGGATCCATTTTAACACTATGTTCTTCAGTCACATACACGAGTACCCATATACACAACATAGAAGCACAGCATTGTTGTAGTCTTTGAAAATTGATTGGAAAGTAATTTATTAACTTTTTTTGTGGATTGTTACATTCGTTACAGGTGCCCTTTTTATTGTGTGACACGGGCGTTACTCGTGTTGTAGCGCCCGTGTCTGGCCGCGTATTGCATCCTCAGTTTAATCCGTACTGGTTGAACTCTTGTTGTCATGCTAGCTTGGGGCTTTCTCGCCTGGCCGAGCTCACGTGTGAACCCTAATATGTAGAGACACAGCGAAGTTTTTCTAGATGATTCCTGTAACGCGTGTTTTCTGTGTGTTGTGTTGGATTCTTTAGACTGTTCGAGAAGTGGAAAATTCTCTGCTTGGGGTGAGAAGTTATAAATAGGGGGTTGTGTTTTAAACCGAGAAAGAGGTTAAAGAATATTCCCGCGGACACAGACGTGTTTATGTCAGTTTGTGGGACCTGTCCGAATATCCAGTAATTTCAGGGATTCTACTATTACTCACTCTATACAATTTAATGCTGCCTGCCTCAAGTTTACTTTCTGGATTGTTACAAGAGCTTTACATTGGACTGTTATTCTCCGAGAGTATACATTTAAAGAACTTGTCGCTGTGGCGGTGATGGTATCCATGTACTGTGCACTTTGTTTATTAGGCTGTGTGATAATATTGATTTGATGTTATACTGTTATTGTACTGTGTAATTGTATTGATTTAGTGTACTGTATTGTTATGGTTGTTTTATAAATAAATTATAATTATTTGTTAACAAAGAAACACTGAATTCTTTATTCATTCCCCTAGACATTTCATGCTGCCTAGTGTTACAGAATCTTATTTTTTATCTCCTTGACAAAA
The DNA here is from genome assembly GCA_026874595.1 of Sipunculus nudus. Taxonomy (NCBI): domain Eukaryota; kingdom Metazoa; phylum Annelida; class Sipuncula; order Golfingiida; family Sipunculidae; genus Sipunculus; species Sipunculus nudus. The sequence continues at coordinate 47,079,467 of CM049314.1, read as the reverse complement.
TTTATGATCATCACGCATACGTGATCTGTTGATATTAGGTTCCGTCACACATTTGTATGATGGGTGTTTATAGTTTTTTTGTAATTTCAAATCAATATAACAGGAAAAATCCCACTATATAAAGATTGGACCAGTGGACAAGTCTTTGGCATTCTGTTTGTTGTCTGCTCCCGTTGACCAGTGGACAAATCTTTGGCATTCTGGTTATTGTCTCCCGTTGACCAGTGGACAAGTCTTTGGCATTCTTGTTATTATCTCTCGTTGACCAGTGGACAAGTCTTTGGCAATCGGTTGTTGTCTGGCCCCATTTGACCAGTGGACAAATCTTTGGCATTCTGGTTATTGTCTCCCGTTGACCAGTGGACAAGTCTTTGGCATTCTGGTTGTTGTCTGACCCCATTTGACCAGTGGACAAATCTTTGGCATTCTGGTTATTGTCTCCCGTTGACCAGTGGACAAGTCTTTTGCATTCTGGTTGTTGACTGCTCCCGTTGACCAGTGGACAAATCTTTGGCATTCTGGTTATTGTCTCCCGTTGACCAGTGGAAAAATCTTAGGCATTCTGGTTGTTGACTGCTCCCGTTGACCAGTGGACAAATCTTTGGCATTCTGTTTATTGTCTCCCGTTGACCAGTGGACAAGTCTTTGGCATTCTGGTTGTTGTCTGACCCCATTTGACCAGTGGACAAATCTTTGACATTCTGGTTATTGTCTCCCGTTGACCAGTGGACAAGTCTTTGGCATTCTGGTGGTTGTCTGAACCCATTTGACCAGTGGACAAATCTTTGACATTCTGGTTGTTGTCTCCCGTTGACCAGTGGACAAGTCTTTGGCATTCTGGTTGTTGTCTGACCCCATTTGACCAGTGGAAAATCTTTGGCATTCTAGTTATTGTCTCCCGTTGACAAGTAGACAAGTCTTTAGCATTCTGGTTGTTGTCTGCTCCCGATGACCAGTGGACAAATCTTCGGCATTCTGTTTATTGTCTCCCGTTGACCAGTGGACAAGTTCTTGGCATTCTGGTTGTTGTCTGACCCCATTTGACCAGTGGACAAATCTTTGACATTCTGGTTATTGTCTCCCGTTGACCAGTGGACAAGTCTTGGGCATTTTGGTTGTTGTCTGACCCCATTTGACCAGTGGACAAATCTTTGACATTCTGGTTGTTGTCTCCCGTTGACCAATGGACAAGTCTTTGGCATTCTGGTGGTTGTCTGAACCCATTTGACCAGTGGAAAATCTTTGGCATTCTAGTTATTGTCTCCCGTTGACCAGTAGACAAGTCTTTAGCATTCTGGTTGTTGTCTGCTCCCGTTGACCAATGGACAAATCTTTGGCATTCTGGTTATTGTCTCCCGTTGACCAGTGGACAAGTCCTTGGCATTCTGGTTGTTGTCTGACCCCATTTGACCAGTGGACAAATCTTTGACATTCTGGTTATTGTCTCCCGTTGACCAGTGGACAAGTCTTTGGCATTCTGGTTGTTGTCTGACCCCATTTGACCAGTGGACAAATCTTTGGCATTCTGGTTATTGCCTCCCGTTGACCAGTGGACAAGTCTTTGGCATTTTGGTTGTTGTCTGACCCCATTTGACCAGTGGACAAATCTTTGACATTATGGTTGTCGTCTCCCGTTGACCAGTGGACAAGTCTTTGGCATTCTGGTTGTTGTCTGAACCCATTTGACCAGTGGACAAATCTTTGGCATTCTGGTTATTGTCTCCCGCTGACCAGTGGACAAGTCTTTGGCATTCTGGTTGTTGTCTGACCCCACATAAGTTTCTCGCTGTAACCTAGAAAGTAATTTCGGCTACAAATGTTACCATTCGGGTAAAGACTATACATGTATATTATAATCACAATGGTAAATCTCAAACCTGACTAAAGGTGCTGGTTAATGCGAAGGAAATTAAGTGGATGACGCCATTACAGAAACGAAATCTGGACCAATCATTGTTTTGGTTGTCACGGAGAAAGAGGAATTTAAATTAAACTTGTGCTTTTGAATATACTCATCAAATCCCTAAGCTTGTTAATGATACGTAAATGGCCGAATAATTACCAAGCAATTATACAATATATATCAGTCTAAAGCGTCCACTAACACTTTACCGTATAAGAATCATTCAATCAAGGAATGAGTAAAAGTCCTGTGAAAGAGCGAGTGGTTCTTGGTTTTATCAGGTATGTTAATAATGAACCGCCTAAAGTGCATACGTTACAGTTCAAATGTTTAACCAGTCAATTTGTAAATTGCCTGAAACTTTCAGTTTATTTAGAAATTGCCCGATTCACTCAGTCAATTTGAAAAAAAAAATGACTAACATTTTCAGGCATTTTACTAATTGACTGAAAAACAGTCACTTTATTTCATACACATGTACCTTACTATTAATAAATTTTAAATCATATCCTTTGATCATTAATTTTAATATTAAGTATACATGCAAGTACACGTATTTTAATGACCACTTTAATTTGTTCTTTCATTTTAGGCAGCCACCTGCTCGGTTCCTGACAGTATCCTGTTCGGCTGTGGGTGGACAGTGTCACGTGACACGCTGCTGCACCACGTGGCCTCGCGGTTTTTCAGGACCTGTGGTCTGATCCTGGATTTTCTGGTCTTCCTGGTAAGTTGATTGTGACATCAAGCTTTATATAAATGGCGTAGCAAATAAACGAGCACAACGTGTTTATGATGTGAACCATGGCCGTCCTGCAGCTCGCAGATCTAGGTCGTGCAACATTATGACCAACGTGCCGCGATGTAACTATGGATTTAGACAACTTTTATTGTTTCCTATGACCAGCCATTATATAGCTTATTGACCATGGATTCATAATTCATAACATTATCATAGTATACAAAATGACCAATTAAACATGTGCCACGTAAAAAATAGGCTATTAAAATATGTAGCCAGTCAATAAAATGTGCACGTTTTTCTTTCTTTTTTTTCTTTATTTAAAAGAAAGAAATATTTAAAATAATATAAATAATAAAGCGAAAATATGAGAAAGTGACCGTGTACTGATGATATAATATATTTCGTGCACAAGATAAACCTCAACGTTTTAAATGTAGACATGGACAATGGTTCACACATCATTCTCTGACAATATGGCATCTCTTTATTGTCCCAGAGAGCGTGTAATATGAAAGGCTTCATGGCTGATCACTGGGTGAACGTACAGCTAATCAGACGCCCGGCATCCCCTGCACGGTGTCCCGGCGTCACGTTACATAAAGCGATAACTCAATACTTAATTGATAGTTTAGTATCCAGATGGGACTCCGGCCTCAGATAATCCCGCATCCATTCCACGTCCAGGCATCAATACACATCCAAACATAGCACAACCCATAACACTGTGTAGGACTGAATCTTCGACCCATAAACTGTATGAGACTACATCAACGACCCAGAACTGTGTATAAGACTGAATCTGCATTCCATAACACTGTATAAGACTGAATCTAAGACCCATAACACTGTATAAGACTGAATCTAAGACCCATAACACTGTATAAGACTGAATCTAAGACCCATAACACTGTATAAGACTGAATCTAAGACCCATAACACTGTATAAGACTGAATCTAAGACCCATAACACTGTATAAGACTGAATCTAAGACCCATAACACTGAATAAGACTGAATCTAAGACCCATAACACTGTATAAGACTGAATCTAAGACCCATAACACTGTATAAGACTGAATCTAAGACCCATAACACTCTAAATGACTGAATCTACGACCCATAACACTCTAAATGACTGAATCTACGACCCATAACACTCTAAATGACTGAATCTACGACCCATAACACTCTAAATGACTGAATCTACGACCCATAACACTCTAAATGACTGAATCTACGACCCATAACACTGTAAATGACTGAATCTACGACCCAGAACTGTGTATAAGACTGAATCTAAGACCCATAACACTGTAGGACTGAATCTAAGACCCATAACACGGTATAAGACTGAATCTAAGACCCATAACACTCTAAATGACTGAATCTACAACCCGTAACACTGTACAAGACTGAATCTACGACCCATAACACTCTAAATGACTGAATCTACGACCCATAACACTGTAAATGACTGAATCTACGACCCAGAACTGTGTATAAGACTGAATCTAAGACCCATAACACTGTAGGACTGAATCTAAGACCCATAACACGGTATAAGACTGAATCTAAGACCCATAACACTCCATAAGACTGAATCTACAACCCGTAACACTGTACAAGACTGAATATACGACCCATAACACTCTAAATGACTGAATCTACGACCCATAACACTGTAAATGACTGAATATACGACCCAGAACTGTGTATAAGACTGAATCTAAGACCCATAACACTGTAGGACTGAATCTAAGACCCATAACACGGTATAAGACTGAATCTAAGACCCATAACACTCCATAAGACTGAATCTACAACCCGTAACACTGTACAAGACTGAATCTACGACCCATAACACTCTAAATGACTGAATCTACGACCCATAACACTGTAAATGACTGAATCTACGACCCATAACACTCTAAATGACTGAATCTACGACCCATAACACTGTAAATGACTGAATCAACGACCCAGAACTGTGTATAAGACTGAATCTAAGACCCATAACACTGTAGGACTGAATCTAAGACCCATAACACTATATAAGACTGAATCTACAACCCATAACACTGTATAATACTTAATCTACAACCCGTCACACTGTACAAGACTGAATCTACAACCCGTAACACTGTACAAGACTGAATCTATGACCCATAACACTCTAAATGACTGAATCTACGACCCATAACATTGTATTTGACTGACTCCAGTTCAATCCCCAGAACATACATAACACTGCGTGAGACTGAATTCAAGGCCTGAAATACTGTTGAGACTAGTCCAGTTCAATCCACCGCCCCTGTATTACATTATATGATACTGACTCTATGGCCCGTGACACTGTAGAAGACTGAATGTCAATAAATAAGACTGTATCCACGGTGTTACGACCCATAATGTAATAACCGGCCCATAATGTAATAACGGCCCATATTGTAATAAAAACAACCCATAATGTAATAATCATGCCCTGCCCATATTGTAATAAAACTGGCCCATACTGTAATAACGGCCCATAATGTAATAAAAAACGGCCCATATTGTAATAACGGCCCATATTGTAATAAAAACGACCCGTATTGTAATAATCATACCCTACCAATATTGTAATAAAACGGGAAGTGGGAAAAACGGCCAATATTGTAATAACATATGTTTAAGCTCAAGAATGAATCCCTAATCTAACAGGCGATATGTCGTTTGAAAGAACCTTCTGAAATGACAGCCATTTTGGTTCCTCATTGGTATATGGGATGCAGTCATAATGGAAATCTAGTGAAACCGTCAACTTCTATGTTGTCTACGTATATGTAATCATAATCTTCTAAACTGCATTTTTTTTACAATATTGGCCTTTTTGCCCATTTTAGCCCCCACCATGCTGATTACAGTAAAGGTGAGGTAAAGTTATTACAATGTTATTCATTTATTATTACGGTGTTGGCCATTATTATAATATTGGCCGTTTTTACAACAAAATAGGCAATTTCTATTACAATATTGACCATTGTTACAATATGGGTCGTTATTACAATAGGAGTCGTAATAACGACCCATAATATAATAACCGTCCCATATTATAATAATGGTCAATATATATATATTTATATATATATATATATATATATATATATATATATATATATATATATATATATATATATATATATATATATGGAATACTAATCAAGGAAACCCCCTAAGAATAGGCCAATGGGATTGGGTGAGGCATATTGTTTAGATTCATTCTGTAAATGGCGACATTGCTTTATTCCTTTGAGGCCACGGCATTTACATAATGCTATGAATATAATAATTAGCAAAAATAGTAAATAGCAATATAGCATATGACTGACAAAGCAACTGGGGATCATACTCCTTCCCTTTCCCCACGCATTTACTATTACCGATCATTTACGGGTAACCGGGGGGGGGGGGGGGAGGGGTAGGTGTTTGACCGTGAGGGGTAGAGGTAGGGCAGGGGTAGCGGGTTAGGGTGGAGAAGGCTGACGGAGGCTTCCCTTGCGATCGCTCGGCGATTGCAAACATCGGGTTTTTCATGGACTGTACAGACAGTTGTAATAATTACTGGGAGGCACTCTCCATGGCTCAGATGGTGGCGTTCGGTAGTCTTTATAGGTCTTTATAGTTGTTCGTCGACCCTTTAGGTAGACATAATACTGTCACCCTGTTCGATTTTAAAAAATGTTTTTTTATACTACTGAGTTAAACCTTCTCTGTAGAATGGTTCCGAGTGTGAAGGAATAAGGTATATATATTTTTTGTGGATGTAATCACTTTTTTAACTGATCTTCACCTGTTTGTACATCTGTTTGAATCTATCTTGGTTTGGAATACGTGACAGGGCACACGCTTAGTGTCATTTACATAATATCCTGGTGTCAGGCAACTACCGCACCTGCGGGTCCTGGGTGTGTAATCATCCCCATTACTGAGTCATAACATTGAGGAACTCGCCAAATTTTGCATTCGTTTGTGATACAAACGTGATACATGGCTGTGGGGCACTGCCTTCCAATTATGCAGAGCGCTCACCCTGGATGGGGGCCAACCATGAAAAATCTCACCGCTCCTCGGCTGGGCCCCGGTCGCATCTAGTACTCGCGCGTCCTTTCGGAATTTCACTTAATCTAATACCAATATATATATATGTGTGTGTGTGTGTGTGTGTGTGTGTGTAATTACACAATTTTCGTGATTGATTTTCATTTTTCATATTTCTTTTCATTAATTAGCAATTAGATTTTAATTTTTTAACTGCAGTTTATTACTTTCAAATTCATTAGTTGAGGATGAGGATATTTATGAACAGCTGCAGAGCTACTGCAGAGTACCAGGCCTTGTTTGGGGTCGACTGTAAACACTCTTACGGCTCCTCTGGTGATACCGGTCTTCGAACCCGCGATATGTGCACTTAGGAGTCATGTGTGCTGTCGAGACCATGGACCCCAGTAAAATGCAAAGTTTACCAAGATAATATTTTGCAAGTTATTAACGTAAATGCGCCTACGCGCCTTTTGAATTTAACATGTTGGAAACGATTAAAATTTTATATTCTAATTTTGAAGAAATATAAATATTAAATATTGAACCTCTCTACAGTTTGATTACATAACGCAAAGACATAAGGGAAAAGTTTTTTTAGGAACAGGAAATCCTCATTTTTTTGTGAAATTGCCTCCAAATGTCCTCTTTACATTGCATATTAAAAAAAATGTCCAAATATGGGAGGGAGGAGTATGGGAGGGGGATGCCCCCTCCCATACCCTCCCCATGAACCTGTTACTAACCTTAATTATACCATGGCTCACAATTGTATAAAAAAATCATATTTTCATACACTAAAATATAACGTATAATAATAATAATAATAATAATAATAATAATAATAGAATAATAATAATAATAATAATAATTATAATTATAATAATATATATACATATATACATATATACATATACACGTATATAAAACGGTTTTCATAGTATGCATATACTATAGTATGCCCCCCCCCCCTTTCGAATTTCTGGATCCGCTACTAATCATGGCCCCCTACCCTCCCTCAATCCTGGCTACGCCCCTGAATCTCCCCGCCCTGAGCCCTATGCTCTACCTCTAGAACACAGAAACCGGCATTTTCAAATTGTTGTTTTTTTGTTTGGGCGTAATGTTTTCTTTCTTTTTTTTAATTAATTGTGAACTCTTGAATCGCACGAATGACGCATCCAGGTTTTAACTTCAAATACGTGTTTTGAAAGCTCTTAATTTATGTGACGTGTTATACATATTGACCTAAGACATCTTAACCAATGCATATATGGGCACCTAAAAGTTGTCGCAGTACCTACATTTATAATTTCTATATCTCGGGAGGTTTCGACAGATCATATAAAATATTCTCTATGATACATTAAGCAAAACGCACTGAAATTTAAAGTTTCATTTATATTTTTTAAAAGAATTAAAATACATTAAAATGTATCGATAATGAGAGTTTTGTATATTTTATCTGTTAGAATTAACAAAATATTTACATTTTGGCCGTATATAAATAAATATATATATATATATATATATATATATATATATATATATATATATTTATATATATATACAAGTGTATTAGCTTTAATGGACCCAAGCGCTTAAATAAATCCTAGAAATGTAGCCAGAAGAAATATTAAGGTGTTTTCAGCAAACCAAAATTCATTCAATACGTGTTTTTGTTGGGTTTTATTCAGAAGCCAAAATACTACAGCCGTATATATATATATAAATATATATATATATATATATATATATATATCTTGTTTAAATACTTTATCCCCTTTTTTAACACTGATTCAACAAAAGGATAAACATGAATCATGGCCATATGTCGTTCATATTAGCTTGGTACGTTTTAAACAGATAGTAATTATGTAATCCAGTGGTTTTTCATACGTGTATGTTCACTTACACATTCGTCTCACTAGTCAATAATTGAATTGTTTAAGTTAATTTGCATAAAATTGGAATTATAAAATTATTGGCCGTTTTACCCACCTGCATTTTATTACAATATGGGCCGTTTTACCGACTTGCGATTTTATTACAATATGGGCAGGGTATGGTTATTACAATATGGGCCGTTTTCTATTACATTATGGGCCATTATTACATTATGGGTCGTTTTTATTACAATATGGGCCGTTATTACATTATTGGCCGGTTATTACATTATGGGTCGTAACACACGGCCCACAGGACTCTAAAAGACTGAATCCAGAGCTCATAACACCGTATGGGATAGAATCCACAGCCCACAAAACTTGATAAGAATCAATATACAGTCAAGAACACTGTACAAATCTAAATCCACAACCAATCACACTGAAAATAAATGATTAAACTGAATCCACAGCCCGCCCATAACACTGTATAACTCTGAACCTCACAGCCAATTTGCTAATAATGAGGGAGGGAGTTATGGAGCACTTTCACACAGTTTCAGTTTATCATTGGCCTGTAGTTTCCTACACAAAAATAAACATGATTAAATGCGCCATTACTGAATAGCTGGGGAAGCCGTGCTCAGTGAAAACAAAGAAGACTTAACACGTATATACTCATCTTGATCAATGCAAATACGATCAGATACTCACACATATTGTCATTAACGCCCTTACATTAAATATATTATTTCAGGAAATATAAGCTACCCGAACATTGACACCAATTTACATTGATTTGTCAATTTTTCAAGAACCCTCATCTGTGTTTACAACGGAAATCACATTCTCAGGTTGGCAGTATGTAAACTCTGACTGACTTACATAAATATAAGTAGAGATAACACGTGGCCCGCCAGTGACGCCAACCTTTCTGTGTATCGGCACAACACTATATGTGTTGACACTGCGACTTTGCATGCAGTAGTGAATACCAAGGGTTTTAACCCTTGAAGGAGTGTGCAGCTTGGTCATTTCCTGAAATACTGGCACACACGCTGCTCCGCCTGACAAACACAGATACCTACAAGGTGTGTTAAAACCACACACGATACTCCACCTGACAAACACAGTTACCTACAAGGTGTGTTAAAACCACACACGATACTCCACCTGACAAACACAGATACCTACAAGGTGTGTTAAAACCACACACGATACTCCACCTGACAAACACAGATACCTACAAGGTGTGTTAAAACCACACACGATACTCCACCTGACAAACACTGGTGCTTACAGGGTGTGTAAAGACCCCACACGATACTCCACCTGACAAACACAGTTACCTACAAGGTGTGTTAAAACCACACACGATACTCCACCTGACAAACACAGATACCTACAAGGTGTGTTAAAACCACACACGATACTCCACCTGACATACACAGTTACCTACAAGGTGTGTTAAAACCACACACGATACTCCACCTGACAAACACAGTTACCTACAAGGTGTGTTAAAACCACACACGATACTCCACCTGACAAACACAGTTACCTACAAGGTGTGTTAAAACCACACACGCCACTCAACCTGACAAACACAGATACCTACAAGGTGTGTTAAAACCACACACGATACTCCACCTGACAAACACAGACACCTACAAGGTTTGTAAAGACCCCACACGCCATGAGCTCAACCTGACAAACACTGGTGCTTACAGGGTGTGTAAAGACCACACAAGCTACTCCACCGGACAAACACAGGTACTTGCAAGGCGTGGAAAGACACCACACGCCACTCAACCTGACAAACACAGATACTTACAAGGTGCGTAAAGACCACACACGCTACTCCATCTGACAAACACAGACACCTACAAGGTTTGTAAAGACCCAACACGCCATGAGCTCAACCTGACAAACACTGGTGCTTACAGGGTGTGTAAAGACCACACAAGCTACTCCACCGGACAAACACAGGTACTTGCAAGGCGTGGAAAGACACCACACGCCACTCAACCTGACAAACACAGATACTTATAAGGTGCGTAAAGACCACACACGCTACTCCATCTGACAAACACAGACACCTACAAGGTTTGTAAAGACCCCACACGCCATGAGCTCAACCTGACAAACACTGGTGCTTACAGGGTGTGTAAAGACCCCACAAGCTACTCCACCGGACAAACACAGGTACTTGCAAGACGTGGAAAGACACCACACGCCACTCAACCTGACAAACACAGATACTTATAAAGTTCGTAAAGACCACACACGCTACTCCATCTGACAAACACAGACACCTACAAGGTTTGTAAAGACCCCACACGCCATGAGCTCAACCTGACAAACACTGGTGCTTACAGGGTGTGTAAAGACCACACAAGCTACTCCACCGGACAAACACAGGTACTTGCAAGGCGTGGAAAGACACCACACGCCACTCAACCTGACAAACACAGATACTTACAAGGTGTGTAAAGACCACACACGCTACTCCATCTGACAAACACCTACAAGGTTTGTAAAGACCCCACACGCCGTGAGCTCAACCTGACAAACACTGGTGCTTATAGGGTGTGTAAAGACCACACAAGCTACTCCACTGGACAAACACAGGTACTTGCAAGGCGTGGAAAGACACCACACGCCACTCAAACAGACAAACACAGATACTTACAAGGTGCGTAAAGACCACACACGCTACTCCATCTGACAAACACAGACACCTACAAGGTTTGTAAAGACCACACACGCCATGAGCTCAACCTGACAAACACTGGTGCTTACAGGGTGTGTAAAGACCACACAAGCTACTCCACCGGACAAACACAGGTACTTGCAAGGCGTGCAAAGACCACACAAGCTACTCCACCGGACAAACACAGGTACTTGCAAGGCGTGTAAAGACACCACACGCCACTCAACCAGACAAACACAGATACTTACAAGGTGCGTAAAGACCACACACGCTACTCCATCTGACAAACACAGACACCTACAAGGTTTGTAAAGACCCCACACGCCATGAGCTCAACCTGACAAACACTGGTGCTTACAGGGTGTGTAAAGACCACACAAGCTACTCCACCGGACGACACAGGTACTTGCAAGGCGTGGAAAGACCACACAAGCTACTCCACCGGACAAACACAGGTACTTGCAAGGCGTGTAAAGACACCACACGCCACTCAACCAGACAAACACAGATACTTACAAGGTGCGTAAAGACCACACACGCTACTCCATCTGACAAACACAGACACCTACAAGGTTTGTAAAGACCCCACACGCCATGAGCTCAACCTGACAAACACTGGTGCTTACAGGGTGTGTAAAGACCACACAAGCTACTCCACCGGACAAACACAGGTACTTGCAAGGCGTGGAAAGACCACACAAGCTACTCCACCGGACAAACACAGGTACTTGCAAGGCGTGGAAAGACACCACACGCCACTCAACCTGACAAACACAGATACTTACAAGGTGTGTAAGGACCACACACGCTACTCCATCTGACAAACACCTACAAGGTTTGTAAAGACCCCACACGCCGTGAGCTCAACCTGACAAACACTGGTGCTTATAGGGTGTGTAAAGACCACACAAGCTACTCCACTGGACAAACACAGGTACTTGCAAGGCGTGGAAAGACACCACACGCCACTCAAACAGACAAACACAGATACTTACAAGGTGCGTAAAGACCACACACGCTACTCCATCTGACAAACACAGACACCTACAAGGTTTGTAAAGACCCCACACGCCATGAGCTCAACCTGACAAACACTGGTGCTTACAGGGTGTGTAAAGACCACACAAGCTACTCCACCGGACAAACACAGGTACTTGCAAGGCGTGCAAAGACCACACAAGCTACTCCACCGGACAAACACAGGTACTTGCAAGGCGTGTAAAGACACCACACGCCACTCAACCAGACAAACACAGATACTTACAAGGTGCGTAAAGACCACACACGCTACTCCATCTGACAAACACAGACACCTACAAGGTTTGTAAAGACCCCACACGCCATGAGCTCAACCTGACAAACACTGGTGCTTACAGGGTGTGTAAAGACCACACAAGCTACTCCACCGGACAAACACAGGTACTTGCAAGGCGTGGAAAGACCACACAAGCTACTCCACCGGACAAACACAGGTACTTGCAAGGCGTGTAAAGACACCACACGCCACTCAACCTGACAAACACAGTTACTTACAAGGTGCGTAAAGACCACACACGCCACTCAACCTGACAAACACAGTTACTTACAAGGTGCGTAAAGACCACACACGCCACTCAACCTGACAAACACAGGTACTTGCAAGGTGCGTAAAGACCACACAAGCTACTCCACCGGACAAACACAGGTACTTGCAAGGCGTGTAAAGACACCACACGCCACTCAACCTGACAAACACAGTTACTTACAAGGTGCGTAAAGACCACACACGCCACTCAACCTGACAAACACAGTTACTTACAAGGTGCGTAAAGACCACACACGCCACTCAACCTGACAAACACAGGTACTTGCAAGGTGCGTAAAGACCACACACGCTACTCCACCAGACAAGCAATGATAACTGCTTTTACTCTGGCCCTATATGGTGTTTCATTTAATATGACTACCTGCCATTATTTGCCGTTACAAATATATCCTTTGACAGGTATTTCTGTATGTAACGTTGGACAAACACCTGTCATTTGTCTTTTTGTAACGTTATAGAGGTAACTTAGTCTGGACAAGATTAAGGACATTGTCATATTGGGATGAGGACTTGCTATTTATAATATCGTTATGTGAAAGTCATTAATCGCAATAAGTGTCATTGGTAAGCACGGCTTGATGAGACGACAAGCGTCCTGCGGAATGACCCATGTAAAGACCTGCCGTGACTCCATATGAGATCAGTGAACCATTTAATTAAATGTTTAAAGTGTAACGACAGGCATTTGTCATATGGTCAATACCAGAACCAGCACGTCAGGGGCTCAGGGGGGCTTACTGTGATGGGTGTCTGTACGCGGGGTCGATCACTCAGTGTAATCTCATACTCGCGAAGTATGAGACTGGATGACGTGTTATTTGCTGTTAAATAACTTAGAGCAAATAGCGATATCCATTACAAACGTAAAATCATTACAGGCGAGTGTTTATGGTAAATTTTATCTGCGAACAACATAACCATCTTATCATACTCAATTGCCCAGTGCCGAAATGCTCTGAAATTTTCATAAGATCCCGTCTATATTTTGCGGGAGTTATGTTGTAAAAAAATACGCACACAAACACACATTACATATAAACGGGGATTATATTTTACATTCCTGACTGAGGCAACAAATGCAATGACGCAAATCATGAAAAAGTGCATCTTGCTGGTTTGGATGAAACTGGACCTACTCAGTGTGTGGCTGATTGTGTTGTAAGGGGTTGATATATTGTCAGAACAAGACTTCTTATAATGGCGTTTGTGGTCCTGCGGTCAGTTCTTGGTGGTGTGTGTGTCCTGTTCCCGGTGAGTGTCAACGGGACAATGGTGTCTCTCAAATATTAACGAACCAATACAGCTGGACCTGTCATCACGTCTCTGTCCACCAGTCAACGTGTATCAAGTATTCTCACTACCAGCAGTATTCCATTTGTTTGTATTCGAACCAACTTTCATTCATCCACATAACAAGCACAGTACGTAGATACGTTTAAAATTGAATATCTTACGACTATAATGCATGGATACATTTTTTAAATGAATAATCAAAGTTTAGTTATAATTATCCTCACGAATGATGTTCATGCTGTTAAAGTATCCACAGAGAACGATATAGTAATCTCAATATCGGCTGGCTATAGGTGCTAATAAGCGTCTTCAGTAAACGTGCGTACGTACTTGGAATCTGGCTTGATTTGCCAATTAATTAACATTGACTCCTATCTAAGACTTACATTTGTGATCGGCAAGGATTGGATATATTAGATGTAGTCATAAAACAGTTATTGCCAAATTCTGGATGTCTGAGCAACGCATTTCTGTTTCCACCGGGACATGCCTGTCAGTGGCCGCTGTATATACTTTTTCAAAGTTAAATGCGGCAACATTTTCCTTTTCACTTGGAGGGAGGGAAACCAACCATCAAATCAATATGTCTTTCTCTCTCTTGGTCGGAAAATACAGTTATGTTAATGCGACACCACTATATATTTGCCGAAACCAGCTGATGCCCCGATTTTGTAAAACATTTTTTTCAATAAGAGCAGATGGCGGGCAGGGACTGAAAGCGAAAACCATACAGACCTGATGGTGAATTGCCTTGATCTAGTAAAGCATGCCAATATCTATCTTATACACTTAAGAAAATGATGATGAATGGTGAAATGAGATTTGGCTCAGATGTATGGATTAATCATTCTTTGGCACGTGTTATCTGGTTAATCTGAAGGTCTATTGATCCTGGCGCCCCTGACGGACCTATGACATTACCAGGATATTGAGTTTCAAATCAACTACTCTCTCTATCAACTGGTGAAACAACCTGCAGCAGATCTACTTCTTCACCACACAATGTAAGAATAACAAATTTCCTCGGAGCTTACGGGAGATTTATGGACAAATGTACTAATAGTCCCTCTCAGGATACATCCCTCTTGTAATCAGGACCATGGGCGTGATTTCGACGCTTTTTATAGATTTAATTATTATCTATAAGCATTCCTTAACATTGTGCTCAATGAAGATGCCATTTTATGTGGAATACATTCGCAGCTCAGAGAGAAGCATTATTTACCAGCCATAGGTCCCGAACACTAAACTAAATTACCTGACGTCCTCCGGCATGTCGTCTGTTACGGACAGCAGAACAAAGAGGGTTATTTACTTTAATTTTCACTTACATGTTGAACGCCATGACACGAGTGACTAATAGCTTACAAAATACGGACAAATTTTCTTCTCAGGCTTTAAAAATCATCCGTGTGCTGCATGTTCTGAGAAGCTAAGATCCAATTACCCCGCGGACAAAGCTGTTCTTACCATGTACTACTTGGTCAATCCGCCATGCCGAACTGAATCCAGAATTCAATTAGGGTCCGTGTGCGCCAGTTCAATTGGAATAATGACCATCCCGTTGGGAATTTAAAGCCGCCTTCTTTCCAGTGTGTGTTGCTCTGAGGTTGCTGCCAGACCTAATGTTTATGTATTACCGATTATCATAGAATAATAGTCCGGGGCAACCACCACTCAAATTTAAATGAATTAAAGTCGCCATCTGCCCCACCCCGTGAGGCCGATGTCAAGATTTTAATAAATACGGTAAAAATCAAGATTGACTGGAGGCGATTCTCTTATACAAATGTAATCACCCTGTCAGGGCTCAAATCAGTCGGATGTATTGATAATGCATGGCTATGGGAAATAGTGTCAATAAATCATTCATTTAGCCTTTCTTTTTCTGAACAAAAAAATCTGTTTAGTATTTTCAGTATATTAAATTGACTCATTTCTACACTTACCCCGCAGGAGTGGACCCTTTTCAAATGAAAATAAAATGCTTAACCGACAAATAATGCTTCGTCAAATTGTTTCACATACAAAGAGACACGCGAGTATTAGGGGAGTAAGAATCATACAAGAACAAAAGTATATCAGCTGAGGTCACATTTTCCATTAATGCAAAAACAGATATATCTGTATCATATCATATCTCTTCTCCTTTGATTCTATATGGATATTCATGGACATTTGTAATCATATATATATATATATATAATGTTATGTATATTTTAAATTACATTGATTTCATCATATATAAATGACAATTTTTTTACAAATTCCTTTTCAGTTGTTCTTGGAGGGCCCGGCACAAATAACCCGTGTTTTCTCAGTACGTTCTTATCTAACACCATACCGTTAAAGAATACTCATACCCGAGCACCATCAGTGGATGTTACAGCAAGGAGCTATATATACAAAACGTATGTAACCGACTAAAGCTGTGTTTCCACGTATCCTTAAATCTCGTATGTCTCGTACGCAAAAAAAATCGCATCCCTCTTTTTAAGATGAACTGTTTCTATGTGTACGTTTTGACGTGCTCCGTATGCGTATCCGCAAAAACAGATCACATCGAAACGGATCGGTGAGCGATTTATCCGTTTTGCGGATGGCAAAAATGCCTACATTTCCCAACAGTACTCCGGCGCCTGGTGGGATGAGACATATTGACCTTCTTCTTTCCTGACGTCCTTGCAGTTTAAAAAGAGGCACACGAAAGGGTATCAGCAAGAAAAACGTACGTAATTATGGAAACAGTTTTTGCAGACTGCGCGCTAGATGGAGCGCACGTACGTGTTTTGCGGATACAATTTTTACGGATACATGGAAGCTATATCCGTGGTATAAAGGAAACACGACCGGTCTGGGTTCATGCTTTCGTCCGCTGCTGCATGCAAGGTGGCTCTTCTGTACCTGCATCCTCACGAGAGTCAAAATAAAGCCCCCCCCCCCCCCCTGTTTCCAGAGCACCATAAACCCCTACAACCTACTACAAATGCACAATTCTTGTGAATTTTTATGGCATTTGGAGACAAACTTATTTAAAAATGGGTACGGGCAAGGTGTTAGATACCAAGACTGTCATGGAAACAAATAAATAATTTTGTTTTATCATATCACGTATATAGGAGAGTACATGTAGTGCTATTTTCCATTTTTTTGGTAACTTCATTCATGACAGAAGAGTGAATATCTTGCCGCGTGTATATGTAACATAGTACCATCTCTGCTATACTGGCGAAATGTTCAAGTGATACAATTACAACTAATCACTTCGGAGTGATTTCATAACCCAATACTAGGAAGTGCCTAAACTCCATAATCATTGCTTTCTGTAGCTTATGTTCAATCTGTGTTTGGAAACACACTAGATTATACGTGAAGAGTATGTCCATACAAATTCTCCAGTCTTATAAAGGATAAATAAGGTTCTCTGTAAGTTTAGAGTTTATATGTATTTATGTTTCAGAAGATAATGAACTAGAGCTCCCGTGTCCCTGGACCTTCGCCAACAGCGCTGTGTAATTTCTCTGGCTTCACACCCTACACTTGCTATTATCTGCTGAACGACTCTGGTGCCTTGCAATTTGTCATTCCACTATTGACTTGGAGTGATAACTTGATGCATATGATTTTTCAGCAAATATTAAATAGCTGATTGTTTATTAAGGTATGATGATTGGTTGACATATACTGACAATCAACTCGCTGCTTCTCGCCTGGAACCAACACATGGTACGTTTAGGTATTTCTTTCATTACCACGCATGGAATATTTCCAGCCTTATATGGGCACCTGAAAAGCGGATGTTCCTAAGTTGCAGTTTACACCATTACATTGATAATCAGTGTTCCGTTATGTTCATCGGGGCTTTGGATGATATCCTAGACATTTGGAAAACAGTCCCTGAACTACTTCAAACTTCGGAGTTCCCTTGTTCTGTCTTGCTGTCACTCTCTCCCTGACTGACATATAAGGGCATGCATGGCCTTTGATAATTCACGTTAAGGGATGTAACTCAGAGTCAATAAATATTGCATATTCACAACCAGCCAATTATGGGAATAAATATTCGTTTAAAGTCGCATGTCAGTTAATGTTTGAAAGTGTTTTGATAATGGATACAATCTACCGGAGTACCCGCATTGTCCTCTTTAAGGTTTCTTTGGTTTCGTATTCTAAGTAAAAAACGACACAGTCTTTATTGGTAAGCATTTGGAAGAGTGAAAAAGTTCATGACACAAAGTTTTGATTTCACAAGGTTCTGAGATTCTGCCCTGGATTTTTTTTTACATTCCCGTAGCCCGGAAATGTGAGGCGCCTTAGAAATCCTGTCCGCCATTATCATATCAGCGTCATTATCCTGCTCTTCATTCAACAGACAATACAGGCAATGTTCCTATAGAATATACTCAGTGCAAAAAGCAATTGAAAATGTTAAGCAGTTTTCTTTGTTTTTTCACCTGTGAAATATTGTCACAGCTGGAGTCCAAATCTGATGTGCTTGTTTCTATGGTAACACTTGAGACATCAGAGAGTTTTTGTGAGGCTTTGTCTGGTCGTCATATAGATCTCTCCAATGGAGAGTGCGTTTGCCTGTACTTTGAAGGCACATGTCTTTTTTGTTCTATCTACGGGAAACCAATGTTCCTTTATGAACATATCTTTTGCAAAACAAACATCTTGACTAGTTCTGGGGGCATTCTAGGCATTTATGGTTATTGCATGAATTCCCCTCAGCACTATTCGCACACCTCTAAGGGCTCATTCTCCTTGTAGTCAGGGACCCAGTAAGGCTAAATTTGAGATGCAGGGGCGTCAATATATGGGGGTGGGGGTATATATCAACCCCCCCCCCCCACTTTTTGGCAAGGGGGAATGGCCAATGTAATCACCCCCCCCCCCCCACTATACAGAGAATAATATTTATATATTGCAAATTTAATGTATTAATATATAGAATTATAGACTATTTATGAGTTTTCTATGAAATATTATACCCAAACCCTGTTTAGAATTAACTTACCGGTATGCTGTAAAAAATAATACCTCATTTTCTAAAAAATTATATTCATTATTAGATAATTGTAATATATTGGAAATGTGATTAAGTATATTTATTTGAAATGTGTCATACAGATGTTAACCAGGTGTATATATATATGTGTATATAATAATGTATGTGTGTGTATGTGGGTATGGGTGTGTGTCTGCGAGTCAACCCCCCCCCCCCCTCCAGGAAGATTAGAGAATTGACGCCACCGTTGAGATGCACTGTCCCTAAAACGTCCCTACAAATTCCAAGGTTATTTTCACAAACAAATGATATTTATTTAGTGAGGTCTGCCTAGGATATGCTCTTGCAAACGGTTTGAAATCAAGCGTCAAAGTGAGCCCCGACATATACACACAAAACATCTGGAAATACCTTTATAAAACCAGTGGTTTTGATAAACCATCTTGAAATGTATCAATTGTTAATCAAAGAAGAACGGAGGGTTTTGCTTAATTTCTCGATGGAGAATTTACAGGTATGATAACAGTTTTGCCTCTAATTAACTGTTTTGCAAATTTTCGGGTCTGGAACATCAACTGATAAGTCTGAGGGACAACTGAAACGAACAACCGGACTGACGACGGACAAAAGATCAGCACTGTAGCTCAGATGACATATAGTTCACTGGGATAAAATTTAAAAAAAATCAATTAAAAAGCCCTTGCCACAGTCAAATATTTATATTGGACCTTAACGTGGCGCATGGGTGAACACCTTTATATTTGCAAAAATAGGTGGCCAACTGTGTTACACGTGAAATATACACTTTATTTATTCTGCATGGCTCGGATGGTGGTATTCAGTCGTCTGTGGGGATGGAGTTAAAAAGAGAATCGGAAGAAAACGACCGACCTTGGACGGGCATGACAACCAACTCGCATAGGGATTGAACCCGGGTGGCCAACGGACCATTACGCATTACACTCTTTTTGTTTACAAATGAAGAAAGAGAACTATACTTGATACCTTTCTTTTTTGACGAACCAGACAGGATGAAGGAGCATGATTACTTTAATTCTCTTTGTAATATTTACTATTGCGTCATATATGAATTAGATATTGTCCAGAGAAAGAAAAGGCGACATCTCAGTAATGTAGATGTCAAATCAGATGAAAGAGCTGTGAAAATCGAGTGAAATTAAGGGGTTTTTTTGCTACATTTCAGTGAAATTTCTAAAAGATATGCATGCATTAATATGCCTGGGGTCATAGCTATTCAGTGATACCAAGTTTGTTATCCTGACTTGACACCAACAGCGGGAGGAATCCGTTAAACAAATGTATGCATTACCCAAAAGTGTTCGATTTCTGACCTTTCACCTAATGTGAAATGACTCCGTAAAGGTTTGCATTTTAATGTCAAGTAACTTTCCACTACAGACCTGTAAACATTAGGAGTTCTGTCCTCATACTGGGTCACTGGTGAAACTTCTATGTCCAAAAAGAAAAGGTTGTTTCTCGCAAAATCTGAGGGGTATGGGGCACTTTTTATAGCTGTAAATATTACAATTTGTTTGTCTTAAATGAGTATTCATTTTAAAGTGCATGTTCATAGTTATTGGTTTAAAGTTTTTCATGAGTCGGTTCAACTAAAATTCTGATTTTTTCCCAATAGGGTCACTTTGACGCAGGATATGAAACCCATTACAAGAGTCCACCTATCACGGATCGTATATAGAAGCTAAACTGTGAAATGTACACTTCAAAGGATATTTATGGTTGCGAATTCAAATCTATCGTTGTGCCGGATGGTACAGTAAAACGTTAGAGAGCCGGATAGCCGCCCACTCATCCGCGTCAGCTGTACTCACTCCATGTATGTCAGTCCAATAAGGCTTCAGTGGAACATGGTTGTAGGCTCATCAAGGTCTTGGGTTTGGTTTATACAGGCCCGTCACTCCCCAACGTGTACAGTCAGTGATGCAGCAATCCAGTCCAGACCCCGGTTTTACTTTTCAAGGTACTGGACTTGGACTCGGCCATCTTTTGTTTGGAATGTCACTCTGACTGGAATCTCCCGCCAACAAGAAATAGGTTGGACACTTCTCCCGACACAGCGCACCTTTTTTACCACGTAATGTAATTCATATCAGTTTCAGTCCGTCAAAATATCTAAAAACCCTCAATCTAGGCATATACCAGACCTCGCAGTCCTCGTTTCAACTCGAGTTCAAGTGGTGCAAGCTGAAATAGCCGTGTATAGACAACCGTAAAACAACGAGGCTTTCCTTGTGACTGAAGTCTGAATGATTTACACAGGCCACCTTATTGTTTTACATGATAGCATCCTTGATTTTATGACTCTTGCAAATATTTTTTGTTTGTAGCTCAACACTGACCTTGGTAGTTACGAGCAAATGAAGATTGTCATGTATTTACTCTACATGGTCGTGCGATACATTTTCTGATCAACAAGAATTGACGTAGCCTAATACAAATAAAACGTTTTGTGTATATTGAAAAAAAAGAAATAACAGCACCGGCACGGCTGACTCGCCTTATATCGAAACAAACCTATTTCCTGTGCTTTCAGGGTTGAATTCCCAGATTACACACAACCATTTCTATTTCACCTCGCCTACGTATCTTGAGCGTTGGTAAAATACAAGTTTAATCTTTTAAATCAGCCGTGCTTTGTGGATTTCTTTCCACCTTTTAACCTTTGCCTCTGCTCCGTTACCTATTTTCATCAGAAAAAAACCTGCCTTAATCATACAAAGAATACATTTGGTATTTCAGCTCAGTTTTACGCCTGGGTTTGTGCCTCGATATCACACTCAGGGGCTGTTATCACGTTAACCACACTCAGGGGCTGATATCACGTTTACCACACTCACGGGCTGATATCACGTTTACCACACTCAGGGGCTGTTATCACGTTTACCACACTCAGGGGCTGTTATCACGTTTACCACACTCAGGGGCTGTTATCACGTTAACCACACTCAGGGGCTGTTATCACGTTTACCACACTCAGGGGCTGTAATCACGTTAACCACACTCAGGGGCTGTTATCACGTTAACCACCCTCAGGGGCTGATATCACGTTTACCACACTCAGGGGCTGATATCACGTTTACCACACCCAGGGGCTGATATCACGTTTACCACACTCAGGGGCTGATATCACGTTTACCACACTCAGGGGCTGTTATCACGCTTACCCTACTCAGGGGCTGTTATCACGTTAACCACACTCAGGGGCTGTTATCACGTTAACCACACTCAGGGGCTGATATCACGTTTACCACACTCAGGGGCTGATATCACGTTTACCACAAAATATATATATATTTTTTTTTCACCGTTACCTTAGTTACATGGACCAAAAGGAGCATAATCTGGCCGTTAAATGCGGGTCTGATCCTGAACTATCTTGGAATGTATACATTGGAAATCACACCAGGCCATTGGAATTATTTGATCTTAAAATTCCGAAAAAAAGAAGAGTGCACATCTGGTTAGGTAAGGATTGCTAAATGAACACTGTTGTTACAGTCTAATTACACATCTGGGTCAGACCTCAGGTCGTAGATCATGGCGGTGATGTGGAGCCGTCCTTCACCTCTCCTCACCTGGGAGTCCGGAGTCAGTGTAACATTATACGTGTACAGTCAAACCTCCACGCCCTCAGGCACATACAAGTTTTCTTTTATCAGTATGTTGCCGCTTTCACTTAGAACCAGGCCCATCACTATTCCGGCAGATTTAAACACATATCGTGCCATTTGAGTATTATTACTTCTTCAGTCATAGTTCTTATTGCCAACTGGCGATTCCCGGAAAACTTTTTAATATGTGAGAGTTTTTACCCTTTACTCCGCCATCGAGCAGTTACCAGTAAAAACATCGTCACCACACTGTTATTAATGTTTACATTCAATTTAAGGTTGCGTGTTCTATTTTTATAAATTTGCCTTACTTGTCCATTTACACAAAATGCCTTGGGAAACATATCTTACAAATAAAAACATAGACGTAAAAATATAATATTTCATGTTTATTATTGTACAAAAGTGATACAAAAAGTAAGACTATAAACCCGTGAGGAAAAATGAATATTTCCATACAATGCACATCTCAACTACAAACCATATAACTATGGCCGACTGTCCGTAGTTTCAAAGGAACAGCAGCAGACTCTAATTGAAATATCTTATCTCAGCTGCAGGGGGGAATCAGCGGGTGCAATAAATTTGCAATCCTGGTTCCCGGGCCTGAAATAAAATCTTATGAGCCCGGTAAGTGGATAGGATATAACTATACCAGACGGAGACGTAGACTGCAATCCCTCTGCGTCTTAGCAAAAACAGTATTAAAACTTTTACTGTATCGAGTACGCAAATGAACGTAAAAAAGGCCTACTATAGTACGGCATACCTTCCACTCTATATACGGATCTATAGATGGCCTATAAAACAGTAACATTTGAATATTCATAGACGTAATTTCGTTGTTTTTACGTAGTTAATTACGGCGTCCTTGCCTTGTACTTACATTACTCGAGTCTGTTGAGGATTTGTCACAATTTTGAAAGGTCACAGTATGTTTCATTCAAACAGCCAACAAAGTCAAGAAGTGATTCAGGGATATAATTACAGACCGGTGTTACCATGCGGGTGTGTCTGGTGTCCCCCACACCACCCATGCAAACAACGTGTCAGACGACAATGAAGGATTAATCTGTTAATTCTATAAACTGTGTATCATGATATATAACCAACAGCTCCTCAAACATAAGAGAATCTACCGAGGACGTATAAAAGTATACCCTATTGTCCAATTAGTATGTCTCCTGAGTCGTGGGATGTAGCCCGTGTGGGCAGACACCACGACAAGCCAGGTCATATTCAGCCAATGTAGACGGATTGGAGGGAAACATACACATGGAAACAGTAAGGCCTGTTCTACAGCTGTCTGGAATCCATGGAAACAAAACCGCCTGCTGATCTTGGTCTACTAGTCCAGTCAATGAATGACTTAAAATGCATTTCTGTGTCATTTTCATGCAAAAACATGCAATCTCATGGCGATTACTGTTTTTTCTCTTCCACGTTTGACCTTGATCTTACAACATGATACATATCATTTTGACCTAAGACGTATCACCAAATGAATGGGCAGCCTAATGTCGAATGGAAATAATACTTGAGATATGTTTTTTAGTTGAATTTGGTTGAAACAAATGCCGTATCATAGCGATTTTGGCTTTTTATCTGCAAAATTTTACATTGACCTTGACCTAATATCGGAAATGAACCATTAATGGCCTCAAAAGTGTCTCCAAATGAACGGGCATCCTAATGTTAGATGAAAATGACACCTTAAATGTGTTTCTATGTCATTAAGTTATGGAATATTGGTTATTTAAATATTTCACCCCTTATAATGGCGGCCATTTTGGATTTTGGGTGAAAATGACACTTTGCCATGTGTGGAATCGGGTGGGGTCTTATTTGTGCACTAAGACATCATCAATAAATCTATTTCTGGTGAAAAACCTTTGATAACATTTTTATCCAACCTCTATTGTTAAAAATCGTTCATTGACTAGACTATACAGCTGTGTAAGTTGCATGAAAACAGAACCGTCTGCCGATCCTGAACTACAGCTGTGTGGGAGGCATTGAAACAGAACCGCCTTGTCACTTGATTCACCGCAAACTGAGCAGTCACCATTCAGACCAAAGATCATTATTTATTGACGGACTTAACATTGTACTCGGTTTTCATTATAGATCTGACGTAAAACACAAGTTCGGCAAAATATATATATATTTATAAAGGTATACACCTTTGCAGATGCGGTCACCAGTGACAAGGTGTTGTTTATGGTGTATGTGTTTATAGTCATCATTGTTATGGCTTATCAGGAGTGATTTGTGTGGGTGCTGGTGTTAACTTTTGACGGACTTTTGAGTGTTGGCGATCACATTTGACAAGGTGTTGTTTATGGTTTTTGTGTTTGTAGTCACCATTGACACGGCTTATGAAGGATAATTGTATGGGTGCTGGGGTTAATTTCTTATGGACACAAAGGTGACACATCGTCTGACAGAAGTCTAATGTAATAGTTTGTAATTGTATGTGTACCAACATAAATGTAAGTGTTGATAACCAGCTTTTCCTCTCCTACATTTCACCGTTTCTATCTTACCCAAATTACTGCACATAAAACTTCTGCAATAACAACGATGGCATAATTTTAATGAGTTTCATTCACATGCAGACATTTACCTACAAATATATTTATTAGAATTAACAGAAGGTTATCGTCATTCTCTGATACAAAAAAAGGAAAGGGAGACCCACATATAATCTATCATCAAATAATAGTGTATCAGTCTAGAAGCGTTCAGTTATATACAAGCAATCAACAACAAATCCTCGTCATTTTAATCATCTTTACAAAAAATATTAGTCCACACATGAAGTAAAAAAATTAAATTAGGAAGAAGAGAAAGATAATGAAAAATTAATAAAGAGAAAATCTTTTATAAAAAAAGCAAAAATTATCGTCATAAAACGTATAATTTATACCTTAGCTAACGTTCTCCGTCGTCTCCAAATGTCACTTATATAAATGCCAATTATAGAGAAAGAGAATAATTATATGGGTATATAACAGTCCGTAGGAAGTAAGGGATTTAACATTTAGTGAATGCCGCCTCGTCCTGCGTGAAGCTATCAATGTCAGTCTGTACTGGCCACTCCTTGAATCACAGACTTGGTTTTGACACCGGGACCACCATTCTGTTTCAGAACTGCCGGGTATCGGGTTAACACGGAGCCGTCAAATAATCTGTCACAGGTATGCGGATGGTCCAAAATAAGGAAATACCGGTATGTGAAAACATTTGCTGAAAAGGGGTAAAAAAAATTGGCTAAATTTGAACTTAATTAATTGTAATCAGTTTGTCAAACTGGAGACTGGACCTAGAGGTATTCAACAAGGTGTCCCACAGCCAGCCACCATCATTTATACTGTCAATCATGAATGGACGTAATGACCTGATCACGTGACCCAAGGCTGTCCATGGAGTTTTTTTTTATTGAGTTACATGAGTTGACATTGTTGTCCAAAAATCCTCTTCTGATTCGACAGCTATAAGTATTTAATAAAATAATTTTGTCATGTTCCTTATAAAACTTACTCTTTATGCAGCGATTAAGGCAGTCATCGATCTAAGTGAACATTTAGATCATATACCAACCTTTAACAATCATAGCTTACATGACGGAGATACGCTCTGAGGGACGACGGACAGAGATACATCGCTATCCCTCAGCATGAAGAATGTTCAATAACCTGACTGTACACAAAAAAGTTGTGAGTTATATGTTCTCTATTAATGATTACTAAAGATAATTATCTGTAATAATTACCTGCGTGTGGAACTGGCAGTCTTGATCACACCAAAGGTCGCTCTAATAAAACCGATAATCCAAATACTATGCGTTGCAAATAAAACACGCAAACAAAATTCGTTCTTTATAGTTTTCCCTAATGAGACGAGGAACCCATGCAGAAAGTTCTCCAGAACCATGTGAGTCATGACAGGAGGAAAAACAACAGAGAAATACTGCCTTCTGTTTATTCCTGCCTTTAGTAATTCTAGGAAAATGATTGCCTGCCTTCAGTAATTCTCATTCTAAGTCCATGTTAAGGATCCTGCTATGAAAACTCACGTAGTCCCTGGGGTTTAATTAACCTCCCATTTAGTCTGGATTATTAGGTATTGATTTTGTGAATACCTGACTTAATTACCTTAAATATCAGCACGTTCACGGTCAGAAACATTCAATTCCAATATGAGCAATACCTGGCAATTACAAAACTAACATTCAAGGAAAAAACTTATATTTATATTTATTTGCTTGCTCAATGTTTATGTTTATTCTGAGCCTTTAGTCCGCATGCATGTCTGTATAATTAGATATGTATGTTTAACAAGGTCGGGAGTATAACAAGTTATGCCTTTATAACAAGGTATATCTGTCTAACAAGGTATGTCTGTATAACAAGGTATGTCTGTTTTAAGTGTTTTACATGTTTTAAGTACTTAAGGATCTGAAAACAAGGGTCGTTGAATGTAGGTCATCATGAGCAGCATGCTCGAGGATCTGATTACGAGTGTCCTTAAAAGTAGGTCATTATGAGCAGCATGTTCTATATTCTAGAGGATCTGATTACAAGTGTCGTTGAATGTAAGTCATTATGAGCAGCATGTTTTACATTCTTGAGGATCTGATTGTAAGTGTCGTTAAATGTAAGTCATTATGAGCAGCATATTTCACAAACTCCAGGAACTGATTACAAGTGTCGTTAAATGTAGGTCATTATGAGCAGTAGATTAACATTATCGAGTATCTGAAAACAAGGGTCGTTGAATGTAGGTCATTGTGAGCAGCAAGTTTTACATTCTTGAGGATCTGATTACGAGTCTCGTTAAATGTAAGTCATTATGAGCAGCATGTTTTACATTCTCGAGGATCTGATTACGAGAGTCGTTTAATGTAGGTCATTATGAGCAGCGTGTTTCACATACTCGAGGATCTGATTACGAGTGTCGTTAAATGTAGGTCATTATGAGCAGCATGTTTCACATACTTGATGATCTGATTACAAGTGTCGTTAAATGTAGGTCATTATGAGCAGTAGATTAATATTCTCGAGTATCTGAAAACAAGGGTCGTCGAATGTAGGTCATTATGAGCAGCATGTTTCACATACTCGAGGATCTGATCGTGAGTGTCGTTAAATGTAGGTCATTATGAGCAGCATGTTTCACATACTCGAGGATCTGATTGCGAGTGTCGTTAAATGTATGTCATTATGAGCAGCATGTTTTACATACTCGATGATCTGATTACGAGTGTCGTTAAATGTATGTCATTATGAGCAGTAGATCAACATTCTCGAGGATCTGATTACCAGTGTCGTTAAATGTAGGTCATTATGAGCAGCATGTTTCACATACTCGAGGATCTGATTACGAGTGTCGTTAAATGTAAGTCATTATGAGCAGCAAGTTTCACATACTCGAAGATCTGATTACCAGTGTCGTTGAATGTAGGTCATTATGAGCAGCATGTTTCACATACTCGAGGATCAGATTACCAGTGTCGTTAAATGTAGGTCATTATGAGCAGCATGTTTAACATACTCGAGGATCTGATTGCGAGTGTCGTTAAATGTAGGTCATTATGAGCAGCATGTTTCACATACTCGAGGATCTGATTACCAGTGCCGTTAAATGTAGGTCATTATGAGCAGCATGTTTCACAAACTCGAGGATCAGATTGCGAGTTTCGTTAAATGTAGGTCATTATGAGCAGCATGTTTCACATACTCGAGGATCTGATTGTGAGTGTCGTTAAATGTAGGTCATTATGAGCAGCATGTTTCACATACTCGAGGATCTGATTACCAGTGTTGTTAAATGTAAGTCATTATGAGCAGCATGTTTCACATACTCGAGGATCTGATTGCGAGTGTCGTTACATGTAGGTCATTATGAGCAGTAGATTAACATTCTCGAGGATCTGATTACAAGTGTCGTTAAATGTAGGTCATTATGAGCAGCATTTTTTACATACCCGAGGAACTGATTACAAGTGTCGTTAAATGTAGGTCATTATGAGCAGCATGTTTCACATACTCGAGGATCTGATTGCAAGTGTCGTTAAATGTAGGTCATAATGAGCAGTAGATTAATCTTCTCGAGTATCTGAAAACAAGGGTCGTTGAATGTAGGTCTTTATGAGCAGCATGTTTCACATACTCGAGGATCTGATTACGAGTGTCGTTAAATGTAGGTCATTATGAGCAGTAGATTAACATTCTCGAGGATCTGATTACGAGTGTCGTTACATGTAAGTCATTATGAGCAGCATGTTTTACATTCTTGAGGATCTGATTGTAAGTGTCGTTAAATGTAGGTCATTATGAGCAGCACGTTTCACATACTCGAGGATCCGATTACCAGTGTCGTTAAATGTAGGTCATTATGAGCAGCATGAATTACATTTAGCGACACTTGTAATCACTTGTAATCACTTGTAATCTACGTAGAACATGCTGCTCATAATGACCTATATTGAACGACACTTGTTATTTTTTTCCTCAAACAGTCAATCTTTTGCAAATAAACTATGAAAATATGTTTAGGCAAGAGAGCTTGAGAAAGGTGTGATTTTACATATAAACAAAGCGTTTATCGAGGCCTGTTGTAAAAGCTCAAGGATCTGATTACAAGGGTCGTTACATGTAGGTCATTATGAGCAGCATGTTTCACATACTCGAGGATCTGATTACGAGTGTCGTTAAATGTAGGTCATTATGAGCAGCATGTTTTACATTCTGGAGGATCTGATTACCAGTGTTGTTAAATGTAAGTCATAATGAGCGGCATGTTCTACGTACTTGAGGATCTGATTACAAGGGTCGTTTAATGTAGGTCCTTGTGCGCAGCATGTTTCGTGTCTGTTCCTGAGGCTTTTACAACAGGCCTCGATAAACACTTTGTTTATATGTTAATCACACCTTTATATCAAGCTCTCTTGCCTAATTATATTTTCATAGTTTATTTGCAAAAGATTGACTGTTTGAGGATAAAATAACAAGTGTCGTTCAATATAGGTCATTATGAGCAGCATGTTCTACGTACTTGAGGATCTGATTACAAGTGTCGCTAAATGTAATTTATTATGAGCGGCATGTTTTACTTTCTTGAGGATTGGATTACAAGTGTCATTAAATGTATGTCATTACAACAGGCCAAGACTGATTCAAGGCCCTACGATTGATAAAGTATCTTACATAGCGGTCTTATAAAAAGCCTTCAGATAATCCACACTGTCCTTGTTAACAAGGCAGGCTACTAAGTCTGTTCTAGACTTTTTTTTCAATTTCCAAAAGCACGCGTCATTGAGTCCGAGAAAAGTGAGGACAGTCAGTGGGTGACGACAGTCAGTCCGCGCCTCGTCTGTGATCATGGACACACTAGTAAATCAATACTTACTGTTATAGATGAAGGAATGACCTAAAGTACAGAAAGGCGTGAATTACAAACAGAAGATAATGTGATGTAGATTACTTAAAAGCCTTAAGGTAAAATACAGCTCCAAAAATTGTTGGCAGAATAACAATGATTGCTGATGGTTGAGCATTTTTTTTATTTAAGTTGGTGCAACGCTAGCTGAAGCTCTTGTGAAAGATAATAAAGAAGCTGTGCTTTCTTCGTCATCACCAGCAGGGTAATGTGCATCAATTAGAATCCTAAAGAACCATCCTTGGCCTTATGTCATGGACATGACAGCCGGCAGCAGATAAATCAGCAACAGTTCTTATGCACAGATTACACCTATCGCCAGAACAAATATACCTGTAGTTCTTCATGTATGATGACTTTACAAAGGTAAAAGAATTTTTCTCAAATGAATTACTGCCGAATTTTTGTTACTTGGAGTACGACATTTCGGTAAAAGTCTGACAGTTCCTCTCACACGCATCACTCCAACTCACGATTTTGTTACTTGATTTAGGGACCCATGGGTCTCGACGCTCTGCTGAATTTATCTATAAGGACATTTTAATGCGATTTTTTCAAAATGTTGATCCTGTGACCTTTACCTTTGAACTTGTGACCAAAACATCTGATATGGTGCTATCCTTGAACTTTCGCTATTTTGATTTTCATATCGATCTTTTAAAAGTATGTCCAGTGATCTTGACTACTGACCAGGTCACCTAAAAATCTATAGATTTCTTTTTAAAGATGTGGGTTCTTTGACCTTCACCTTTGACCTCCGGATCCCGAAATCAAAATGCTTCTTACTTTATTTGTGGGCATTGCATAAGTCAAATATGAAATCCATATATGTAAATGTAACCTGAAGTTATCATCTGGAAACAAATCTGTAGATGGACGAACGGAAAGATAGATGGACGGCCGAACAGACGGAAAGGATGATTACTATAGGGCACCCGCTTATGATCAATAAACACACCACGTTTTGGTAAACTAGATGAAACCACAGCTTAGAAACTGACATTTTGATTGTTGTCATTTTATGGTTTAAAAAATAGGAAACAATCGTAAATATTAGAAAACAAAAGAGGTGGCGCGGCCAATTTTAGGAACTGACAAA
Source organism: Sipunculus nudus (assembly GCA_026874595.1). Classification (NCBI taxonomy): domain Eukaryota; kingdom Metazoa; phylum Annelida; class Sipuncula; order Golfingiida; family Sipunculidae; genus Sipunculus; species Sipunculus nudus. The sequence goes on along the minus strand of CM049314.1, from coordinate 47,048,066 downwards.
AAAAGCCATTGTCAGTAGTCAAGGCAAGATTCATGACTACGCATGCATTTATTATCAAGATACTGGAGGTTTTGCATCAATTCTTCGGAAGGGGGGGGGGGGGCTTACGAAACGCATAGCTCGGGGGATATAGGATGCTGGGCTTATTTCAGGTTTTCAAGGAGATTTTTTATAGACCTCCATGGATGCTCACTTAGAAGCTACTAGGGCCAACGGTCAAGATTTGTTAAATGCTAACGGACGGGCGACGGACAAATTGCCATTCCTATACCTCAGTTGACTTTTAGGCAGCTGGGCTAAAAATCTTCTTTATGAATTATTAGCGTATATGTTTGAGGGCTTAATACTAAACAGGGGCAATAGTAAACAGTGCCTTATACTAAACAGGTGGAATAGGAAACAGTGCCTAATACTAAACAGGCGGAATAGGAAACAGTGCCTAATACTAAACAGGCGGAATAGGAAACAGTGCCTAATACTAAACAGGCGGAATAGGCAGCAGTGCCTAATTATAACAGGCAGAATAGGAAACAGTGCCTAATACTATACAGGTGAAATAGGACACAGTGCCTAATACTAAACAGGCGGAATAGGAAACAGGGCCTGATAATAACAGGCATAATAGGAAACAGTGCCTAATTCTAAACAGCCAGAATAGGAAGCAGTGCCTAATGCTAAACAGGCAGAATAGGAAACAATGCCTTATGCTAAACAGGCCGAATAGGAAACAATGCCTTATGCTAAACAGAAACAAGAAGAAACTAAGAAATCCGAAAAAAAAGAAAGAGCGATTATAAATCTGAATAAGTCAGAGCCAGTTAATATGACGAGTGATTTAACAGTACAGGCATGGTGCATTTTGGGATCAGTTGGTCGCCTCTGTTAATCACTCTGTTTCCAAGTGTGATGATTAGACATGATACAGTGCTGTTGATTTTACTGATTGTGTTGCACTGAACATAAAAACTGGTGACACTGGTTTGTGTATTTAACAATATGGAGGTCAATAAAGCATTAAGAAAATTTGGTCACCAGGATGTACCTTTGCATAGACAAGATTTAAAGGGTTTCAGAGAGGCCACTTAAAGCTTTTATAACACAGTTTTCACATTCTTCCTGTACATTTTCGGGCATGATGTTGTATGACACGACGTTTCAGTACACTGTGATATCGCCTAATTCATGCACTATAAAGCCCCGTTCCCACTTTCACGAATTTGACGCCGAATCGCCACGAACTTACATCATTAAAATTCGTAGGGACGTCGTGGGGGTGTCGTAGATGATGTCTTTAACATTCGGTAATGTTCGTAGCGAGGTCTTGAGCACTCAGAATTCGTGGCGCTATTTTTGAAATGTTCAAAAATTAAGCTTTGTCGTCACAAGTCGTAGCTAGGTCGTAACAGTTTCTTAGTAAGTCGTATGAGAGTCTTCATAATTCTTGTAAATTCGTGATGTAAAACAATGTCACGAATGCTCACGAAGGACAATGACATCGACACGACTTCAACACGACTACAATACGACTACCACAAGAACCTCTCAAGAGAGAGTCACGTTCATAAAGCCCCTTCCTACTTCCACGAATTTTGGGACGAATCTTCAAGAACTGACATCATAATGTAACGGAAAATTTTATTTTCTTAGTGATTTTTAACTTCTTACAAACCAATGAGGAAAAAGGTTTAGAAGTAAGAACACTGTGTAGATTTGTAAATTTGTTTTAAAGAAGATTTGTATTGTGGTTATTGGTTCCAATTAAATTTGAACAAAAATAATTTGAAGAAGCTGAATCAAATTACGTTTCCTTTGTAATTTGTAACTTCTTTATAAACAAACAAGGAAAGTTTTGCAGTGAGTAAACCATGTAGATTCGTAAATTTATTTTAAAGAAATTTTTTTTATCGTGGATATTGGTTGACAAAATAAATTTGAACCAAAACAGTTTAAAGAAGCTGAATATATTATACAGTTTCGTCATACTTAAACATATGGTCAATATAATAAATTATGAATTTCCTATTTTACTATGGGAGAATAAACTGAGCCTAACACAAATTGATATTAACAGAATCTTATATCACATTGAGAGCTAAATCAATAAGATATTTTAACCAATATTTTGAGAATACAGATATTTTGCATCCAATTAAGAAGGTCGTCTACTTGGACTTAAAGAAGTTAACGTCGTATTTGCCACCACATAAATAAGTCGTAATTGTCTAATTACTCAAATCAAATGAGACATATATTATCAGTGTTTTAAACTGGATAACTTTTGTCAAATTAAAATATCTAGAGACGTTGAGAAGTGTTGTTATGGTGTCCTTTTACTAATATCGTCTTCTTTGTAACATTACAATAGCTATATATCACATATATAGCTATCTAACAATCCGTAGCAAAATTGAATGATCGTAGGAGTATCGTCCACAAGTCGCAGATCAATCGTAGAAATATCGTACCAGTATCTTAGACGTCGTCACGGAGCCGTGAACATTCTTAAAAGTGTCGTGTTATATCGTGCTGGCTTCGTGTCACTGTCGTAGCCAATCGTACTGGCATCGTACTCCTTTCGTACAATATCGTGGTCGTGATGGAATTTTTATCACTCGACAGGCCGATTGGCAACGAATCGCCACGAATTCAACATCGTAGCGATTCGGCGTCAAATTCGTGAAAGTGGGAACGGGGCTTAAAAGGCACACCGGAGTTATTGTGTGTCCACAAAAAATACAGGAATCAGCCAGTCCAAATCTGTGATGGTGATACACAAAGTAGATAATAAGGCATAAGGTATTATGGCAGCTTTGGTATAAAGTACGCCTGTCGCACCCTTCACAGTTTCAAAAGCTGGTCTTATTGGCACAATAAGTACAGTCTGTAGCAGTATGTTAATTCTTCTGGTCTAGGTTCTTTATTTTACCTGTGACGGAACACGCAGCAAAAAGTCCAGGTATTATATAACACACGTAAATAAATGGATACAGTTATCCTATCTGTTTATTACAGAAACCTAACACCTCCGACTGAACCTGTATCTGAAGCCGTCCCAGGACACAGGACTGACCGGGTACTGGGTCATTTATTGTAATCTTTCTTCGGGTGAGGGTGAGTGAGATCTTCAGTATTACTTCCACCATTCCATACAAACAGTCCTATCTATGTCAGCTTTTATGGACATTAATTTAGGCGGTGGTTATATAATTATGACGAATCCGGTGATTTAGATACCGCGTAGAGGGATAGGAAGATCGAACTCGGGATATAGGTTTACGTTCATTAAGTTCTTACAAGCAAACTTTAATTAGTAATCTTTGGGGACGTGGTGTTGGCATGGCAATGAATCTCTCTGCCATTTGGGTCATGGTTGTGACCGGTCTCTCAGTGTATTAACCTGACTGGGCGGCTGGCTATTGTTGTAATTTTTTAGATTAAAATTACGTAATAATTTACAATAATGTATGTATTAACTCACGCTAATAGTTCATATTGGCTGAATTCATACGTTTTACAGCGAAACCATCCCGGCACACGGACTTACTTTATATTAAATTCACCTGTTTTATACGTTGGTTTGGTTCTAAGTGTGAGTAAACACGGTCTACATTAACCTATTATCACCACGACAATGCGCAACAACTTTCAAACAAAGAGAAGAAACATGAAAAAAGAAACACTGGTCTGAAGCTTGAAAATCTTGATTTGGCGGGTGGTTTGTGCGCCATGTCGATGTAACTTGTGTACAGGAGAAGCAAACGCTTTTAGATGGAAACTTTGGCAGTTATATTTAAAGAAAATTTAACATGTTTGATGCGTGAATAGGTCCCTTTAATAAACCTTAGGTCATAACAAATAATTTATTTAGACTATAATACATGACTCCGTCCGTTTTCAGGTGAAAATAAGTTGTAAGATTATTAGGCCATGGGCTAGTGGGGGTTATAGTGCACCCCCCTTGTGATTTACTTTAATGGGAATTTTCATGTAGCCCTAGGTCTAACAAGTCAGAAAATTGATGTTGCCAGCAAAAAACTGGGATGGAAGATACCCACCATGGACTTTTTAACCACGCCTACTTTTACAGCTGGAGGCAGATCATTAGGGGTATGGAAAATTCAAATAGCCCTTACTTTGCAACTCTTCACCAAAATATTTCAAATGACCACTTAAAATGTTTGCCTTGTTAAGATCTACAAGTCCATGTAAATGATATGCAAATTTATTCTGTGAAAAGGTCACCAGAGGTCAAAAGGTCACAAAATTTGACCTTGACCTATAATTCCTCGCATTATCAGGGTTTATATATCGACAAGGCCATAAAAAAGATTTTGTTTTATTGAAAGTTAAATAAAATGAAGATTTACATGTGCTCTTTAATACCTGGAGTAAAAACGTTCCAAAACAAGTAGTGATTACTCCGCGGTATGCTGATATTTCTGCACCTTCACATACTTTTTACATACAATTATTGATGAATGTGTTGAATCGGAGTTAGGCAGATTCTAACAAGTGGTACGTTGAAATATGTCTTGAATCTTTGCAAATGACAGTAAAAGATAAATGAAAATGAAAATGAAACAAATATTATGCAAATATTTTCATCGAAGAGTTTGTTGAAGTCAAAAGTAAACAAAGGTTGACCTTAAAAACACCATAGCTCTTTGTTACACATGGTCGTTATAAACGTGTCATGAACTTTTAATATTGAAACAAATGTATATTTCTTTCTATCTCTCAATTAACATATTACCAGTAAACATTTATCCTAATTCTTACCGGTTTATATTTTATTTCATGACAGTTATTACATATGTTTATAGAGTGCTGTCACTGGTTCATTGATCTCTGTTAACAGAAAACCCTACTTTTAACTTGACTAGTAACAGCCATGGCTTTATTTTTTGGCATAAATACCATGATATTAAATATAATCATTTCTGTCACTAGTATACAATATATAATTTATTTTAATTCATATAATAATTAATCATTTATTCTCTAATTGATTTCATATGATTAATATTATATCTCATTTGGATATATTACTGAGCTCGTCTTGGTATAATAATTGTGATAATTGATTAAAAATTGTTATTTTATTAATGAAGCAATCTTTATATTTTTTATACTTATCCTTTAATGGCCTGCCTCCGTGCATTTTGGCGGACTTTGGCAGTCTAGTCTTATTTTATTTATTTTTTTTTCTTCATTATGACTGTCTTTTAGTCTATTCGTTTGCTTGTCATGTCTGACTATCTGTCAACCTGACTATCATATTGACCGAAAAAACTCTCTGACAGGCTGGCTCACTATCTAACCAGTGTACCATGTTCACCTGTTTCTCATTAATACTCTGGTCAAATGACTGTCTCTCTTGCGTTACATCTTACTTTCTGATTGAGTAAATGTCTATCTGTTTGACCAAATGGTTGACTGACAGGGAGTCTGTCTGATTAGTATTCGAGCAAATGCAAAGTCCATAAAAATACAGAAACACTGCTATTTTGGTTGTCAGTCAGTAAGATTATCACAGATAGTCAGTAGATAGTCAGATACGACAGTCAGACCAGCTATATCTCTAGGAGGATATTTGCCTGATAGTCAGATTGATAACAAAAGCTCTAGCTGCGTTCAGTCTGTTTGATTAATTAGTTAACACTCTGGTAGTCAGGAACCTGACTGTCTTTCTACTAATGTGTCTGGTCGACAGGTGGTCAGTTATTTTCTGACTACAAGACTGGTACTCCACAAGACGGCGCCCACTTTGTTCAACGCTACATATATGCTAGAGCTAGAGCTTTAGTAATCAATCTGACTATCACGTATATATCCTCCCAGAGAACTAGCTTTAGCTAATCAGGCAAATTGGCCTCCAAGTAACTCTGTCAGAAAGCTTCTCTAGTAGACATCACACAAGATAAATAATAAATATGTCAAACAGGCTGGTCCTTGGCAAGTCAGTCAGAACTATGATAGATGAACAGCTAGAGTCATAGCCAGGTGGTGGGAATGGTTTGCCACCAGAGCTTGACAGAATCAAGTCAGATATCAATGGCTGCCTGACATGCTTTGTGAAGGTCTATCTGACTGTCTTATCTGACTATCTGCTGAATATCTGTGGTAGTCTGACTGACTGGAAAGCCCACTGACAGTGTTTCTGTGTTTTTTAATGGAGTATGCAGTTGCTCGAAGACTAATTAGACAAACTGCCTGTCAGCCAGACAGTAAGTCAGACAGAGAGACATTTACTCAAACAGAAAGTAAGATGTACTGCAAGAGACACCGTCATTTGATCAGAGAGTCAAAATGAGAAACAGGTATACCGTTAGATAGTGAGCCAGCCTGTCAGAGAGTTTAACAGTCAAGAAAATGATAGTCAGGTGGACAGATGGTCAGACAAGACAAGTGAACGATAGACTAACAGACAGCCATAAGTAAAAAAAAAAGACTGTCAGAGGTCCATAAATTTAAAATAAGACTAGACTGCCGAAGTCCGCCAAGATGCACAGAGGCAGGCCAATAAAGGATAAAGTATAAAAAATATAAAAATTGCTTCATTTATGAAATAGCAATTTTTAATCAATTATCACAGTAATCATACTATGACGACATCAGTTATATATCCTGGATGGAGATAATATTAATCATAATTATGTCTTCCCTCCCATGGGGGAGACATATAGTGTTTGTGTCTGTCGTTATCGCCGGCGTCATCTGTGTCATATTTTTTTAACGTGATAACATTGAAGAACTCAACAATTTTTCACGAAAGTTAAATTTAAATTGTTAGTATCAAAATCTCGGAGGAGTTCGAAAACCGGTGACCTTGACCTTCATCATCAAGATCAAATAGTCCAATATAGATTTTTTTATGAACCCCATAACTTTTGAAGTATTGCATATTATTTTCCAAAAATATAAAACACTAATTGTTTAAATCAATTTCCTTAAGGGGCTCGAAAACTGGGGACCTTGAGTTGGATCTTCAAGGTCAAATCAATCAGAATAGAGAGTATTTGTGAACCCAATAACTTTAAAGAAGCGCATATTTTTTTCCTAAAATTTGAAAGACTAATGGTTTAAACAAGTCCCTTGAGGAGCTCGATAACCGGTGACCTTGACCTGGACATTCAAGGTCAAATCAGCATGAATAGAAATTATTTTTGAATGCTATAACTTTTGAACAACTTAATACATTATCATGAAATTCAACTTGTGAAATGTCTCTACCAATATCACGGACCAGTTAAAAATTTGACCTTCATGATCAAGGTGAAATCGGATGAAATAAAATAAAAAATTGTGAATCCCATACCTTTTGAAGTATCACATATTTTCCCTAAAATTTGAAACACTTTTGTTTTAATAGAGTTTCTTGAGGAGCTCGATAACTAGTGACCTTGACCTGGATCTTCAAGGTCAAATCAACCAGAATAAAATCTCAGATCAATTCATAACTTAGTTACCTTGATCATCATCATACAAGGTCAAATCTTTAGAAATGAAGGATTTTAATTAACACCAAACTTTTGAAGGGGTCCATTTTACCCTCAAATTTGGGTAGTGAGGGGAGACATAGTTGTTTTTTTTGTGTGTCACAAATAGCAGGGCTTCTAGTTAATAAGAGAATTAATTATTAATTATTATATAAATTAAAATTACTAATATATTGTTTACCAGTAATAGAAATGGATATATGTGATATAAGCGTACTTATGCAAAAATAATACATTGGCTGTTACAAGTCAAATTGAAATGAGGGATTTGCGTTAAACAGAGATTTATTAACCAGAGACAACTATCTTAGAACATATAAAACTGTCATGAAATAAGATACAAACCGGTACGAATGTTTACCGGAAATGTGTTAATTGAGAGACAGAAAGAAATATACATTTGTTTCAATATTAAAAGTTCATGACACGTTTTATAACGACCCTGTGTAACAAACAGCTATGGTGCTGGTACGGCCAACCTTTGTTTACTTTTGACTTCAACAAACTCTTCAAAGAAAAAACTTTTACATAATTTGAAGTTTTTTTTGGGGGGTAAACTCAAATATCATCTTTTGTTGTTTATTTCAAAGATTCATTGTAACATTTCAACGAACCACTTGTTAAATGTTGCCTTACTTCTATTCGGCAAATGCAGCAAATACGTACAAAAAGTATGGAAAAGTGCAGACATATATGTCATATACCGCGGGGTAATCACTACTTGTTTTGACTTTTTGACTCCAGTTATTATAAAGCACATGTAAACTTTCATTTTAATTAATTTTCAATAATAATAAAACTTGATATGGTCGTGGCGATAAATTTGCCCTGATAATTCGAGAAATTATAGTTCAAGGTCAAATTTTGTGGCCTTTTGACCTCTGGTGACCTTGTCAAAGGATAAATTTGCATATCATTTGCATGGACTTGTAGAGCTTGACAAGGCAAATATTTTAAGTGGTTATTTGAAATATATTGATGAAAAGTTGCAAAGTTAGGGCTGTTTGAATCTTCCATACCCCTAATTATCTGGCTCTAGGCTGTAAAGTTGGCGTGGTTAAAAAGTCTATGGTGAGTATCTTCCATCCCAGTTTTTTTGCTGGCAACATCAATTTTCTGACTTGTTAGACCTAGGGCTATATAGAAATACCCAACAAAGTAAATCACAAGGGGGGTGCACTATGACCCCCACTAGCCCATGGCCTATATTACTTAAAATTACGAGTATTTCCAAATTTCTCTTTCAATGATTGAAATTTAATGGCTGTTCAGAGACTCACTCGTTAAAGTTGAAATTTTATGTCGTTTCAAGACTGTAAAGTGTCATGTTTGGCATGTTTTACATTTTAATGTAATTAATTATGATAACGGGCCAAATTTCCCGTCGCGGGGAATATTGGGGTTCAGGGGAAAGGGTGTTAAGATGTTATGTGCATTAAAAACTAAGCCGTAGTTTGCCTGCTGAAACTGGACCTTTGTTCCAAGATTGGTGTTGTGGAGCAGACTGGAGCTGGTCAGGATGATTTTATTAGCAGAGCTGCCAGGCGTTAACGGCTTCTTTTCTAACATTATTCTCTGAGGATTATTGTTCAGTGGATGTTTTAGTTTGTATAGCCTCAGGCACACAGGCGCTGTATTCTATGTACTGCATAGTCCCTCTCTTTCATATTATGATCAAATATTGCTGCAGTTTCATTACTTTCAGTTATATAATAGAATAAACAATGTGAAGGTAAATAAATGGGGCTCAGTGGATCATTCATTAACTCTGGTACATAAGTCCGGTGGTGTGATAATAATCTGGTAGTCCTACACCGGACTTACGACGAGAAACTTGACTACAGGCTGTAGCTACAGATCCTAGACCTCGAAAGAAAACTGCCAGGCTATAGCTACAGATCCTATATCTAGAAAGAAACCTGCCAGGCTGTAGCTACAGATCCTAGACCTCAAAAGTAAACTGCCAGGCTATAGATACAGATCCTATATCTCGAAAGAAAACTGCCAGGCTGTAGCTACAGATTCTAGGCTTAAAGAAACACTGCCAGGTTGTAGCTACAGATCCTAGGCTTAAAAGGAACACTGCAAGATTGTAGCTACAGATCCTAGGCTTTAAAGGAACACTAACCGGCTGTAGCTACAGATCCTATATCTCGAAAGAAAACTGCCAGGCTAAAGGTACAGATCCTAGGCTTAAAAGGAACACTGCCAGGCTGTAGCTACAGATCCTAGGCTTAAAAGGAACACTGCCAGGCTGTAGCTACAGATCCTAGACCTCGAAAGAAAACTGCCAGGCTAAAGGTACAGATCCTAGGCTTAAAAGGAACACTGCCAGGCTGTAGCTACAGATCCTAGGCCTCGAAAGAAAACTGCCAGGCTAAAGGTACAGATCCTAGGCTTAAAAGGAACACTGCCAGGCTGTAGCTACAGATCCTAGACCTCGAAAGAAAACTGCCAGGCTAAAGGTACAGATCCTAGGCTTAAAAGGAACACTGCCAGGCTGTAGCTACAGATCCTAGGCCTCGAAAGAAAACTGCCAGGCTAAAGGTACAGATCCTAGGCTTAAAAAGAACACTGCCAGGCTGTAGCTACAGATCCTAGGCTTAAAAGGAACACTGCCAGATTGTAGCTACAGATCCTAGGCTTTAAAGGAACACTAACCGGCTGTAGCTACTGATCCTAGACCTCGAAAGAAAACTGCCAGGCTAAAGGTACATATCCTAGGCTTAAAAGGAACACTGCCAGGCTGTAGCTACAGATCCTAGGCTTAAAAGGAACACTGCCAGGCTGTAGCTACAGATCCTAGACCTCGAAAGAAAACTGCCAGGCTGTAGCTACAGATCCTAGGCTTAAAAGGAACACTGCCAGGCTGTAGCTACAGATCCTAGGCTTAAAAGGAACACTGCCAGGCTGTAGCTACAGATCCTAGACCTCGAAAGAAAACTGCCAGGCTAAAGGTACAGATCCTAGGCTTAAAAGGAACACTGCCAGGCTGTAGCTACAGATCCTAGGCTTAAAAGGAACACTGCCAGGCTGTAGCTACAGATCCTAGGCTTAAAAGGAACACTGCCAGGCTGTAGCTACAGATCCTAGGCTTAAAAGGAACACTGCCAGGCTGTACCTTCAGATCCTAGGCTTAAAAGGAACACTGCCAGGCTGTAGCTACAGATCCTAGGCTTAAAAGGAACACTGCCAGGCTGTAGCTACAGATCCTAGACCTCGAAAGAAAACTGCCAGGCTGTAGCTACAGATCCTAGGCTTAAAAGGAACACTGCCAGGCTGTAGCTACAGATCCTAGGCTTAAAAGGAACACTGCCAGGCTGTAGCTACAGATCCTAGACCTCGAAAGAAAACTGCCAGGCTAAAGGTACAGATCCTAGGCTTAAAAGGAACACTGCCAGGCTGTAGCTACAGATCCTAGGCTTAAAAGGAACACTGCCAGGCTGTAGCTACAGATCCTAGGCTTAAAAGGAACACTGCCAGGCTGTAGCTACAGATCCTAGACCTCGAAAGAAAACTGCCAGGCTATAGCTACAGATCCTATATCTCGAAAGAAAACTGCCAGGCTGTAGCTACAGATCCTAGACCTCGAAAGAAAACTGCCAGGCTGTAGCTACAGATCCTAGGCTTAAAAGGAACACTGCCAGGCTGTAGCTACAGATCCTAGGCTTAAAAGGAACACTGCCAGGCAGTAGCTACAGATCCTAGACCTCGAAAGAAAACTGCCAGGCTAAAGGTACAGATACTAGGCTTAAAAGGAACACTGCCAGGCTGTAGCTACAGATTCTAGACCTCGAAAGTAAACTGCCAGGCTATAGCTACGGATCCTATATCTCGAAAGAAAACTGCCAGGCTGTAGCTACAGATCCTAGGCTTAAAGGAACACTGCCAGGCTGTAGCTACAGATCCTAGGCTTAAAAGGAACACTGCCAGGCTGTAGCTACAGATCCTAGACCTCGAAAGAAAACTGCCAGGCTGTAGCTACAGATCCTAGGCTTAAAAGGAACACTGCCAGGCTGTAGCTACAGATCCTAGGCTTAAAAGGAACACTGCCAGGCTGTAGCTACAGATCCTAGACCTCGAAAGAAAACTGCCAGGCTATAGCTACAGATCCTATATCTCGAAAATAAAACTGCCAGGCTGTAGCTACAGATCCTAGACCTCGAAAGAAAACTGCCAGGCTGTAGCTACAGATCCTAGGCTTGAAGAAACACTGCCAGGCTGTAGCTACAGATCCTAGGCTTAAAAGGAACACTGCCAGATTGTAGCTACAGATCCTAGGCTTTAAAGGAACACTAACCGGCTGTAGCTACAGATCCTAGACCTCGAAAGAAAACTGCCAGGCTAAAGGTACAGATCCTAGGCTTAAAAGGAACACCGCCAGGCTGTAGCTACAGATCCTAGGCTTAAAAGGAACACTGCCAGGCTGTAGCTACAGATCCTAGGCTTAAAAGGAACACTGCCAGGCTGTAGCTACAGATCCTATATCTCGAAAGAAAACTGCCAGGCTGTAGCTACAGATTCTAGGCTTAAAGAAACACTGCCCGGCTGTAGCTACAGATCCTAGGCTTAAAAGGAACACCGCCAGGCTGTAGCTACAGATCCTAGGCTTAAAAGGAACACTGCCAGGCTGTAGCTACAGATCCTAGACCTCGAAAGAAAACTGCCAGGCTGTAGCTACAGATCCTAGGCTTAAAAGGAACACCGCCAGGCTGTAGCTACAGATCCTAGGCTTAAAAGGAACACTGCCAGGCTGTAGATACAGATCCTAGGCTTAAAAGGAACACTGCCAGGCTGTAGCTACAGATCCTTGACCTCGAAAGAAAACTGCCAGGCTATAGCTACAGATCCTATATCTCGAAAGAAAACTGCCAGGCTATAGCTACAGATCCTAGACCTCGAAAGAAAACTGCCAGGCTGTAGCTACAGATCCTAGGCTTAAAAGGAACACTGCCAGGCTGTATTACAGATCCTAGGCTTAAAAGGAACACTGCCAGGCTGTAGCTACAGATCCTAGACCTCGAAAGAAAACTGCCAGGCTATAGCTACAGATCCTATATCTCGAAAGAAAACTGCCAGGCTGTAGCTACAGATCCTAGACCTCGAAAGAAAACTGCCAGGCTGTAGCTACAGATCCTAGGCTTAAAGAAACACTGCCAGGCTGTAGCTACAGATCCTAGGCTTAAAAGGAACACTGCCAGATTGTAGCTACAGATCCCAGGCTTTAAAGGAACACTAACCGGCTGTAGCTACAGATTCTAGACCTCGAAAGAAAACTGCCAGGCTAAAGGTACAGATCCTAGGCTTAAAAGGAACACCGCCAGGCTGTAGCTACAGATCCTAGGCTTAAAAGGAACACTGCCAGGCTGTAGCTACAGATCCTAGACCTCGAAAGAAAACTGCCAGGCTATAGCTACAGATCCTATATCTCGAAAGAAAACTGCCAGGCTGTAGCTACAGATCCTAGACCTCGAAAGAAAACTGCCAGGCTGTAGCTACAGATCCTAGGCTTAAAGAAACACTGCCAGGCTGTAGCTACAGATCCTAGGCTTAAAAGGAACACTGCCAGATTGTAGCTACAGATCCTAGGCTTTAAAGGAACACTAACCGGCTGTAGCTACAGATTCTAGACCTCGAAAGAAAACTGCCAGGCTAAAGGTACAGATCCTATATCTCGAAAGAAAACTGCCAGGCTGTAGCTACAGATTCTAGGCTTAAAAGGAACACTGCCAGATTGTAGCTACAGATCCTAGGCTTTAAAGGAACACTAACCGGCTGTAGCTACAGATCCTAGGCTTAAAAGGAACACTGCCAGGCTGTAGCTACAGATCCTAGACCTCGAAAGAAAACTGCCAGGCTATAGCTACAGATCCTATATCTCGAAAGAAAACTGCCAGGCTGTAGCTACAGATCCTAGACCTCGAAAGAAAACTGCCAGGCTGTAGCTACAGATCCTAGGCTTAAAGAAACACTGCCAGGCTGTAGCTACAGATCCTAGGCTTAAAAGGAACACTGCCAGATTGTAGCTACAGATCCTAGGCTTTAAAGGAACACTGCCAGGCTGTAGCTACAGATTCTAGACCTCGAAAGAAAACTGCCAGGCTAAAGGTACAGATCCTAGGCTTTAAAGGAACACTGCCAGGCTGTAGCTACAGATTCTAGACCTCGAAAGAAAACTGCCAGGCTAAAGGTACAGATCCTATATCTCGAAAGAAAACTGCCAGGCTGTAGCTACAGATTCTAGGCTTAAAGAAACACTGCCAGGCTGTAGCTACAGATCCTAGGCTTCAAAGGAACACTGCCAGATTGTAGCTACAGATCCTAGGCTTTAAAGAACAACTGCCCGGCTGTAGCTACAGATCCTAACTAGTTTTTAAAGAACACTACCAGGCTGTAGCTACAGATCTTAGACTAAAAAGGAACACTGCCAGGCTGTAGCTACATATCCTAGACTTAAAGGGACACTGCGAGGCTGTAGCTAAAGATTCTAGACATAAAAGGAACACTGCAAGGCTGTAGCTACAGATCCTAGGCTTAAAATGAACACTGCCAGGCTGTAGCTACAGATCCTTGACCTCGAAAGAAAACTGTCAGGCTGTAGCTACAGATCCTAAGCTTATAAGGAACACTGCTAGGCTGTAGCTACAGATCCTAGGCTTAAAAGGAACACTGCCAGGCTGTAGCTACAGATCCTATATCTCGAAAGAAAACTGCCAGGCTGTAGCTACAGATTCTAGGCTTAAAGAAACACTGCCCGGCTGTAGCTACAGATCCTAACTAGCTTTTAAAGAACACTGCCAGGCTGTAGCTACAGATCTTAGACTAAAAAGGAACACTGTCAGGCTGTAGCTACAGATCTTAGGCTTAAAAGGAACATTGCAAGGCTGTAGCTACAGATCCTAACTAGCTTTTAAAGAACACTGCCAGGCTGGAGCTGAGCTGCCAGGCGTTAACGGCTTCTTTTCTAACATTATTCTCTGAGGATTATTGTTCAGTGGATGTTTTAGTTTGTATAGCCTCAGGCACACAGGCGCTGTATTCTATGTACTGCATAGTCCCTCTCTTTCATATTATGATCAAATATTGCTGCAGTTTCATTACTTTCAGTTATATAATAAAATAAACAGTGTGAAGGTAAATAAATGGGGCTCAGTGGATCATTCATTAACTCTGGTACATAAGTCCGGTGGTGTATTAATAATCTGGTAGTCCTACACCGGACTTACGACGAGAAACTTGACTACAGGCTGTAGCTACAGATCCTAGACCTCGAAAGAAAACTGCCAGGCTATAGCTACAGATCGTATATCTAGAAAGAAAACTGCCAGGCTGTAGCTACAGATCCTAGACCTCGAAAGTAAACTGCCAGGCTATAGCTACAGATCCTATATCTCGAAAGAAAACTGCCAGGCTGTAGCTACAGATTCTAGGCTTAAAGAAACACTGCCAGGCTGTAGCTACAGATCCTAGGCTTTAAAGGAACACTGCCAGATTGTAGCTACAAATCCTAGGCTTTAAAGGAACACTGCCCGGCTGTAGCTACAGATCCTAGACCTCGAAAGAAAACTGCCAGGCTAAAGGTACAGATCCTAGGCTTAAAAGGAACACTGCCAGGCTGTAGCTACAGATCCTAGACCTCGAAAGAAAACTGCCAGGCTATAGCTACAGATCCTATATCTCGAAAGAAAACTGCCAGGCTGTAGCTACAGATCCTAGACCTCGAAAGAAAACTGCCAAGCTATAGCTAAAGATCCTATATCTCGAAAGAAAACTGCCAGGCTGTAGCTACAGATTCTAAGCTGAAAGAAACACTGCCAGGCTGTAGCTACAGATCCTAGGCTTAAAAGGAACACTGCCAGGCTGTAGCTACAGATCCTAGGCTTAAAAGGAACACTGCCAGGCTGTAGCTACAGATCCTAGGCTTAAAAGGAACACTGCCAGGCTGTAGCTACAGATCCTAGACCTCGAAAGAAAACTGCCAGGCTATAGCTTCAGATCCTATATCTCGAAAGAAAACTGCCAGGCTGTAGCTACAGATCCTAGACCTCGAAAGAAAACTGCCAGGCTATAGCTACAGATCCTATATCTCGAAAGAAAACTGCCAGGCTGTAGCTACAGATTCTAGACCTCGAAAGTAAACTGCCAGGCTATAGCTACAGATCCTATATCTCGAAAGAAAACTGCCAGGCTGTAGCTACAGATCCTAGACCTCGAAAGAAAACTGCCAAGCTATAGCTAAAGATCCTATATCTCGAAAGAAAACTGCCAGGCTGTAGCTACAGATTCTAAGCTGAAAGAAACACTGCCAGGCTGTAGCTACAGATCCTAGGCTTAAAAGGAACACTGCCAGATTGTAGCTACAGATCCTAGGCTTTAAAGGAACACTAACCGGCTGTAGCTACTGATCCTAGACCTCGAAAGAAAACTGCCAGGCTAAAGGTACAGATCCTAGGCTTAAAAGGAACACTGCCAGGCTGTAGCTACAGATCCTAGACCTCGAAAGAAAACTGCCAGGCTGTAGCTACAGATCCTAGGCTTAAAAGGAACACTGCCAGGCTGTAGCTACAGATCCTAGGCTTAAAAGGAACACTGCCAGGCTGTAGCTATAGATCCTAGGCTTAAAAGGAACACTGCCAGGCTGTAGCTACAGATCCTAGACCTCGAAAGAAAACTGCCAGGCTATAGCTTCAGATGCTATATCTCGAAAGAAAACTGCCAGGCTGTAGCTACAGATCCTAGACCTCGAAAGAAAACTGCCAGGCTATAGCTACAGATCCTATATCTCGAAAGAAAATTGCCAGGCTGTAGCTACAGATTCTAGACCTCGAAAGTAAACTGCCAGGCTATAGCTACAGATCCTATATCTCGAAAGAAAACTGCCAGGCTGTAGCTACAGATCCTAGGCTTAAAGGAACACTGCCAGGCTGTAGCTACAGACCCTAGGCTTAAAAGGAACACTGCCAGGCTGTAGCTACAGATCCTAGACCTCGAAAGAAAACTGCCAGGCTATAGCCTCAGATCCTATATCTCGAAAGAAAACTGCCAGGCTGTAGCTACAGATCCTAGACCTCGAAAGAAAACTGCCAGGCTATAGCTACAGATCCTATATCTCGAAAGAAAACTGCCAGGCTGTAGCTACAGATTCTAGACCTCGAAAGTAAACTGCCAGGCTATAGCTACAGATCCTATATCTCGAAAGAAAACCTCCAGCCTGTAGCTACAGATTCTAGGCTTTAAAGGAACACTAACCGGCTGTAGCTACAGATCCTAGGCTTAAAGGAACACTGCCAGATTGTAGCTACAGATCCTAGGCTTTAAAGAACAACTGCCCGGCTGTAGCTACAGATCCTAACTAGTTTTTAAAGAACACTGCCAGGCTGTAGCTACAGATCTTAGACTAAAAAGGAACACTGCCAGGCTGTAGCTCCATATCCTAGACTTAAAGGGACACTGCGAGGCTGTAGCTAAAGATTCTAGACATAAAAGGAACACTGCAAGGCTGTAGCTACAGATCCTAGGCTTAAAATGAACACTGCCAGGCTGTAGCTACAGATCCTTGACCTCGAAAGAAAACTGTCAGGCTGTAGCTACAGATCCTAAGCTTATAAGGAACACTGCTAGGCTGTAGCTACAGATCCTAGGCTTAAAAGGAACACTGCCAGGCTGTAGCTACAGATCCTATATCTCGAAAGAGAACTGCCAGGCTGAAGCTACAGATTCTAGGCTTAAAGAAACACTGCCCGGCTGTAGCTACAGATCCTAACTAGCTTTTAAAGAACACTGCCAGGCTGTAGCTACAGATCTTAGACTAAAAAGGAACACTGTCAGGCTGTAGCTACAGATCTTAGGCTTAAAAGTAACATTGCAAGGCTGTAGCTACAGATCCTAACTAGCTTTTAAAGAACACTGCCAGGCTGGAGCTGAGCTGCCAGGCGTTAACGGCTTCTTTTCTAACATTATTCTCTGAGGATTATTGTTCAGTGGATGTTTTAGTTTGTATAGCCTCAGGCACACAGGCGCTGTATTCTATGTACTGCATAGTCCCTCTCTTTCATATTATGATCAAATATTGCTGCAGTTTCATTACTTTCAGTTATATAATAAAATAAACAGTGTGAAGGTAAATAAATGGGGCTCAGTGGATCATTCATTAACTCTGGTACATAAGTCCGGTGGTGTATTAATAATCTGGTAGTCCTACACCGGACTTACGACGAGAAACTTGACTACAGGCTGTAGCTACAGATCCTAGACCTCGAAAGAAAACTGCCAGGCTATAGCTACAGATCGTATATCTAGAAAGAAAACTGCCATGCTGTAGCTACAGATCCTAGACCTCGAAAGTAAACTGCCAGGCTATAGCTACAGATCCTATATCTCGAAAGAAAACTGCCAGGCTGTAGCTACAGATCCTAGACCTCGAAAGAAAACTGCCAAGCTATAGCTAAAGATCCTATATCTCGAAAGAAAACTGCCAGGCTGTAGCTACAGATTCTAAGCTGAAAGAAACACTGCCAGGCTGTAGCTACAGATCCTAGGCTTAAAGGGAACACTGCCAGGCTGTAGCTACAGATCCTAGGCTTAAAAGGAACACTGCCAGGCTGTAGCTACAGATCCTAGGCTTAAAAGAACACTGCCAGGCTGTAGCTACAGATCCTAGACCTCGAAAGAAAACTGCCAGGCTATAGCTTCAGATCTTATATCTCGAAAGAAAACTGCCAGGCTGTAGCTACAGATCCTAGACCTCGAAAGAAAACTGCCAGGCTATAGCTACAGATCCTATATCTCGAAAGAAAACTGCCAGGCTGTAGCTACAGATTCTAGACCTCGAAAGTAAACTGCCAGGCTATAGCTACAGATCCTATATCTCGAAAGAAAACTGCCAGGCTGTAGCTACAGATCCTAGACCTCGAAAGAAAACTGCCAAGCTATAGCTAAAGATCCTTTATCTCGAAAGAAAACTGCCAGGCTGTAGCTACAGATTCTAAGCTGAAAGAAACACTGCCAGGCTGTAGCTACAGATCCTAGGCTTAAAAGGAACACTGCCAGATTGTAGCTACAGATCCTAGGCTTTAAAGGAACACTAACCGGCTGTAGCTACTGATCCTAGACCTCGAAAGAAAACTGCCAGGCTAAAGGTACAGATCCTAGGCTTAAAAGGAACACTGCCAGGCTGTAGCTACAGATCCTAGACCTCGAAAGAAAACTGCCAGGCTGTAGCTACAGATCCTAGGCTTAAAAGGAACACTGCCAGGCTGTAGCTACAGATCCTAGGCTTAAAAGGAACACTGCCAGGCTGTAGCTATAGATCCTAGGCTTAAAAGGAACACTGCCAGGCTGTAGCTACAGATCCTAGACCTCGAAAGAAAACTGCCAGGCTATAGCTTCAGATGCTATATCTCGAAAGAAAACTGCCAGGCTGTAGCTACAGATCCTAGACCTCGAAAGAAAACTGCCAGGCTATAGCTACAGATCCTATATCTCGAAAGAAAACTGCCAGGCTGTAGCTACAGATTCTAGACCTCGAAAGTAAACTGCCAGGCTATAGCTACGGATCCTATATCTCGAAAGAAAACTGCCAGGCTGTAGCAACAGATCCTAGGCTTAAAGGAACACTGCCAGGCTGTAGCTACAGATCCTAGGCTTAAAAGGAACATTGCCAGGCTGTAGCTACAGATCCTAGACCTCGAAAGAAAACTGCCAGGCTATAGCTTCAGATCCTATATCTCGAAAGAAAACTGCCAGGCTGTAGCTACAGATCCTAGACCTCGAAAGAAAACTGCCAGGCTATAGCTACAGATCCTATATCTCGAAAGAAAACTGCCAGGCTGTAGCTACAGATTCTAGACCTCGAAAGTAAACTGCCAGGCTATAGCTACAGATCCTATATCTCGAAAGAAAACCTCCAGGCTGTAGCTACAGATTCTAGGCTTTAAAGGAACACTAACCGGCTGTAGCTACAGATCCTGGACCTCGAAAGAAAACTCTGCCAGGATAAAGGTACAGATCCTAGGCTTAAAAGAACACTGCCAGGCTGTAGCTACAGATCCTAGGCTTAAAAGGAACACTGTCAGGCTGTAGCTACAGATCCTAGACCTCGAAAGAAAACTGCCAGGCTATAGCTACAGATCCTATATCTCGAAAGAAAACTGCCAGGCTGTAGCTACAGATCCTAGACCTCGAAAGAAAACTGCCAGGCTATAGCTACAGATCCTATATCTCGAAAGGAAACTGCCAGGCTGTAGCTACAGATTCTAGGCTTAAAGAAACACTGCCAGGCTGTAGCTACAGATCCTAGACCTCGAAAGAAAACTGCCAGATTGTAGCTACAGATCCTATATCTCGAAAGAAAACTGCCAGGCTGAAGCTACAGATTCTAGGCTTAAAGAAACACTGCCAGGCTGTAGCTACAGATCCTGGGCTTAAAAGGAACACTGCTAGATTGTAGCTACAGATTCTAGACATAAAAAGAACACTGCAAGGCTGTAGCTACAGATCCTAGGCTTAAAATGAACACTGCCAGGCTGCAGCTACAGTTCCTTGACCTCGAAAGAAAGCTATCAGGCTGTAGCTAAAGATCCTAGGCTTATAAGGAACACTGCCAGGCTGTAGCTACAGATCCTAGGCTTAAAAGGAACACTGCCAGGCTGTAGCTACAGATCCTAGGCTTAAAATGAACACTGCCAGGCTGTAGCTACAGATCCTATATCTCGAAAGAAAACTGCCAGGCTGTAGCTACAGATTCTAGGCTTAAAGAAACACTGCCCGGCTGTAGCTACAGATCCTAACTAGCTTTTAAAGAACACTGCCAGGCTGTAGTTACAGGTCTTAGACTAAAAAGGAACACTCTCAGGCTGTAGCTACAGATCTTAGGCTTAAAAAGAACATTGCCAGGCTGTAGCTACAGATCCTAACTAGCTTTTAAAGAACACTGCCAGGCTGTAGCTACAGATCTAAGACTAAAAAGGAACACTGCCAGGCTGTAGCTACATATCCTAGACTTAAAAGGAACATTGCAAGGCTGTAGCTAAAGATCCTAGACATAAAAGGAACACTGCAAGTCTGTAGCTACAGATCCTAGGCTTTAAAGGAACACTGCCCAGCTGTAGCTACAGATCCTAGACCTCGAAAGAAAACCCGCCAGGCCAAAGATACAGATCCTAGGCTTAAAAGGAACACTGCCAGGCTGTAGCTACAGATCCTAGGCTTAAAAGGAACACTGCCAGGCTGTAGCTACAGATCCTAGACCTCGAAAGAAAACTGCCAGGATATAGCTACAGATCCTATATCTCGAAAGAAAACTGCCAGGCTGTAGCTACAGATCCTAGACCTCGAAAGAAAACTGCCAGGCTATAGCTACAGATCATATATCTCGAAAGAAAACTGCCAGGCAGTAGCTTCAGATTCTAGGCTTAAAGAAACACTGCCATGCTGTAGCTACAGTTCCTAGGCTTAAAAGGAACACTACCAGATTGTAGCTAGAGATCCTAGGCTTTAAAGGAACAATGCCCGGCTGTAGCTACAGATCCTAACTAGCTTTTAAAGAACACTGCCAGGCTGTAGCTACAGATCTTAGACTTAAAAGGGACACTGCGAGGCTGTAGCTAAAGATTCTAGACATAAAAGGAACACTGCAAGGCTGTAGCTACAGATCCTATATCTCGAAAGAAAACTGCCAGGCTGTAGCTACAGATTCTAGGCTTAAAGAAACACTGCCATGCTGTAGTTACAGATCTTAGACTTAAAAGGAACACTGTCAGGCTGTAGCTACAGATCTTAGGCTTAAAAGGAACATTGCCAGGCTGTAGCTACAGATCCTAACTAGCTTTTAAAGAACACTGCCAGGCTGTAGCTACAGATCTTAGACTAAAAAGGAACACTGCCAGGCTGTAGCTACATATCCTAGGCTTATAAGGAACACTGCCCGGCTGTAGCTACAGATCCTAGGCTTAAAAGGAACACTGCCAGGCTGTAGCTACAGCTCCTTGGCTTAAAAGGAACACTGCCGGGCTGTAGCTACAGATCCTAGATTAAAAGGAACACTGCCAGGCTGTAGCTACAGATCCTAGGCTTAAAAAGAATACTGCCAGGCTGTAGCTACAGATCCTAGGCTTAAAAAGAATACTGCCAGGCTGTAGCTACAGATTCTAGGCTTAAAAGGAACACTGCCAGATTGTAGCTACAGATCCTAGGCTTTAAAGGAACACTGCCCGGCTGGCGTCACTGCACGATATATGGTGCTTATCTTTCTCAGAGTCTCCCTAAAAACACTCTTTGACCTTAGTTAATCTTAGTATGTTCCAATA
This sequence comes from Sipunculus nudus, assembly GCA_026874595.1. NCBI lineage: Eukaryota > Metazoa > Annelida > Sipuncula > Golfingiida > Sipunculidae > Sipunculus > Sipunculus nudus. Next base: position 47,026,261 of record CM049314.1, on the reverse strand, counting down.
TCACATTTTTTATGTATTCATCGATAATTGTCGATAATTGTCGAAAAAGCAATGCAGAATATTTTATTGTCTTAGTGGAGAGAGATACTGATAATACCTGAGCTGTTTATCGTGAACATTGTATGATTCATGAGAAGAGTGAGTTTGCAAAGACAGTAATCGTCTCTTAAAGGTACATAAACATATAAACATTTGCAAGAATATGTTCTCTATCTCACGCCATTAGTCCATTTAGGTTGAAAACAAATGTTTCCAAGCAAAACCATCCGGACACACGGAGTAATTCTCTCCAATTTACTTGTTTTATACGTCTACGTGGGTCTGTTAACCATAATAGACCACAGAGCCGATTTTATCTCCCAAACACAGAGAAATAACTTAATAGAAAATAAGATTACAAAATTAGAATAAAAAAAAACAGTTGGAAGCATGAACAATCTTGATTTGTGAAGTCGACTGGTACATTCACCAGTTGGCGTATGCGCCATGTTTATATTTTGAATTACTGATCGCGCCCGGTGCAACTTTAATTCCACTTGTGTACATTAATAAGCAAATGGTTTTAGAACAAATATTGAAAGATACCATGATATTTTAAGGAGGACACGCTGTAGGTATGTATATTTACATACCTGATATGTGAATAGGTTCCTCTTGAAATAAAAGGGAATACCTTTGAGGGGGTCTTTGACAAATTAGCCAGAAAACACATGATAATGATGTATTCCAAATTCAAGCAAGGTAAGACCTGAGAATTTTTTTATAACATTTGCTTCTTTATAAGCATTTGTATGAACTCTCCTGTCAAAAACTTATTAGACAGCTTTCGGTGGCTTTATTTTATACAGGACAATATAAAGGAGCCAGTGAAACAATGATAAATGACAAGAAACAGCCAGAGTACACGACCAAAAGATAAATGACAATTAACAGCCGGGATACACGACCACAAAATAAATGACAAGAAACAGCCAGAGTACACGATTACATGAAAAATGGCAAAAACAGCCAGAGAACACGACCACATGATAAATGACAAAAACAGCCAGAGTACACGACCAGTTGATAAATGACAAGAAACAGCCAGAGTACACGACCAGATGATATATAACAAAAAAAAAACAGCCTGAAAAGTTATAAAATCAATTCTAATTATTGATTCCAATCATCAACATAACAATTTATAATGAAATTATCATTTCTGCTCAGGAACTGGTATATATATCCTATAGTATCGAGATAAGTGTGATAAGTTTAACAAAAACATTTTGTAAGTAGTTCTTTACATTGTACATGTATCATTATGTATGAAAATCAGTGCTCGTTTCTATGTATATCCAGTCAGTCTTTTATCAAGTTTGTTTTTCAGGAGATAATATAATACCGCATGTAGGAAATAACATTTCAACGAAGATTAAGTGTCCTCATTTTTCTGCATCCTAAGTCTCTCTGTCCCTCCTAAACCCCGCACTTATGTTCAGACAAGGTCACTTTATATGTCTGGGTAGGCGTTTCAGTTCCGTCAAACTGCATTTTACCAACAAAACATCTGGTGTATCATTCACTGTCACGAGGTTGATTTCCTCGAACTCTCATCCTAAATAAACGCCCAAGGATAGAGAAGCGAAACATTGTAGTTAAATAAACATTTTTAAAATATTAACTTCCATTCCTGATAATATGAATAAGTACACTGACATCAGTCGACCTACAAGCATGATTAATGTGGAAATGTCTTGGCTTCAATCACAACCATTTATATTTTGATAATGAAACAGAGAGAGAGAGAGAGAGAGAGAGAGAGAGAGAGAGAGAGAGAGAGAAAGAGAGAGAGAGCACCGAAACTTGACCATACAACAGGTGGAAGGGCCATGTCCCAACTTTCTTATCGGTAAAGTAAAATTATTTTCGCAGTCATCATATTTGCAGAAAGAAACCTTTGAAAGGGAAAAGACAGTGGGCTAAGCAGCTTTTGAGATCCCGTCTGAGACGTTCTAAGACTGTTATCCGTCAGATAGGACAATGTCTGAGGTGAACACAGCACGTCAGACTTTTTTTAGGCTGGCTTTATGTTTCAGTACGTCGGCTACATATTATTGACCACACCAATAGTTACACTCACTTTATAACTCTTGTAAAAAGACTAATCTGACAAACAAAAATTCTTCATCGAGGACTTATATTTTAACAAATGATATAATATGAATCACAGAAATATTAATTGTAAACCAATATATAAGTTATTCTTACCCACAGTGTGGCCTATTAAACCATTGATCTGTGTTCATGAATGTAAAGTAATCTTACCCACATTAGCCCTACATTTAATCGGAAACTTGTTTGCATGTATGTCAACTAATCTGACCCACACTAAAGCTCATTTAAGCTCAACTGACTGAAAGTCATCTGAACCATAGCTATGGGATTTAACTCATTGCCTGTCCGTCCGTCTGTCTGTATGTTAACAAGACGGGGTACTGTATCGTAACCGTAAGACCAAGAAACTTATAACCTGCCTGGTCTAGGGAGGTCCTTTGAGGAAACCGAAGTGTAGGCCAGTAGTATTGATCCCCTGAATTATGGAGCAAAAACCCCAGAGGCCCTCCGTCTGTATGTTAACAAGGCAGGAAGGTCCCCGGAAGTTCAAACGTCTCATACTGAATAGTCCATATAGGTCCTCAGGGGAAACGGACATTATGTCACTGTGACCTATATTCTCCGAGGAAAATCCTAAGAGTCCAACGTACTTTTCAGTGAAATTACCAAGGAGTGGCTGGATAGAATTTTTATTAAATTTGGAATGCTATTTAACAAAGTAGAAGTGACTGGTTACTTACAGAACTTGCTAGAACTGGTTGACTAGTAGACTGGTTGAGCCACCAGCAATCTTTATATTTCGTTTCGTTTTTATTTTTGAGATTGACAAATAACAGTCATTAGTTCAAGATTCTGCAGGGCTTAAATCGTAACCACAAGGACCAAGTAATGTCAACCTTCACATGTGACAGGTCCTGATAGGTCCTTATTTCATAAAAGACTTTTCAGGAATAGGAGAGCATTTACTGATGCAGCAGACTGGTGGCGTCACCTGCAGTCTTTCTATTTTATGATTTTTTTTCTTGATTTTTTTCGGATGACATATTAAATTTAACAAGGGCATAATTCCTAGCCTTAAAGTCCAGGAGGTTACAACTTCTCTGTGAAATATAAGATTTATCACTGCGCCTTATGTTTACTGAGTTACTGTAGGAAAATACATGCTTTACCACCGTGAAGTTAAGACTCCTGTAGGCAAAGAATATATACAAAATAGCCAGATTTATTATGAACGGCCGGACGGATTATCATAAACTTCACAACGACAAATGGTCTTGAAGAATTTAAACTGCTGTTGCGGACCGGTCTGCGCCACCTGCAGTCTCTTTATTTTCTCGCATGTTACTTGTATTTATGAGAATGACATATTACAGGAAGACATAAGTAAGGCTTAACAACGTTCACGCTTCTCATGCTGACAGGTCCTGATTGGTTAACTGAAGAGATAAAAAAAATAGTGATTTATATATTCTCTGAATTATGGATTTAAACCACAGTGTACAGCAACTCAGGAGTTAAGACTCTATAAATTGTAAAAATTCATGCAAAAGGCTAGATTTTTTTTTTTTTTTTTTTGGGGGGGGGGGGGTCTGTAAACTTCTCTTGCTGATCATGGGCACAGACGTGTGGAGTGTAACCTGCTCTGACTGACCTGGGCCAAGACCTGGGGACTGTTACCTTCTTCAGACTGTCCCAGGATACGGGTGTGTGGACTGTAACCTGCTCTGACTGTACCAGGATATGGGTGTGGGGACTGTTACCTGCGCTGACTATACCGGGATACGGGTGTGGGGACTGTTACCTGCTCTGACTGTACCAGGACAGGGGTGTGGGGACTGTTACCTGCTCTGACTGTACCAGGATAGGGGTGTGGGGACTGTTACCTGCTACGGGTGTGGGGACTGTTACCTGCTCTGACTGTACCAGGACATGGGTGTGGGGACTGTTACCTGCTCTGACTGTACCAGGACATGGGTGTGGGGACTGTTACCTGCTCTGACTGTACCAGGATACGGGGTGTGGGGACTGTTACCTGCTCTGACTGTACCAGGATACGGGTGTGGGGACTGTTACCTGCTCTGACTGTACCAGAATAGGGGTGTGGGGACTGTTACCTGCTCTGACTTTACCAGGACATGGGTGTGGGAACTGTTACCTGCACTGACTGTACCAGGATAGGGGTGTGGGGACTGTTACCTGCTCTGACTGTACCAGGACATGGGTGTGGGGACTGTTACCTGCTCTGGAGAGGGGTGTGGGGACTGTTACCTGCACTGACTGTACCAGGACATGGGTGTGGGGACTGTTACCTGCTCTGACTGTACCAGGACACGGGTGTGGGGACTGTTACCTGCTCTGACTGTACCAGGATAGGGGTGTGGGGACTGTTACCTGCTCTGGAGAGGGGTGTGGGGACTGTTACCTGCTCTGACTGTACCAGGACATGGGTGTGGGGACTGTTACCTGCTCTGACTGTACCAGGACACGGGTGTGGGGACTGTTACCTGCTCTGACTGTACCAGGACACGGGTGTGGGGACTGTTACCTGCTCTGACTGTACCAGGATAGGGGTGTGGGGACTGTTACCTGCTCTGACTGTACCAGGACATGGGTGTGGGGACTGTTACCTGCTCTGACTGTACGAGGATAGGGGTGTGGGGACTATTAACTTCTGTGACCGTACAAGGACTCGGGGATGGGGACTTACCTTCTCGAACATACTAGTACTCATCAAAGGCTTCACTTAGTATATGTTCTCTTGTTCTGTAAGCACCCTATTCTATTTATATTAGTATTGTAAAATAAATAGACAGGACCATATTACTGTGAGAGCTATGTTCTTATATTGATTTTATGAAACAATTATTACAAATGCAAACGCGAGGGTGCATTCATTAATAAAAAAATATCACCATGGAAACGGCTGGTGATTATTTTATTGCTAATTTAAGTTACCACGTTTGGCCGGTTAGCAATAAAACTTACAAATCATTAGAAATCCTGATTGGGATCACACCAGAGCTCATTTGTTCAATTGGTACGCTAGAGTCGTTGTCGTCGAAGCCGGATGTGGCCGCCCCCGCCGTCAGTGTGCGCGGGGACTTGTTTGTACTTCCACTCTGCATTCGAGCAGGTGATATACTGTATTCCGAAACAGCCTCTTACATGAGTTAATGTTTCCAGAAGCGTCATGAAGGTGAGTCTATTACCTTGTTGTCAGGGACAGAACACAGGTACATGTGTAAATGGGCGGGGTACTGTATAATTCCAGGAAAAACAGGTACATGTGTAAATGGGCGGGGTACTGTATAATTCCAGGAAAAACAGGTACATGTTTAAATGGGCTGTACCAGGAGAGGTACCGCTTACCTTTTACTGTATTATTCCATGAAAAACAGGTACATGTGTAAATGGGCGGGGTACTGTATAATTCCAGGGAAAACAGGTACATGGATAAATGGGCGAGGTAATGTATAATCCGGGGAAAACAGGTACATGTTTAAATGGGCGGGATACTGTATAATCCAGGGAAAACAGGTACATGGATAAATGGGCGAGGTAATTTATAATCCGGGGGAAACAGGTAAATGTTTAAATGGGCGGGATACTGTATAATTCCAGGTAAAAACAGGTACATGTTTAAATGGGTGTGGTACTGTATAATCCGGAAAAAACAGATACATGTTTAAATTGGCGGGGTACTGTATTATCCGGGAAAACAGGTACATGTTTAAATTGGCGGGGTTCTGTTTAATCCTGGGGAAGAAAAGGTTCATGTTTAAATGGGTGGAGTACTGTATAATTCCAGGAGAAACAGGTACATGTTTAAATTGGCGGGGTACTTTATAATCCTGGGATAAACAGGTACATGTTTAAATTGGCGGGGTATTGTATAATCCGGGAAAAACAGGTATATGTTTAAATTGGCGTTGTACTGTATACTCCGGGGAAAACAGATATATTTTTCAATGGGCGGGGTACTGTATAATCCGGGGAAAAACAGGTACATGTTTAATGGATGGGGTGCTGTATAATCCGGGAAAAACAGATACATGTACCAGGAGAGGTACCGCTTACCTTTTACTGTATTATTCCATGAAAAACAGGTACATGTGTAAATGGGCGGGGTACTGTATAATTCCAGGGAAAACAGGTACATGGATAAATGGGCGAGGTAATGTATAATCCGGGGGAAACAGATACATGTTTAAATGGGCGGGATACTGTATAATCCAGGGAAAACAGGTACATGGATAAATGGGCGAGGTAATGTATAATCCGGGGGAAACAGGTAAATGTTTAAATGGGCGGGATACTGTATAATTCCAGGAGAAACAGGTACATGTTTAAATTGGCGGGGTACTTTATAATCCTGGGATAAACAGGTACATGTTTAAATTGGCGGGGTATTGTATAATCCGGGAAAAACAGGTATATGTTTAAATTGGCGTTGTACTGTATACTCCGGGGAAAACAGATATATTTTTCAATGGGCGGGGTACTGTATAATCCGGGGAAAAACAGGTACATGTTTAATGGATGGGGTGCTGTATAATCCGGGAAAAACAGATACATGTACCAGGAGAGGTACCGCTTACCTTTTACTGTATTATTCCATGAAAAACAGGTACATGTGTAAATGGGCGGGGTACTGTATAATTCCAGGGAAAACAGGTACATGGTTAAATGGGTGGGGTACTGTATAATCCAGGGATAAACATGTACATGTTTAAATGGGCGGGGTATAGTATAATTCCAGGAAAAACAAAAATGCAAGTTAAAGTGCTATGTGCTTAATGGTTCCAGCAATTGAGAGAGAGAGCGCGGTTGGGCGGGGTACAATATAATTCCAGGAAAATACAAAAATGCAAGTTAAAGTGTTATGTGCTTAATGGTTCCAGCAGTAGAGAGAGAGCGCGCGCGGGGAGGGGGGGGGGGTCCTACAGCGCTGGTGCATTGATTATTTCGCTTACCTTTAAAACTAGAGGGCATTTCAAAATTTTATTGTTCTGAACGCGTCGTTGATAAATTATTAACTGTATCTGTCATGCCAGGGGGGGGGGGTATTATATTCTAAGAAGGAGTATGTTTAAATGGCCAAGCCAAGCCAAAAGAAGTATACGCTCATCGAGCAACTACAGGTTGCTGCGGTCAAGACCTCAGCCCTGTGCGCTCCTTAAGCTTGTTCTCTGAGCCAACAGTCGCAGTGCCACGCCAAGCCAAGCAGGGAGCCGTAGAGGGCGCCACTGTCCATCTCGTGCCGTTGTCCTTTTTTTAGAAAGCTACAGCATCCACAGCTACAAAGCAAGAAGCAACCTACATTCCCTCCACCGATCCCAGCAGCGGAAACCAAGCCATGTCATTCGAGAGCCGAACTCGATCCTGTGAACGACATTGCTTAGAGACTCATAACCCTTGTACTTGCGGTTTCGGCCATTTGGACCGTTTAACCAGGTTTCCCCGATTATGCAAGTTTTTAGCAAGTTTTTTTCTACATCGGCAATGTTTAAATGGCAGGACCAATTGTTTAATTTATTTTTAACAAAAAGATATTTGGTTGAACCACTCGTCATGGAATGATAAAATATATCTTGTATATCCTTTCAATTGCATTTAAAGCTTGACGGTTACAAAGATATATTCAGTTTGGAATCCGCTGTACTGAGCTAATTTATATTTCATGAATTGTCATTCAATTACTATACATCAGCTATACATCCGTTCGGAAATTGTTCACTGTTAACCAGGTGCTTTCTGAAAGAGACACTGTTGATTGTAATGCAGCATATAGCAATCAGACGGTTACCCATACCGAAAACGAAATAAGACTGCGCGAGGCATTTACTTGCTGGGCGGTTATATACTGCGATATGGGCCCAATGATGTCAAACCCCGCCAGATCCGTAGGTCATACATAAGGGTAACCAGTGCCCATGTGCGCTATTCCGCGCGCGGAATGCGGACATAAACCCCATAGATGGACCCGGTAAACGGTAGATGATAAAATGATTAGAGCGAAAAATAATCACAGCTTAAATAAGGCAAAATGCGATTTTTTGGGTCTCATTATTTTTCGTATGAGTGGGGTCCCAAATAATAAACAGTTTTTATATCACGACGTTCCTTTATTTTATCAGCTTAACTTGCTTTTCACCCATAATGCCCTGCTTCCAATATGACCGGCATTTCTGGTCTGACTTGGTTCATGGCCGGGACATTAATCCTCCCCACCCCCCACCCCCAACTTCCCGGCCCGTCACCGTCTCGTAAGAGGGACACATTCCGTTCTTCCAGCCTACTAATTAGGACGGAAGGCTTGCCTCAGCTAAATGCTCAAATCCCATTCCCACCAAAGATAACTATTACATCGGAATCATCAAATGTATCCTGCTTTACCTACATGCGATGATATCATGCTTCTGGGGTAGCTCCGTCCTCATCTGCTTTATGAGCTTATGCATACCATTATGATGTCTGTAATGTTCTTAAAGAAGAACGATTTTCAAGAAATGGCCACCAGGTTTTAATTAAAGATGTTAAATTCTTGACATACTTTTAGGTTCAACCCCAGGGTGATGTGATTTGTTTCGCTTCAGTCACGTAGAGTTTCATATTTGTAACTCCTATAATAAAGTCATTCACCTGCAGTAACCGTTAACTTTAATCAAGAGGAATGTGTCACAAGGCCATATCTCTGTTTACTTTATTTCTACTTATATCTAGTGGAAAACTGTCATGTCAGTATAAAGGCCACTTGGTAGCCAGCTGCTATACAACAATCGTACCTCCTAGCGTGGGTTGATTTTTTTTTTCGAAAAATTCAATGGACAACTGGATAACATGCAGTGTCAGACGGAGCCGACAATTTACAATACTGAAGTTATTAAACAAAGGTTTAGTTCACATATTTGAATCACTGACAGTCTTGTATACAGATGATACGATTTGGTATAGCACAACTATGGTTTATAAGGTCGTCATATATTGGCGGTTAACAAAAGTCACAGGAGAAAAATTACTATTTCTGGTTGGAATGAAAGTGATAGAAAAAAAGTCACAAACTTTGCTAGGAAAAACAGTCAAACGCAAACCACGTGAAAACTCCGTGATAAAATGTTCACAGAAAATTACACACGATTCTTCATTCTTGTCCAGAGGCAAAGCTACTATACGCAGAGTATTTGAAACTATACAGAGTATATATATATATATATATATATATATATATATACATACATACATATATTTCAGGACTTAAACACACTTACTTGTGTTCGACAGCTCTGTTTCGTAAGGGCCACTACAGAAACAGAGCTGTCGAACACAAGTAAGTGTGTTTAAGTCCTGAAATATAGGCATTACAGCTCCTTGTATTAGTTGAGCACTTTAAAGCCCCATGGTTTTGTAACAATCTGGATATATATATATATATATATATATATATATATATATAGATATATATATATATATATATATAAATGTATTATACTGTGGCCTATACGTTATGACTCAGGTAGGTGCCACCCACTTACTTTCCATCATTCTTTTTCTTTTCACCAAATCTAATCAAATTCAAAAATCAATAAATCATAATGGCGTGCCTGATTACTGAGTGAGTGAAAGTTTAAACGGTTACGTTGGGAATTGAAACACACAGACCTGCCAGGTATGGCTGGACACGAGTAGTTACTTTTATTTTTATACCTCCCCCTGGGGCGAAGGGGCCGTCCATTATAATCACGAGGTATTATGTATATAAGTATTTTTTTATTTAATTCTTTCCGATTGAGACACATGGACATTCCTTTTGTCCTGGACAATACTCATGTACGAATATAAACAAATCAAAGAACAGATCTCTGAACAGACTAAACGTCTCCAACTGTTTTGCGGGTACAACTACAATTGTGCTGAATCGTGACTATACCAAACTTTAGCATGTTCAGTTCAATTGCATAAATATCATTCAGAGTTTAATAACTGTGCAGTAATATTTTTAAAGTAACATAACATTCATTTCCGTTTAAAATTACTTTCTCAAATAATACAGCTGTATTAATAATGTATTTTTTTAATTTATTTTTTCCCCGAATTCGGCCAAGCAAAGCCCTTGCGAATATTTCATGCCGTCCTTAGAGAGATAAATTTATCCGCATCTTCATCATTAATATTACACATTTGATATCATGATATGCCATATGTCAAAATGAAAAAAAAATGAAATGAAAAATTCATAACTGCAAATTTTGGCCCATTGAAAGTCATGACCATTATGTGTTATATTACTACAATATTTGGTGTGATTTGCAATTTCTTAACCAAGGGACGACAATATGACAGACTTTACTTTAATTTTTCTTCTAGTTTAGAAATACTTATTTGTTTCCATATATAAATATACACATGTATGTACATAAATCTCCGATGCTACACATAGTAATAAGCCGATACATTTTGACACTCACTGATAAAAGATTGGCAGTCTCTTGGATGATCAGCCCGAGCCAAAATCGATTGCCAACATCATTTATTATAATCAAGGGACCTAAAGGTGCTAGGATAACAGAGTATATATATATATATATATATATATGTATAATCCTTGTCAGGGTAGGAAAGGTCTCCACTGTCCAGGGGCTGTACAGTCTCTCGTCAGAAAACAGCGCCTCTGTTTAGATCAATAGAAATCTTTCCCCGGAGATTCGAAGGTGGCACCCACTAGATTATTATAACAAGTCTCGACCACCATTTTGTGATAAATATCGTGTAGGTACGTCTTGTCTCACCCAAGGTAAGGACAAGGGGCTGTGTAACTGACCATGAACATAATGGTAGCTTCTTCAATCATAAAGCCATTCATAAGTGTAAGCAAGAACTTGCCAGCATCGACCAGGGTTTTTTTTCAAGAGGTTGTAAAACCATTAAAAACGATGGCTCATGCATTACCGCTGTATTTGTTTAGTCTATGTCTTGTTCATGCCTTTCCTGTAATCCGTTCCATCAAAGGGGTATCACATATAACATATTTGGGTCCGAGTACAGTGAAATACTCGAGTATGAGTATTGACTACTTATAAAGTACTCGAGTTCAAGTATGAGCATTTAAGCTTTTTTATGATAGTACTCGAGTTCGAGTACTGAGTACTCCATTTGGACCTATTGGTAATTTAAAGAGTAATTTCTGCAGTTACACCTGAGATTTGGAGTGAAAATAAGCAAGAACACAAATTTACATTCTCAAAACTGTATCACTTTTATTAATATACATGAAAATACACAACAGTATATAACAAAGGAAAGAAAGTCAAATATCATAATTTATGTAGCACTAAACACAAGGAAAAATGTACCCATGAATAACATGACAAAGCTTGACAAGGCGTGTCAGAAAAAAAAACAGTTACATGTGCGGTACATTTGTTATTCAACTGTATGAAGTGTTTGATTCGTTAAAACTGCTATTACTAGTATTCGTAGCAATGTCGATGTCTACAATTTAAAGCAAAGAAAAATATATCGAGCCCTCTCCAGTTTGTTCAAATGGTTAGGGTTTGATTAATTTTGGCCGAGTTACAGGATTTAAATTTAGTCATTTGGCCAAGTAAGCATACCAACGTAATAATCTCAGAAACGACTGGAGCTGGCATCACCAAGATTTGTGTAAATATTGCTCACATGACTCATATTTGAAATTGCAGTTTGTTTTTTGGCGCCACCTATATCGATCTGTTTTTTACAGGCAAAACCCTCATAGTTTTAGCCTCTTTTAGCTTTAAAATGTTTTATGATGAAACTTTCAGGCTGAACGGTTTAATTTTTCACAAGAATTATCCTAGGGTAGGGTTCTTTCAAGTGTATAAGAACAGATTGTGTTCAGTGAGTCATAGATAGCTGAAGTTGGTTTCGTGGCAATTAGTAAGCCTATTTCCAACTGAGGGCTGTAATAGTCTTCTTCGACATAACTGTTGTTTCAAATCCTGTGACATTGCACAAAAATGATTCTTTTGAGGCCTTTGTTCAAGTTTACATAAATGATTTTTGGCAAATTTATTGGACCTTAAACAGTGACAGGACTGCATCTTTTATTTTTCTTAACATTTTGATAAAATCGTATGAATCGCTTGAAAAAAAGCACTGTAGCCAAAGTCTTTCGGTATGTGTAAACAGATTTACCAACAGGCCAAGGTTGTGTGTGTACCTATATTTAGCTTGGCAGATTGCCAACTATTTGAGATTTGGCAACAAGCCAAAGGTCAGTCTGGATCAATTAATAGCTTTAGCAGACTGCCAACTGTAACAGATTATGCAACAGGTCATGAGTTCACTCAGTGCGGTAGCTACAGCTAGCAATTTGTTACGGTTCACTCGGGGCAACTGCCTTCATAACCTTAGCTTGGTCAGCCTAGTGCACCTGCCTGAAGCCTGAAATAGTACATAATAATACAAATCGAATAGCTTTGCCGTATACAAGACACGTGGCGCCACCTACAAATGTTTTTGTGCATCTATGCACAATTAGAGTGGTTTGAAGCATCTACCTGGTATTTTGCATGTCTACACATCTGTGATAGCTTTCTCGTACACAAGACTGGTGGCGCCACCTACAATCATTTTGTACATTTACATGTAACACATATACTTGAAAAGTAACGGTACTTCTTCGAAGCATTATACCTGATGTATATCCCATTACACAGGTTCGCATTAGGCGGGTAGGCCTTCGTAGTATTTACTTACTCGATTACTAGTATGCGGGAAGAGGTCATTTTAAAGAAAGTACTCGAGTATGAGTACACAATTAAACATGCTGTGCAGATTTACCCACGCATAATTAGCCGTTTAAAACTTCTACCACTAGGTGGCGTGCATGTAGGCGAGGATCGCTTCAGTGTTAGAATGAGTATTTATCTTAATTAATTAAAGTTTTCTTATCAAGCTGTTACATTTGATAATGTCCTTAGTGGTTATTAACATGAAATGACCAGTAAGAGATCGTTACTTGTGAAAAACAGTGAAGAATTTAACGCTTGTTCATGACGCCGCTTCATGTCAAAGTTGGCAGGTCGGCATCAACAAGCTACATTTCACTGATTAAAAGCAGCCAATCCCGGTCACACCCGATGAAAAAGTATAAATAAACGTATTCTAGAAGTGTTGTCCTTCACACTAGTATATGTTAATAGGTTGCCCATTGTTGCTGTTTAATTGTTTTTGTATGATTTATATGGCTTAGCTAGGGTTTTGTCAATCATTAAATGTGCAGGGTACCAGTCTAGTCCTGCCATATCTTTCTAGATTTAAGGGCTTTCAAGGTACATTTTCACATTTCATGTTCATTTAATTCATGCTTTTCAATGCTTAAGAAATACTTATGCATATAAACAAATCAGTGTATATATGTATTGGTATATATAGTATTTTAATTCTTATATTATATTATAATATTTCTTTATTATATTATTATAAGATATTAATGTATAATAATAATATAAATATATATAGGGCCTAATATATTAATATAAATATATAATAATATGTAGCTATAATATAATCTTAAAAATTAAAGCTAAAGTACAATTTATATGTAAACCATATATCTGTAAATCATATATACATTATATATATATATTAGGTATACATATTAATTATATATACATGGTATATATGTGCTTTAGGTAACACAAAATTCTGTGTATGTGTTACGTGTGCCCGTGTAATTACACTTTGGAGATATACAGCAGTAATATTCGTTTTTATTTTAATATAACACATTCAGCATTATATTCGGGTGTATGTGTGTGTTATGTGTGGATGATCAAGTGTGCGATCACTTAAACAAGTGATGAGTATTTCGCACTTCCATTATATAATACAGTAATTAAGATTTTGATCCTACACCTTTGATGCACTACTGAAAAATTATAGAAAGAATTATTTCAGTTGCAATAAAAAGACAACCAGCACACATTCCATATATTGGAATCAACTCAGCCAGTGTTTGCATATAATAATAAATAGATCCTGGAAATACCTTAAAGGTTAAAGCAAATGTTTAGTATATGAATGGGCATAATAAAAATATATGAAAACATAGACTGATATAAATTAAACATATACATATCAGCACACATACACACACATATATATATATATATATATATATATATATTAAAGTGTTACATAACAGAACCGTTCAATCTAAGAGGTGATATATAAATATTGAAAAGAAAAAAACTAAATATGTACAAAAAATTGGCACACACACACAAGATATATGAAATATGTCAGATATTATTTAATAATAACACACACACAAACACAATACACTCATGTTTTATATTTGTAAAAAATATATGTTTGGCTGTATAAACCAATAATCATTTTTGTATTATTTTACAATTTGCTGAAACTATAAGAAAAGAAATGTCATAAAATTATTCATATATATATATATATATATATATATATATATATATACATATATATATATAAAAGACAAACTTAGTACAAAAATATCTGGTATTATTATTCCTAATATAAATAATTAATAGGCTTACATATCTGAAAGTTAGCTTTCATCATCACTGGTATATATGGTCATGCATAAAAATTGAATCAATGTATACTTTAATATGTTTTAAAACACACAGACACGCATAAAACTGAACATAATGAAGTGAAGTCAGTCAAACAGCTGATATTTGAATAAAGAAAAGAAAAGAATATAATTAAATAATTAACATTATAAAAATAATTTAATTATAAAAAAATTATATCCCAAATTTGCATATATATATATACATATATAAAATGTTTGTATATGTGCACTGGAATAAACTTTTAGTATAGCAATACATATATAAAATTTGAAAGAATATTTAACTTTTCAAGTTTTATATATATATATATATATATATATATATATATATATATATAAATATATATATATATATATATATTTATATAAATATATATATATATATAATTAGAATATTGATATATGTGTAAATAAACTATGACAATAGATATAGAATTTTTCTAATTATTCACACATTCTGACATGAACCTGAAACATTTTAAAAAATATTTTCAAATTCATTTGAAATTAGTTGTATTTTAAACATAATAAAATAATTAATAAACCCTAATATAAAACTAATATTATTATTTCTTATTAAAATCAATTGAGAAAGTATTTGAACATATATTTTGTTAGGTTTGGTGAGCCAATTTAGGAGTGTATAAGGGCTTAGGTCTTTTTATATGGGTTTACTTGAGGTGTCATGACAGCTGGTGATGTGCTCATGAGCAGGTAACAAGTCCATGAGTGATGTCATTTGTCCTCATCTCCTATTGGTTCCATGCTGGGTCATGCCATATTCATGAGCTGATCATGTGATAGGCAAACACATGCAGCCCCCATATGAAAGTTTTGTATGTGGAGTATCCATTTTTCTGTTAAACAAATGCGCGTGTACAGACTACTTTGTGAGTTTAGACTCAAGTGTACAATATATACTGATTTACCCTCATGCGTACGACATCAATTGATAGATTAATATTTTAAACTAAATATCTGTATTCTAAGGAATGCAAGCCTCCACCAAGTGTTTTCAGTTCACTTATTTGCCCATATTCCCAGGTCCATTCGTGCAATTAACGCGCCAATGATTACTGTCATACACCTCGTTCCTTATGCGGCTCTTTCCGAGGTTCGTTGCAAGGGTGTGGAACGTTACGCCACAATACAAGTACATAAGTACTTACAAACAAAACACACACATACAAATACATACACACATTGTTACGGAACCTAATATAAACAGATCACGTACCGTGATGAACACAAATTTTGTAATGGAGATAAAACAAATCAGATTCTGTAACACTAGGCAGCGTGAAATGTAAAGGGAAATGAATAAAGAAGTCAGTGGTTTTTTGTTAACAAATAACTATAATTTATTCTTAAAACAACCCTAATATTACAATACACTAAATTAATACAATTATACAGTAAAACAGCGGTATAGCAACAAGTCAATACAATCACATAGAAAAATAATGTGCACAGTACCTGGATACCAACACCATCACAACGATAAGTCCTTTAAATGTAAACTCTCGGAGAATGACAGTCCAGTGGAAAGTTCTTGCAACAACCAAGAAAGTAAACTGAAGTCCAAATGCATAAAATCCAAGAGAAAGTCTTTGAAAATCTATAATTGCCGCATTCGTCGGATAAGGTTCTGACACACGCTTCTGCGTCCGCTGGAATCTGCTCTGCTCTTTATATACATTCACACCCCAAGCCGAGAATTTTCCACTTCTCGAACAGTCTATAAGATCTTGCATAACACTGGAAGCACACGTTTCAAGAATTCTCTAGAAGACATCGCCGTGCCTCTACACATCATGGTGTACACGTGATCTCGCCCCAAGCCAGCACGACAACAAGAGTTCAACCAGTACGGATCAAACATAGAATGTAACACGCGGCCAGACACGAGTGCCACAACAGGAGCTACGCCCGTGTCACACAATAAAAAGAGCACCTGTAACAACAAACATACAGGTTCTGCCCACCAGCTGGTGGGGTCACTTGGACAGAATGCAGCAAATGTTACCGGTAAAACAATTACTTTTCACCTGAAAATCAGGTATTTTTAGTTCACCTTCCTAGAGCTCGAGGTCAGATAGGTCCCCTATTATAAATGTTATAGTACATGTATCACTTCTTGTTACTGAGCAGAATATGAAGACAATTGGCCCAACCAGGTTGGAATGTTATGAAACCTTTTCGGAAAGGGACTGAATTATTTAGTTGTTCTGCCACCAGTTGGCACCTAATTTCCGGCATTATGACAAGAAATATTCCGATTGTTTTCCTATATGTTTTTTTTTGTTAAAAGTGCCTGAACAAGTTGTTAAATTTTCACTGCTAAGGTGATGGTAAAATTAAACAATCAATAAACAGTTTTTGTTTGGGTAGCTGACTCTGGTGATAAATTAAGATCTCATTTTTACCAATTCGGCACGCATTGAAACGTCTTGATATCCTAGTCATTTATGTGGCATTAATTAAACGACTTGCATACAAAAAAGGGTAAAAATGTACATCCTTCACTAATCTGTATCTCTGTTACGATTCAAGATATGAACAAGACAGTTCCAATATTTTTACAACTGTGACAGTTACATTCTTTTGAATCTAATGTATTCACAGCAGTAAAATTCAATATTTAAGGTAGATTTAGGATCCCTTATAGGTTGAATATCAGAGTAAATAATTAAAATTCAAGTAATTTCCGTTATGGAATAGAGTAATTCCGGCTTATTTTTATACTAGTGTCGTAAACAAAATGGCTTGTTCACAGGTGACAGACGTTTCTAATTGTGATATGAATATAAAGGGTGTATTTCATCGCATGTACCATGTATTCCTGTCACCGTATTAAATAGTTACAAAATTATCCACCAGTTGCAGACACAGTTTGTGAATGTACTGAATTGGTTTTTTTTTTTATATTTTAAAAAAGAATCAAGCAGCATGTGATATTCGTGATATGACTGTGATGGCCCATTTAGGTCCTTGAGTAACCTTCTGACCAGCCAGTTATTACTGATAGTTCTTCTGTTCTGTTAATGACCGTAACAGTAAATTACGGCTAAATAACTAATCTTAACCAAGAACAGCAATAAAATGTTAATTCACGTTACACATTCTGGCTCAGACTGATAATGTCACTATTAATCTCGGCTGATCCATCACGTGATCGCGAGTATAAGATATAACGTTGCTCTACACGGTGATGTGGCGTGAGAGATACAGTCAGGTCCTCACCACGACAAGACCTTATGGAGCCAACCTCTTATCCAATATGCATGACCCAAGTCCACAAGATAAATTCAGTTAACTTGATTTAGCAGCCCTTCATATGATTAGTTTTACTGACCTTAATACATTATAACGGCTCTGCTAAATCTGTGATAATTCGTGCTTTCTCTCCTGGTTATCTAACATCTTTCGCGGATGCGGGGCCATCCATCTTCAGCGTCAGTAACAGAAGACGCTAAACACCATGTAGTTCGACACTTTGGGTATTTTGAGACGCTTCAATGTGGTGCTCAAGGTTTCTTCTATCCATTCAATAAACATATCATTATGGTTATCGCAAACAGTTAAATTTAATTGTTAATCAGCCATTGATCATTTTCTTTAAAAAGAGCTTACCAGGATTTTCCCCAATGCAGACTACAGACTCCAACTTAAACCGAGTTCAGCGTTAAACCTGGTTTAACTAAGCTGAATTTTACGGCAAATGATCAACCGTATGCAGAACCGGTGTAAATCCGTTAAACCCTGTTTTGTTTAAACAACTTTTTTTAAGAAATGTAATGCATATTGATGAGCAGGTCCACTGGTTTAATTGGGGAAACATGCAGTTACATGAATGCGTTCACCAATTTCCTGGATGCAAGTGATTCAAAAATGATACGTTCAGGGCGTGTGTTTTGTTCACTGATAAAATGTTGTTGATTATGAACAAGGGAGGGGGGGGGGGGGGTGGTGGTTTGGCGCTCATTTTCATACCTTAGTACAAACCAGTGATCGGGACGATCAAAAGAGAGTGGATCATTTTTCATGTACAGAATTCACGGCATATATCAGTAAACTATCACTGGGGGTACCTTACAATGTCCGATAGCAAAACCTATGTTACTTTATATTCATGTTGCTTTCTCTTTTATGGATGGTCCCAAATAAAATTTTAGATGTGGTTTTTACATTTAAGGAAACATTTTATTTAAATTTAAATTTAATTAATTTTTTTTCTATTTGAGGCATATATAATAATGCAGCTTGTCATAAAAAATGCTCCAAATAATATTCTTAATTAACTTTAATTAATACATCAGGTTAACATCATTTTATTTAAAGTTTGGTATAAGGAATATGGCGCTTGTTTGGGCAAGCAATTACTCTTGTTTTATTCAGTAAATGTTGGTTTAAACATATTTATTTAACCAGGATTACAGAAATAGCCGTTAGGCTAATGCGATGTTTTCCTGGGAAACATATATACAAACAAAGGTTCAATACAAATACATGGTGATGACAAGTGAACACTGACATAGTTTGAACAAACATATACGTTAAAACACATACACATACTGCACATACAATAGTGCCTATTTCATTGTTACATCAGATCATGAAAGTGTCAGACAGTTTAAATGAAATTGCCTTAAAATCAAAATCGTTTTGTATCTATATACCTGACTAAAGAGTTTGAAATTATCTGTAAAAGTCAGGGAGCAGCTGCCACAAAGTAAAATTCTTACTATTTCTAACTTAGTTTTCCTAGAGTAATTTTCAGTTATATGTTGAAATGTAAAACAGCAAAATTCCTGCAAACTAGCAAGAAGTGTGCGTCTCTGTTCTATATAAAGTGGACAGTCTAAGAAATAATGAACAACAGTTTCGTCAGCGAGATCACATTCACAAGTTGGGTTTCAGTTAAGTTAACCTTAAACAGAATACTGTTTAGGGTGCTGCAGTCAGTGCGTAACCGCGTGTGTAGGATATTATCACGTCGTATACCACCAAAGAAATAATTTGGCGGCTTTTTTTGGATAAAACATATCGCACAGTGCATTTTTAAATGCATTGGTAAAAGTAATTGTTTTCACCATTTCTTGTAAGGAATTCCAAATATTAACTGCCGTAGGAATATATGAGTGTTGTCCGGCATGGAGTCTGAATTCTGGTACTCTGTACTCGCTGGCACTTCTAAGGTTATACGAGCTTTGTTTGCATTTATAACCGGATAATGTCTCTATCAGATAGGGAGGACCCAGATTTTTTATAATTTTATAGAAAGTCGTGACAATTTGTACTTTCCTGCGGACAGACAATGTTGGCCCACCAAGCTCGTTTAACAGTTGTGTGCTGCTGCACCATCTTGTTGCGCCAGTGCACAGTAGCATGACTTTGCGCTGAACACTTTCTAGATTGCTCGCCTGTACTGCAGAACAATTGTTAAATAGTAAAGCACCATAATCGAGGACAGAAATCACCATTGATATATACAGTATATCTAGGATTTTTTTGAAGATAAAATGAACTTGAATTTTTGAAGCGTTCCTATTCATCTTGATGCTTTAGTACAAAGATGCCGAATATGGTCACCCCAGCTCAAGTCTTGGGAAAGCAATATTCCTAGATAGGATAACTGTTTTACCTCAGATATAATAGTTTTATTTAATATTAGCTCGGGGTGAGATTGTCCTTGATATTTCCTTGAAAAGGTTATGACTTTTGACTTTGTACTATTGAATGTGATGTGCAATAGTGAAGACCATTCCTCTAATTTTAATAAGTCACTATTTAAAGGTTGGGCCGAGGCTACAGGTTATTTAATCTGGGTGTACAATCAAGTATCGTCAGCTTACATACGTATAGTGTTTGTGATAATAAACACTAAAAATGTTAATATTTTAATGTTTTTATTATTAAAAGCTTGTTTATATATTGGCAGTCGAAAGTGACCATCATACACAAACCTGAAAGCCATTCGATCACCTATTCATAACCAGGTTTCCCTTTTAAGAAATCCATTCCTAGTTAAATAAACTTATTTTAAAAAGTGATAGGTATTAAATTCTCAATGCTGTATTTTAACAGCAAGGATTGTCCGGGAAACATCTAACAGAAGATTAATCTAAGGCTGAAATCAAATTTAATCATGCAGAGATTATTCATCAATAGTTGATAAAACTGTTTACGTAATCTGTTTACGTAAATATAGCTATTTTAACAAATTCTATCTCTGATGTCTTTATTTTATATTATTTTTATATATTAACATTTTGTCAGATTCAGATAATACAATCTTAATCTGACATGTCTGCGTTTTTCTTTATGTTTTATGACCCGTTGATGAAAGCTATCCGTTGTTGCCTGTGACAGAGCCCATGATTACACACAAAGTCTTTATAGTAGGGCGGGATATCGAAATAATCATTTCAAATTGTGAAACAAGCAACAAATTCGGCATGATGATTTAAAACGTCTTCAAGAAATTGGACCGATCCACTTAACCTCAGCTATTTTTAAATATTGCCGCCATTTTTTCGAATAAATACTTATAAAATGGCTACAAAATAAACAAAGTCAAGGTGACTAAGATACTACTGGAAAAATATTAATAACAAGACTTTTTGTAACTGTCATACCACAGTCACGTATTCCCAAACAAGGCTGCTGTATACTCTATTTTACTTTATTACAAGCGACACAGTTGACGTCAGAAATATATTTTTAACCGTTTATATTGTTAAAACTATTATTTATTGTTTGAAGTTGAATTCTAAAAGGAGCAGTCCCCATATAAAGGATACAACTGATGTAACGAGTTTGTTCTTATTTATTTTAGGAGAAAATAACTATATTAGTTGTTCAAAGTAGATGTGTATGAGGAGACTGCAATTAAAGACACCATTGACGTTGGAAACAGTTTTGTTTTGTTTATTTGAAGTGAAGTGATGACGTATCTTCTTTAAAAAATGTGTTTATATATAAATTGATTCAATGGTCTGTGTTTAAAGATCTGTCATAGACCAAGAACAAAATTAGTTAATTAAGCATGTAACAGTATAGTAACCTTGTAACAGTTAAGTAAGCATGCAACAGAGAAAAAGTGTATTAGAATATAAGTAGATCATTGTAGAGGGACCATATACTGCCGATTTAATTGAGTATCTTAATCAGAATCTTGAAATTTGCTATGAACATAGACTGAAAGTTATATACTTAGAAACTATGTAGGAGTATTGTTCATGTAGGACTTATGCGACTTATTATTCCTTTAATTTTTTTTATGCTCCTTATTACGAGCCATTGAGGTGATAAACATTGTAAGCAAATCCTGGCTGAAGATGGTGGATCTTTGGATTTAATTATAAGGAATTTTATTTTTTTTTCTGCATGATTTTATCAGATATGCATGGCTGTGAAATATCTTTCCATCATATTGCTTGAAGACCTATTATCATGCCAAGTAAGTTTTATATATATACATGAAGTACATTATTCTCTCCTTAAAATATGATGTTATCAGCAGATCAGTTTCGTTTGCTTAGTCCTTTACATATATGGAAATAAACTTGTACCCGGCGTGATCAGTGGTACAAAAAATACACAGTGGACACATAACCTGGTGACCATATCGCGCAACGTCTTGTATAGAAATTTTTCAACTTTCAAACTGGTATTTTTCATTTTCTTCTCCTTGTTTGGGAGTTGTCATGCATGCGAAAGATTGGAACTCTGGTCGCGCAGTCTTGCTATGGTAAACCTATGGTAAAATGGACATAATATACTAACAGAAAACGATAACAAATTTAAAAACAGGTGAACTGGAGATCGTTAGTCCGTGTAGTCTAGGAGCCAAGTGAGAAATATGGCTCATTTAAGGTTTTTGTTCATCCTCATCACCTAGAAAATTTCCAATGCTACCAGGTTTCAGCTTAACTTCTCTGGTTTACTGTAAAGGTAGATGCAAGTGTGAAAAGTGGTGCAATTTTTTGTGACAGCATGTTTTTATACACAACTACGGCGATGAAATATGTAAATCCATGTTCCGAGGATGATGGTAGGGTTAAGGGAAATCTCTGTAACTTCCAAAGTATTTAATATACCGTTACTGCAAAACAAATTGCCCCTCATATGAGAGAGTTGGAATTTTACTTTAATTTAAATCATGTTTGATGATATTTTTGTAAAAGGTCAAGGTCAGAGCGGTCAACAAGTGCATGAATCTTTATTTTCTAAAAACATTTTACTTCATTTTTTTACTTTTCTTGAGTGACAAATTTATCCAAGCTGTTCGTTTATGATTCATATACTTATTTTTGGTATCAATGGTCAGCTAAAGCTCTCTGGTTTATTGTCAGGGCAGATACAAATGACAAAAAGTGGTGCGATCGCCACTTATATGAAAAAATAAGAATTTTGCTTTAACCTCAAATCATGCTTTATGATATTTTGTGAAAGGTCAAGGTCACAGGGATCGTCAAGTGCATGGAACTTAATTTTGTTTCTTTATACTATTGTTCTCGAGGGAAAAGTTTTATCCAAGCTATGCATTTCATATTTGTTGACATTTTAAGTAAATTCAAGGTCAGATCGGTCAAAAGGTGCGTGATATTTAATTGCAAAAATAAAAATACTTCTTTCTCATTTTCTTGAGCAAAACGTTATATTCAGGCTGTTAATTTAAGATTCTTTTGCCAATTACTTCATTATTGATGCAAATTTTTGTCCTCTGTTGTTTTTGAGAGTCAATTTGAACGCAATCAGGTGGTAAATATATTAAAGATACCGTTTTTACATCATCCTTAGAATCACAATATTTCAAATTCTATATGATCTTGAAATTGTACCCAAATCTGCATATTATATGTGACACTGGGTTAATTAGTTAGGTGAGCTAATAAATGTACACCAGTACAGACAATTAACAAAAAAAAAACATTCAGTTTTGCGCTTAGGTCATAGCCCACCTGTTAAGTGAAGAATTGTGCAAAAAATGAAAGAAGCATGAAACTCGGCATAACAGTTGTCCATACCATACTCAATATTTTCAGATATAGGGCCAAGCGGAATTCACTCTATCTTGGTCAAAATCCACGATGGCGGCCAAGATGGCCGCCGGATTATAAAATATCAATATATCCGGTTATATCTGTCCTAGAATGCATTGCAAGTGCACTGTTTCTATGTTTTAGGGGTCAAGAAATTCATTTATAAGGGTTTCAAGTATGTATTATGACTCTATGGTTGAATTCTGGTTTTGTTGAGTTTGAAATTATGCTAAATTTGCCTTTGTCTAGCAACTCGAACAGCAAACATAATTTGCCTAGTTCTGCTGAGCAGTTGCATACTTTGTGATTGTTCTCAAATGAAACTGTTATTTATTGGCTAGATTTGTCTGTCTTGCCATGCATTTTCATGCTTGAATTGTAGAACAGATTCGATTGCAATATTTCATATTTCTTCCTTTTAATTTCCCTTTATTTCCTCGCTGATAAATGTAATTGCTTTGAAGAGGTGATTGCGCAAGAAACTTCTGTGTCAAAATCTAAAATAAAATTAAGAACTTGATATGTCCATAAACAGTAATCATTAGGATATTTGAAACCAACATACATGTAATTAGATTCTGCGATCAACGTAACTTTCATGCAAAAAAAATTAAGTGCAGTTGGGAAATATTACATGCATTAATACAACTGTGCTTCCATTTGAAATGTATATTATTTTTAAGTATTTCAGCCCTATTTCTGTTCCAATGTAATGATGTGGACAGTCGAGTGGTGAGACGCTCGTCTATCTCAAAAACCTCAGATTTGATCAACATCGTTCCTTTCAGAATGGGTTGTAGTGGTCCTTCCAAGGACGGTTGTTTTCTCCGTGTTCTCCGATTTCCTCCATCCCTATATATACTACCGAACGCAATACTTCGAGCCATCGAGAGGGGCTTGTTATAGTTGTTATAACTAATTGTACAATCCACATATAATATATATATATATATATATATATATATATATACAAATAAAATAAACAATCCATATAAAATAACGTTTAGCTAACTTATAATGCGTGCGTGGCAATATAAAGACATATAAGAAACTCACACCTGTCAGATTCTATATGCCTACTGTGTACGCATTGAAATTTTGCTAAAAGTGTCTTTTTCATTAGCACTTCCAATGTTAAAATCCTGTAAAATTTGTTTCATACTGCATTTTCAAATGAAAGTGTCATTTGCTGAGCTAAATTTTATTATATTAAATTTTCTGCTTTCTTCTGTTTGATTTCCCTAGAGGCGATGGATGAAAGAAATTTAGCTATCATGTCTGGTATCAAATTTGGTAAATTTTACGATCAACTTCACATTCATGTAAACCTTTGTTAATGAAGTTTGGAAATATCAAATTGCAGTGCTGAAATTTACAATACACGTACTGGTTACATGTATTTGAACACCATGCGTGTTTCCAAGGAAAATCGTATCCATAAATCATTTAGACTACATGCATGCATGACAGGATACGCACATATGTAGAAGCTCACACATGTTTGCTGTATAGATTCTGTGCTTCTTTTGCCATAAGGTGATGGCTTTCACACTGTATGCTGGCATGAAGACAGAAACAGCACACTTTTAGAGGAGCATAGCATGTTGCTGTATGCTACCTTTGTGTTATAGTGATGAATGCATGATATACTCAACATACATGTAGATACCTTTGCAGATTGCTAATATTGTGATGTTATGATGATGCTCGTACAAAATAATAAAAATGTATCATTAAAATATTACTACGTTTTGCTGTAATGCCATTTTCGTGATATAAAAATTTTTCGAATTTAACGAGTTGGAATTCATTTTGCATGATTTGTTGGTGTCAACAAAATACTTTCATTTGCTAACGGTATGCATACTTGTAGATTCATGTAGTTCATACATGTATTATTAGAATATTTACCACATGTATCAAACTTTAGGGGTCAGTGCTGCCAGTGTTCAAGCCAGCTTATCGTTGAAGTTTCAGGGATGTATGATGAGGGAATGAAAAAGCAAGGCACAAGATGGAATTTCGAATTTACACCACAAGTTTGAAAAAATATAATAAACCCTTAGGTTCCAGACATACATTTTGTCTTCATCACCTAGATTATATCAAAATTCAGTACAAAGTTTAGTTTGAGTTTTCATTGACTTGATTGGTGAATGTAACGGTTATGTGCTTTCAGCTGCTGTGCTAAGAATTTTCTCTTTAGGTCAGCTTTATGCTCATATGCAGAATGTTTGAGAAACTTTTATTTCATACCACATGCTTCATCAAGTGAACTTACATCAATGAGAATAGACTAATTCTGAATATTATTCCTGAATATTATTATTGCTGAAGAGAATAGTTTATTACATAAAATTTTGTAATATTGCCATCAACTTTTTTTCACTTATGCCTGAATATTTTCTTTTAGATCTAACAGGACAATAGTGTTTTCTTCTGGTAAATCACACACAATTCCAATTTACTAACTATCGTTTATGTTTATCTTAGGTGCAAGGCTCAGTGCGATCTATACAATTTTGCATCATGTGCACATGGTGATTATTTTTTTTTTCAAATAAATGTAGTAAATATGTTTTTGTATTTATATTTATAAATACATGTAAGTAATATAAAATGTGTGCATTATGTAAGCAAATGAAGTATTTTAAGCAGTAACGGTAAATACAAAGGCAATGTCAGCTAATTGGTAAGGATAATCTTACCATATCACCAAAGTAGCGGGTAAATTACAAACTGCACAAGTATCTGCAAGTTTGCTGATACCACATGCACAATCACCACATTACAAATATAGCATATCAAGGGCTAGGACGTCGCCTAGTGGTTAAAGCTTTGGACATCGGAGTTGTAGGTGCACACTTCGAACCCCGTTCAGTAGGGATGGCTAGATCCAGAAGTCAAGGAGAACCACTACAACCCACTCCCATAGCAACACCGATTATAGAACCTTCGTCGCCAGTGGAGAGAGCGGAGCGTTTTATACCACTCAATAAATTGAAATAGACACAGTGTTCAAATATTTGAAATGATCATATATATTAAATTTCAGCACGGGATTCAACAAAAAGTTTTTCAGTTCCATGTGCATGAAAAAGTCAATTAAGCACAATTATAATACCATATAAAATCAGATTTTATTCACAGAGTCATTATACTGACTTGAAACCCATATAAATGAATTTCTCGACCCCAAAAACATAGAAATAGTGCACTTGCAATACATTCTAGGACAAATAACACCGCAAATATTGTTATTTCATAATCCGGCGGCCATCTTGTCCGCCATCTTGGATTTCGACCAAGATATTCTGAATTCCGCTTGGCCATATATCTGGAAATACTGAGTATGGTCTGGACTACTATTATTCCAAGTTTCATTCTTCTTTTATCTTTTACACAATTCTTTTATGTATGCAGCTTAACCGATGGGAATATTACCGAAATCTTGTTATAGAAACAAAACATGAGTACCTGGAGAGGTTTTGAACTTCAAAAATTAAATTTCTTGGCCAAAAAAACATAAAAATAGAGTACTTACAATGCTTTTAGCGACATTATAACTCGAGTTATTGACATTTTCGCCATCTTGGATTTTGGCCAAGATAATTTATTTTCAGCTTGGCCCTATATCTGAAATTCACCATTAAGCTCCAAAGAGCAGTTTTTGAAACTTTCATGCTTCTTTCATTTTTTGCACAATTCCTCCAAATATGGGACCTTAACCGCTGGACTATTAGGTTATTCATGTTATTGATATAATAACTTACAACCTTATAGAACTGTAGTCGGTTGAACGAAACGAAACAAATACTGTCACCTGAATTTTGTTTAAGGAATAATAAATGCACTAAAAGTTTTTTTTTTTTTTTTTTGCCATTGTTTAGTTGTCATCAGTATCATTCAGTATAGCGGATTCCTACACCCGTCACGAAATTGAGACCGGTAACACTGAGACCCCTCATTATATTTAATATATAACACGAATCACAAATCAGATAATAAATCAATAAGTACAATAAGTATCATGGATTCTTACACACGCTTTGGCATATTACCGCTTTTAGCCCTAATCACATTTATGCATTATAACGGAATATAAATATTATATTATTAAAATGTATAAAGAATGACTCATGTCACGTAACAAAATTAAAACAACCAACTTTCCATGAAAAAAATATATGAAAGTCTTTGCTGCAAACATCAAGCAGTCACACGCTTACCTTTTCAACTTTATTTCACATGAATATTGTAAAATATTCAGTAATCTTAAGTCCTGATGCTGATTCATTAAGATCAGTATACAACTAAATATATACAACACTATACAACCGTATATATATATATATATATATATATATATATATATATATATATATATATAATATATATTGTTACGGAACCTAATATCAACAGATCACGTAAGCGTGATGAACATAAATTTTGTCAAGGAGATAAAAAAAATCAGATTCTGTAACACTAGGCAGCGTGAAATGTCTAGGGGAATGAATAAAGAAGTCAGTGTTTTTTTGTCAACAAATAACTATAATTTATTCTTAAAATAACCCTAACATTACAATACACTAAATCAATACAATTACACAGTATAACAGCAGTGTAACAGCAAATCAGTACAGTCACACAGTAAAATAAACAAAGTGCACAATACCTGGATACCACCACTGTCACAGCGATAAGTCCTTTAAAATGTATAAGCCGGACGAACAGTTCACACAAATTCTCTCGGAGAATAACAGTCCAATGTAAAGCTCTTGTTACAATCCCGAAAGTAAACTAAGACCAAATAAGATTCGTCACAAATCCAGAAGAAAGTCTGCAGAAAATCTTTAATTGCCGCACTGATCGGAATAGGTCCCACAAACTGACATACACGCTTCTGTGTCCGCTGGAATATTCTCTCATCTCTCTCTCGGCTCTAAAACACAGCCCCCTATTTATAACTTCTCACCTTCAGCCGAGAACCTTCCATTGCTCGAACAATCTAAGGAATCTAACACAGTACACACGTTCAAAGAACATACTAGAACAAAGAACGCTGTGTATCTAGGGTTCAACTAATGCGGATTAAACCGAACCTGCAACATCCGGCCAGGCGAGGGCGCTACAACACCAGCTACAAACAAAATGCCAACAACACATGGAACATCCGTGTGCACAACAAAACATTCATCTGTAAGACCGCCGCACACAATAAAAAGGGCACCTGTAACAATATACAGTATTTGATGAATAGCTGATCTATCGAGCACCATATGAGTGGTTGAGTGTGTAGCAAAATACAATAAAATACACATACATATTCTGAAAATTCCAGCGTACACCAATCCTCAATTCTTAAAGCCAGGGATTCACTTTCCCTTTCTATAGGACTTATGCGATTTGTGGCTTACTCTCCGTACATGTTAATGAACTCTAGGAAACCCCTTTTCAGAAAATTTCTTACAATGCCTCTGTATGAGCTTATAGACAAGCTTTTTTAAACACAGCAGTATTGAGAATAAAAAAAAACATGTATTACCTAAGGTGGTTAGTTGTATATATATATAGAAGCTGAATGGTCACTTGTAGTAAAACGTGTTTTACAAAACTCTTGTTTGTCCGACTTGCTGCTGAATGTCCTTGTTGAGTGTGGATTATTTGGCGGGTAACGTTAAAAAAATTTGGATATAAACGAAAGGAACAGCCTGTGTACGGTGACATCGGCGTTTTCTGGCCAATTTTTTTATCAAAGGTCCATAGATGTAAAGGTAAAATGTATTTATTTTATATAGCGCTAATTCTCAACACATATTTGTCTTCATTTGCGCTTCACAATCTAAAAGCTATAAAACTTCACTTGAAAATACTCATATATCATATAAGACTAGATAAATGTTTCTTAATACATTTCTTAAAATTGTTAAGAGTATCACAACATCTTATGTCCACCGGTATTCCAGTGAATTCCACAGCCTTGGACCAGCGAGACTGAATGATCGTTCAGCATGGGTCTTTTTGGCACAAAACGGTTTTGATTGAAGATTTTTTGGTTTATCGAGCCGCTACAGGTTGCTGTACTCTGGGACTTAAGCCCTGCGCGCTCTTTAAGCAAAATTTTGATGGAGCCGGTAGACGCAATGCCACACAGGCCAAGCAGGAAGCCGCGAGAGTCCGCCACTGTTTTCTGCACCAGGGGCCGAAAAGATAGAGAGGCACAAACGGGATGAGAAGATCGTTTGCAATATTAACACTTTATCCTAAATATGGTTAATATGTATGCAAACAATCCATCAGATTACCGGGGGCTTCTCCCTTGACACATTTGAACACCAGTACAAGCACTTTGTATTGAATCCTATTCCTAATGGGTAGCCAATGAAGGTCCTTGAGACACTGAGTAGCACTACAGTATTTACTACTGTTCAAAGTGGTCCAAGGGATTACTATACCTGTAGTTAATTAGCCGTCAGATATCGGGAAAGGCTTCCCCTAAGATGAACAACTACCTGGTGATTATGGTTTGTACTGATTATGATTAGAATTATAACTAACAAACATGTGTTGGTATTAGGGATAATTGTGAATCTCCTCGTGACATCTAGTGTCTTTGTACATTTGTGAGCGTACGCGGGAAACAATCTAAAATAATTCAGCAGATTTTGTAGATATAAGACAATATTTAACAACATATAAATATTTTCGTTTTACTACTTTCCGCTTTCTTTATCAGCAAATGTGGCACACAGTTAGAAGCAAGCATCAACAGTAATATTATATGCATCAGTTGCTTAAATTTGTTCCGGCATGCACTTACATAAATAGACTTTTGGGGTTTCTGCATACAATATTCATACCGATTTATGTGCAATGACGGAATTACATGCAGACACATAATATGAACTCACATTAATGTATGCACCATTTTTAGAAGACAAATCAAATTAAATTTCATTAACAGTTTTCATTCAAATGGTCATAATTTTATAGCCATACGTTCAGATTAAATATAAAACTCCTACAATAAGATTTGAAATGATTTTAATAAATCCCTTTACACTGGCAAGACTTTACGTCATAAATAATATGCATTTATGCAAAGAAGTTAATGGGAGGTCTTGTTCTGCCAAAATAAGAATTCAAGTTTATTTTGGTTCTGATGACAAACTGATCGAGCACCTTTGCTTCTTTTAGTATCTAAAGCCGCAAAATAAGTCGCTATTGAATTAATCAATGCGAACAGATTTCTAAACGCATAGAATTAAGTAATTTGCTCTGAAAAAAAAACTATGAATTCTGTTTATCGTTTAACAACCATTTCCCTCAGACAAAAAAATACCAGACCATTAAATAAATTATTAATTATTAAGTTTTATTATTTCCAGAAAATGGTTCCTTTTATATTTCTATACAAAAACAACATATGATACCATACGATAATCAGTATCTGTTTGATTTGGCGGTGTCTCTGTTTATTTATCACAATACAATTCAATCATATAACAGCGAAGGATTTTGTACAATTTTATATTGGAGTAAGGTTGAATTTGTTGATATTGGCTGATACACAGGTGATTAATGTTTTCCTGAGTTCCAAAAAAATTGATGGATCAGTAGTTATAACATAGCTGTTTAAAGTCTCAGGAAAGCATAACACGTGACCTTGACGTTTTATCATTTGTATTAAACATTAAAAAAATGCATAACAACCCTGAAGGATTAGGCTGTTTAAAATTTTGCTCTAATACAGGAAAGAAGAAATCTTTTAAATGGAGACTCTATATCATGCAAGGGTTAACACCTCTGACCTTGACCTTGCACGAAATATAATCTTGCATGACTCGAGGTTAAAGCAAGATTCCTATATACCTTCATATTTTATTGCAATATACAAAATAAATAGAAATGCCATACATCATCAGAGTGGTGTATAATCACAGAGATTGTCTCACAGATATTGTTCACTGTTCACACTTGTATCTATTTGAAAATAAACCAGAGAGTTTAAATAAACCCTGACTTTACCCTGACAATAAACCACCTAATACTTTATATTTATTAGTAAAAGAATCTTAAACAAACTCCTATGGATTAAACATTTCACTCATAGGAAATAAAAAATGGAAAATAACAGAAAATATAGGGAAAAAGACTTTTAATGAAAATTAAATTTCATGCACTTGCTGACCCCTCTGGCCTTGAACTTTCTAAAATTATCATGAACTATGATTCGAGGTTAAAGTAATATTCCTAAGTAATATTAAATATGGCTGCTGACCCCTGATATCAATTATGTGTTTTTGAATCTTAAATGGATAGCTTGGGTCAAACTTTTCATCCAAGAAGGTGGTATAAAAAATATTAAAGAAAATTAAGTTTCATGCACTTGTCGACCCCTTTGACCTTGACCTCTCACAAAATATCATCAAGCATGATTTGAGGTTAAAGCAAAAATCCTACTCTTTCATATAAAGGACAATCTGTTGCAAATGTAAAGACTTTAAAAGATACAGAGATTTTTTTTACCCCTACCCCCATCCTAGGAACACAGATATACGAATTTTCATATCCGGAGTAGTATATAAAAACACACTGTCACAAAAATACTTGCACCACTTTACTCACTTGCATCCACGCTGACAATATACCAGAGAAGTTTAGCTGAAACCTGGTACCAATGGACATTTTCTTGGCAGTGGAGTGAACACTTCGGTCTGGAACCTCTCCTGGCTCTCGGACTACAGTGTGCCAGGGTGGTTTTGCTGGGGAAACTTTTGTATTAAACAAACATACCTAGCGTGAGATAATAAACATATTATTGCATATGTTACTCTAAAATGAATTCGATGTTGAGTGCTTACAAGCCTGGGATATTGGTTGATAGTCTTCACTAACTTTCATGGAATTATTATTAACGAGTCAAATAAGTCCAACAGTCAAAACAATCGATTTCATTTACAATACGGTGGCGGTTCCAGAAATTCGTGAGCAGGGGGAGCTGATACTGAATTGGCGCTTGATGTTTTTTCTTTAAAACTAAGTTCTTAATTTTTTTATCTAGATTTAATATATATATATTATTACGTAATATATTGCACCTAATAAAAAAACATAATTAAATGTAGAGCCATGTTTTATTTATATGGGGGAGGGTTTATGGGTCAAATATTTGAAATATGAAATGTAAGGAAAACATTTTGAGGCACTTTTTGAGTTAAATAAAAGAGTATGAGGATTTTCTGTTCCTTAACTACTATTCTGTTACACGTTTTAGCATTATGTATTCAAACTTCGGGGACCGGCTTTACTATTATATTCCTGAAAAATTAGGGTATAAAGTGGAAAGTCCATGCAAACATTTAATTGTTCGTAGCATGTTGACGTCTATGGTAAAATGCGCATCTTCGTTTATAACTTGCAAAATGTGATCTTTAAAATTTAATGAGTAAGGGTAATCTTAAAAATGGAAATTGAACAAGAATAAATAAGAAAAGAACTCTATAAAATGAGAGTAACTGTAATTATACAATAACGTCAAAAACAATAACTTTTTAACCAAACTTCGCTGGTTATATTCGATGGCATGGCGCTTACCGAAGATTTATTATAAATAACCTCACGACCTGCCAGCTCCGCAGATGTGACGCTTATGTGACGTTGTGTTTACGGGACACTACGCTGAGCGCAAGTTTGACATTTTTAAAATTAATCTATGATATTTAAACCTATTTTACGTCTGCCAGTCAAATAACTCTAGGTCGGCGTTATGTTTTATTATTCTTCGTAACGTAGACAAACGTAGACAAACGACCCCTCTGCTTTAAGTTCACAAATACTGACTGCGAATAACGTTGCCACAAAAACGCAGAGTACCTGTCTATGACATTTGGGGCTGACCGGTTTAAGACAAACGATTATAGCCAGGGTTTCATAACGAGGGGTTAATACTAACAGGAAGAATTAAATTTAGCCCAGTTTATGAAAAATGTTATGCAAAAATTATTGGATACGATAATCATGTAGGCCTACATCTATACTTTAAGGATAATCCTGGTAACGTTTTAATTATATGGGAAAAGAAACATTAGTCGTACAATAAGGACATGCTAGAATGTTTACGAGTTGCTTCTGGAAATAGGATGCCGACAGAATAAGTATTGATCTCCTTTTAAAGCCTCCATTAAAAACTCCAGGTGTCTGAAAAAGGCAGCTCTCGTTTCCCTTGATTCATTTGGATATCTCCAGTTTTGTGGAATCTTTGTTTTCTTTTCCGTCAACATTACATGACTGTAGACTGGAATGGGACACCGTTCCTGAGAGTGAAGAGACCGGACATTAGTTAATATTGGGAGATATGACAGCTGATTCCGCGGACTCTCGTTACCACTTTATAAATACGCTGTGCTGTATCCCCTGTGACGTGATCCAGGCTGTACCACATTATTTGTGCAACAAAAGATTTCCAGATCAGCTGAATATCAAATATAGCACGTCATCAACGGCCTGACCTCTCACTCCACTCTGTCAATGTCTACATCATACCAAACTCATTGCGGGCCTTCCTTCTTCAATTGAAGATATTAAATCATTGATTTCCCTCTGGGTGGTTATTTAGCGTGTCAGTTCCTTAACGCAATTGCTGCCATATATGATACTCTTCTCCAAACACTGATTGACTGTGGCTCGCCAAGCACTTTTCTAGGAAAAACAGGCACATATATCGTCCATTTAATGTCTAACATGTGTGCCTCTATTCTTTTTACTGTCGTGTCAATTAGCTGGCAGGATTTATATAGTTTTATATTTAATTTATAACTCTGACCCGTATTTTTATTCTACAGATTATAAAAAGAGTAACACACACGGAGTCTCTAGGACAGCGTGCAGCCTCTACCCGTGTTGAGAATTTCAGTCAGGTGGACATCTGACGTCAGGAGTGGTATCTCAAACGGACAGCACGTCACAACGTATGTACACTTGTTTAGTCACACGATGTAACTATCAGTAAAGTCGTATTTACATAATCAAAACTCCTAACACGATAATTACCAACCATATAATGATCACCGGTCCCACATTCAGATAAAACTCTGGCGTGTCTAGATGAAGCATCCGTATTTGTTATGTCCCTGGTCTGTTATTAAATATTCACCAATAGCTGTCAGTTAGTCACATGGGACATGCTTTCTTGTGGCCTCATTTAAGGGAGCAACACTGAGATTTAGGACCTCTCGCGTCAGCTAATGAGGCCTCATGGGTACCTGGGTTAGGTTTAAGGAGCTTGTTTAATGGCCTGGTTCACTCTTCTATTTTGTCACCAGTTGCCTCGACGTTAATGAATGACCCGAAGTTTATTTTACACACAGACAGAAACGCTCTACTTTATTTTGTTAAACGTGGCATGCCAAGTAAAAATAACTGAGTGACAGTTAAACAATTTGTACCGGGCCGTGTACGCTTGTTCAGATCAGTTTTACATCTACATAACACTTTTCCTCTACAGTTTTACCGAAGGAAAACGATCTCATACACCACTAAATCTGGCAAGATTTTACATCAGCGTAGTAACGTTCAACACACTAAAAAGATTAACTGCTCATGTTCAACTGACACTTCAAATGACTGTCAGCGGGAGACAGCTTCAGACATCCGCCCTGCCGTGTAGGCCTAATTGGTTTCTACAGCTGTCGGGTGTGACCCATGGTCCTGCGTTCTCTCTTCTCTGTAATTTTGATCGAGCGGCCACACATAATCAGATATTCCTCTTCTGTATAAATGTTACTGGCGGTATATCCTTACTAACATTGCCCTTTCTCTAATTAATTCACCTGGATGCCGGTTTTTTTTTCTTGCTCTTCCATCTGGTTTCCTGGTCGATCACTTTAAACAACACAATAATAAACACCACTTCATTCATTTCTATAATTCAGTTGTATTATAGCTAATGTCAAAAGGGATTTTAACCTTGTGAAGATCATATAAATACTAAGGAATTGACTTGGTAATGCTATACCAGCGGTTTAAAAAGGACTTAAATATAAGAATATAAGGCATCGCAAAATAAGGGGGCGGGGAATATGAAAATACTGCTGCCTTTGGTAAAAGGATCACATCTCCGTGGCTATGTCATGTCCCCGTGTACAGGGGCGTCAATATAAGGGGAGGGGATTTGGGTATATATCCCCCACACTTTTTGGCAATGGGGGGGGGGGGCGGGGAGGTAAATGTTATCATCCCCCCCCCCCCACTATTCAGAAAATAATATTTATATATTTCAAATGAAATATATAAATGAATAGTATTATACACTGGTTCCATTAATGAGTTCACTATGAAACATTTATATCTAAATGGTTTAGAATTAACATATACCTTATTTTTTAAAACCTTACACTTACTTGATATATATTTGATATGTGTCACACAGACAATAAAAGTTTGTATATATATATATATATATATATATATATATATATATATATATAAACATGTCTGTTTTATCCAAGATTACCCTCCCATCCTTGTCATCCCGCCTCCCTTGCAAGTCATCTCACCACTCTGTGAGTCATACCACCGCCCCCCCCCCCCCTTGAAGATAAATTGAAGCCACTGCCCGTGTAAATACCGAAGATCATATCTCCGTGGCTATGTCATATCCCCGTGTACATACCAAAGCCTTGTGCTGTCGCCGCTACATACATTCCCTCAATGACAGTTCCGAAGGGGGTTGGAAGTTATTGATGTAGTTGATGTATCTTACGCCATTGCAGTGATAAGAGTATATTGGTTTTCATATAAGCGATATTCTGCTGGGGAAGTACATTGTAAAATAGATAGTTTAGATATGGATATATTTTAATCCGTTTACTTGAAGCACAAGACAATAAGCGCTCTACAGGAAAATCTTATCTAAAACGAATCTGGTAAAATCTAGATATAATATCGAAAACAAAACCACTCGGGAGAGATTTTGAAACGTTTATGATTAAGTGGAACACAGTATATTTTTATTATTCTCCTTACTGACCTTTCTTGATTCTTCTTCAAGACACCTGTCTTTGGCAAGAGACCTCCGATTTAGTTCTTTTTTCGATAATTGCGAACAGTGAGAATATTCCGCCCGAGACCTATACATCCACTGAGAGATTTATCCTTAGATGAGGCTAAGATGAGCATTACAATGGTCCTTAGCATTTATGTTGACCGTTCATCACTCCCATATATATATACAGTGAAACCTGTCTAAAGCGGACAGTCAAGGGACTTAATCATTTTGTCCTTAATAGTGAGGTGTCCTTATTAGGCAGGTTGACCTTGGTTGATAACTGAGGGATTAAAAATAAAGACAACGAACAGCTGTAAGAACCTGTTTATTGTGTTATATCAGATTTCATGTACATGAACAACATATTCATGAACACATCATGCATTCAATAGTCATATTCAAACTGTGGTTATTTTTTACTTATCTCAAGAAGTGAACAATATAAGGAGAAATGTCTATGAGGACATCCATAAAAACAATATTCATATAGTGCGCGTACGCTCTTTTTCGCTGATCAGTCGAATAAAGCTGACTTTGTCAGATAGCTTAAGCTCCCGGCACTTTTACATGAAAAGCACGACACTTCTACATGTAAAACACGACACTTCTACATGTAAAACAAGTCACTTCTACATGAAAAGCACGACAGTTATTCATGAAAAGCACGGCACTTCTACATGAAAAGGACGACACTTCTACATGTAAAACACGACACTTCTACATGAAAAGCACGACACTTTTACATGTAAAACACGACACTTCTACATGAAAAGCACGACACTTCTTCATGAAAGCACGACACTTCTACATGAAATTCACGACACTTCTACATGTAAAACACGACACTTCTACATGAAAAGCACGACACTTCTTCATGAAAAGCACGACACTTCTACATGAAAAACACGACACTTCTACATGAAAAGCACGACACTTCTGCATGAAAAGCACGACACTTCTACATGAAAAGCACGACACTTTTACATGGAAAGCACGACATTCTACATGGAAAGCACGACACTTCTACATGAAAAGCACGACACTTCTACATGAAAAGCACGACACTTCTACATGAAAAGCAAGACACTTCTACATGTAAAACACGACACTTCTATATGTAAAACACGACACTTCTACATGAAAAGCACGACACTTCTTCATGAAAAGCACGACACTTCTTCATGAAAAGCACGACACTTTTACATGTAAAGCACGTCACTTTTACATGAAAAACACGACATTTATACATGAAAAGAGTATGAAGTCTACTGGCATTCCCGGCAGACCTGTTAACACCCCCCCCCCCCCCACCCCTATTAACTTTCTGGATCCGCCCCCTATGTATAGCCTGTTACAGCAGTTTAACATTGTTTCGTAAACATACCAAGACTTCCCACGCTTCCCAAGGAGAAAGTATTGTGCCTAAATAGCGAGCTGCTAATTAATTTTGCAAGCCATGTAGGGATTGGATTCTATTGATGACTGATGGCATGTATTTGATTGTCAGCGTCAACAATTAATTACTCAAATTACGGAAATGTCCAACGCATCAAAGGACTAATCAGAGGTCTACAACCAAGCAATTAGTGCCTGGTTGAAAATAGTTTTATAAATGAAATTGTCACGTGTATGTGTGCCAATCACACCTACAACTGGCGATAATTGTTAATACTAATTATCTGGAAAACACGGTCTATCGCTTGCAGTATATTAACACTGAGAATTTATTGGTTTATAACATTTTTGATCAAATGTGCAGACTATTTCGTGTTTGTATCAGTTTATATCTGTGCAATATTTGGTCAATTGGGTATGGGCCTATCGGGTACTTGCACAGGGTCCCAAGGGTTTAGGGGCCACAAGCATACAGACATACATGTTCTTTAAACATGAAAGAAACACCCGAGCATTACAAAAGAATCCCTAACCTTACAAAGTACGCAGGCGATGCCAGGCGGTGTCAAACTCTCCTGAAAGATAACAAGTGGTGTACACCTGTACACGGTCACTCAGTACCTGGCGACTGTCAACGGCCTGGCGCTGCTGCTCTGTGTAGCATTTATCTATAATCAAGGTTACCGCATTAATTAGGCTCTTTTTAAAAAACCTACTTTATATCTTTATCATTCTTAATAATTCTTCGCTTGTATGTTAGAAAAGGAAAATGTCTTCCTATTCTAATAACAATAGGTTAATTTATTATTTACTTGATAAGTTAGATAACAAATAACAATAAGTTAAGTTGTTATCACTTGATAAGTTAGATAACAAATAACAATACGTTAAGTTATTATTACTTGATAAGTTAGACAACAAATAACAATAGGTTAAGTTATTATTACTTGATAAGTTAGACAACAAATAACAATAGGTTAAGTTATAATTACTTGATAAGTTAGATAACAAACAACAGTAGGTTCAGTTATTTTTTACTTGATAAGTTAGATAACAAATAACAATAGGTTAATTTATTATCCCTTGATAAGTTAGATAACAAATAACAATACGTTAAGTTATT
This sequence comes from Sipunculus nudus, assembly GCA_026874595.1. Lineage (NCBI taxonomy): Eukaryota > Metazoa > Annelida > Sipuncula > Golfingiida > Sipunculidae > Sipunculus > Sipunculus nudus. Next base: position 46,986,953 of record CM049314.1, on the reverse strand, counting down.
ATAACTTGATAAGTTAGACAACTAATAACAATACGTTAAGTTATTATTACTTGATAAGTTAGATAACAAATAACAATAGGTTAATTTATTATTACTTGATAAGTTAGATAACAAATAACAATAGGTTAAGTTATTATTTACTTGATAAGTTAGATAACAAATAACAATAAGTTAAGTTATTATCACTTGATAAGTTAGATAACAAATAACAATACGTTAAGTTATTATAACTTGATAAGTTAGACAACTAATAACAATAGGTTAAGTTATTATTACTTGATAAGTTAGATAACAAATAACAATAGGTTAATTTATTATTACTTGATAAGTTAGCTAACAAATAACAGTAGGTTAAGTTATTATTTACTTGATAAGTTAGATAACAAATAACAATAGGTTAAGTTATTATTACTTGATAAGTTAGATAACAAATAACAATAGGTTAAGTTATTATTTACTTGATAAGTTAGATAACAAATAACAATAGGTTAAGTTATTATTACTTGATAAGTTAGATAACAAATAACAATAGGTTAAGTTATTACTTGATAAGTTAGATAACAAATAACAATAGGTTAAGTTATTATTTACATGATAAGTCAGATAAGTTGCTGCCTAGATAGTCCTAGAGGATTTTTTTTTTTCAAACCGGAATTTTTTCAATAAACGATAAAATTATATAAAGGCTAAAAGATTAGTATTAAATGATATAAATATATTTTTCTTTGAATTTGAAACGCATTGAGTATCATTTTTGGCAACTATTTACCTTATAAGGCAAACATGTATCCCTTGGTTTCCCCTGCAACTGTACCGCGTACACACTCAACCCCTTCAATCACATGCAAACGTTTGAACTAAAGTCTGTATTTAGAGTAACTTTATTGACTTTATACTAACCGAACCATTAGTAAAGTTTTATGACAAGGTTTTATTTTCTTGTGAATGTTGTGATTCGCCCAACTGACCTCATTCAGACTGTGTCCTCTGTAACCATTAGCAACGTAGTCATCATTTGATTTATGGAAACATGGCTAGAAGAGTGTCATGGCGGAATGCTGACTTACTTTACCGGCTTTTACTGCATGTCTATATAGGTGTATATGTTAAAGGTTAATTCTTTATAATGTACAAATGTGTATAATATTTAAGCTAGTGTACATACCTATAATGACTGAGTCCTACTGGGACAGTAGAGGACATGAATTTCTTTAATATGAAAAATAACTCATTTTTACTTTTTGCAATAAGTGACTGTGTAGCATCATAGATTTAATATATATATATATATATATATATATATATATATATATATACTTATTTATTTTACATGGATTGTACAAGTATCTATTATAACTAAGCGCAGCACTCTTCATGGCTCAGATTGTGGCGTTCTGTAGACTGTATAGACGTGGAGGAAACTGGAGAACCCGGAAAAAAATACAGATCTTGGACGGGCAACTACAACCCACTCTTATAGCCACGCCGGGGATCGAACCCTGGTCGCCAGCTGAGAGAGCCGGGCGTTTTACCCCTCGACTGTGTAGGCCCCTAATTCAATCAAGTTAATCATACAGATTTTGTCTGTGCTAATAATGGAGGCTTTTAAAGGATATACTTTGGTTCATCAAGTCATACAACTTATACAAAAAGTTAAAAAAAAGTGATTCTCGACCACATGTAATTAATATCAAAATGCTAGACAACTGACAACAACAGAACTACTTTGCTACTGAGATAAAGTAATATTTCATATTTGAGGTAGAGTAACGACGACAGCGATACACGGATACGCCTTCTCTGTGACAATTTTCACACTTTATTGGATTGTAAAAGTAGCGCAAAGGTGCCTGTGAATATACATGTCAATTTATTTCTTCAAACGGAAAATGTAATGCGTCATAATTTCAGTGCATTTAATTCGAATATACTGAATTATTAAAACAAGCAACAAGGAAATAAACACATCACACACATACGTACATACAGCACGTACTGATAGACAATCAGTTTCTGATCGTATCAAGCTTGTAACCTTAAAATGTTAGGAAACTGTAATACAGTACGGATGTCGGAGAATGTAATCCGCATGTATGTATATATCAACGTTCTATTAAGCAGTGTTAAGCAGTGATTAGGTAAGCTGCAAATGATACAATTAGTTTAAAAATTATCGTTTGGTTCCCTAATTATGACCACATTTAAGGGGTTTGGTTTTTTTTTTAGAAACTGTGATAATCCTTTGGATAGCCGAGGCTTTTAACAACATAATTTTCAAAACAGATTGGACTTTAGACATTTAGATGTCAAAAGCATCTCATAAAAACCTAATTCAAAATGTATTCTTGTGATACAAGTCTTCAAAGAATTTTGAAATATAACAATTAATTTTTGTTTTGATAGCTTCTACATTACAATGCTTTGAAAGATAATATTTACAGAGATGGAATATATTAATTATTATCAATAAAAGTAACTGTGCAGTTGCTTTGTCAATTAAAAATTAATTAATATTTCTGTAATTTGATACCTTTATAATTAAGAGAAAGTGACAATGTAACAGAAATCTATATGGTTAAAAAGAAAGTGTGCAAGAGGTATCTAGTTATAATCCGGTGTTACTCGCTTCACAGCTTCATCTCTACTTCTATATATCGTTTTCCACTCAGCCAAAAACAACACTCGGGGACTTAAGAGAAAATCTGAGACCAGGCATCTGGAACAGGGATGTAATTATGTAATGTTGATATCAGAGGTTTTCAGTCTCACCGATATATTTTATAACAAGTAAGATTGGAATTAAAGTTCACTCTTTTTTTGCCGTTTCGAGATAAAGGGCAACCCGAAGCCCGGCACGTTTAAGAGAAACCTCGAGCTCAAGCCCTGGAAAAAGATTAGTGCCTGGGCGAGGGTACACCTGTATAAAATATGTTACAGCACGAGGCGACATATCCTCTCTAAACTGAACATAATAAATTTAGTATTGGTTCCTGTTTTTTATTTATGGAGGATCTTTGAGAGAGAGAGAGAGAGAGAGAGAGAGAGAGAGAGAGAGAGAGAGAATTAACGTCCACTAAAATCGTCTGAACCGCCCTACTCATCATTTAACTAATAGCGGGATATTAATCAGTGTATAAATACAAAGATATACAGGCTCCTTAAGTAAAAAATCACATTGAAAGATGTCTATTTTAACGGGGACGGTCCTGGGAATATGTAATACAAATAGCAAGGCCGTGAAGTGTCGACGTCAGCGGTAAAGTCACCAGTCTGCCAGAGGTCGTTTCTACTCGAAGCGAATCTCTTCCTGGTTGGAACTATGGACGGCCGGGACTACTTGTCTCAACTGTCAAACTTAAACATCAAAATTTATCTCCTATTTATATTTCACATGCGTATGTTTTCATGATAATACTTTTTCCGTGAAGTCCTTACCGCAATAACACCCATGTTTATATGTAATATGCCTTGAATTAATTCTTATCCAACATATTTGAACAAACTACATTACCCTTCTCACTAAATTTTTACCTGCGTCGCTGGTGTATGCATTATGGGGTCTGAAGGGACGCATTAAAAACCCTGAACGCACAGTCTGCGCAGTGTTTTTCTGACAGATATGCGCATGCGCACCACGGCAGTTGGGAACATGATGACCGTATACGACATGGTGATGTGCGGGTAAGGTATGGGTATGATGTGCGGGTAAGGTAAGGGTATGATGTGCGGGTAAGGTAAGGGTATGATGTGCGGGAAAGGTAAGGGTATGATGTGCGGGCAAGCTTAGAGTATGATGTGCGGGCAAGGTTAGTGTATGATGTGTGGGAAAGACAAGTGTATGATGTGCGAGAAAGGTTAGGGTATGATGTGCAAGCAAGGTTAGGGTTTGATGTGCGGGCAAGGTTAGGGTATGATGTGCGGGCAAGGTTAGGGTATGTTGTGCGGGCAAGGTTAGGGTATGATGTGCGGGTAAGGTAAGGGTATGATGTGCGGGCAAGGTAAGGGTATGATGTGGGGGTAAGGTAAGGGTATGATGTGCGGGAAAGGTAAAGGTATGATGTGCGGATAAGGTAAAGGTATGATGTGCGAGAAAGGTAAGGGTATAATGTGCGGACTAGGTTAGGGTATGATGTGCGGGTAAGGTTGGGTATGATGTGCTGGCAAGGTAAGGGTATGATGTGCGAGAAAAGTAACGGTATGATGTGCGGGCAAGGTAAGGGTATGATGTGCGGGAAAGGTAAGGGTATGATGTGCGTGTAAGGTCAGGGTATGATGTGCGGATAAAGTTAGGATATGATGTGCGAGAAGTTTAAGGGTATGATGTGTGGGCAAGGTAAGGGTATGATGTGCGGGTAAGGTAAGGGTATGATGTGCGGGTAAGGTTAGGGTATGATGTGTGGGAAAGGTAAGGGTATGATGTGCGGGCAAGGTTAGGGTATGATGTGCGGGTAAGGTAAGGGTATGATTTGCGGGAAAGGTAAGGGTATGATGTGCGGGAAAGGTAAATGTATGATGAGCGGGTAAGGTAAGCGTATGATGTGCGGGAAAGGTTAAGGTATGATGTGCAAGAAAGGTAAGGGTATGTTGTGCGGGCAAGGTTAGGGTATGATGTGCGGTTAAGGTAAGAAATATGATGTGCGGGAAAGGGTATGATGTTCGGTTAAGGTAAGAAATATGATGTGCGGGAAAGGAAAGGGTATGATGTGCGGGAAGATATGGGCATTTAGTGCGGACAGGTAAAGGTTTGATGTTCGGGTAAGGTAAGGGTATCAAAGGCAAGGATATCCCTCTCCCGTGGTGATGTGCGGGTAAGATAAGTGTATGCATGGTAAGGATGTCCCTCTCCTGTGGTGAACACAGTTTTAGTAAATGTAGGCTATTCTTGTACAATCGCGTTTAGATTTGAAAGTATTATAATGCAACATATGCCATACATTATTAATGTTCCATAAACGTGTTCGGTATTAAACATGTTCTGTTCTATTTCTATGATTTCTAGGTCGAATGGGGTGTCCTACGGGTCCTCCAAAAACTGGACGTGGTTTAGGCCCAAATGGAAGGTCATGCGGCAAACTAAAGATATACAATTTAAAATGATATGACCCGTTTAAACTAGAAGGACCGAGGATGGTTAACCCTTAGTTGACCACGACGAATAGTTCGGTATTTTGAATTCATAATCTGTAAAGTCTCATCTGAATGTAAACCCTGGGAGGATAAGTTTAAAAACGATTATAAAGAAGAAGCACAACTATATGAAGTGAGCTGAACATTTTTAAATTTACAAGAACTTGTAGTTTGCCCATGAAAATCTATAATCTGAAAAAGCATGTGACGTGGGGAGGAGTGGCAGTTTTTCCAATATTCAAAGTCTGTCAATTTTTCACACGTATTTTGTATCATGGGCTGCCGAAAACCCGATAATTCCAACAAACAGTTAACTTCCCTTTATGCCACTTCATGAATTGGCGGTAAGCTCGTGATGAGAGCCGCGCAGTGATGATCACGTGTTGTGACTGGGCCTGGCCTTAACGTTCATGCTCGCCTTCTCCGTCAGGTTGTTGTGTACATGTTCTGGTGCTGGACATTTAAAGAAATACTTGAGCTGCTCAGTTCTTCCAGATGTTTACAATAGACATAGGAAGATGGGGCTCATCTTGAAAGTGAGAGTATATGGAGGAAGGGCATGGCAACTGCCATCCCCACAACCACATGTGTACACGGTCTGCTTGATATTTACAACAGAGAGAGTTCTGAAGAATGAAAACATGAGGCCGCTGAAAGATGAAAATTATTGTCTATATATATTAATGTTCCATGTAAACCTGAAAAAAAATTAACTACTTGATAAAACATCTTACGGCGCGTGAACATTAGAGTGACAGTCAGAATGTTAGAGTGACAGTCAGAATGTTATTCATTTTTTGCGCAAAATCCGGCCAATATCATCATTTAGTGCATATGATCTGTTTGGGTCATAACATTCCTGTAGATTTTTCTGTTTGGATCATAATTTTAGTGTAGATTTTTCTGTTGAGATAATAACCTTAGTTCAGATTTTTTCCAGTTTAGATCATTACCTTAGTACAGATTTTCCGTTTGGATCATAATATTAGTGTAGATTTTCTGTTTGAATCATAACATTATATTTCTTGCTAAGTCGTAATGATAGCATGAACTGTTTTGTCGTATTTTTCATGGTTCGAGCAGTGTAGATTTATGGTTCAAAATTAGGAAAAATGATTTATGATTTAATTGATGACAGAACGCAAATGTTTATCATACAGTTGAAGTAACATGCACTATTTGCTTGTATTTTATATCGCTTTCTTCGCATTTAAGTTGAAAGGATTCGGCGAATTTATTTTCAGGTTTTTACGTGAATTTGTGCTTTAGGGTCAGGGACACCTTAACGTCTGAACACATAACGCTCATTGTGAGATAACTGTTACATCAAAATCTCTGACTGGCTCGTCAGCCGGACGTCGTAATAAAACCATGCGTGGTTAAATAACCCGGCAGTTGTAAATATATATAGCTATAAACGAGCTTTGACCCGGACAATAACAACGATTATCATTGTAATGTACAATTTTGGGTAAAAAACAACAACTGATTTCAAATTGATTGCAAAGTATGGATGATAATGCTTGAGCGAGGAAAGTTTGAAGAGTCAGGTCTCTCAATGTATGGTTTATCCGTGGTTTGTCTGATGTTGACAACCTGTTAGAGAGGACCTGGTAACAAGTCCCGCCGGGCCCTGATACCGACGCTAGCCGACCTGCTGGCCGTCATGGTGTCACGGGGCAGCCCCACAGCGACAGCCTCAGTGACCTGTACGTCTGCCCCACCAGGTCTAGTCTGATCTGTGGTTACTGGAGAACGGTTTCTATGGTTTCACTAATGTTGTTAACATTAATCCTCAAAAACATGAAAAAGTTCGGTGTTTATTTATTAGCTGTTCCATTTGGACGTTCAAACAGAAAGTCTTTTTAACCTGGATCTTTAGGTACTTTGTCACTTTCGGTGTTGATGCAAATAGGCGGGACATTGATTTTGTTTTGGTTTAAATCAATCAGCTTAGTTGTCTAAATGGTTGTTCTATTGCTTGGACAATTATCGCTAATTAATTACATTGATTGGTTACATTTCTGCGTTATCAAAGCGTCTGCTTTTTTTTTAAATATTGCAATCGCGTGGTAATAGCTCTGAAGGATAGCTCTGAAAGTTCTGTAGAGTGGATTTTTGATCCGGCGAAGTCCAAAGGATAAGTTAGGAAAACAAACGAGCTTTCATGTTCTGACCAATACAATGGGTAACATTGTGCACTTTCACTTTTTTTGTTGTTTCAACTTAAACCATTTTCACTTTCAGTGTATTCGCTGCACATGAATTTGCCATATGTAAACTAGTTGTTTATAAATAATTCAAGATCCATGCAGGCGCTCTCCTAACGACAGCTGTATGACCAGTGTCTGGGTCTGTGTTAATTGGACAACATGTAGGACTCCAGTTTAAAGAAAATGAATTAAAACGGTACTTGTGGTCATGTAAAATGCAGTTGTTAATCAATTATAATGTAATTATAACTAAATGGCTAAATAGGTATCATACATGTCATATAAGCTTAAGCATGCAGTATACTTAAGATTTCTATAGAACATTACACAATGAGGTACAGATACTTTTTATTTGTCTGGTATACATGGTCACATCTGTAGGTGCAGGTAGAGCGAGCCACATCAAAGAGTCCTCTAATACCAAATCATGCATATTTCAAGAATGCTGCTGTAATCTCTGATTATCAGGCAGCAGACGTACTTACACGGGAGATGGGGAGGCGCAAGAGGAATGGTAATCTGACAATCAAAGCATTATTGATTGTGCCGCGCCAAACTATTACATCTGAAGATTTGCATGTTTTGTGATCCTCCCGGGATGACCAATAAGGACTTTATTATGTTCAGCTCTCACAGCAATAAGTCTGACGGGGTATAAAGCTTCCCGTCGTACCAAACCAAATAAGAAAGAAGCCGGTAATGTTAGGCATAATCCGATCTTGTATTTCCGTTGAAGGCTGATTAAAAACGAGGAACCGCCAATTTGATTTTTTTCTGGTCTAAATGCCATCGAGCAAAAATTAATTAAAATACAAATCTTTAATTAGTGTCAATAATTGTCAATCATTTTAAACTGGTTACTTTCTAAACAATTTTCATGACGTTGATTCACGGCCAGAGACGTAGTTGTACAATGTGGAAGAAAAAGTTCTTCTGAGCCGAGTTATATATGTTTGTGTCCACATAGCATTCAATGTTATAAAATGAATGTTGTGACGTTGTTTTACATAGCAACCAATAAATACCTCCGCGAGATTGTTTGACGGGGAATGAAACAAAAAAGGTGTCAGAAGTCAATCAAGTATTGTAATTAATGTCTTTATACCTATAGATCGCTCTGTCTTTCTCTTTAATCTACTGATATATTTGTATATGTTTAAAGATATGTGAGTTGGAATCTAAGCCGAGGAATGCTGAGTTTTTACTGTCGGCTCTTTACATCTCGCAAAAGTTGACATGGAATTAAAATCCAATCTGACAGCTAATCAATACGGATGACTCGTTGTGTGTACCAGTGATCTGGAAAGTGAAACGCTGTCAAACTAACATGTAAAGTGAAATACCTCTAATATCAGTCAGTGCGTAGGCATATAAGAGACATCAATCAAAATATATTTTTTTTACTATTCACCTTTTTCTCCTCTACATGTCTCATTATCTCTCCTTGTAGATAAACACTTTCATAATGATCACCTTTTCCATTGCTGAAGGAGCGTCTGAGACGGGGTACCAGTCTACCTTAACGCCATGTTGTCTTCTTTACTTTTCTCATTTCGTAAACCCTTTGTGTTCATAAAGTAAGAATGTCGGTTCGGAATATGACATGCATGTCTGTCTCTTTATTACAATGAGACATTTAGTGAGCTCCATTCCATCAGCGCCTTTCTGTTTAAAACAATGCGGAACATAAGGTTTCGTTGTAAATCCACACTGTCATCCTAATCCCTTTGTCAAAAGAAAATCATGCAAAGTGTAGACGGGTAGCAATGTACCCGATAATGAGGTATTACAGACCAAGCTTATAATTTCCATTAATTAAACAATTGTTTCCCGAGCCTGTTAACGCTTAAGCGATCAGCAACATTTTCTTGTAATCACTCGATTAATTATAAACAGAACATTCACACGTTGAATTATAATAGTAACTATTCATTACTAGTCATTAATGTTAAGTAACAGTGCAAGCAGTATAATTACACGGCATACATTATATTCTATTTTTATCTTAGAGACGATAAATGAATATATAGATATTTCGTTAAAAATGTTTATGGCCACAGTACGTGACACTTATTATATTCATTCAAATAGCTTGCTATATATATAGGTAGTATAGGTATATTAATATGACACATATATTTAAGGAGATTGCCGATGTATTGTTAAAAGTATATCCCTGTGTTTAATCAAGTCCACGTTTTATTATTAGAGATTTCAAAAAGCTCGACAGAAACTGCTGATCACATTAGAATATCTTTACTTATACGAGAACATCAGAATTATTTGGCAGATAATCGAACAACATGTCAATCCACTTGCTTGCCAGTAGATACAGGGATGAGAAGCAGACACAGCTTCGTGGTAATAAACCATCTTTGTTTTTTTTTTCTAACAAGATCATAATCGCTTAACCAGCTTGCAAAGTCTGATTAAACAGAAAAAAAGCTGGTTAGATACACCGGAGCTTAGTGACAGCGGGATGCAGATGGCATTAGTCTTCTTCATCCTGGAACCATCAGTGTCACGTGATACACCATCAAAACGCACAAAGCTAATTTGCTCTGCGTGTTCTACAGGACAGACATCACAGCTTAGCCTTTTTAGTTGTCAAAATTCAGACCCTGAATTTATACCGATTTGTGCATTCCGTTGTTTTTCTTTTTAGACAACATGCTAGTCTAAAGTTATGTACATTGGTATTATAAGGTTACCGTGTATGTGAGATGTCAACTTGGAATGGAATGTGATGTGGGGTTGTTAGTGTAGGGGCATATGTAGCAAATTCGTCCTGAGTAATTTTGTTTGTAACCCCATGCATTTTTGTTCTTCACCTTTCTATGAAGCCTTAAAAACATCGTGCCAATTTTTTTTATTCAGTTTTGACATGTCTTTCAGCTTGTATTAAAATAGTATTTAAAATGTTAAATTAATAAACTTTGACCGAAACATAAACAAAGTAAGCTGTGACAAGAGGATAGGAAAGGTTCTTTTTGGAATGGATTTACATACTAAACACAAAAACTTAGTTCTCTGACTAGTTTGGGATTGTCTTAAATTATTTTTTGGTTATATTAAATGTACCTATTCACATACCAAGTATATTTGATAAACACATATAGTGTTAAATGCTTAATACACATAGCTTGATTTTTTTTCTCCTTAAAATATGATTGTATCTGCTAATATTTCATTGTAAACCATTTGAGTACTCCTGTACACAAGTGATGTTAGGTTTGCGAGATCAGTGGTACAAATGTAAACATAGCGCGCATGCCACCTTGCGGCCAAACCGCGCTACTTTACAAATCAAGATTTTCTCAAGCATCCCAATAGTGTATCTTTTTTTTATTTTCCATATCATTTCTCCTTGTTTGGGAGCTGTGCACGCGCAAGAACAGACGACCTCTAGTTATGGTCTTCTTATGGTACACAAACACACGTGGACTGTGTTTACTCACACACAGAACCATAACAATGAATGAAACAGGTGAATTGGATATTGTAAGTCCGTGCACAGGGATGGTTTTGCCAAACTAGCTACTAAGGTAGCTCCCACCCGTGTAGTTTCTTAGACACATAATTGAGGTAAAAATGAATGACACACACATTTGTGTGTGTGTAGAGAGAGAGAGAGAGAGAGAGTAAGAGTGACGCCTTCTAGATAGTAACATGTTTATTGATATTAGTCTATCTAAAAGGCGTCACTCTTACTCCCAACCTACACTTCCACTACAGACTAACACGGCTATACCACTAATCATTATACTTAGTAAATATATATATATATATATATATATATATATATATATATATATATATATATATAAATCTAATGGTTTACTGCAATTAGCAACTGCTAGAGTGCTCAATAGTTTGACATCAGAGCTATATAATCAATCAGACAGTGACAGCACGTTGCACGAAACTACGTAGTAGTAAAAATGTCTGGCAAAATTTGATCCGTCTATTTGTATAATTACACACACACACATATATATATATATATATATATATATATACATATATATATATATAGAGAGAGAGAGAGAGAGAGAGAGAGAGGATGAGAAGGAGAGAGACAGAAAGAGAGAGAGATGTAATGCATTCATACACAATTGTATTTTCTTGCAAAATCATTTTAAATAAAATATTGTTTTACAAGACACGTTTTAATATTTAATTTTAACATTTGCCAAATGAACGTACAAATAATGATTTAATTATTTCTACTTTTTAACAATTTATTTAAGGTGAGATCATTAAGCAGTAAGTTGGACCAGCAGTAAGAAACACGAACTAAGCTCAGATTCTTTGAGACTTGGTTTCTTGAAAATGACTTGAACATGTGCCGTGTCAGAAAAGTTCAGTGTACTTAAAAGCTAATGTGTATGTGCTGTTAAAACAATCTTAATGTTGACTTTCTCCATACCGGTCCCCATATTATAACCCCTACAATTTTGTTATTGTTTTTATGGCCTTTATTAAAATTACAATAACTAAAAAGAAATGCAAAAACCTTTAATTACATTCAAGGCATTTGTTTATTGTATAAGGCACGTGTCATTTTGTTAGCTTGTGCAATAAATCAAAATTGTTCTTGATCACGATTTAAGGGAAAACGAGTTAAGCAGGTATAAAATGCTTTAGTTTTTGTCTGGAGTTATTTGGTATAAAAATGATAAAAAAACATGGGCTCCAATCAAAGATGTACATTCCGCTGCTGCATCTGACATACCCTTCATTTAATGACATAACCAGTCAGATTTTATAAAATATAAGAATAGACTTTCTTGATTCTTTATTTCATGGTTCGCATTATATATTGAGAGTACAAGCTAGGTGCCACTCATTGTCTACAGATTACTATTTTCATTAAAAAAAATGAATGTTGTACCAGTGATCTTGCTCCGACGGATGGAACAGCCTATGTAGCCACTGTGCCATCACAAGTCATTTAAGGATAATGAAAAAGCGACAAGAATTCAATAATAACCAGCATTTAACTTTACCATTGTTATATTTAAACTTTACCATTGGTTTTACCATAGTTTCTGTTAAGATTTGTCCGTTTTTGTTATTGTACTGGTATAACCGGAATGCCTCGGTTTCATATTCCAAAAAGAAATTGGCCCACCAAACAAAATAGATTAAATAATAGACCATCGGGGGGGGGGGGGGGGGGGTTGGGTTTAAAGATTGGATAGAAGAACAACTGTAAACACGTTCGATAACATTATGACTAATGATGACACTTTTTTTGTTATGATTTGATATTTACTTCAAGTTTGTTTCCTTCAACAGGACTTTTCTAAAATTCTTAATTTTACGGTCCCTTTGTTTTGTTTTTCAAGACACTCTCCTCAATGAATTCTGCAGCAAAACATGCATTTCATTCAATGTTGATTATCTGTCCTTTACATTGTGAATGGAGGTCTAGGTAGAATTTCCTAAAACTTTGGGTTTGGTTAGTGAGGATCTGGCGCTAAATCCAGTCAAAGTTGTCCTTTTACTGTTGTTTATTCTTCACAAAATATGTAAAAAAAAATTTAGTCATCCGCCTTAAAATTTTACAAATTATTTTTTGGATTATGACCAAAACATAAAAAAACTCCATAGAATTCCTTTTAAACCTTTAGATATACTTAGGATAAACTAACCGTTAGAGACGGGTTTCTATACCTTCACTATCAGCGAGCGGATAGTGATGTTGGTGATGTAATAATCGAACAATAGGATGACGCAATAACAAAATCATATCATATAAAAGAATAACAGGGCCATTTTGATATGTTATGTATAAATAAAGCAAATATTTAGTCACTGGTTAAAACCAAGGAAAGTGGAGCCATACTGTATACGATACAGGTTGCCTGAAATCAGCAAGTGGTCCGCCATATGTACATTGCACAAACTACTCAAGGATACCTTGTTGTCTCTATATGATTTTTTTAATGAATTCATCAATGAAATTTTGTAGAACAATATACTGGTGGACAAACAACAGCTGATTAATTTTCATGATTAGTCTGATGGATCTTGATGCGGATCAATGTGTTGGCGGAGCATTGCGCTCTACGGGTGCTCTCTAATATTGAAAAAAAACGTCTTAACGCAGTCTTTGAGTGTCTAGTTTAAGTTATTGTGATGTAATATATCTTACTAACCATTTTGAGGTGTTTTGTTGCTAAATATCTCTCTGTATGAAATATTTATATATAATGGTCCTCAATTTTTGCTCTAAATTCAAATTTGACCTGAAAAAATGACAAAACAACTATAGAAAATTGGCACCATATTTTTTTGTAAAGTTTAAGGTCTAAGGATAAAAAAATTGTAGGGTGTCCACTTTTTACAGGGAAAAATTACTCGGTGACATATGCCCCCACACTATGTGGGTGTGAGCCACATGCAGTCAGCAAGGATATCATACTTGGATCGTATCATATCTAAGACTAATCCAGCAGTGCTGCCCGGTGTCCACGGTGCTTAGTGTAAGAGTTTACACACCGGCTCCCCAATCAGTCCGGCTAAAGTTTGCTGCAGTCTTACGGCGACGGAACCGATTCCTATTAATATTCAAAAGCCCACCTCACAGGGCCCTAAACAAAAGAAACTATTCCCGGGTCCTACGGTTGCGTCTGGAATTGACCGGCAGATTTTACAGTGACTGACATGGCTTCTAAATTAGCTGGTATATTAGTATGCCATTCGGACAGGTGTAATGGAGAGGGAGTTTAAGTGCGCGGGCCGTCGTGAAGGACTGAGCTTTAGTGAAGCTGTACCCCCGCAGTGAGGCAGCCGGGCCCAGCTGAACAGCAGCTACAGCACTCGGACAACGGACTTTATTGGCAGAAGGTAGGCGAGTCTGATTACGTTTAGTCATTACATTGTGCGAACTTTTGAGCTTTCTCGTACGAATTCATGATATTCATTTTGTTTAAATCCCTGTTAATATTATTTTTACTTGTTCATTTAGAGCAAATCATTTAACAGGGGGTTTATTTGATTAAACAAATGAACCGAAGACGCGGCACCATTTTATCGAGCGAGCACTGCAGTTTTCCCTGGGAGGATAATGCGACGATTGTAACGGAGGCGCCATTCAATTATCATGTTTATTGCTTTGTTACTACCCCAGTGTTAACTACATGAATCTGCTAGTGTATTCCGGTGTCAATAAATGTAATGTCCCTGGTCTCTCTCTCGAGGTAGACGGTATGAACGTTACAGAATTCCTTTGATGCACCATGTGGGATAAACCGCCAAGGCTGGTATTGCCCGCCTTCCGTCTTTACTGATATTAAATACAGTGGTGACATTTTCATAAGGAGATATCTCCTCAATTAAGAAATATAAATCGTCAATATTTAACCAGATCGTAAACACTTGTAGGATGCGGACACCATTTCTTCATAATTCACGCAGTTGTCGTGGAAAGGGCCGTCCCCACTTAAAAAAGATCGAGCACAATTTTTTGTATAAATTATTAATAAGTTCGTTAAAATTTAACTTTGTATTTAAAATTGACCAAAATCATGATTTACAATGTAGCCATGTATTACTTTTCCATATCTGAGGGTGTATTGAAAAGCCATGGATGTTTCATCTACATGAAATAAACTGTAAAAAATAGAAATTAGCTTTGACTCACAGACATTCATGTTAACAGAATATAAATGAATACATGGATGCTAATATATATATAGATCGTTTATTATATAATTTGCATCTAAGCCGATGATCTGGTGCATGCATGATAATTTAGAAGACTAATCTTATTTTGATATTACATGAGTAAATGTTAATATCGAGAATTGTTCTCATATTAAAGGTAGATATCCTTGAATTAAAATGTTCTGTTGTTATAAAGGTCATTTTAATAATAAGAGTTTTGTCTATAGAATACTCATAGGCGTCTTTCATTCTTTTCCCTTTTTTGTACATGAAAAATAAAACATTATGGACTGGGCAGAGTGAATGTAGATACGTCAGCCCATTCGTGACAATCAGACCAATGAGTCATATACGTGTGATTACCGTCAATTACGCAACACGGAGGGTTTTTTTCAGTAGCCTAGGGACTTATTCATAAACTGATAGCGCTCACGGAATACCGCTATGTACTTTTCTGCGAATCTTTGAAGATATGTGACATAACTGTGGATAACTAAAAGTAACAAACTGGTGGGTATTATTGATATTTTGTAGGTAACAACTATTTAAATATTCTTAATAGTATTTCGCTCCTACTATTTTGGAGTTATTGACTTTGATATCGTATGGTCATAAACAGCAAAGTCTTATGATTATATACAGATAAATGTCAACTAGTATACGCTTAATAGTGTTCATTTTACACGTTCATATCTTGAATGTGCGGAAAGTATTGGTTACACTGAAACAATGTCACGAAGTTTATTGTAATTCAGAGGTTTTCTCTGCATGGCCCGCTTGCTGGTTTTGTAATAACTTAAGCTATCAACATTGCTTCATCTTTTTTTGTTTATTTATCAATTTACCAATAAACTCATGAAAAGATACTCTCTGAAAGAAAAGGTAGTGGTAAAGAAAAAATCCCCCAATTTGTCGGTAAATAATGGTGGTGCACCTGGATGGGGATCGATTCATATAGTCATTCATGTCTAATTATAACATAGGCGTAAAGTAGTATATAGACTTTTACTTTGAAAAAAAAATATAAAAGCAATTTGGAGACACTCCAGGTGTTCACACGCCACGTTTCATCAGTGTTTGTCGTTAATGGCACACAGAGCAGGTGAGAGTCGGGCGCTTTGATTTACGTGAACGTTGAGCGGGGTGAGACCGGCATGCCGTCTGATTGTCCGGACCGGCTCACGCGTGGAACGTCAACCTGGAGAGGCAGCGATTTGATTGGATACATCAGGCCTTGTTTACTTCCGTGAAGTTATTGACAGAACAATTGGTATTCTGTGATATCTTCCCACGTGTATTGATCTCGGTAAGCAACTCATCGACATGCGGTGAGGGCTCTTCATCGAACGTCAATAAGAACTAAGACAAAAACCAACAACTAACCATCGCCAGATAGCGGCACTTCTAACACAACACATGTAGGTATGACCTAGTGTACACACACAATGCAGTGTAATGCCGTGGTGTTGACCTGGTCGTTCCGGGGGTCGTTATTGTTATTCCATGTGCCAGTAGGGTGTGTTGTGCTTTGTACGGTCACATGACTTAGAAAAAGACGCTCAAAGTTCTCATCGTTATTTTATATCGAACCAATATAAAAAAAAATTTACACTATGGGCTTCTGTTGTGAACAAAGTCAGTCCTTAAAGAGCGACACCTCAGAGTAAATAACAGGCAACGGAAAATGAGCTAGGGTCGGCTGAAGTATTTCTTATTGGCTGAATAAAGGTAGTCAAGTGTTCAGCCAGACTACAAGATAAAGAACGAGGACTTGGTCACTGCGGCTGTGACGTCAAAATACTAGTATACGGAGCAGGCTGTTGGCGGTTTGATAGTTTGACAACCGCACTGTTGCCAAGGCTTGGCGTTCATTAGTTTAATATCTTAATATTTTCAGGTGTTAAATATTAACAGGTCACATTATTTCTAGGTATAAAACAAGGACGCACAACAAGTGCAAAACGACAGGACAGACAACAAGTTTTCCTGGTTTATGTGAAGGTATAGTGCCCGCGATAGATAGGATGCATGTAGAGGTAGAAGAGGGCAGATTAAAGTAATGGATGCAAGCAGGGGATCAAGAGGCAAACTAAAAGTGACGGATGCATGTAGAGGTAGAAGAGGGCAGATTAAAGTAATGGATGCAAGCAGGGGATCAAGAGGCAAGATAAAAGTGACGGATGCATGTAGAGGTAGAAGAGGGCAGATTAAAGTAATGGATGCAAGCAGGGGATCAAGAGGCAAGATAAAAGTGACGGATGCATGTAGAGGTAGAAGAGGGCAGATTAAAGTAAGGATGCAAGCAGGGGATCAAGAGGCAAGATAAAAGTGACGGATGCATGTAGAGGTAGAAGAGGGCAGATTAAAGTAATGGATGCAAGCAGGGGATCAAGAGGCAAGATAAAAGTGACGGATGCATGTAGAGGTAGAAGAGGGCAGATTAAAGTAATGGATGCAAGCAGGGGATCAAGAGGCAAGATAAAAGTGACGGATGCATGTAGAGGTAGAGGAGGGCAGATTAAAGAAATGGATGCAAGCAGGGGATCAAGAGGCAAGATAAAAGTGACGGATGCATGTAGAGGTAGAAGAGGGCAGATTAAAGTAATGGATGCAAGCAGGGGATCAAGAGGCAAGATAAAAGTGACGGATGCATGTAGAGGTAGAGGAGGGCAGATTAAAGTAATGGATGCAAGCAAGGGATCAAGAAGCAAGATAAAAGTGACGGATGCATGTAGAGGTAGAAGAGGGCAGATTAAAGTAACGGATGCAAGCAGGGGATCAAGAGGCAAGATAAAAGTGACGGATGCATGTAGAGGTAGAAGAGGGCAGATTAAAGTAACGGATGCAAGCAGGGGATCAAGAGGCAAGATAAAAGTGACGGATGCATGTAGAGGTAGAAGAGGGCAGATTAAAGTAACGGATGCAAGCAGGGGATCAAGAGGCAAGATAAAAGTGACGGATGCATGTAGAGGTAGAAGAGGGCAGATTAAAGTAATGGATGCAAGCAGGGGATCAAGAGGCAAGATAAAAGTGACGGATGCATGTAGAGGTAGAAGAGGGCAGATTAAAGTAACGGATGCAAGCAGGGGATCAAGAGGCAAGATAAAAGTCACGGATGCATGTAGAGTTAGAAGAGGGCAGATTAAAGTAACGGATGCAAGCAGGGGATCAAGAGGCAAGATAAAAGTGACGGATGCATGTAGAGGTAGAAGAGGGCAGATTAAAGTAACGGATGCAAGCAGGGGATCAAGAGGCAAGATAAAAGTGACGGATGCATGTAGAGGTAGAAGAGGGCAGATTAAAGTAATGGATGCAAGCAGGGGATCAAGAGGCAAGATAAAAGTGACGGATGCATGTAGAGGTAGAAGAGGGCAGATTAAAGTAATGGATGCAAGCAGGGGATCAAGAGGCAAGATAAAAGTGACGGATGCATGTAGAGGTAGAAGAGGGCAGATTAAAGTAATGGATGCAAGCAGGGGATCAAGAGGCAAACTAAAAGTGACGGATGCATGTAGAGGTAGAAGAGGGCAGATTAAAGTAATGGATGCAAGCAGGGGATCAAGAGGCAAGATAAAAGTGACGGATGCATGTAGAGGTAGAAGAGGGCAGATTAAAGTAATGGATGCAAGCAGGGGATCAAGAGGCCAGATAAAAGTGACGGATGCATGTAGAGGTAGAAGAGGGCGGATTAAAGTAATGGATGCAAGCAGGGGATCAAGAGGCCAGATAAAAGTGACGGATGCACGTAGAGGTAGAAGAGGGCGGATTAAAGTAATGGATGCAAGCAGGGGATCAAGAGGCAAGATAAAAGTGACGGATGCATGTAGAGGTAGAAGAGGGCAGATTAAAGTAATGGATGCAAGCAGGGGATCAAGAGGCAAGATAAAAGTGACGGATGCATGTAGAGGTAGAAGAGGGCAGATTAAAGTAATGGATGCAAGCAGGGGATCAAGAAGCAAGATAAAAGTGACGGTTGCATGTAGAGGTAGAAGAGGGCAGATTAAAGTAATGGATGCAAGCAGGGGATCAAGAGGCAAGATAAAAGTGACGGATGCATGTAGAGGTAGAAGAGGGCAGATTAAAGTAACGGATGCAAGCAGGGGATCAAGAGGCAAGATAAAAGTGACGGATGCATGTAGAGGTAGAAGAGGGCAGATTAAAGTAACGGATGCAAGCAGGGGATCAAGAGGCAAGATAAAATTGACGGATGCATGTAGAGGTAGAAGAGGGCAGATTAAAGTAACGGATGCAAGCAGGGGATCAAGAGGCAAGATAAAAGTGACGGATGCATGTAGAGGTAGAAGAGGGCAGATTAAAGTAATGGATGCAAGCAGGGGATCAAGAGGCAAGATAAAAGTGACGGATGCATGTAGAGGTAGAAGAGGGCAGATTAAAATAACGGATGCAAGCAGGGGATCAAGAGGCAAGATAAAAGTGACGGATGCATGTAGAGTTAGAAGAGGGCAGATTAAAGTAACGGATGCAAGCAGGGGATCAAGAGGCAAGATAAAAGTGACGGATGCATGTAGAGGTAGAAGAGGGCAGATTAAAGTAACGGATGCAAGCAGGGGATCAAGAGGCAAGATAAAAGTGACGGATGCATGTAGAGGTAGAAGAGGGCAGATTAAAGTAATGGATGCAAGCAGGGGATCAAGAGGCAAGATAAAAGTGACGGATGCATGTAGAGGTAGAAGAGGGCAGATTAAAGTAATGGATGCAAGCAGGGGATCAAGAGGCAAGATAAAAGTGACGGATGCATGTAGAGGTAGAAGAGGGCAGATTAAAGTAATGGATGCAAGCAGGGGATCAAGAGGCAAGATAAAAGTGACGGATGCATGTAGAGGTAGAAGAGGGCAGATTAAAGTAATGGATGCAAGCAGGGGATCAAGAGGCAAACTAAAAGTGACGGATGCATGTAGAGGTAGAAGAGGGCAGATTAAAGTAATGGATGCAAGCAGGGGATCAAGAGGCAAGATAAAAGTGACGGATGCATGTAGAGGTAGAAGAGGGCAGATTAAAGTAATGGATGCAAGCAGGGGATCAAGAGGCAAGATAAAAGTGACGGATGCATGTAGAGGTAGAAGAGGGCAGATTAAAGTAATGGATGCAAGCAGGGGATCAAGAGGCAAGATAAAAGTGACGGATGCATGTAGAGGTAGAAGAGGGCAGATTAAAGTAATGGATGCAAGCAGGGGATCAAGAGGCAAGATAAAAGTGACGGATGCACGTAGAGGTAGAAGAGGGCGGATTAAAGTAATGGATGCAAGCAGGGGATCAAGAGGCAAGATAAAAGTGACGGATGCACGTAGAGGTAGAAGAGGGCGGATTAAAGTAATGGATGCAAGCAGGGGATCAAGAGGCAAGATAAAAGTGACGGATGCATGTAGAGGTAGAAGAGGGCAGATTAAAGTAACGGATGCAAGCAGGGGATCAAGAGGCAAGATAAAAGTGACGGATGCATGTAGAGGTAGAAGAGGGCAGATTAAAGTAATGGATGCAAGCAGGGGATCAAGAGGCAAGATAAAAGTGACGGATGCATGTAGAGGTAGAAGAGGGCAGATTAAAGTAACGGATGCAAGCAGGGGATCAAGAGGCAAGATAAAAGTGACGGATGCATGTAGAGGTAGAAGAGGGCAGATTAAAGTAACGGATGCAAGCAGGGGATCAAGAGGCAAGATAAAATTGACGGATGCATGTAGAGGTAGAAGAGGGCAGATTAAAGTAACGGATGCAAGCAGGGGATCAAGAGGCAAGATAAAAGTGACGGATGCATGTAGAGGTAGAAGAGGGCAGATTAAAGTAATGGATGCAAGCAGGGGATCAAGAGGCAAGATAAAAGTGACGGATGCATGTAGAGGTAGAAGAGGGCAGATTAAAATAACGGATGCAAGCAGGGGATCAAGAGGCAAGATAAAAGTGACGGATGCATGTAGAGTTAGAAGAGGGCAGATTAAAGTAACGGATGCAAGCAGGGGATCAAGAGGCAAGATAAAAGTGACGGATGCATGTAGAGGTAGAAGAGGGCAGATTAAAGTAACGGATGCAAGCAGGGGATCAAGAGGCAAGATAAAAGTGACGGATGCATGTAGAGGTAGAAGAGGGCAGATTAAAGTAATGGATGCAAGCAGGGGATCAAGAGGCAAGATAAAAGTGACGGATGCATGTAGAGGTAGAAGAGGGCAGATTAAAGTAATGGATGCAAGCAGGGGATCAAGAGGCAAGATAAAAGTGACGGATGCATGTAGAGGTAGAAGAGGGCAGATTAAAGTAATGGATGCAAGCAGGGGATCAAGAGGCAAGATAAAAGTGACGGATGCATGTAGAGGTAGAAGAGGGCAGATTAAAGTAATGGATGCAAGCAGGGGATCAAGAGGCAAACTAAAAGTGACGGATGCATGTAGAGGTAGAAGAGGGCAGATTAAAGTAATGGATGCAAGCAGGGGATCAAGAGGCAAGATAAAAGTGACGGATGCATGTAGAGGTAGAAGAGGGCAGATTAAAGTAATGGATGCAAGCAGGGGATCAAGAGGCAAGATAAAAGTGACGGATGCATGTAGAGGTAGAAGAGGGCAGATTAAAGTAATGGATGCAAGCAGGGGATCAAGAGGCAAGATAAAAGTGACGGATGCATGTAGAGGTAGAAGAGGGCAGATTAAAGTAATGGATGCAAGCAGGGGATCAAGAGGCAAGATAAAAGTGACGGATGCACGTAGAGGTAGAAGAGGGCGGATTAAAGTAATGGATGCAAGCAGGGGATCAAGAGGCAAGATAAAAGTGACGGATGCACGTAGAGGTAGAAGAGGGCGGATTAAAGTAATGGATGCAAGCAGGGGATCAAGAGGCAAGATAAAAGTGACGGATGCATGTAGAGGTAGAAGAGGGCAGATTAAAGTAATGGATGCAAGCAGGGGATCAAGAGGCAAGATAAAAGTGACGGATGCATGTAGAGGTAGAAGAGGGCAGATTAAAGTAATGGATGCAAGCAGGGGATCAAGAGGCAAGATAAAAGTGACGGATGCATGTAGAGTTAGAAGAGAGCAGATTAAAGTAATGGATGCAAGCAGGGGATCAAGAGGCAAGATAAAAGTGACGGATGCATGTAGAGTTAGAAGAGGGCAAATTAAAGTAATGGATGCAAGCAGGGGATCAAGAGGCAAGATAAAAGTGACGGATGCATGTAGAGGTAGAAGAGGGCAGATTAAAGTAATGGATGCAAGCAGGGGATCAAGAGGCAAGATAAAATTGACGGATGCATGTAGAGGTAGAAGAGGGCAGATTAAAGAAATGGATGCAAGCAGGGGATCAAGAGGCAAGATAAAAGTGACGGATGCATGTAGAGGTAGAAGAGGGCAGATTAAAGTAATGGATGCAAGCAGGGGATCAAGAGGCAAGATAAAAGTGACGGATGCATGTAGAGGTAGAAGAGGGCAGATTAAAGTAATGGATGCAAGCAGGGGATCAAGAGGCAAGATAAAAGTGACGGATGCATGTAGAGGTAGAAGAGGGCAGATTAAATTAAGGATGCAAGCAGGGGATCAAGAGGCAAGATAAAAGTGACGGATGCATGTAGAGGTAGAAGAGGGCAGATTAAAGTAACGGATGCAAGCAGGGGATCAAGAGGCAAGATAAAAGTGACGGATGCATGTAGAGGTAGAAGAGGACAGATTAAAGTAATGGATGCAAGCAGGGGATCAAGAGGCAAGATAAAAGTGACGGATCCATGTAGAGGTAGAAGAGGGCAGATTAAAGTAATGGATGCAAGCAGGGGATCAAGAGGCAAGATAAAAGTGACGGATGCATGTAGAGGTAGAAGAGGGCAGATTAAAATAATGGATGCAAGCAGGGGATCAAGAGGCAAGATAAAAGTGACGGATGCATGTAGAGGTAGAAGAGGGCAGATTAAAGTAATGGATGCAAGCAGGGGATCAAGAGGCAAGATAAAAGTGACGGATGCATGTAGAGGTAGAAGAGGGCAGATTAAAGTAACGGATGCAAGCAGGGGATCAAGAAGCAAGATAAAAGTGACGGATGCATGTAGAGGTGGAAGAGGGCAGATTAAAGTAACGGATGCAAGCAGGGGATCAAGAGGCAAGATAAAAGTGACGGATGCATGTAGAGGTAGAAGAGGGCAGATTAAAGTAACGGATGCAAGCAGGGGATCAAGAGGCAAGATAAAAGTGACGGATGCATGTAGAGGTAGAAGAGGGCAGATTAAAGTAACGGATGCAAGCAGGGGATCAAGAGGCAAGATAAAAGTGACGGATGCATGTAGAGGTAGAAGAGGGCAGATTAAAGTAACGGATGCAAGCAGGGGATCAAGAGGCAAGATAAAAGTGACGGATGCATGTAGAGGTAGAAGAGGGCAGATTAAAGTAACGGATGCAAGCAGGGGATCAAGAGGCAAGATAAAAGTGACGGATGCATGTAGAGGTAGAAGAGGGCAGATTAAAGTAATGGATGCAAGCAGGGGATCAAGAGGCAAGATAAAAGTGACGGATGCATGTAGAGGTAGAAGAGGGCAGATTAAAGTAATGGATGCAAGCAGGGGATCAAGAGGCAAGATAAAAGTGACGGATGCATGTAGAGGTAGAAGAGGGCAGATTAAAGTAACGGATGCAAGCAGGGGATCAAGAGGCAAGATAAAAGTGACGGATGCATGTAGAGGTAGAAGAGGGCAGATTAAAGTAACGGATGCAAGCAGGGGATCAAGAGGCAAGATAAAAGTGACGGATGCATGTAGAGGTAGAGGAGGGCAGATTAAAGTAATGGATGCAAGCAGGGGATCAAGAAGCAAGATAAAAGTGACGGATGCATGTAGAGGTAGAAGAGGGCAGATTAAAGTAACGGATGCAAGCAGGGGATCAAGAGGCAAGATAAAAGTGACGGATGCATGTAGAGGTAGAAGAGGGCAGATTAAAGTAACGGATGCAAGCAGGGGATCAAGAGGCAAGATAAAAGTGACGGATGCATGTAGAGGTAGAAGAGGGCAGATTAAAGTAACGGATGCAAGCAGGGGATCAAGAGGCAAGATAAAAGTGACGGATGCATGTAGAGGTAGAAGAGGGCAGATTAAAGTAATGGATGCAAGCAGGGGATCAAGAGGCAAGATAAAAGTGACGGATGCATGTAGAGGTAGAAGAGGGCAGATTAAAGTAACGGATGCAAGCAGGGGATCAAGAGGCAAGATAAAAGTCACGGATGCATGTAGAGTTAGAAGAGGGCAGATTAAAGTAACGGATGCAAGCAGGGGATCAAGAGGCAAGATAAAAGTGACGGATGCATGTAGAGGTAGAAGAGGGCAGATTAAAGTAACGGATGCAAGCAGGGGATCAAGAGGCAAGATAAAAGTGACGGATGCATGTAGAGGTAGAAGAGGGCAGATTAAAGTAATGGATGCAAGCAGGGGATCAAGAGGCAAGATAAAAGTGACGGATGCATGTAGAGGTAGAAGAGGGCAGATTAAAGTAATGGATGCAAGCAGGGGATCAAGAGGCAAGATAAAAGTGACGGATGCATGTAGAGGTAGAAGAGGGCAGATTAAAGTAATGGATGCAAGCAGGGGATCAAGAGGCAAACTAAAAGTGACGGATGCATGTAGAGGTAGAAGAGGGCAGATTAAAGTAATGGATGCAAGCAGGGGATCAAGAGGCAAGATAAAAGTGACGGATGCATGTAGAGGTAGAAGAGGGCAGATTAAAGTAATGGATGCAAGCAGGGGATCAAGAGGCCAGATAAAAGTGACGGATGCATGTAGAGGTAGAAGAGGGCGGATTAAAGTAATGGATGCAAGCAGGGGATCAAGAGGCCAGATAAAAGTGACGGATGCACGTAGAGGTAGAAGAGGGCGGATTAAAGTAATGGATGCAAGCAGGGGATCAAGAGGCAAGATAAAAGTGACGGATGCATGTAGAGGTAGAAGAGGGCGGATTAAAGTAATGGATGCAAGCAGGGGATCAAGAGGCAAGATAAAAGTGACGGATGCATGTAGAGGTAGAAGAGGGCAGATTAAAGTAATGGATGCAAGCAGGGGATCAAGAAGCAAGATAAAAGTGACGGTTGCATGTAGAGGTAGAAGAGGGCAGATTAAAGTAATGGATGCAAGCAGGGGATCAAGAGGCAAGATAAAAGTGACGGATGCATGTAGAGGTAGAAGAGGGCAGATTAAAGTAACGGATGCAAGCAGGGGATCAAGAGGCAAGATAAAAGTGACGGATGCATGTAGAGGTAGAAGAGGGCAGATTAAAGTAACGGATGCAAGCAGGGGATCAAGAGGCAAGATAAAATTGACGGATGCATGTAGAGGTAGAAGAGGGCAGATTAAAGTAACGGATGCAAGCAGGGGATCAAGAGGCAAGATAAAAGTGACGGATGCATGTAGAGGTAGAAGAGGGCAGATTAAAGTAATGGATGCAAGCAGGGGATCAAGAGGCAAGATAAAAGTGACGGATGCATGTAGAGGTAGAAGAGGGCAGATTAAAATAACGGATGCAAGCAGGGGATCAAGAGGCAAGATAAAAGTGACGGATGCATGTAGAGTTAGAAGAGGGCAGATTAAAGTAACGGATGCAAGCAGGGGATCAAGAGGCAAGATAAAAGTGACGGATGCATGTAGAGGTAGAAGAGGGCAGATTAAAGTAACGGATGCAAGCAGGGGATCAAGAGGCAAGATAAAAGTGACGGATGCATGTAGAGGTAGAAGAGGGCAGATTAAAGTAATGGATGCAAGCAGGGGATCAAGAGGCAAGATAAAAGTGACGGATGCATGTAGAGGTAGAAGAGGGCAGATTAAAGTAATGGATGCAAGCAGGGGATCAAGAGGCAAGATAAAAGTGACGGATGCATGTAGAGGTAGAAGAGGGCAGATTAAAGTAATGGATGCAAGCAGGGGATCAAGAGGCAAACTAAAAGTGACGGATGCATGTAGAGGTAGAAGAGGGCAGATTAAAGTAATGGATGCAAGCAGGGGATCAAGAGGCAAGATAAAAGTGACGGATGCATGTAGAGGTAGAAGAGGGCAGATTAAAGTAATGGATGCAAGCAGGGGATCAAGAGGCAAGATAAAAGTGACGGATGCATGTAGAGGTAGAAGAGGGCAGATTAAAGTAATGGATGCAAGCAGGGGATCAAGAGGCAAGATAAAAGTGACGGATGCATGTAGAGGTAGAAGAGGGCAGATTAAAGTAATGGATGCAAGCAGGGGATCAAGAGGCAAGATAAAAGTGACGGATGCATGTAGAGGTAGAAGAGGGCGGATTAAAGTAATGGATGCAAGCAGGGGATCAAGAGGCAAGATAAAAGTGACGGATGCACGTAGAGGTAGAAGAGGGCGGATTAAAGTAATGGATGCAAGCAGGGGATCAAGAGGCAAGATAAAAGTGACGGATGCATGTAGAGGTAGAAGAGGGCGGATTAAAGTAATGGATGCAAGCAGGGGATCAAGAGGCAAGATAAAAGTGACGGATGCATGTAGAGGTAGAAGAGGGCAGATTAAAGTAATGGATGCAAGCAGGGGATCAAGAGGCAAGATAAAAGTGACGGATGCATGTAGAGTTAGAAGAGGGCAGATTAAAGTAATGGATGCAAGCAGGGGATCAAGAGGCAAGATAAAAGTGACGGATGCATGTAGAGTTAGAAGAGGGCAAATTAAAGTAATGGATGCAAGCAGGGGATCAAGAGGCAAGATAAAAGTGACGGATGCATGTAGAGGTAGAAGAGGGCAGATTAAAGTAATGGATGCAAGCAGGGGATCAAGAGGCAAGATAAAATTGACGGATGCATGTAGAGGTAGAAGAGGGCAGATTAAAGAAATGGATGCAAGCAGGGGATCAAGAGGCAAGATAAAAGTGACGGATGCATGTAGAGGTAGAAGAGGGCAGATTAAAGTAATGGATGCAAGCAGGGGATCAAGAGGCAAGATAAAAGTGACGGATGCATGTAGAGGTAGAAGAGGGCAGATTAAAGTAATGGATGCAAGCAGGGGATCAAGAGGCAAGATAAAAGTGACGGATGCATGTAGAGGTAGAAGAGGGCAGATTAAATTAAGGATGCAAGCAGGGGATCAAGAGGCAAGATAAAAGTGACGGATGCATGTAGAGGTAGAAGAGGGCAGATAAAAGTAATGGATGCAAGCAGGGGATCAAGAGGCAAAATAAAAGTGACGGATGCATGTAGAGGTAGAAGAGGGCAGATTAAAGTAATGGATGCAAGCAAGGGATCAAGAGGCAAGATAAAAGTGACGGATGCATGTAGAGGTAGAAGAGGGCAGATTAAAGTAATGGATGCAAGCAGGGAATCAAGAGGCAAGATAAAAGTGACGGATGCATGTAGAGGTAGAAGAGGGCAGATTAAAGTAACGGATGCAAGCAGGGGATCAAGAGGCAAGATAAAAGTGACGGATGCATGTAGAGGTAGAAGAGGACAGATTAAAGTAATGGATGCAAGCAGGGGATCAAGAGGCAAGATAAAAGTGACGGATCCATGTAGAGGTAGAAGAGGGCAGATTAAAGTAATGGATGCAAGCAGGGGATCAAGAGGCAAGATAAAAGTGACGGATGCATGTAGAGGTAGAAGAGGGCAGATTAAAATAATGGATGCAAGCAGGGGATCAAGAGGCAAGATAAAAGTGACGGATGCATGTAGAGGTAGAAGAGGGCAGATTAAAATAATGGATGCAAGCAGGGGATCAAGAGGCAAGATAAAAGTGACGGATGCATGTAGAGGTAGAAGAGGGCAGATTAAAGTAATGGATGCAAGCAGGGGATCAAGAGGCAAGATAAAAGTGACGGATGCATGTAGAGGTAGAAGAGGGCAGATTAAAGTAATGGATGCAAGCAGGGGATCAAGAAGCAAGATAAAAGTGACGGATGCATGTAGAGGTGGAAGAGGGCAGATAAAAGTAATGGATGCAAGCAGGGGATCAAGAGGCAAGATAAAAGTGACGGATGCATGTAGAGGTAGAAGAGGGCAGATTAAAGTAACGGATGCAAGCAGGGGATCAACAGGCAAGATAAAAGTGACGGATGCATGTAGAGGTAGAAGAGGGCAGATTAAAGTAACGGATGCAAGCAGGGGATCAAGAGGCAAGATAAAAGTGACGGATGCATGTAGAGGTAGAAGAGGGCAGATTAAAGTAACGGATGCAAGCAGGGGATCAAGAGGCAAGATAAAAGTGACGGATGCATGTAGAGGTAGAAGAGGGCAGATTAAAGTAACGGATGCAAGCAGGGGATCAAGAGGCAAGATAAAAGTGACGGATGCATGTAGAGGTAGAAGAGGGCAGATTAAAGTAACGGATGCAAGCAGGGGATCAAGAGGCAAGATAAAAGTGACGGATGCATGTAGAGGTAGAAGAGGGCAGATTAAAGTAATGGATGCAAGCATGGGATCAAGAGGCAAGATAAAAGTGACGGATGCATGTAGAGGTAGAAGAGGGCAGATTAAAGTAATGGATGCAAGCAGGGGATCAAGAGGCAAGATAAAAGTGACGGATGCATGTAGAGGTAGAAGAGGGCAGATTAAAGTAACGGATGCAAGCAGGGGATCAAGAGGCAAGATAAAAGTGACGGATGCATGTAGAGGTAGAAGAGGGCAGATTAAAGTAACGGATGCAAGCAGGGGATCAAGAGGCAAGATAAAAGTGACGGATGCATGTAGAGGTAGAAGAGGGCAGATTAAAGTAATGGATGCAAGCAGGGGATCAAGAGGCAAGATAAAAGTGACGGATGCATGTAGAGGTAGAAGAGGGCAGATTAAAGTAATGGATGCAAGCAGGGGATCAAGAGGCAAGATAAAAGTGACGGATGCATGTAGAGGTAGAAGAGGGCAGATTAAAGTAATGAATGCAAGCAGGGGATCAAGAGGCAAGATAAAAGTGACGGATGCATGTAGAGGTAGAAGAGGGCAGATTAAAGTAATGGATGCAAGCAGGGGATCAAGAGGCAAGATAAAAGTGACGGATGCATGTAGAGGTAGAAGAGTGCAGATTAAAGTAATGGATGCAAGCAGGGGATCAAGAGGCAAGATAAAAGTGACGGATGCATGTAGAGGTAGAAGAGGGCAGATTAAAGTAATGGATGAAAGCAGGGGATCAAGAGGCAAGATAAAAGTGACGGATGCATGTAGACGTAGAAGAGGGCAGATTAAAGTAATGGATGCAAGCAGGGGATCAAGAGGCAAGATAAAAGTGACGGATGCATGTAGAGGTAGAAGAGGGCAGATTAAAGTAATGGATGCAAGCAGGGGATCAAGAAGCAAGATAAAAGTGACGGATGCATGTAGAGGTAGAAGAGGGCAGATTAAAGTAATGGATGCAAGCAGGGGATCAAGAGGCAAGATAAAAGTGACGGATGCATGTAGAGGTAGAAGTGGGCAGATTAAAGTAATGGATGCAAGCAGGGGATCAAGAGGCAAGATAAAAGTGACAGATGCATGTAGAGGTAGAAGTGGGCAGATTAAAGTAATGGATGCAAGCAGGGGATCAAGAGGCAAGATAAAAGTGACGGATGCATGTATAGGTAGAAGAGGGCAGAATAAAGTAATGGATGCAAGCAGGGGATCAAGAGGCAAGATAAAAGTGACGGATGCATGTAGAGGTAGAAGAGGGCAGATTAAAGTAACGGATGCAAGCAGGGGATCAAGAGGCAAGATAAAAGTGACGGATGCATGTAGAGGTAGAAGAGGGCAGATTAAAGTAATGGATGCAAGCAGGGGATCAAGATGCAAGATAAAAGTGACGGATCCATGTAGAGGTAGAAGAGGGCAGATTAAAGTAACGGATGCAAGCAGATGTAGGATAGACCAGATTAAAGTGACGGACGTAAGTAGAGGAAACAGGGCAGATGAAAGTGATGGATGCAAGTATTGGAAAGTAGAAGCCAGATTTAAGTGATGGATGAAAGTAGAGGTAGAGATGAGAGATTAAAGTGACGGATGTAAGTACAGGTAGAAGAGGGCAGATTAAAGTGACTGATGCAAGTAGAGGTAGAACAGGGCAGATTAAAGTGACTGATGCAAGTAGAGGTAGAACAGGGCACATGAAAGTGATGGATGCAAGTATTGGTAAGTAGAAGCCAGATTTAAGTGATGGATGAAAGTTGAGGCAGAGATGAGAGAATAAAGT
The DNA here is from genome assembly GCA_026874595.1 of Sipunculus nudus. Taxonomy (NCBI): domain Eukaryota; kingdom Metazoa; phylum Annelida; class Sipuncula; order Golfingiida; family Sipunculidae; genus Sipunculus; species Sipunculus nudus. The sequence continues at coordinate 46,956,821 of CM049314.1, read as the reverse complement.
GACGGACGTAAGTAGAGGTAGAACAGGGCATATGAAAGTGATGGATGCAAGTATTGGTAAAAAGAAGCCAGATTTAAGTGATTGATGAATGTAGAGGTAGAAGAGTGTAGATTAAAGTGACGGATGTAAGTAGAGGTAAAAGAAGGCAGATCAAAGTGACGGATGTAAGTAGAGATGGAAGAGGGCAGATTGAAGTGACGGATGAAAGTAGAGGTAGAAGAGGGTAGATTAAAGTGATGGTTGCAAGTATTGATAAGTAAAAGCCAGATTTAGGTGATGGATGAAAGTAGAGGTAGAAATGGGAGGTTAAAGTGGCGGATGTCAGTTGAGTAGAAGAAGGCAGATTAAAGTGATGGATGAAAGTTGTGGCAGAGATGAGAGAATAAAGTGACGGACGTAAGTAGAGGTAGAACAGGGCATATGAAAGTGATGGATGCAAGTATTGGTAAAAAGAAGCCAGATTTAAGTGATGGATGAAAGTAGAGGTAGAGATGAGAGATTAAAGTGACGGACGTAAGTACAGGTAGAAGAGGGCAGATTAAAGTGACTGATACAAGTAGAGGTAGAACAGGGCAGATTAAAGTGACTGATGCAAGTAGAGGTAGAACAGGGCACATGAAAGTGATGGATGCAAGTATTGGTAAGTAGAAGCCAGATTTAAGTGATGGATGAAAGTTGAGGCAGAGAAGAGAGAATAAAGTGACGGACGTAAGTAGAGGTAGAACAGGGCATATGAAAATGATGGATGCAAGTATTGGTAAAAAGAAGCCAGATTTAAGTGATTGATGAATGTAGAGGTAGAAGAGTGTAGATTAAAGTGACGGATGTAAGTAGAGGTAAAAGAAGGCAGATCAAAGTGACGGATGTAAGTAGAGATGGAAGAGGGCAGATTGAAGTGACGGATGAAAGTAGAGGTAGAAGAGGGTAGATTAAAGTGATGGTTGCAAGTATTGATAAGTAAAAGCCAGATTTAGGTGATGGATGAAAGTAGAGGTAGAAATGGGAGGTTAAAGTGACGGATGTCAGTTGAGTAGAAGAAGGCAGATTAAAGTGATGGATGAAAGTTGTGGCAGAGATGAGAGAATAAAGTGACGGACGTAAGTAGAGGTAGAACAGGGCATATGAAAGTGATGGATGCAAGTATTGGTAAAAAGAAGCCAGATTTAAGTGATTGATGAAACTTGAGGCAGAGATGAGAGAATAAAGTGACGGACGTAAGTAGAGGTAGAACAGGGCATATGAAAGTGATGGATGCAAGTATTGGTAAAAAGAAGCCAGATTTAAGTGATGGATGAAAGTAGAGGTAGAAATGGGAGGTTAAAGTGACGGATGTAAGTTGAGTAGAAGTAGGCATATTAAAGTGATAGATGTAAGAAGGGGTAGAAGAAGGCAGATCAAAGTGACGGATGAAAGTAGAAGTAGAAGAAGGCAGATCAAAGTGACGGATGTAAGTAAAAGTAGAAGAAGGCAGATCAAAGTGAAGGATGTAAGTAGAAAACAAGAAGGCAGATCAAAGTGATAGATGTAAGTAGAGGTAGAAGAAGGCAGATCAAAGTGACGGATGTAAGTAGAGGTAGAAGAAGGCAGATTAAAGTGATAGATGTAAGTGGAGGTAGAAGAAGGCAGATTAAAGTGCTGGATGTAAGTAGAAGTAGAAGAAGGCAGATCAAAGTGACGGATGTAAGTAGAGGTAGAAGAAGGCAGATCAAAGTGACGGGTGAAAGTAGAAGTAGAAGAAGGCAGATCAAAGTGACGGATGTAAGTAGGGGTAGAAAAAGGCAGATCAAAGTGATAGATGTAAGTAGAAGTAGTAGAAGGCAGATCAAAGTGACAGATGTAAGTAGAGGTAGAAGAAGGCAGATTAAAGTGAAAGATGTAAGTGGAGGTAGAAAAAGGCAGGTCAAAGTGACGGATGTAAATGGAGGTAGAAGAAGGCAGATCAAAGTGATAGATGTAAGTAGGGGGAGAAGAAGGCAGAATAAAGTGACGGACGTAAGTAGAGGTAGAACAGGGCATATGAAAGTGATGGATGCAAGTATTGATAAGTAAAAGCCAGATTTAGGTGATGGATGAAAGTAGAGGTAGAAATGGGAGGTTAAAGTGACGGATGTTAGTTGAGTAGAAGAGGGCAGATTAAAGTGATAGATGTAAGAAGAGGGAGAAGAAGGCAGATCAAAGTGACGGATGAAAGTAGAAGTAGAAGAAGGCAGATCAAAGTGATGGATGTAAGTAGAAGTAGAAGAAGGCAGATCAAAGTGATAGATGTAAGTAGAAGTAGAAGAAGGCAGATCAAAGTGACGGATGTAAATGGAGGTAGAAGAAAGCAGATCAAAGTGATAGATGTAAGTAGAAGTAGAAGAAGGCAGATTAAAATGATAGATGTAAGTTGAGGTAGAAGAAGGCAGATTAAAGTGATAGATGTAAGTTGAGTAGAAGAAGGCAGATCAAAGTGATAGATGTAAGTAGAAGTAGAAAAAGGCAGATCAAAGTGATAGATGTAAGTAGAAGTAGAAGAAGGCAGATTAAAGTGATAGATGAAAGTAGAAGTAGAAGAAGGCAGATCAAAGTGACGGATGAAAGTAGAAGTAGAAGAAGGCAGATCAAAGTGACGGATGAAAGTAGAGGTAGAAGAAGGCAGATCAAACTGAAGGATGTAAATGGAGGTAGAAGAAGGCAGATCAAAGTGATGGATGTAAGTAGAAGTAGAAGAAGGCAGATCAAAGTGATAGATGTAAGTAGAAGTAGAAGAAGGCAGATCAAAGTGACGGATGTAAGTAGAAGTAGAAGAAGGCAGATCAAAGTGACGGATGTAAATGGAGGTAGAAGAAGGCAGATTAAAGTGATAGATGTAAGTAGAGGTAAAAGAAGGCAGATTAAAGTGATAGATGTAAGTAGAAGTAGGAGAAGGCAGATTAAAGTGATAGATGTTAGTAGAGGTAGAAGAAGGCAGATTAAAGTGATAGATGTAAGTAGAAGTAGAAGAAGGCAGATCCAAGTGACGGATGAAAGTAGAAGTAGAAGAAGGCAGATCAAAGTGACGGATGTAACTAGAGGTAGAAGAAGGCAGATCAAGGTGACGGATGTAAATAGAGGTAGAAGAGGATAGATTTAAGTGACGGATGTAAGTAGAGATAGAAGAAGGCAGATCAAGGTGACGGATGTAAGTAGAGATGTAAGGCAGATCCAAGTGACGGATGAAAGTAGAAGTAGAAGAAGGCAGATCAAAGTGACGGATGTAAGTAGAGGTAGAAGAAGGCAGATCAAAGTGACGGGTGAAAGTAGAAGTAGAAGAAGGCAGATCAAAGTGACGGATGTAAGTAGAGGTAGAAAAAGGCAGATCAAAGTGATAGATGTAAGTAGAGGTACAAGAAGGCAGATCAAAGTGACGGATGAAAGTAGAAGTAGAAGAAGGCAGATTAAAGTGACGGATGTAAGTAGAGGTAGAAAAAGGCAGATCAAAGTGATAGATGTAAGTAGAGGTACAAGAAGGCAGATCAAAGTGACGGATGAAAGTAGAAGTAGAAGAAGGCAGATTAAAGTGACGGATGTAAGTAGAGGTAGAAGAAGGCAGATTAAAGTGATAGATGTAAGTGGAGGTAGAAGAAGGCAGATCAAAGTGACGGATGAAAGTAGAAGTAGAAGAAGGCAGATCAAAGTGATGGATGTAAGTAGAGGTAGAAGAAGGCAGATTAAAGTGATAGATGTAAGTAGAAGTAGAAGAAGGCAGATCCAAGTGACGGATGAAAGTAGAAGTAGAAGAAGGCAGATCAAAGTGACGGATGTAAATAGAGGTAGAAGAAGGCAGATCAAAGTGATAGATGTAAGTAGAGGTAGAAGAAGGCAGATCAAAGTGACGGGTGAAAGTAGAGGTAGAAGAAGGCAGATCAAAGTGACGGTTGAAAGCAGAGATAGAAGAAGGCAGATCAAAGTGACGGATGTAAGTTGAGGTAGAATAGGGTAGATTAAAGTGACGGATTTAAGTAGAGGTAGAAGAAGGCAGATCAAAGTGACGGTTGAAAGCAGAGATAGAAGAAGGGAGATTAAAGTGACGGATGTAAGTTGAGGTAGAATAGGGTTGATATAAGTGACGGATGTAAGTAGAGGTAGAAGAAGGCAGATCAAGGTGACGGATGTAAGTAGAGGTAGAAGAAGGCAGATCAAGGTGACGGATGTAAATAGAGGTAGAAGAGGATAGATTTAAGTGACGGATGTAAGTAGAGATAGAAGAAGGCAGATCAAGGTGACGGATGTAAGTAGAGGTAGAAGAAGGCAGATCAAGGTGACGGATGTAAATAGAGGTAGAAGAGGATAGATTTAAGTGACATATGTAAGTAGAGGTAGAAGAAGACAGATCAAAGTGACGGATAAAATTAGAGGTAGAAGAGGGTAGATTAAAGAGATGGATGTAAGTAGAGGTAGAAGAAGGTAGATCATCGTGACGGATGTAAGTATAGGTAGAAATGGGAGGTTAAAGTGTCGGATATGAGTAGAGGTAGAAGAAGGCAGATTAAAGTGACGGATGTTAGTAGCGGTAGAAGAGGGCAGATTTTAGTGATTGATGCAGCTAGAGATAGAAGAGGGCAGATTGCTGTTACTGATGGAACTAGAGGCAAAAGAGTTGGATTACAGTGACGGATGCAAGTAGAGCTAGTCGAGGTTAGATAAACAATAGTTTAGTATTAATATAATATCCTGAGTACAAGTATTGTTTTATATCCTTGATACTATTGAAGCAGTATATTCTGAGTGAGTGAACATAGATATGAATGTATATCCTGTAAACTAGTATAATATGCGAGAAGGAAAAGTATACCATTCGTCTTAGTGTGAGACAATAGATTTTTTTTAATGTTCCGACCATATCTAAAGTAGAGGTAGAACAGGGCACATGAAAGTGATGGATGCAAGTATTGGTAAGTAGAAGCCAGATTTAAGTGATGGATGAAAGTTGAGGCAGAGAAGAGAGAATAAAGTGACGGACGTAAGTAGAGGTAGAACAGGGCATATGAAAGTGATGGATGCAAGTATTGGTAAAAAGAAGCCAGATTTAAGTGATTGATGAATGTAGAGGTAGAAGAGTGTAGATTAAAGTGACGGATGTAAGTAGAGGTAAAAGAAGGCAGATCAAAGTGACGGATGTAAGTAGAGATGGAAGAGGGCAGATTGAAGTGACGGATGAAAGTAGAGGTAGAAGAGGGTAGATCAAAGTGACGGATGTAAATGGAGGTAGAAGAAGGCAGATCAATGTGATAGATGTAAGTAGAGGTAGAAGAAGGCAGATCAAAGTGACGGATGAAAGTAAAAGTAGAAGAAGGCAGATCAAAGTGATAGATGTAAGTAGAAGTAGAAGAAGGCAGATTAAAGTGATAGATGAAAGTAGAAGTAGAAGAAAGCAGATCAAAGTGATAGATGTGAGTGGAGGTAGAAGAAGGCAGATCAAAGTGACGGATGTAAATGGAGGTAGAAGAAGGCAGATCAATGTGATAGATGTAAGTAGAGGTAGAAGAAGGCAGATCAAAGTGACGGATGAAAGTAGAAGTAGAAGAAGGCAGATCAAAGTGACGGATGTAAATGGAGGTAGAAGAAGGCAGATTAAAGTGATAGATGTAAGTAGAGATAAAAGAAGGCAGATTAAAGTGATAGATGTAAGTAGAAGTAGGAGAAGGCAGATTAAAGTGATAGATGTAAGTAGAGGTAGAAGAAGGCAGATTAAAGTGATAGATGCAAGTATTGGTAAGTAGAAGCCAGATTTAAGTGATGGATGAAAGTTGAGGCAGAGAAGAGAGAATAAAGTGACGGACGTAAGTAGAGGTAGAACAGGGCATATGAAAGTGATAGATGTAAGTTGAGTAGAAGAAGGCAGATCAAAGTGATAGATGTAAGTAGAAGTAGAAAAAGGCAGATCAAAGTGATAGATGTAAGTAGAAGTAGAAGAAGGCAGATTAAAGTGATAGATGAAAGTAGAAGTAGAAGAAGGCAGATCAAAGTGATAGATGTAAGTGGAGGTAGAAGAAGGCAGATCAAAGTGACGGATGTAAATGGAGGTAGAAGAAGGCAGATCAAAGTGACGGATGAAAGTAGAAGTAGAAGAAGGCAGATCAAAGTGACGGATGTAAATGGAGGTAGAAGAAGGCAGATTAAAGTGATAGATGTAAGTAGAGGTAAAAGAAGGCAGATTAAAGTGATAGATGTAAGTAGAAGTAGGAGAAGGCAGATTAAAGTGATAGATGTAAGTAGAGGTAGAAGAAGGCAGATTAAAGTGAAAGATGTAAGTAGAAGTAGAAGAAGGCAGATCCAAGTGACGGATGAAAGTAGAAGTAGAAGAAGGCAGATCAAAGTGACGGATGTAACTAGAGGTAGAAGAAGGCAGATCAAGGTGACGGATGTAAATAGAGGTAGAAGAGGATAGATTTAAGTGACGGATGTAAGTAGAGATAGAAGAAGGCAGATCAAGGTGACGGATGTAAGTAGAGATGTAAGGCAGATCCAAGTGACGGATGTAAGTAGAAGTAGAAGAAGGCAGATCAAAGTGACGGATGTAAGTAGAGTTAGAAGAAGGCAGATCAAAGTGACGGGTGAAAGTAGAAGTAGAAGAAGGCAGATCAAAGTGACGGATGTAAGTAGAGGTAGAAAAAGGCAGATCAAAGTGATAGATGTAAGTAGAGGTACAAGAAGGCAGATCAAAGTGACGGATGAAAGTAGAAGTAGAAGAAGGCAGATTAAAGTGACGGATGTAAGTAGAGGTAGAAGAAGGCAGATTAAAGTGATAGATGTAAGTGGAGGTAGAAGAAGGCAGATCAAAGTGACGGATGAAAGTAGAGGTAGAAAAAGGCAGATCAAAGTGATAGATGTAAGTAGAGGTAGAAGAAGGCAGATCAAAGTGGTAGATGTAAGTAGAAGTAGAAGAAGGCAGATCAAAGTGACGGATGTAAGTAGAGGTAGAAGAAGACAGATTAAAGTGATAGATGTAAGTGGAGGTAGAAGAAGGCAGATTAAAGTGCTGGATGTAAGTAGAAGTAGAAGAAGGCAGATTAAAGTGATAGATGTAAGTAGAAGTAGAAGAAGGCAGATTAAAGTGACGGATGAAAGTAGAAGTAGAAGAAGGCAGATCAAAGTGATCGATGTAAGTAGAGGTAGAAGAAGGCAGATCAAAGTGACGGTTGAAAGCAGAGATAGAAGAAGGCAGATCAAAGTGACGGATGTAAGTTGAGGTAGAATAGGGTAGATTAAAGTGACGGATTTAAGTAGAGGTAGAAGAAGGTAGATCAAAGTGACGGTTGAAAGCAGAGATAGAAGAAGGCATATTAAAGTGACGGATGTAAGTTGAGGTAGAATAGGGTTGATATAAGTGACGGATGTAAGTAGAGGTAGAAGAAGGCAGATCAAGGTGACGGATGTAAGTAGAGGTAGAAGAAGGCAGATCAAGGTGACGGATGTAAATAGAGGTAGAAGAGGATAGGTTTAAGTGACGGATGTAAGTAGAGATAGAAGAAGGCAGATCAAGGTGACGGATGTAAGTAGAGGTAGAAGAAGGCAGATCAAGGTGACGGATGTAAATAGAGGTAGAAGAGGATAGATTTAAGTGACAGATGTAAGTAGAGGTAGAAGAAGACAGATCAAAGTGACGGATAAAATTAGAGGTAGAAGAGGGTAGATTAAAGAGATGGATGTAAGTAGAGGTAGAAGAAGGTAGATCAAAGTGACGGATGTAAGTATAGGTAGAAATGGGAGGTTAAAGTGTCGGATATGAGTAGAGGTAGAAGAAGGCAGATTAAAGTGACGGATGTTAGTAGCGGTAGAAGAGGGCAGATTTTAGTGATTGATGCAGCTAGAGATAGAAGAGGGCAGATTGCTGTTACTGATGCAACTAGAGGCAAAAGAGTTGGATTACAGTGACGGATGCAAGTAGAGCTAGTCGAGGTTAGATAAACAATAGTTTAGTATTAATATAATATCCTGAGTACAAGTATTGTTTTATATCCTTGATACTATTGAAGCAGTATATTCTGAGTGAGTGAACATAGATATGAATGTATATCCTGTAAACTAGTATAATATGCGAGAAGGAAAAGTATACGTCTTAGTGTGAGACAATAGATTTTTTTTAATGTTCCGACCATGTCTAAAGTAGAGGTAGAACAGGGCACATGAAAGTGATGGATGCAAGTATTGGTAAGAAGAAGCCAGATTTAAGTGATGGATGAAAGTTGAGGCAGAGAAGAGAGAATACAGTGACAGACGTAAGTAGAGGTAGAACAGGGAATATGAAAGTGATGGATGCAAGTATTGGTAAAAAGAAGCCAGATTTAAGTGATTGATGAATGTAGAGGTAGAAGAGTGTAGATTAAAGTGACGGATGTAAGTAGAGGTAAAAGAAGGCAGATCAAAGTGACGGATGTAAGTAGAGATGGAAGAGGGCAGATTGAAGTGACGGATGAAAGTAGAGGTAGAATAGGGTAGATTAAAGTGATGGTTGCAAGTATTGATAAGTAAAAGCCAGATTTAGGTGATGGATGAAAGAAGAGGTAGAAATGGGAGGTTAAAGTGACGGATGTCAGTTGAGTAGAAGAAGGCAGATCAAAGTGATAGATGTAAGTAGAAGTAGGAGAAGGCAGATTAAAGTGATAGATGTAAGTAGAAGTAGAAGAAGGCAGATCCAAATGACGGATGAAAGTAGAAGTAGAAGAAGGCAGATCAAAGTGACGGATGTAACTAGAGGTAGAAGAAGGCAGATCAAGGTGACGGATGTAAATAGAGATAGAAGAGGATAGATTTAAGTGACGGATGTAAGTAGAGATAGAAGAAGGCAGATCAAGGTGACGGATGTAAGTAGAGATGTAAGGCAGATCCAAGTGACGGATGTAAGTAGAAGTAGTAGAAGGCAGATCAAAGTGACGGATGTAAGTAGAGTTAGAAGAAGGCAGATCAAAGTTACGGGTGAAAGTAGAAGTAGAAGAAGGCAGATCAAAGTGACGGATGTAAGTAGAGGTAGAAAAAGGCAGATCAAAGTGATAGATGTAAGTGGAGGTACAAGAAGGCAGATCAAAGTGACGGATGAAAGTAGAAGTAGAAGAAGGCAGATTAAAGTGACGAATGTAAGTAGAGGTAGAAGGAGGCAGATTAAAGTGATAGATGTAAGTGGAGGTAGAAGAAGGCAGATCAAAGTGACGGATGAAAGTAGAGGTAGAAAAAGGCAGATCAAAGTGATAGATGTAAGTAGAGGTAGAATAAGGCAGATCAAAGTGATAGATGTAAGTAGAAGTAGAAGAAGGCAGATCAAAGTGACGGATGTAAGTAGAGGTAGAAGAAGACAGATTAAAGTGATAGATGTAAGTGGAGGTAGAAGAAGGCAGATTAAAGTGCTGGATGTAAGTAGAAGTAGAAGAAGGCAGATTAAAGTGATAGATGTAAGTAGAAGTAGAAGAAGGCAGATTAAAGTGACGGATGAAAGTAGAAGTAGAAGAAGGCAGATCAAAGTGATGGATGTAAGTAGAGGTAGAAGAAGGCAGATTAAAGTGATAGATGTAAGTAGAAGTAGAAGAAGGCAGATCCAAGTGACGGATGAAAGTAGAAGTAGAAGAAGGCAGATCAAAGTGACGGATGTAAATAGAGGTAGAAGAAGGCAGATCAAAGTGACGGATGTAAGTAGGGGTAGAAAAAGGCAGATCAAAGTGATAGATGTAAGTAGAAGTAGAAGAAGGCAGATCAAAGTGACAGATGTAAGTAGAGGTAGAAGAAGGAAGATTAAAGTGATAGATGTAAGTGGAGGTAGAAAAAGGCAGATCAAAGTGACGGATGTAAATGGAGGTAGAAGAAGGCAGATCAAAGTGATAGATGTAAGTAGAGGTAGAAGAAGGCAGATCAAAGTGACGGATGTAAATGGAGGTAGAAGAAGGCAGATTAAAGTGATAGATGTAAGTAGAGGTAGAAGAAGGCAGATTAAAGTGAAAGATGTAAGTAGAAGTAGAAGAAGGCAGATCCAAGTGACGGATGAAAGTAGAAGTAGAAGAAGGCAGATCAAAGTGACGGATGTAAGTAGAGGTAGAAGAAGGCAGATCAAAGTGACGGGTGAAAGTAGAAGTAGAAGAAGGCAGATCAAAGTGACGGATGTAAGTAGGGGTAGAAAAAGGCAGATCAAAGTGATAGATGTAAGTAGAAGTAGAAGAAGGCAGATCAAAGTGACAGATGTAAGTAGAGGTAGAAGAAGGAAGATTAAAGTGATAGATGTAAGTGGAGGTAGAAAAAGGCAGATCAAAGTGACGGATGTAAATGGAGGTAGAAGAAGGCAGATCAAAGTGATAGATGTAAGTAGAGGTAGAAGAAGGCAGATCAAAGTGACGGATGTAAATGGAGGTAGAAGAAGGCAGATTAAAGTGATAGATGTAAGTAGAGGTAGAACAGGGCACATGAAAGTGATGGATGCAAGTATTGGTAAGTAGAAGCCAGATTTAAGTGATGGATGAAAGTTGAGGCAGAGAAGAGAGAATAAAGTGACGGACGTAAGTAGAGGTAGAACAGGGCATATGAAAGTGATGGATGCAAGTATTGATAAGTAAAAGCCAGATTTAGGTGATGGATGAAAGTAGAGGTAGAAATGGGAGGTTAACGTGACGGATGTCAGTTGAGTAGAAGAGGGCAGATTAAAGTGATAGATGTAAGAAGAGGGAGAAGAAGGCAGATCAAAGTGACGGATGAAAGTAGAAGTAGAAGAAGGCAGATCAAAGTGACGGATGTAAGTAGAAGTAGAAGAAGGCAGATTAAAGTGATAGATGAAAGTAGAAGTAGAAGAAGGCAGATCAAAGTGACGGATGTAAGTAGAAGTAGAAGAAGGCAGATCAAAGTGACGGATGTAAATGGAGGTAGAAGAAAGCAGATCAAAGTGATAGATGTAAGTAGAAGTAGAAGAAGGCAGATTAAAATGATAGATGTAAGTGGAGGTAGAAGAAGGCAGATTAAAGTGATAGATGTAAGTTGAGTAGAAGAAGGCAGATCAAAGTGATAGATGTAAGTAGAAGTAGAAAAAGGCAGATCAAAGTGATAGATGTAAGTAGAAGTAGAAGAAGGCAGATTAAAGTGATAGATGAAAGTAGAAGTAGAAGAAGGCAGATCAAAGTGATAGATGTAAGTGGAGGTAGAAGAAGGCAGATCAAAGTGACGGATGTAAATGGAGGTAGAAGAAGGCAGATCAATGTGATAGATGTAAGTAGAGGTAGAAGAAGGCAGATCAAAGTGACGGATGAAAGTAGAAGTAGAAGAAGGCAGATCAAAGTGACGGATGTAAATGGAGGTAGAAGAAGGCAGATTAAAGTGATAGATGTAAGTAGAGGTAAAAGAAGGCAGATTAAAGTGATAGATGTAAGTAGAAGTAGGAGAAGGCAGATAAAAGTGATAGATGTAAGGTGAGGTAGAAGAAGGCAGATTAAAGTGATAGATGTAAGTAGAAGTAGAAGAAGGCAGATCCAAGTGACGGATGAAAGTAGAAGTAGAAGAAGGCAGATCAAAGTGACGGATGTAAATAGAGGTAGAAGAAGGCAGATCAAGGTGACGGATGTAAATAGAGGTAGAAGAGGATAGATTTAAGTGACGGATGTAAGTAGAGATAGAAGAAGGCAGATCAAGGTGACGGATGTAAGTAGAGATGTAAGGCAGATCCAAATGACGGATGAAAGTAGAAGTAGAAGAAGGCAGATCAAAGTGACGGATGTAAGTAGAGGTAGAAGAAGGCAGATCAAAGTGACGGGTGAAAGTAGAAGTAGAAGAAGGCAGATCAAAGTGACGGATGTAAGTAGAGGTAGAAAAAGGCAGATCAAAGTGATAGATGTAAGTAGAGGTACAAGAAGGCATATCAAAGTGACGGATGAAAGTAGAAGTAGAAGAAGGCAGATTAAAGTGACGGATGTAAGTAGAGGTAGAAGAAGGCAGATTAAAGTGATAGATGTAAGTGGAGGTAGAAGAAGGCAGATCAAAGTGACGGATGAAAGTAGAGGTAGAAAAAGGCAGATCAAAGTGATAGATGTAAGTAGAGGTAGAAGAAGGCAGATCAAAGTGATAGATGTAAGTAGAAGTAGAAGAAGGCAGATCAAAGTGACGGATGTAAGTAGAGGTAGAAGAAGACAGATTAAAGTGATAGATGTAAGTGGAGGTAGAAGAAGGCAGATTAAAGTGCTGGATGTAAGTAGAAGTAGAAGAAGGCAGATTAAAGTGATAGATGTAAGTAGAAGTAGAAGAAGGCAGATTAAAGTGACGGATGAAAGTAGAAGTAGAAGAAGGCAGATCAAAGTGATGGATGTAAGTAGAGGTAGAAGAAGGCAGATTAAAGTGATAGATGTAAGTAGAAGTAGAAGAAAGCAGATCCAAGTAACGGATGAAAGTAGAAGTAAAAGAAGGCAGATCAAAGTGACGAATGTAAATAGAGGTAGAAGAAGGCAGATCAAAGTGATAGATGTAAGTAGAGGTAGAAGAAGGCAGATCAAAGTGACGGGTGAAAGTAGAGGTAGAAGAAGGCAGATCAAAGTGACGGTTGAAAGCAGAGATAGAAGAAGGCAGATCAAAGTGACGGATGTAAGTTGAGGTAGAATAGGGTAGATTAAAGTGACGGATTTAAGTAGAGGTAGAAGAAGGCAGATCAAAGTGACGGTTGAAAGCAGAGATAGAAGAAGGCAGATCAAGGTGACGGATGTAAGTAGAGGTAGAAGAAGGCTGATCAAGGTGACGGATGTAAATAGAGGTAGAAGAGGGCAGATTTTAGTGATTGATGCAGCTAGAGATAGAAGAGGGCAGATCAAGGTGACGGATGTAAGTAGAGGTAGAAGAAGACAGATCAAAGTGACGGATTAAATTAGAGGTAGAAGAGGGTAGATTAAAGAGATGGATGTAAGTAGAGGTAGAAGAAGGTAGATCAAAGTGACGGATGTAAGTATAGGTAGAAATGGGAGGTTAAAGTGTCGGATATGAGTAGAGGTAGAAGAAGGCAGATTAAAGTGACGGATGTTAGTAGCGGTAGAAGAGGGCAGATTTTAGTGATTGATGCAGCTAGAGATAGAAGAGGGCAGATTGCTGTTACTGATGCAACTAGAGGCAAAAGAGTTGGATTACAGTGACGGATGCAAGTAGAGCTAGTCGAGGTTAGATAAACAATAGTTTAGTATTAATATAATATCCTGAGTACAAGTATTGTTTTATATCCTTGATACTATTGAAGCAGTATATTCTGAGTGAGTGAACATAGATATGAATGTATATCCTGTAAACTAGTATAATATGCGAGAAGGAAAAGTATACCATTCGTCTTAGTGTGAGACAATAGATTTTTTTAATGTTCCGACCATGTCTAAAGTAGAGGTAGAACAGGGCACATGAAAGTGATGGATGCAAGTATTGGTAAGTAGAAGCCAGATTTAAGTGAGTGTATTGAAAGTTGAGGCAGAGATGAGAGAATAAAGTGACAGACGTAAGTAGAGGTAGAACAGGGCATATGAAAGTGATGGATGCAAGTATTGGTAAAAAGAAGCCAGATTTAAGTGATTGATGAATGTAGAGGTAGAAGAGTGTAGATTAAAGTGACGGATGTAAGTAGAGGTAAAAGAAGGCAGATCAAAGTGACGGATGTAAGTAGAGATGGAAGAGGGCAGATTGAAGTGACGGATGAAAGTAGAGGTAGAAGAGGGTAGATTAAAGTGATGGTTGCAAGTACTGATAAGTAAAAGCCAGATTTAGGTGATGGATGAAAGTAGAGGTAGAAATGGGAGGTTAAAGTGACGGATGTCAGTTGAGTACAAGAAGGCAGATTAAAGTGATGGATGAAAGTTGTGGCAGAGATGAGAGAATAAAGTGACGGACGTAAGTAGAGGTAGAACAGGGCATATGAAAGTGATGGATGCAAGTATTGGTAAAAAGAAGCCAGATTTAAGTGATTGATGAAACTTGAGGCAGAGATGAGAGAATAAAGTGACGGACGTAAGTAGAGGTAGAACAGGGCATATGAAAGTGATGGATGCAAGTATTGGTAAAAAGAAGCCAGATTTAAGTGATGGATGAAAGTAGAGGTAGAAATGGGAGGTTAAAGTGACGGGTGTAAGTTGAGAAGAAGTAGGCATATTAAAGTGATAGATGTAAGAAGAGGTAGAAGAAGGCAGATCAAAGTGACGGATGAAAGTAGAAGTAGAAGAAGGCAGATCAAAGTGACGGATGTAAGTAGAAGTAGAAGAAGGCAGATCAAACTGAAGGATGTAAATGGAGGTAGAAGAAGGCAGATCAAAGTGATAGATGTAAGTAGAAGTAGAAGAAGGCAGATTAAAGTGATAGATGTAAGTGGAGGTAGAAGAAGGCAGATCAAAGTGATAGATGTAAGTAGAGGTAGAAGAAGGCAGATTAAAGTGAAAGATGTAAGTAGAAGTAGAAGAAGGCAGATCCAAGTGACGAATGAAAGTAGAAGTAGAAGAAGGCAGATCAAAGTGACGGATGTAAGTAGAGGTAGAAGAAGGCAGATCAAAGTGACGGGTGAAAGTAGAAGTAGAAGAAGGCAGATCAAAGTGACGGATGTAAGTAGGGGTAGAAAAAGGCAGATCAAAGTGATAGATGTAAGTAGAAGTAGAAGAAGGCAGATCAAAGTGACAGATGTAAGTAGAGGTAGAAGAAGGAAGATTAAAGTGATAGATGTAAGTGGAGGTAGAAAAAGGCAGATCAAAGTGACGGATGTAAATGGAGGTAGAAGAAGGCAGATCAAAGTGATAGATGTAAGTAGAGGTAGAAGAAGGCAGATCAAAGTGACGGATGTAAATGGAGGTAGAAGAAGGCAGATTAAAGTGATAGATGTAAGTAGAGGTAGAACAGGGCACATGAAAGTGATGGATGCAAGTATTGGTAAGTAGAAGCCAGATTTAAGTGATGGATGAAAGTTGAGGCAGAGAAGAGAGAATAAAGTGACGGACGTAAGTAGAGGTAGAACAGGGCATATGAAAGTGATGGATGCAAGTATTGATAAGTAAAAGCCAGATTTAGGTGATGGATGAAAGTAGAGGTAGAAATGGGAGGTTAACGTGACGGATGTCAGTTGAGTAGAAGAGGGCAGATTAAAGTGATAGATGTAAGAAGAGGGAGAAGAAGGCAGATCAAAGTTACGGATGAAAGTAGAAGTAGAAGAAGGCAGATCAAAGTGACGGATGTAAGTAGAAGTAGAAGAAGGCAGATTAAAGTGATAGATGAAAGTAGAAGTAGAAGAAGGCAGATCAAAGTGACGGATGTAAGTAGAAGTAGAAGAAGGCAGATCAAAGTGACGGATGTAAATGGAGGTAGAAGAAAGCAGATCAAAGTGATAGATGTAAGTAGAAGTAGAAGAAGGCAGATTAAAATGATAGATGTTAGTGGGGGTAGAAGAAGGCAGATTAAAGTGATAGATGTAAGTTGAGTAGAAGAAGGCAGATCAAAGTGATAGATGTAAGTAGAAGTAGAAAAAGGCAGATCAAAGTGATAGATGTAAGTAGAAGTAGAAGAAGGCAGATTAAAGTGATAGATGAAAGTAGAAGTAGAAGAAGGCAGATCAAAGTGATAGATGTAAGTGGAGGTAGAAGAAGGCAGATCAAAGTGACGGATGTAAATGGAGGTAGAAGAAGGCAGATCAATGTGATAGATGTAAGTAGAGGTAGATGAAGGCAGATCAAAGTGACGGATGAAAGTAGAAGTAGAAGAAGGCAGATCAAAGTGACGGATGTAAATGGAGGTAGAAGAAGGCAGATTAAAGTGATAGATGTAAGTAGAGGTAAAAGAAGGCAGATTAAAGTGATAGATGTAAGTAGAAGTAGGAGAAGGCAGATTAAAGTGATAGATGTAAGTAGAGGTAGAAGAAGGCAGATTAAAGTGATAGATGTAAGTAGAAGTAGAAGAAGGCAGATCCAAGTGACGGATGAAAGTAGAAGTAGAAGAAGGCAGATCAAAGTGACGGATGTAAATAGAGGTAGAAGAAGGCAGATCAAGGTGACGGATGTAAATAGAGGTAGAAGAGGATAGATTTAAGTGACGGATGTAAGTAGAGATAGAAGAAGGCAGATCAAGGTGACGGATGTAAGTAGAGATGTAAGGCAGATCCAAATGACGGATGAAAGTAGAAGTAGAAGAAGGCAGATCAAAGTGACGGATGTAAGTAGAGGTAGAAGAAGGCAGATCAAAGTGACGGGTGAAAGTAGAAGTAGAAGAAGGCAGATCAAAGTGACGGATGTAAGTAGAGGTAGAAAAAGGCAGATCAAAGTGATAGATGTAAGTAGAGGTACAAGAAGGCATATCAAAGTGACGGATGAAAGTAGAAGTAGAAGAAGGCAGATTAAAGTGACGGATGTAAGTAGAGGTAGAAGAAGGCAGATTAAAGTGATAGATGTAAGTGGAGGTAGAAGAAGGCAGATCAAAGTGACGGATGAAAGTAGAGGTAGAAAAAGGCAGATCAAAGTGATAGATGTAAGTAGAGGTAGAAGAAGGCAGATCAAAGTGATAGATGTAAGTAGAAGTAGAAGAAGGCAGATCAAAGTGACGGATGTAAGTAGAGGTAGAAGAAGACAGATTAAAGTGATAGATGTAAGTGGAGGTAGAAGAAGGCAGATTAAAGTGCTGGATGTAAGTAGAAGTAGAAGAAGGCAGATTAAAGTGATAGATGTAAGTAGAAGTAGAAGAAGGCAGATTAAAGTGACGGATGAAAGTAGAAGTAGAAGAAGGCAGATCAAAGTGATGGATGTAAGTAGAGGTAGAAGAAGGCAGATTAAAGTGATAGATGTAAGTAGAAGTAGAAGAAGGCAGATCCAAGTAACGGATGAAAGTAGAAGTAGAAGAAGGCAGATCAAAGTGACGAATGTAAATAGAGGTAGAAGAAGGCAGATCAAAGTGATAGATGTAAGTAGAGGTAGAAGAAGGCAGATCAAAGTGACGGGTGAAAGTAGAGGTAGAAGAAGGCAGATCAAAGTGACGGTTGAAAGCAGAGATAGAAGAAGGCAGATCAAAGTGACGGATGTAAGTTGAGGTAGAATAGGGTAGATTAAAGTGACGGATTTAAGTAGAGGTAGAAGAAGGCAGATCAAAGTGACGGTTGAAAGCAGAGATAGAAGAAGGCAGATCAAGGTGACGGATGTAAGTAGAGGTAGAAGAAGGCAGATCAAGGTGACGGATGTAAATAGAGGTAGAAGAGGGCAGATTTTAGTGATTGATGCAGCTAGAGATAGAAGAGGGCAGATCAAGGTGACGGATGTAAGTAGAGGTAGAAGAAGACAGATCAAAGTGACGGATTAAATTAGAGGTAGAAGAGGGTAGATTAAAGAGATGGATGTAAGTAGAGGTAGAAGAAGGTAGATCAAAGTGACGGATGTAAGTATAGGTAGAAATGGGAGGTTAAAGTGTCGGATATGAGTAGAGGTAGAAGAAGGCAGATTAAAGTGACGGATGTTAGTAGCGGTAGAAGAGGGCAGATTTTAGTGATTGATGCAGCTAGAGATAGAAGAGGGCAGATTGCTGTTACTGATGCAACTAGAGGCAAAAGAGTTGGATTACAGTGACGGATGCAAGTAGAGCTAGTCGAGGTTAGATAAACAATAGTTTAGTATTAATATAATATCCTGAGTACAAGTATTGTTTTATATCCTTGATACTATTGAAGCAGTATATTCTGAGTGAGTGAACATAGATATGAATGTATATCCTGTAAACTAGTATAATATGCGAGAAGGAAAAGTATACCATTCGTCTTAGTGTGAGACAATAGATTTTTTTTAATGTTCCGACCATGTCTAAAGTAGAGGTAGAACAGGGCACATGAAAGTGATGGATGCAAGTATTGGTAAGTAGAAGCCAGATTTAAGTGAGTGTATTGAAAGTTGAGGCAGAGATGAGAGAATAAAGTGACAGACGTAAGTAGAGGTAGAACAGGGCATATGAAAGTGATGGATGCAAGTATTGGTAAAAAGAAGCCAGATTTAAGTGATTGATGAATGTAGAGGTAGAAGAGTGTAGATTAAAGTGACGGATGTAAGTAGAGGTAAAAGAAGGCAGATCAAAGTGACGGATGTAAGTAGAGATGGAAGAGGGCAGATTGAAGTGACGGATGAAAGTAGAGGTAGAAGAGGGTAGATTAAAGTGATGGTTGCAAGTACTGATAAGTAAAAGCCAGATTTAGGTGATGGATGAAAGTAGAGGTAGAAATGGGAGGTTAAAGTGACGGATGTCAGTTGAGTACAAGAAGGCAGATTAAAGTGATGGATGAAAGTTGTGGCAGAGATGAGAGAATAAAGTGACGGACGTAAGTAGAGGTAGAACAGGGCATATGAAAGTGATGGATGCAAGTATTGGTAAAAAGAAGCCAGATTTAAGTGATTGATGAAACTTGAGGCAGAGATGAGAGAATAAAGTGACGGACGTAAGTAGAGGTAGAACAGGGCATATGAAAGTGATGGATGCAAGTATTGGTAAAAAGAAGCCAGATTTAAGTGATGGATGAAAGTAGAGGTAGAAATGGGAGGTTAAAGTGACGGGTGTAAGTTGAGAAGAAGTAGGCATATTAAAGTGATAGATGTAAGAAGAGGTAGAAGAAGGCAGATCAAAGTGACGGATGAAAGTAGAAGTAGAAGAAGGCAGATCAAAGTGACGGATGTAAGTAGAAGTAGAAGAAGGCAGATCATACTGAAGGATGTAAATGGAGGTAGAAGAAGGCAGATCAAAGTGATAGATGTAAGTAGAAGTAGAAGAAGGCAGATTAAAGTGATAGATGTAAGTGGAGGTAGAAGAAGGCAGATTAAAGTGATAGATGTAAGTAGAGTACAAGAAGGCAGATCAAAGTGATAGATGTAAGTAGAGGTAGAAGAAGGCAGATCAAAGTGATAGATGTAAGTAGAGGTAGAAGAAGGCAGATTAAAGTGAAAGATGTAAGTAGAAGTAGAAGAAGGCAGATCCAAGTGACGGATGAAAGTAGAAGTAGAAGAAGGCAGATCAAAGTGACGGATGTAAGTAGAGGTAGAAGAAGGCAGATCAAAGTGACGGGTGAAAGTAGGGGTAGAAAAAGGCAGATCAAAGTGATAGATGTAAGTAGAAGTAGAAGAAGGCAGATCAAAGTGACAGATGTAAGTAGAGGTAGAAGAAGGAAGATTAAAGTGATAGATGTAAGTGGAGGTAGAAAAAGGCAGATCAAAGTGACGGATGTAAATGGAGGTAGAAGAAGGCAGATCAAAGTGATAGATGTAAGTAGAGGTAGAAGAAGGCAGATCAAAGTGACGGATGTAAATGGAGGTAGAAGAAGGCAGATTAAAGTGATAGATGTAAGTAGAGGTAGAACAGGGCACATGAAAGTGATGGATGCAAGTATTGGTAAGTAGAAGCCAGATTTAAGTGATGGATGAAAGTTGAGGCAGAGAAGAGAGAATAAAGTGACGGACGTAAGTAGAGGTAGAACAGGGCATATGAAAGTGATGGATGCAAGTATTGATAAGTAAAAGCCAGATTTAGGTGATGGATGAAAGTAGAGGTAGAAATGGGAGGTTAAAGTGACGGATGTCAGTTGAGTAGAAGAGGGCAGATTAAAGTGATAGATGTAAGAAGAGGGAGAAGAAGGCAGATCAAAGTGACGGATGAAAGTAGAAGTAGAAGAAGGCAGATCAAAGTGACGGATGTAAGTAGAAGTAGAAGAAGGCAGATTAAAGTGATAGATGAAAGTAGAAGTAGAAGAAGGCAGATCAAAGTGACGGATGTAAGTAGAAGTAGAAGAAGGCAGATCAAAGTGACGGATGTAAATGGAGGTAGAAGAAAGCAGATCAAAGTGATAGATGTAAGTAGAAGTAGAAGAAGGCAGATTAAAATGATAGATGTAAGTGGAGGTAGAAGAAGGCAGATTAAAGTGATAGATGTAAGTTGAGTAGAAGAAGGCAGATCAAAGTGATAGATGTAAGTAGAAGTAGAAAAAGGCAGATCAAAGTGATAGATGTAAGTAGAAGTAGAAGAAGGCAGATTAAAGTGATAGATGAAAGTAGAAGTAGAAGAAGGCAGATCAAAGTGATAGATGTAAGTGGAGGTAGAAGAAGGCAGATCAAAGTGACGGATGTAAATGGAGGTAGAAGAAGGCAGATCAATGTGATAGATGTAAGTAGAGGTAGAAGAAGGCAGATCAAAGTGACGGATGAAAGTAGAAGTAGAAGAAGGCAGATCAAAGTGACGGATGTAAATGGAGGTAGAAGAAGGCAGATTAAAGTGATAGATGTAAGTAGAGGTAAAAGAAGGCAGATTAAAGTGATAGATGTAAGTAGAAGTAGGAGAAGGCAGATTAAAGTGATAGATGTAAGTAGAGGTAGAAGAAGGCAGATTAAAGTGATAGATGTAAGTAGAAGTAGAAGAAGGCAGATCCAAGTGACGGATGAAAGTAGAAGTAGAAGAAGGCAGATCAAAGTGACGGATGTAAATAGAGGTAGAAGAAGGCAGATCAAGGTGACGGATGTAAATAGAGGTAGAAGAGGATAGATTTAAGTTACGGATGTAAGTAGAGATAGAAGAAGGCAGATCAAGGTGACGGATGTAAGTAGAGATGTAAGGCAGATCCAAATGACGGATGAAAGTAGAAGTAGAAGAAGGCAGATCAAAGTGACGGATGTAAGTAGAGGTAGAAGAAGGCAGATCAAAGTGACGGGTGAAAGTAGAAGTAGAAGAAGGCAGATCAAAGTGACGGATGTAAGTAGAGGTAGAAAAAGGCAGATCAAAGTGATAGATGTAAGTAGAGGTACAAGAAGGCATATCAAAGTGACGGATGAAAGTAGAAGTAGAAGAAGGCAGATTAAAGTGACGGATGTAAGTAGAGGTAGAAGAAGGCAGATTAAAGTGATAGATGTAAGTGGAGGTAGAAGAAGGCAGATCAAAGTGACGCATGAAAGTAGAGGTAGAAAAAGGCAGATCAAAGTGATAGATGTAAGTAGAGGTAGAAGAAGGCAGATCAAAGTGATAGATGTAAGTAGAAGTAGAAGAAGGCAGATCAAAGTGACGGATGTAAGTAGAGGTAGAAGAAGACAGATTAAAGTGATAGATGTAAGTGGAGGTAGAAGAAGGCAGATTAAAGTGCTGGATGTAAGTAGAAGTAGAAGAAGGCAGATTAAAGTGATAGATGTAAGTAGAAGTAGAAGAAGGCAGATTAAAGTGACGGATGAAAGTAGAAGTAGAAGAAGGCAGATCAAAGTGATGGATGTAAGTAGAGGTAGAAGAAGGCAGATTAAAGTGATAGATGTAAGTAGAAGTAGAAGAAGGCAGATCCAAGTAACGGATGAAAGTAGAAGTAGAAGAAGGCAGATCAAAGTGACGAATGTAAATAGAGGTAGAAGAAGGCAGATCAAAGTGATAGATGTAAGTAGAGGTAGAAGAAGGCAGATCAAAGTGACGGGTGAAAGTAGAGGTAGAAGAAGGCAGATCAAAGTGACGGTTGAAAGCAGAGATAGAAGAAGGCAGATCAAAGTGACGGATGTAAGTTGAGGTAGAATAGGGTAGATTTAAGTGACGGATTTAAGTAGAGGTAGAAGAAGGCAGATCAAAGTGACGGTTGAAAGCAGAGATAGAAGAAGGCAGATCAAGGTGACGGATGTAAGTAGAGGTAGAAGAAGGCAGATCAAGGTGACGGATGTAAATAGAGGTAGAAGAGGGCAGATTTTAGTGATTGATGCAGCTAGAGATAGAAGAGGGCAGATCAAGGTGACGGATGTAAGTAGAGGTAGAAGAAGACAGATCAAAGTGACGGATTAAATTAGAGGTAGAAGAGGGTAGATTAAAGAGATGGATGTAAGTAGAGGTAGAAGAAGGTAGATCAAAGTGACGGATGTAAGTATAGGTAGAAATGGGAGGTTAAAGTGTCGGATATGAGTAGAGGTAGAAGAAGGCAGATTAAAGTGACGGATGTTAGTAGCGGTAGAAGAGGGCAGATTTTAGTGATTGATGCAGCTAGAGATAGAAGAGGGCAGATTGCTGTTACTGATGCAACTAGAGGCAAAAGAGTTGGATTACAGTGACGGATGCAAGTAGAGCTAGTCGAGGTTAGATAAACAATAGTTTAGTATTAATATAATATCCTGAGTACAAGTATTGTTTTATATCCTTGATACTATTGAAGCAGTATATTCTGAGTGAGTGAACATAGATATGAATGTATATCCTGTAAACTAGTATAATATGCGAGAAGGAAAAGTATACCATTCGTCTTAGTGTGAGACAATAGATTTTTTTTAATGTTCCGACCATGTCTAAAGTAGAGGTAGAACAGGGCACATGAAAGTGATGGATGCAAGTATTGGTAAGTAGAAGCCAGATTTAAGTGATGGATGAAAGTTGAGGCAGAGATGAGAGAATAAAGTGACGGACGTAAGTAGAGGTAGAAGAAGGCATATGAAAGTGATGGATGCAAGTATTGGTAAAAAGAAGCCAGATTTAAGTGATTGATGAATGTAGAGGTAGAAGAGTGTAGATTAAAGTGACGGATGTAAGTAGAGGTAAAAGAAGGCAGATCAAAGTGACGGATGTAAGTAGATATGGAAGATGGCAGATTGAAGTGACGGATGAAAGTAGAGGTAGAAGAGGGTAGATTAAAGTGATGGTTGCAAGTATTGATAAGTAAAAGCCAGATTTAGGTGATGGATGAAAGTAGAGGTAGAAATGGGAGGTTAAAGTGACGGATGTCAGTTGAGTAGAAGAAGGCAGATTAAAGTGATGGATGTCAGTAGAGGTGGAAGAGGGCAGATTAAAGTGATAGATGTAAGAAGAGGAAGGATCAAGGTGACGGATGTAAATAGAGGTAGAAGAGGATAGATTTAAGTGACGGATGTAAGTAGAGGTAGAAGAAGACAGATCAAAGTGACGGATAAAAGTAGAGGTAGGTGAGGGTAGATTAAAGAGATGGTTGTAAGTAGAGGTAGAAGAAGGCAGATTAAAGTGACGGATGTAAGTAGAGATAGAAGAGGGCAGATTAAAGTGATGGATTTAAGTAGAGGTTGAAGAAGACAGATTAAAGTGACGCATGTTAGTTGAGTAGAAGAAGGCAGATCAAAGTGACGGATGTAAGAAGAGGTAGAAGAAGGCAGATCAAAGTGACGGATGTAAGTAGAGGTAGAAGAAGGCAGATCAAAGTGACGGATGTAAGTTGAGTAGAAGAAGGCAGATTAAAGTGACGCATGTAAGTAGAGATAGAAGAGGGCAGATTGCTGTTACTGATGCAGCTAGAGGCAAAAGAGTTGGATTACAGTGACGGATGCAAGTAGAGCTAGTCGAGGTTAGATAAACAATAGTTTAGTATTAATATAATATCCTGAGTACAAGTATTGTTTTATATCCTTGATACTATTGAAGCAGTATATTCTGAGTGAGTGAACGTAGATATGAATGTATATCCTGTAACTAGTATAATATGCGAGAAGGAAAAGTATACCATTCGTCTTAGTGTGAGACAATAGATTTTTTTTTAATGTTCCGACCATGTCTAAAAATACCTAGCGAGACGGGCATGTGATTGAAAATTAAGCCAAGGGGGTGTTATGATGGAGATAAACCTTTTATATGTGAGGGAGAACTGCGACAACACTAGGAATTTGATCTATCATTTTAAGAATAAATTAAAAGAATGTGAGAGAGACATATTTATTATTTATAATACCATAAAGAATATTGAACTAAACGTTTGACAATCCAAAATAATTACCATGCCGACATCGGAAGCGCCGAAGTACATCCACTCACGTCAGCAACATGTAGGAATTACGTATTAAAGGCCAGCAAAACGGAAACAAAATTTATCCTTACCTGGTAGAGTTCTCCAGTGGTTTCCCATATTAGTACATTCTTTTAATAATAGACATCATTATCCTTTAAAGATTAGTCATTACCATGAAGATTAATTTCGACATCATTATTCTTCTTATTATTATTATTTTTATTATTATTACTATTATTATTATTATTATTAGCAGTAGTAGTAGTAGTAGTAGTAGTAGTAGTAGTAGTAGTAGTTTAGTAGCAGCTATGGTGATATCATACCTGTTGTTGTTAAAAATCAAAATTTACAATTATTTTTAAAAGTGATCTTTATTTTACAAAAAGAAAAGTGTTTATGGATAAACCATGAAGTCGTAGTCCTCTCATAAATATAAAATGACATTATCTTTAAGTGTTTATTTAAAACTGGCACAATAGTCTGTTATGAGTACTAATTTAATAGAATACCCTGTCTGTTGGTTGGGGAGAGGGGGGGGGGGGGCTTTTAACATTGTCTCATGTTCTGTAACTTGATGCGAATCAAGTCAAATATCCAGAGACGTGAATACTGTAAACAACATATATACCATTCTACGCTGTCATTGATGCCCCCATGTCGGTGTATCTGTACATTCCTTTACTAGATTACGGGAGCAAATATCATTAGTTTTTTTTCTCTCTTTTGAAAACAGCCTGGCAAAGGAGAAATGGAAACGCCAGCTGAATTTTAAACATAGGCGTATATAAACAATGACTTTCATCAAAATGTTACCAGAACTGAATCAGACAAGACTTATTTTAACCTGGAAAGCTGATGAATATATCGGTAATATATCGTAGGATTCTTCGTTCATAATGGCTAACGGCAGAGTGACCAGTTCTTATAAACTGGCCGTGTGAGATAAGGCTAACGACAGAGTGACCAGCTTTTATAAGCTTGGTGAGAGAAGGCTAACGACAGAGTGACCAGCTCTTATAAGCTAGCCGTGTGGGATAAGGCTAACGACAGAGTGACCAGCTCTTATAAGCTGGCCGTGTGGGATCAGGCTAACGACAGAGTGACCAGCTCTTATAAGCTGACCGTGTGAGATGAGGGACAGCGTCCATTGAAACTTAGACTTCCAGACTGCATACAAAGTGCAGTTTATAACGGTAAGCGTGTAACTCTGCTCGGCCAAAGGCTTGCCGGACTGGCTTCAAAGCTTCAGGTGATTTCCTTGGATTCAATGGCTGGTTATTGAAGAGGAGCGGCTCGCCCCCGTGACATTATAGTACGGTGAAAGCTGTCGCCGCTCGATAATATCCAGGAGTTGGTCCAGTAGGTTCACACCGCCAATCTCCGCTCCTGCCGAGACCAGCGCACGCCGAGCTCCGTGGCCTGACGTGATAAGGTGGCTTTTGTGAACACCGCAACTTGATTAAATCTACAGGTAGGGTTGCGTCTCCGTTTGATCATCTTGTAAGTCTTCATTGGTAACGCGCCTTCTAAGCCGAGCAGACGATGAGAGAATAAAGATGGATTATTTCAAACCGATAAAAGCCCCGAGTCTGTGTCAGCTAAGAAAACACCGGCCAAAAACGCCGGTAGTGGGTGTTCCAAAAATATGAAGAAGGAAAGGACATGGCGGGCAGCTCGTTTGTAATACGGCTGTTTTCATGGAGTTGTGAATCACGTGTATTATAGATGACAGACGCATACCCCCAGTGGCAGTATTGTCACGTAAGGCGCTAGCGGCATTAAGTGGCACTCACACAACCCCTTACATCTCTACACAGAATCCGGTCCCAGAAACTCCGTAATCACAACTCACAGGTATCCCCGGATTCAGATGTTGAAAAACTTATAATGGAATATTTACGTACTCTCATTAAGGACGCGTTTCGTGGGGTTTTATATATTTTTTAACGTGTTTGATGCCGTTTTGACACAATAGACGCTGTAAGACGAGCCACTCCCTCTAAGTACCTGGCGCTCGTGGCCGGGCACTGCTCGCCAGCCAGGAGTCTTTTATGGATGTTTTATGTAGCGTATTTCATCTCAGATTTTATGGCATCTATATCTGGCTCTAAGGTGTCAGGTGTGATCAAGTCACCATCCAATTACAAACCTTACGTCTTTATGAAGCCGGCTCCCCGTGTCAGCACTGACCTCCAGCTAACTATTTTACACTGGCCTGCACTCAATAGATCAACTCTTGTTATCCAAAAAGAAGTGCAGGCCACCAAATGTCAACGCTGCAAAATAACATCTATCGCCGCTTTGGCTTTTTTGGTCATTTAGATGCTGGTAATAAGGTGAACATTAAACCAGAACCGAGTCTTACAAAATCCCACTCGTCTTTCCAACCTAACATGTTAACAGTGTCATAGCCGTACTCCTGACACGCGCGAAGCGCTGTCCACAAATATGATATGAATAGCACGTACTATTTATCTAGTATAATTATACTTGTCGGTTAGATTAGCAACCGACTAGTGTTCCCTGTACTCAAATTTAACATGAAATGAAGTACAGTCGAACCTGTCTAATGCGACCACCCACGGGACTGGGCACAAGTGGTCGTAATAGACAGGTCGTCGTATTAGACCGGTTCTGAAAATTTAGGAACTGCACAAATTTAGATGACATGTAAGACGGAAGTATGCATATTAGTAAGCGTGCCACGTTTACACGTTTAAACGACTCCATTTTGATTAATTACTCTCAACATTTACAATGCTACAGTCTGTCAGTCCGCTATACATCGTCATTAAATCTGTAATACCGATATATCAGAAAATATTATAGGAAGACGAGGAAACCAATCGCGTATTCAGGCGACCTTTGCTTGCAAATTTAATGAGGGTTTTACTATAATAAACAAGAATATTAGCCTTTATTTTTTAATTATACAGGGTTTCTTTTACATGAGATGTACGCCGCCTTTATTGAATTTGACATCGCATTTGTGAATAAGCTCTTATTATTTACCGCCGTTGTAGCCCCCGAAAATGAATGATCACCACGTGTTGCCGCTAATTTGCATTAAACCTTTAGTTAATTGGCCAATGTTGATTTAATCGTCGCTTTTACCTCAACGAACGCACAAGCGCTGGTTAAGGTGACAGAAGAAATAGGAGTAGGGCCTACACATGTTCCCGAATTGGTAACCACGGTTACGGTGACAACACGTCATGTCATTGTTCTTTCGACTTATTTGCATAGCCCTAGACGGCAATTCTTCCGAATATTGCCGACTGGTTACCGTGCATACAAGCGGGCCATTAATGAGGCCTTATGGAAAATGCAAATTTTCAGGCCGTAGTGCAATTTCGAACAATCTCAAATCAGTTTTAGAACGATTATGGCTGTCAGAAATTGGCAGCGGAGGCCACATTCACAGCCAGGGAGCAGCTGTTTATTTCTTAAGTGGAACATTTTTAATAACTATGTCCTTTCTATAAACCCCGCGTTATAAAAACTAGGGACCAATGGGTTTCGACGCTCAGCTGAATTAGTCTAAAAGAATATTTTTTAAGATTTTTTTTTTAGAATGACTGTTCTGTGATTTTAACCAATGGCCTTTTGACCAAAAAATCTGAGAACTTATTATCCTTGAAATTGCAGCATTTAGATTATTGTTACAATCTTTAAAAAAAAGTAGGTCCTGTGACCTTGACCTCTGACCAGGTAACCTCAAAATCTACAGATTTCCTCACTTTTGGAAAATAAGCCATGTGTGAAAGATGGAAAATTTGGGATGAAAAATTTGATTTACAGTGCATCCACAATCTTTTTAAAGATGTGGCTTCTGTGACCTTCACCTTTGATCTCTGAACCCTGAAAATCAAAATGATAAGTTTGAAGCCAATCTGTCTATCCAAAGTAGAATTGTCATCCATATACTAATTTGTGAATAAATGGGCCCTGTGACCATGGCCTTTGACCCTATGACGCCAAAATCGAATAGAATCTTGCCCTATTAGCAGGTGAGCAATATCATGAAGAAGGAAGGGTTTGTGATGAAAAGTTTGGCTTGAAAATGCATACACATTTTCTATTAAAAAATGGGTCCTGTAACCTTGACCTTTGACCGTCGGACAGGGTTCTTACTTTAGTAGTGAGCCATATATAAGTTAAGTTTGAAACCAATATGTCAAACTATACTTGAGTTATCATCTGAAAACTAATTTGTGAACAGATGGCCCCTGTGACCTTGACCTTGTGATCCCAAATTTATTTATGCTTTCCCCATATTGGAAAGTCAGCTAAATGCGCAGGATGGAAATTTGGGATGAAAAGCTTGGCTTAAAATGCAGCCATATCTTTTTAAATAAGTGAGCCCTGTGACCTTGACCTTCGACCTCATGAGCCAAAAATCATACAGATTCTTGTTTAAGTGGTGGGTCATATGTAAGTCAAGTTTAAAATCCATATGTCAATCCAACCTGGAGTTATCATCTGAAAACAATTTGTGTGGATGGACGGGATTGACAGACAGGCAGTCGAACAGACAGACTGGGTGATTACTATAGGCCATCCGCTTGTGATCAATAAACATACAAGGTTTTGGAACACTAGACACTAGATCACAGCTGAAAAACTGACATGATTGTTGTCATTTAATAGTAACTACTTCACCGGCCGCCTATAACTGACATATAAACTACTTCACCGGCCGCCTATAACTGACATATAAACTACCTCACCGGCCGCCTATAGCTGACATATAAACTACTCCACCGACCGCCTATAGCTTACATATGAACTACTCCACCGGCCGCCTATAACTGACATATAAACTACTCTACCTGTCCCTTGTAACTGACGTATAAATTACTCCACCTGTCGCCTATAACTAAGATATAAACTACTCTACCTGTCGCCTGTAACTGACATATAAACGACTCTGTCGGCTGTAACTGACGTATAAATTACTCCACCTGTCGCCTATAACTACCATATAAACTAATCTACCTGTAGCCTGTAACTGACACATAAACGACTCTACCTGTCGCCTGTAACTGACATATAACCTACTCCACCTGTCGCCTGTAACTGACAAATAAACTACTCCACCGGCTGCCTGTAACTGACATAAATTACTCCACCTGTCGCCTGTAACTGACATATAAACAACTCCACCTGTCTCCGATGAATAAAATATTAACTACACCACCTGCCACCTGTAACTGACATATAAACTGCTCCACCTGTCGTCTATAACTGACATATAAATTACTCCATCTGTCGCCTGTAACTTGCATATAACCTACTCCACCTGTCGCTAATAACTAACATATAAACTTCTCTACCTGTCGCCTGTAACTGACATATAAACGACTCTGTCGGCTGTAACTGACGTATAAATTACTCCACCTGTCGCCTATAACTACAATATAAACTAATCTACCTGTAGCCTGTAACTGACACATAAACGACTCTACCTGTCGCCTGTAACTGACATATAACCTATTCCACCTGTCGCCTGTAACTGACAAATAAACTACTCCACCGGCTGCCTGTAACTGACATAAATTACTCCACCTGTCGCCTGAAATTGACATATAAACAACTCCACCTGTCTCCGATGAATAAAATATTAACTACACCACCGGCGACCTGTAACTGACATATAAACTGCTCCACCTGTCGTCTATAACTGACATATAAATTACTCCATCTGTCGCCTGTAACTTACATATAACCTACTCCACCTGTCGCTTGTAACTGACGTATAAATTACTCCACCTGTCGCTAATAACTAACATATAAACTTCTCTACCTGTCGCCTGTAACTGACATATAAACGACTCTGTCGGCTGTAACTGACGTATAAATTACTCCACCTGTCGCCTATAACTACCATATAAACTAATCTACCTGTAGCCTGTAACTGACACATAAACGACTCTACCTGTCGCCTGTAACTGACATATAACCTACTCCACCTGTCACCTGTAACTGACAAATAAACTACTCCACCGGCTGCCTGTAACTGACATAAATTACTCCACCTGTCGCCTGTAACTGACACATAACCTACTTCACCTGTCGCCTGAAACTGATTTATGAACAACTCCACCTGTCTCCGATAAATAAAATATTAACTACACCACCTGCCACCTGTAACTGACATATAAACTGCTCCACCTGTCGCCTGTAACTTATATATAAACTACTCCACCTGTTCCCGTTTAATGATACATAAACTTTTCCACCTGCCACTTGTAACTCCACCTAACTACCATATAAACTAATCTACCTGTAGCCTGTAACTGACATTCCACCTGCCACTTGTAACTCCACCTAACTACCATATAAACTAATCTACCTGTAGCCTGTAACTGACATATAAATTACTCTATCTGTCGCCTGTAACTTATATATAAACTACTCCACCTGTTCCCGTTTAATGATACATAAACTTTTCCACCTGCCACTTGTAACTGCTATATACACTGATCCGCTTGTCGCCTATAACAGACATATTAAATACTCCATCTGGCGCCGGTAACTGATATATGAACCACTCCACCTGCCAGCTATAAATGATAAATACACACCTCCACTGCCGCCTACTACATCCAGATCACAACACAACCAGACACATACTGACTCCAACGGCCAATTATCGGTTTAATTGGTTTAATCTGACATATACACTAACCTGGACCTGGACAGTTGAGGGGGAAAAAGGCTCGGCTCTCTCCCCTGGTGACCCGGGTTCGATCCCCGGCGTGGCTATGAGGGTGGGTTGTACTTGCCCATCCAAGGCCGGTGGTTTTCTCCGGGTTCTTCGGTTTCCTCCACCCCTACAGGCTACCGAACGCCACGATCTGGGTCATGAAGAGTGCTGCGATTAGTTATAATAACTATTTGTACAATCCATGTATAAAAAAGTTTATAATATAACCTGTGTATACCATGTTTAACAAATACCCACGAACCTATGCAGCAATGAGTCAGGGAGAGCTAACACATTCAACAAGCCGTGTGCCTGCTCCAGCTGATACCTCGACATGACACAGCTGTACATGCCACCTGCCGGCTCAAGGTGATACCCACACACATTACACCTGGACATGCCACCTGCTGGCTGCAGCTGATACCTACACATGACACAGCTGGACATACCACCTGCCGGTTCCATGTAATACCCACACACGACTCAGCTGTACATGCCACCTGCCGGCTCCATGTAGTACCCACACACGACTCAGCTGAACATACCACCTGCCGGTTCATGTGATAACCATACACGACTCAGCTGGACAAACCTTCTGCCGGCTCCATGTAATATCCACACACGACTCAGCTGTACATGCCACCTGCCGGTTCATGTGATAACCACACACGACTCAGCTGTACATGCCACCTGCCGGTTCATGTGATAACCACACACGACTCAGCTGGGTATGCCACCTGCCGGTTTCCTGTGATATCCGCACACGACACAGCTGGACGGCTTCTATTGATGTGCTCATACGCCGCAAGTGGCGCCACCTGGCAGGTGTGATGTAATATCATGTACATGGGAGTGGTCAGAGGAAATAATGAGTTAATGGTACCTTAAAAAAAGTCGTTTGTCATACTCCTGTTCACAATGGTCTGTAAATACGGCCTAATTACTTTGTTTTGACGTTTCCTTCTAATTACAAAATGATGTTTAACAATCAGTAAGACAGCGTCTTTTCATTCCTGTTAACGGCTTCGGCCAGGAGAAGCGAGTCGGTCATGGCGAGCTCATTAGGAGAGGTTTATGAGGACAAGGCGTCGTCGTTTTTCTGGTGGGTCCAGATATGAATTGATGCTTCAAATGTGGATGGCCGGGTCCAAGACAAATTGATGTGGCATTTATTGCTTAATTAAAAACAGGTTATTTAAGTGTTCAGTTGCTTATATGAAAGGCTATGATTGAGACTGCAGTAAAGACCAACGCGAGGTTAATCAGATTATTCACCTGCGTTGACTAATTGTCAGCAGTACCGTCTCTCTGTTACGGTCGTTTGAGCTCATCAAAACTCAGTATATTTGCCGGGTCTGTTATATTTTATTATGCGACGCCTCGCCTAGATCTGATTTGTGAAGGTGAAAACTATTCACAGACTCACGGATATTAAGTTATACGTTGTAACACAAAGAGTAATTACCATGGAAACTGTCTTCACCCTGAGAATCGTGTATTTCGTGACACATTTCACAGGACTGGTTATACAACCATTATCTTTGTGTTCTGTGGCCCTGTAAATGTGAATACATTTCACTGTAAATGACTTTATAAAAATACGTGAGCACAAAGCTGACAAACAGTCTGGTAATAATGGTCAAGTCAAGCGATGTTTGTGTCAAAATACCACATAGTTCAGTCCAAGCTCACCGTGTTAATCTAAGATTCTTATGTACCTAATGTGGCATGCGAAATCTGTGTTGGGAAATCGCATATGTATCGGCATTGCAGCATACATGTCTTCAATGTGTTGCTCCTAGATACCATGCGGAACCGGCAAATATCACTACATGTATTGATTCGTTTTTTTCCGAATTTGCATTCCGCGTGCCGGATCCGCGCATAAGGAACCCCCCTTATTTATTTAGTCAATACCGATTTTATCCGCATTTCCCATTCCGAACGTAAGGAATCTTAGCTTTATCCTCACAATATAGAATCTTGTAAAAGACCTTTCTTCCTCACACATTATTGACAAGTATGGCTTTAAAGTTTCCTCTAAACCTGATTTATTCCTTTATAAAAAGTGGATTTTAACAAGAGGATAGCTAGGTTCCTCGTGAAAGGACGGTCAGGTTAGACGGGGATCCTCATGAGAAGACGGTCAGGTTAGACGGGGCTCCTCGTGAGAGGACGGTCAGGTAAGACGGGGATCCTCATGAGAGGACTGTCAGGTTAGACGGGGATCCTCATAAGAGGACGGTCAGGTTAGACGGGGATCCTCATGAGAGGACGTTTAGGTTAGACGGGATGCTCATGAGAAGACGGTCAGGTTAGACGGGGATCCTCATGAGAGGAAGGTCAGGTTAGACGGGGATCCTCATGAGAGGAAGGTCAGGTTAGACGGGGATCCTCATGAGAAGACGGTCAGGTAAGACGGGGATCCTCATGAGAGGACGGTCAGGTTAGACGGGGCTCCTCATGAGAGGAAAGTCAGGTTTTACGGAGATCCTCATGAGTGGATGGTCAGGTTAGACGGGGCTCCTCATGAGAGGACTGTCCGTTTAGACGGGGATCCTCATGAGAAGACGGTCGGATTAGACGGGGATCCTCATGAGAAGACGGTCAGGTTAGATGGGGATCCTCATGAGAGGAAGGTCAGGTTAGACGGGGATCCTCATGAGAGGAAGGTCAGGTTAGACGGGGATCATCATGAGAAGACGGTAAGGTTAGACGGGGATCCTCATGAGAGGACGGTCAGGTTAGACGGGGATCCTCATGAGAAGAAGGTCAGGTTTGGCGGAGATCCTCATGAGAAGACGGTCAGGTTAGACGGGGATCCTCATGAGAGGACGTTAAGGTTAGACGGGGATCCTCATGAGAGGACTGTCAGGTTAGACGGGGATCCTCATTAGAAGACGGTCAGGTTAGAAGGGGATCCTCATGAGAGGACGGTCAGGTAAGACGGGGATCCTCATGAGAGGACGTCTAGGTTAGACGGGGATCCTCATAAGAAGACGGTCATGTTAGACGGGGCTCCTCGTGAGAGGACGGTCAGGTACAAAGGGGATCCTCATGAGAAGACGGTCATGTTAGACGGGGATCCTCATGAGAGGACGGTCAGGTAAGACGGGGATCCTCATGAGAGGACGGTCAGGTTAGACGGGGCTCCTCGTGAGAGGACAGTCAGGTAAAACGGTGATCCTCATAAGAGGACGTTTAGGTTAGACGGGGATCCTCATGAGAGGACGGTCAGGTTAGACGGGGATCCTCATGAGAGGACGGTCAGGTTAGATGGTGATCCTCATGAGAAGATGGTCAAGTTAGACGGGGCTCCTCGTGAGAGGAAGGTCGGGTTAGACGGGGATCCTCATGAGAGGACGGTCAGGTTAGACAGGGATCCTCATGAGAGGACGGTCAGGTTAAATGGTGATCCTCATGAGAGGACGGTCAGGTTAGACGGTGATCCTCATGAGAGGACGGTCAGGTTAGACGGAGCTCCTCGTGAGAGGAAGGTCAGGTTAGACGGGGATCCTCATGAGAGGACGGTCAGGTTAGACGGTGATCCTCATGAGAAGACGGTCAGGTTAGACGGGGATCCTCGTGAGAGGAAGGTCAGGTTAGACGGGGATCCTCATGAGAGGACGGTCAGGTTAGACGGGGATCCTCATGAGAGGAAGGTCAGGTTAGAGGGTGATCCTCATGAGAGGACGGTCAGGTTAGACGGGGCTCCTCGTGAGAGGAAGGTCAGGTTAGACGGGGATCCTCATGAGAGGACGCTCAGGTTAGACGGGGATCCTCATAAGAAGACGATCAGGTTAGACGGGGATCCTCATGAGAGGACGGTCAGGTTAGACGTAGATCCTCATGAGAGGACGGTCAGGTTAGACGGTGATCCTCATGAGAAGTCGGTCAGGTTAGACGGGGCTCCTCCTGAGAGGACTGTCAGGTTAGACGGGGCTCCTCCTGAGAGGAAGGTCAGGTTATACGGGGATCCTCATGAGAGGAAGGTCAGGTTAGACGGGGATCCTCATGAGAGGACGGTCAGGTTAGACGGGGATCCTCATGAGAGGACGGTCAGGTTAGATGGTGATCCTCATGAGAAGACGGTCAGGTAAGACGGGGATCCTCATGAGAGGACTGTCAGGTTAGACGGGGCTCCTCCTGAGAGAAAGGTCAGGTTTTACGGGGATCCTCATGAGAGGAAGGTCAGGTTAGAGGGTGATCCTCATGAGAAGACGGTCAGGTTAGACGGGGATCCTCATGAGAAGACGGTCAGGTAAGACGGGGATCCTCATGAGAGGACTGTCAGGTTAGACGGGGCTCCTCCTGAGAGGAAGGTCAGGTTATACGGGGATCCTCATGAGAGGAAGGTCAGGTTTTACGGGGATCCTCATGAGAGGACGGTCAGGTTAGACGGGGATCCTCATGAGAGGACGGTCAGGTTAGATGGTGATCCTCATGAGAGGACGGTCAGGTTAGACGGTGATCCTCATGAGAGGACGGCCAGGTTAGACGGTGATCCTCATGAGAGGCGGTCAGGTAAGACGGGAATCCTCATGAGAGGACGGTTGGCCGAGGCATTGCTTTTAGCTTTGTTGAGAGGACGGTAAGCTCTGACTGGACTGACCTGATTAGCCCTGGCAGAGTAAGATGATACCAACTACAAGGTTTCAGTCATTGCATAGCACCGCCTGCCAGGGAGATTTTCCGGTCAGCTACAGAGACGTGGGAGAGTAATTAAGATGACTGCTTCCTGCCAGTTATACTGCCTTAGATCCCGGAGCTCACATGGAGACAGACTATGGTCTCAATCCGTGGCTTGTCCGTCTCAAGGTAAAAGCTTCTGAAATTGTATGCTGATCCATGTACTAGCAGGGCGCTGTTACTACCTCCTCAGAATCAATAAACAATGCACAGTGATTACACATTTAAATTGAGACCTGTAGTTATTTGAAACCACTGTTTGCCTGTCCACCCCCTGTTCTACTCACTGCCTTCTAGATAAATATCCGTTGTAGACCATGAGTTTGGTATTCACTGTAACTTTATAACTAATCGAGAGCAAGCTTTATGTACTGCATATTGTCTTTTTTAAGGTGATCCTTTGCACGTTTGTAATACAACTGATTCCTAGACACACATGTATGTATACTGAGCATCAATGGTTTTCATTCTTATTACGTTTGTCATACTTGCAATTATTTAGTAATATTGAGGTACACTGATGTTTATAAAATGTTCAAGTTTCATTTTAAGTGTAATCCCACTAAACGTTAACATTCCTAACACACATATCGGGAATTATATGGTCAGTAAACGTTAGACTGCGGGGACCTCTCGTTACTCACACACCTCTCGGGACTAATATGTCACCAAACGTCAGAATTCCGGGGACCTTCCGTTACCGACGCGAGTCTCGAGGCTAATATGTGTCACTAAACGTCAGACTATGGGGACCTCCCGCTACTCACACACCTCTCGGGAATCACGTGTCAGTAAACGTTAGACTGCGGGGACCTTCCGTTACCCACGCACTTTACGGCGCCAGTATGGCATAGATTGGGTGGTGTATTTACGGCTTACCGTAAAGTATGGAAATCCCTCTACATTGATGATTGGCCAATAGGACTCCAGCATGCACCAAGGGTTGGGGTTTAAGGTTTGTATTTCTTTTGACCGGCATCCATGCTGGATGTTCCGAGTCTATAGTGTGAAGGTTTCACTGGAATAAACGGATATTTCCAGGTGATCTGTATTTGTGAATATTTCCTACGGACTGTCCGTTGACCCTTTCATCACATACTGACGCGGGACTCGTATGTGTCAGAAAACGTCAGACTGCGGGGACGTCCCGTTCCTCGCAAACCTATCGGGACTAATATGCGTCAGTAAACGTCAGACTGCGGGGACCTCCCGTTCCTCGCAAACCTCTCGGGACTAATATGCGTTAGTAAACGTCAGACTGCGGGGACCTCCCGTTACCCACGCACTTTCGGGACTCTTATGTGTCAGTAAACGTTAGACTGCGGGGACCTCCCGTTACTCACACATCTCTCGGGACTATTATGTGTCGGTAAATGTCGGACTGCCGGGACCTCCCGTTGCTTTCACCCCTCGGGACTAACTTGTATAAGTAAATTTATTTGATCTAATGGTATACGTTTTGATCATTTTTTATTCATTTCAAAATCTAATTGTCTAAAACCAATTTTTTTATAAATGGTATTGATCAGAGCCCTCAATAAGAACAAGTCACCTTTTAGGGAGCTAATGTTACACTCCATTACAAAATCCTGAAAACGTAAATGTTGTTTTTCTCCCCGTGGCTTCTTTTTCGTGTAAAAATCAAATTAGTTTTTTTTATTGAAGGAAAATTTGAAATTGCATTTGCATTTTTAATCAAGAAAGAAACATGGTATGGAATAATAGAGTCTTTCGGATATTGTCGTGTTATTTGATATTAGTCAACTGAAAAGTGTCTCGCGTAAATATTGTACAGTAAAAGAAAGGTTCAGTAATATTTGAATATTATATGAAAAATGATGAAAACTTCATGTGTACATTTACCAAGGATATATACTTCATTGGGCTTCTTCTGAATAAAAACAAACTTTTATAGCCATGTAAAAGGATTTTGGTATAATGCGTTAATGCATATAAAATACATGCATCGTTACTTATGATCCATTACGCGGCTAGTATGTTGCGTATGGTCTGTGAAGTACTGTTAACAAGGATGAGTTATCTTATGTAGCGCCGCTACTATTAAACAAGCGGGCCACTTACAGAGGCCATGAGAGAATTTAAATCCAGCAACTAATGGAGGAGCCTCTGGCCCCTCGAGTATACCACCTCCACTATCAACACTCAGTCTGGCGACAAGCCTGCTGTCTTCGACTGACGGGGAACCATATGCACAACTATCTCTCATTTATATAATAAACGGACTTTCAAAACTGAATTATATTAAATCCGAATTATTTAATCTTTATAAAAGGAAGTTGGTTCACTTTTGTCCTCAATTTTCTTTTAAATCGCGTTGCGTATGATACCGTGCTACACCTCATTTTAAAGGTCGTTGTTCCGCAGTGACCTCGATGATATGAGAATAAACAATTTTAATGTACATATCATTTTTAGTGATTTTGCGTGTTTTTTAAATTACGTGGAGGTTACCACCGAAAACAGCCGAACTGCCCTCGGCAGAGACCGGAATGCCTGCGTCGTGGCTTCGTGGTCTGGTTAATCACAGCGCAGGATTACGTTCTATTGTGCATATGAATAGCCCCAGCTGTTAGTGAAGAACTTAAGCATGTTTGGCCTGACATTTGACCCAATCACCGACCCACGTGTAATGGTCAGGAATTGTGAATAACATGTGATTTTCGATTCCTTGGCACCCATTTCTTATAGCCCGATTTAATCGGACTCAGTATTATTAGGACTTGACATTTATGACAGAGCTTAATAACTTTGAGTCCGATTAAATACCTTAAATCCATCTATCCTTTATACGTCTGACAAAAATAATATATGTAACCAGTTACCAGTCAAAGAAAAAACCTGAATGCCCCCGCGTCCCATTCGCAAAACGTAAACATCACTGACCAGATCTTCAAGGTAAAATAGCGATGTAGGAATTTCTAGCCACGAGCAGCGCGTCACAAAATAAA
The DNA here is from genome assembly GCA_026874595.1 of Sipunculus nudus. Taxonomy (NCBI): domain Eukaryota; kingdom Metazoa; phylum Annelida; class Sipuncula; order Golfingiida; family Sipunculidae; genus Sipunculus; species Sipunculus nudus. The sequence goes on along the minus strand of CM049314.1, from coordinate 46,918,762 downwards.
TGTAGAAATATTTGTACATATTTTATTGAGACAGTATCCCACTGAAATTATATTTTATTTTAACTTTTAGTATAAAAAATGAGACAACATCCCTTAATTAATACATTCCCAACCCGATAAAAATCCCGGTTACCGAGTTTATCAGCTGGTATCAAACATTTTATCAAAAGCATGAACCCGAGTGTGTGTGAAGGTGTATGTAGATTTATGTGATGGTGTGTGTGAGGGTATGTGTGGATTTGTGTGATGGTGTGTGAGGGTGCGTGTGGATTTGTGTGATGGTGTGTGTGAGGGTGTGTGTGGAATTATGTTATGGTGTGTGTGAGGGTGTGTGTGGATTTATGTAATGGTGTGTGTGGATTTATGTGATGGTGTGTGTGAGGGTGTGTGTGGATTTATGTGATGGTGTGTGTGACGGTGTGTGTGGATTTATGTGATGGTGTGTGTGAGGGTGTGTGTGGAATTATGTTATGGTGTGTGTGAGGGTGTGTGTGGATTTATGTTATTGTGTGTGTGAGGGTGTGTGTGGAATTATGTGATGGTGTGTGTGAGGGTGTGTGTGGAATTATGTTTTGGTGTGTGTGAGGGTGTGTGTGGATTTATGTTATTGTGTGTGTGAGGGTGTGTGTGGAATTATGTGATGGTGTGTGTGAGGGTGTGTGTGGGTCTATGTGATGGTGTGTTTGAGGGTGTGTGTGGATTTATGTTATGGTGTGTGTGAGGGTGTGTGTGGAATTATGTGATGGTGTGTGTGAGGGTGTGTGTGGGTCTATGTGATGGTGTGTTTGAGGGTGTGTGTGGATTTATGTTATGGTGTGTGTGAGGGTGTGTGTGGAATTATGTGATGGTGTGTTCGAGGGTGTGTGTGGGTCTATGTGATGGTGTGTTTGAGGGTGTGCGTGGATTTATGTGATGGTGTGTTCGAGGGTGTGTGTGGGTCTATGTGATGGTGTGTGTGACGGTGTGTGTGGATTTATGTGATGGTGTGTGTGAGGGTGTGTGTGCATGGAATTATGTTATGGTGTGTGTGAGGGTGTGTGTGGATTTATGTTATGGTGTGTGTGAGGGTGTGTGTGGAATTATGTGATGGTGTGTTCGAGGGTGTGTGTGGGTCTATGTTATGGTGTGTTTGAGGGTGTGCGTGGATTTATGTGATGGTATGTGTGAGGGTGTGTGTGTGTAGACCGAGTAGGTGCGTGTTTATCTGGGTATGCGTGTGTGCGTGCGTGCGCACGCGCTATTAAGAAAATTCAAAATGCAGGATTTTTTTACTTCAGGCATGTGAAAAAGCGCCGTCTGGAAGATTTAAAAGCACAGCTTACAATTAATGGAAAAGTCTTCGAATTTTCATCCCATTTACTTGTAAAATACAGACAGAAAACTGTTGACAGTGACGTCATAATCCCAATTTAAGTAATGTCTGATCTGAGGAAGAAATTGAAGAATTCTTGGTACTTTTAGTGGGCTGGTGTTATTAATGCCGGGTGTTGCTATCTAAGTGGCCGTGTATTAGTGTGCACGCGGTTAGTGGTCTGTCAGACGGTGAGAGAGAGTCCGCCCGGCTGGCCGCATCCCGCCAATCTGCAGCTACTTGGATGCTCTCCCCGGTCTGATTAAATCCTGTTGAAGAGTCTCTGCTCTCACTGCTGGGGGCCTCACAAGACCTTATTCCCAAAGCAGGCGTGATTCTTGACTTGAAGTGCACTTTCCACTTTCTATCTTAGCAATATGTTTTGACACCGCCAGCGTCTGTATCCATGTGAAAAGACTGCGACCGGCTAGTGTCGCCGGTCATTATGCGGTACAGAGATCTGTTAAGGAGCACCAACCAGGTCACGCATGCAGACCTGTACAGACACAAAATAACACGAATTCTCTTGCATATACTAGTATTTGGAAACCTGCAAACATCGTTTAAATTTCACTTTAGGTCGAATGGTATTTTCAAAATAGTTCTTAAATGAATAAGAATATATTCACAAGGTCAACTCTTCCCTTAGATTGGGAAATTCAACGAGTCTGAACTTAATTGAATTTTGTCAAAACGCTGTCTTCATGTACCTTTACTTTTGCCTTAATTTTTCCTTTACTTATTAATATTCTGTCTAAAAAAATCTAAAGAAAAGGTGCAGCTACCAAAACTAAATTTGCAACTACAGACATATTGGTTTTGAATTTCATAAAGCTTTAAGCTAAGGTGGTGCCACTTACGGTGGACCACAGCTGTAATGGTATTTTCTATATCACTGTTTATTTTCGTCGTTTCCTCCCACAGAGATAACCTAAGACCAAAATGTATTAATCTTTCTTTAACACCAATAATCCCTTTCAATATTGTAATTGACGCCGGCATGTCAACAATTTTTTTTCAATTCTCCTCTTCTTTTTCTTTCTTCTCTTCTTCTTCTTCTTCGTATTATTATAATTATTATTATTATTATTATTATTATTATTATTATTATTATTATTATTATTATTATTATTATTATTATGCATTATTTTTACTCCGTTCAAAGTCCGTTCCACGGATTTTTTTTCAGATTGCTTTTCACTATACATGCATGTTCTTATCGATATAACACACTTCATTACCTTTTCATTTTTTTTCTTCATTGCATTGTTGGTATTTTTTGTTGTCAAAATAATGGATTTTACATAAAAAATCTATGAAAAATTAGATAGACAGAGAGTGTAACGGAGAATATACTGACATATCTGTCTCCTTTATCTTAATTGGCTGTCGCATGGGTAATTTAGGCACCGTTTATTAAAGGACACTTGAAATGTAATTAAGGAAAGTCTCACAGATGCAGAACAGGGTTGTGTGCGTTTTTCAAGTTGTTTGGTGAATTGCAGATATATAAAATATAAAAATGGATTTCCCTTTCCCAGCTTATTTTTTCGCGTGGTTAAATAATTATTTTCATGTGTGGTTGATGAGGACACATCATGTTTCAATGTAAAGAACAAATACTTTTGCTAAAAATAATAAATGTATTTCCTCCTAAGCATGTTCCTGGGTGTAAAATATCTCACACGACAGAAGTGAATAAGTTCCGTGGGATCTGTCATGCGTCTTATGTATCCGGTTACAAACAGCTCGTGTGCAAGGAAGCGATTTCTATTTTTACAATTTTTCTTCATTCCTGAACACTGAGTCGTATTGTTAAAAACGAACAATTATTATGAGCGTGTGAGAGTCTGAGGCAGGTAATATGCTGATGGAATGAATGATGCCCCTGTGCCATGGCGGACTCACGCCTTGTTACACCGATCCTTGTCTTCTCACGGAGAGATAGATGAGATCTCGCTTTTTTTCGGCAGTAACCCTTAATGCGAGCGGTGTTTGTAACAGTCGCTTTGGTCCGAGTTTCTCGATACGTCCGTATTACCGAGTTCCTATCTCCAATCAGCTACCGTTGCAGCACTTAGTATTTTTAAATAAAAATAGTTTGCGAAGCGGCGATATTCTTAAGTCTGGGTGGTGGCTCATCATATCTGTACATCTAGTCAGCACAGGGCCATGAATGTAAACACTACAGCGTTGTGCTTCAAATCCAGATCTTATCCGCGGAGTACGCAAGTTCAGCTTTGCGGCACGCTGACTACTCTCTGGTTTACAAGATGTGTAGATAGAGCTTACTGAGCGCCGTTGCTGGATTTAATGACGGCATTTGTGAGAGCACATGTAAAAGTCCCCGGGGACACAGAAATGTGATTAAAATCTTGTACTGGACAGAGAACGACCACATGAAAGTGGGAAGTCGTACAGTATTTGTTTTCCATATTGTCAGATATATATAACAATCAACATAACATGCAAATACTGAGTCCTGAACAACACCGGGTAAAAAGTGTCACTTGACAGCAGGACTTGCTTGGGCCAAGGATCCATTATGTCTTGTCTCGGCCCAAGACGTGTGATTCCGATCCGCTCTGTTCCTTTCCGTCAACAACGTCTTGGGAACGACTCTTAGGAAAACGCCTCGTAAGGTTCCAAATAGGAGACCCCTTTGGAATCGTATAATTGACATTTCAAGCGGTGTCAACATAAAATAATTACCTTTTTGTTGTCTTTGGATGTTTTATAAAACATTTGCAAAGTATTGGCACCAAAATAATGCTCAATAGCCCTATTTATCCATAATTTTGCCAAGAGCTGATGTGTTTACATAGAGAACAAGCCGCCATGATTACATTAAGTGACCCACAGTCCTTTGCAACGGGATTGAGACTGGGAACCCGCTCTGATTTTATCGCTGTTTTAACTGGAAAAAGCGGGCGATAATAGATCTCGGTGGCGGGTACCAGTCGATCAACGTACGCTAATTACAAATACCTGTTTATTGTTATGTTTAAATCACCGCGGGCTTTTCAGGATCGTTAGGGATAATATTTCATTAATATAGTAAGGTAAGAACGTGGTAAAGTTGCCAGAAAGACCCATTTACTACCAAAGACACTAACGGATGCATTTTGGTGTGTATATTTAGTAGTTTTAAGAGTTTTTTGGTGCCTTCTACAAGTGTCTACCATTTCACCATTACAAGGCCTAACTGTTCAGGCCATTCCCACAACTGTGATCGTATCACAGTTGTGGATCCGCAACAACATTATGTCATGCCCGCACTGAGATGTTTTGACAGCTCTGCGTACCGATTAAAGTAAACAATTAACACCGTCAGCTGGAAGTTCTATCGACCACATACAGACCATGCTTTATCCTCTTATACTTTTTCCTCTTGTAAATAGTTGATTAGTTGTAAAGAAAACTTGATGAATGAACCTAATTTGCAACAAACGGACAAAATAGGAACCTCTTCGGTTATTTAAGAATTTCAATTACTTTAATAGCTGGAGAAAACTCAGTCTCCACAGACTTAAAATATTTCAATTCCACTATTAACAGTGTAATCCATTAGTTACACGGAAAAATAAGTACGCTCATAACAGCTACTGGATGAGGGTGTCCTGTAAACAATCTAAAAAACTAAGTCAGCTAAACGAATTATGGCTACTTATGCAGCGAGGCATTTGTTCAAATTATAGGATTCAAATTATAGTCCAAACATTGTCAACATTCACTACACTCCATATTAGGTTATTCTTCATATTCTATCAAAATATGCAAATGTAAGCTCTCCTGTTAATTATCCTTAAAACTTTGACACGTTTCGGTAAAGCAGGACTATACAAGCACACCCTGATTATATGTAAGTGTGTGAGTGTTTTTCTACGTGTTGACTTTTCACCAGGTTTTACAGTTAGGGCTTAAGAGCTAGAATTAGTTTTGGTTGTGCTGAGTTGACAACAGTGGAAGGTATGTACAAAACAGCCTGCCTAACGTGACCGTTAAAACTCTCCACATTATTTACAATTGGTTTGTTCAGCAAAATTCTTGTTTATGCAGATCATGTTTTATAAAAGCGGCCCTCACGCATCAGCAAAAGATAAGAAAGACTGCAAGTTAAATCGTTGAAAATGTAGAGAAAAGCGGACGCCCCTGAAAAAGCATCATAAGTCTTGAAAACGTGACTTCTGTCGCGTCCTATCGGATGCACAACGCTAAAGTGTGAGGGCCCCCTAAAGGTCAATGCGTTTGGTGTGCGTTATATGAGACTTAAGTATCTTTTATAATTCATGGAATACCACTTGTTAACACTGAGCTTTCCGTCTCTTCCTTATACAGAGGTTCACATCCAGTTAGCCGGGTGAGGGAGTTCATTTCCAATATGACATGCAGGGATTTCCGGACTAAGCCAGCCGAGAAATCTGTATACCAGAGTAAACTCAAAAGAAATCTCAACCAGTTTTTGTCCTTTTTATAATGTGAAGTGTCAGATAAAAAAAAACAGTGTTGCTTTGTGGATTTTTTTGTTGTCCTAGTGTCATCTGACGAATTGCCGCGATTTAAGACTTACAGTCACTGAACAATATGCGCTTGATTCTGGTGTTGAAGCATTGGAGAAAGGCCTCGACCCGGACAACAACTGGATGACAAATAAAAGCTCCGATCATTTTCTGAGCTCTCAGGACGTCTTTTCGGTTTCCATTCACGTGTATGTTTGTATTAATTTGTTACTATGCCAAGGTTTCCACAGCCCTGCCTACCATTATCAAATATCCGACGGTTTTTCGCTTGCAGGTGTTCCACGCCGAGTAGTCATTCTGTTCGGGTGTGTTCGGATATTAGTATTATGTCCAATATGGAATAGTTTGCGTGTATTGCGTCTCCTCTGTCTATTAAACTTGACATAGGCCCCAGCATCTCCTAACCATAAATAAAATGACTTTAAAGAATGTCAACATCGTTATCGTGTTAGAGTGTTTTTTTCTGAAACCCGTGACTGTAGAATGAGGTTTACTCGTTTTATCAATGTTATAACTTCCACAGATACGCCGTGTGGTCATGCCGTGCATGCACGCAGGGACATTTTACTGGCCCTTGGGCTCTGTCATGTTGATCACAAGCAGATCTTAATGATGTTTCTGACAAATCTCACTTTAACAATGACAAGTTACGACATTTTCAAGGGTCCAGAGAGACAGACTTACAGGATAACTCGAAAAAAATATGATTCTGCATGAGGAAAAACAATAGAAATAAAGTCCGACTTACAATCAGATAGTTAACGTAATTCATTCACAGAAAACACTGTGTACTTCAACATAGAGAAAATGAATACGTTACAACACTACAAGGGTCATGCTGATGATAAAAACAAATGACTAAAGGCTCGTGTCAACAGGGGTTACATTTTGAAATAACGCTTAAAGACGTTTTATTTCGGGTTAACTATATGCTGGCAATAGCAAACAGACATTACGTGATAATACAAGGTGAATTATTAGAACCTTCCATGACCGGGCACGACAAGCAGTCTGAAACACGGGGCCGCCAGCGGAGATCGGTAAAGGAGCGTTGATCACTGCTGCATGTTCTGTTCACATGCATTGCGGGGGCTTGTAGTGCATTGACAGTCAACATGACAGCCAATAGCTAACGTCTATTGAAAATACACGATGTTAATAAAACTGCATAATGACCGGACCAAGGGCACAGTTAGGTCGTCCGTTAACAGGGCACAAATTGTAACCATTGGTCCTAGAATCTTCTAACTCGACGTCCCGGGAGGTCTATGAAAATTATCCTTGGAAACTTGAATTAAGGTCTCTGTTACCCATATTCTCTAAGCTATGGGGCTATCAAGCACCCCCAGCATAATTAAAAATTTGATACCAAAGCAGGGCACAAATCCTATCCATGGGACCTAGAATCTTCTAACTTGAATTCCATGGAGGTCCATGAAAAGTCTCCTTGGAAACGTAAAATTAGGTCTTTGTTACACATAATTTTCTGAGCTATGGGGCTTATAATCACCCCTCAGAATAATTAAAAATTTGATACGAAAGTAGGGCACAAATCATAACCATTGGGCCCAGAATCTTCTAACTTGACATCCTGAGAGTTCCTCAAAAGTTTTCCCCAGAAACCTGAAATTTGGTCACTGTGACCTATATTCTCAGAGTTTTGGGGTATGTTTGAGCACCCAAGAAATAATGCAAAATACACACAAATTGCCAGATTCCTCAGGAAAGGCTGGTTGGATTGTCATCGAGTTTGTTGTGCTTATGGGTCTAGATGAACTTAAGCTAATATGCATGAACAATGATGCCAACTACATTATCTTAATTAGTAACCTGCGCAAGGACATAATGTCAAGATGTCAGCCGGCGTAGCGTCATGACCCATGGGTCACTTGTTTTTAAAGAATTACTTTTCTGTTTATATTCATGGAATAATTAAGGCGAATGTAAATGTAAATCCTTTTCTCGTTTAGCTTATTAGCTTAAAATAAAATAAATAGTTTATATAACATCAGATATTAATTTTACCAAGTGCTTCGTAAAATAATAACCTTATTTCCCTCGTCAGAGCCCTTATTTCGGGTCCTTATCATGTTGTACACAGAGGACAGGTCCTGATCGTTAATATGGCATGTCCAAAACAGACTAATCAGGAAACCACCTAGTTTACGGCCACCCTGGTTTGTAAGGTCGGGTCACAAATGGCAGGTGTCAAGAAGGTGACACCAGCTGGCAGGTGGCGCTGTGACGACGGGACAACAACAACGTTTTTATTTGTATAGTCTGCAAATTTGTCTTTGACATTAGTTGCGGCCTATTCTGAATAGCCCGCCCCTTATAGACGGCTGGTTTACCGTCTCCAGTTTTGGGCAGGGCCAGCCCGAAAAAAAGTACCATGTTTCGTAGATACCCGGCATAAATAACGTTAAGGCACATGGTATTTTAAACAAGCTGCACTCTATTCTGAAAATAAAATCGACTTTGCACTATCGTATTATTAACTGAAATACCATTTTTCTTCTTTTTGTAACTTTCTTGTCATCTCTGACCAGACACCTTTGTTGAAAAGGACTATCATAATATCGTGCACTAGTATTTGCTCTGGTGGAAAAAAGTGCAAAAGTATAGACAGATAGATAGATTAGATAGATTATATAGATAGATAGTTCGATAGATAGATAGATAGATAGTTAGATAGTTAGATAGATAGATTTAAACATCGCAATTCACAATTCGTTTTCAGACAGGCCTTAAATTTACATAAATGAAGCCTCCATCGAAGTCACGGATTCACCAAACTGCTTAGCATGTGAGTCCAACAGTTCTTGGCGTTGCCAGAAGGGCTTGAAGTCGGCGCATCTTTAGGATTTGTCTGGTTCGGCAAGAAAACCAAAGAAGAAAGAGAAACAAATACCATCAATTCCTCAAGGAGTCTGTGAAGTCCGTTTGGAGAACATCATTTCAACATGAGTTTCATAATGATCTGGTCAAGTATCTGGTGTTACATGCGTATATCCTTATTGAGCCTTTCATATAAAGTTTATTCCAGAAGCATATCGCAGCACACACATTCATTATATCCATGCACATATATCAAATGAACCTTCGTAAGATGATCAAGCTCTTTTTGTCTGTAAAGGATTTTAATTTAATTTTATTTATTTTTATGTTTTCAATTTTTATTCTGCTTTATGGCGATGTATTTCTCTTAAATTTAGTTGCAATGTATCAGGTTTTTCCTTTAAAATTAAAGATGAGGATAATTTTGAAAATGACATAAATACGTCATTAAAATACATTTTCCTACTTCATGTAAACAAAATAGGGCGATAACCCGGGAGAAATTTTTTAAGAACATTACAATCCAGTTACTCACGTTTTCCAAGAATGGCTTTAAACAGAGTTAAATTTACAGAAGTATGTACCAGGGTATCTTCTTATTCCAAACATATGTCATTTAATACAATTTGTTTTTCTCCGTTTGAACAGTTTTCATTCCATGCAATTATCTGAGAGGCGGATCTGAGCGGACATCTAGGCTTGATAAAGTTTTTTATTGTCGTTATGAGCAACGTCTTCCTCTACGTGAGGGATTCATCTCTGTACATGTATATCAGTTGGGTTGGGAACATAAAAATTTTACTGTATGGGAACAATATTCATGATATCATTAAATATTGGATAGTTTGATTTAGACTATACTGCTGCTCAAGAGCCCAGTGAAAAAGGGAACGGTGGTTCATCGTTTAATACGACTAGTTTACGTGTATACATCCGACCCTTCAGTCTTTATGACGCCGTTGAACAATTCACTTTTATTTAAGATATAAGCATTTTCGTCTGAGCACTTATTCTTAATACAGACCAGTTTTAAGATAAGCCTCTCCGAAACTGATTTTAGAAAAAAGATTTGCTATGAATTGCGCATTTAGATTTCGAGAATCAGCTTTATAAGACTCGTTATTTAAATTATTACAATTATTTTAATTAGAAGAAGTAGTAGTAATAGTATTGGAAGTAATCATTATGTTTTATAAACCAACTGTAGTAAAGTATTAACCAGGGATAAACCAGAAACAGATCACTCACACAGTAATAACCAGGGATAAACCAGAAACAGAACACTCACTAAGTAATAACCAGGGATAAACCAGAAACAGATCACTTACAAAGTAATAACCAGGGATAAACCAGAAACAGATCACCCACAAAGTAATAACCAGGGATAAACCAAAAACAGAACACTCACTAAGTAATAACCAGGGATAAACCAAAAACAGAACACTCACAAAGTAATAACCAGGGATAAACCAGAAACAGAACACTCACTAAGTAATAACCAGGGATAAACCAGAAACAGTTCACCCACAAAGTAATAACCAGGGATAAACCAGAAACAGAACACTCACTAAGTAATAACCAGGGATATACCAAAAAACAAAACACTCACAAAGTTATAACCAGGGATAAACCAGAAACAGATCACCCACAAAGTAATAACCAGGGATAAACCAGAAACAGATCATTCACAAAGTAATAACAAGGGATAAACCAGAAACAGAACACTCACTAAGTAATAACCAGGGATAAACCAGAAACAGAACACTCACAAAGAAATAACCAGGGATAAACCAGAAACAGATCACTCACAAAGTAATAACAAGGGATAAACCAGAAACAGAACACTCACAAAGTAATAACCAGGGATAAACCAGAAACAGAACACTCACTAAGTAATAACCAGGGATAAACCAGAAACAGAACACTCACTAAGTAATAACCAGGGATAAATCAAAAACAGAACACTCACTAAGTCATAACCAGGGATAAACCAGAAACAGATCACTCACAAAATAATAACCAGGAATAAACCAAGAAAGAGATCACTCACAAAGACAGAGAGAACAATTAGCATGCATAGTTTAAACAGAACACACAGAATTTACGGAGGAAAGAACCAACAGCTATAGTACGTATATACATGAACAAAAAAAAATCATTCAAATGGGTAAAAAATAATTTCGTTACTCTATTTAAGTCAAAGTGTTTGCTCTACTCCAGAATCTTATAAAATGGTCTACCAGTCTCATTGGGTTTATTGTATTACAAGAACTCGTCATTCTCGATAAATGTAATCGCCAGAGTCCAAGGATATATCACCAGTATAACCCTATATGAAATAACTGAGCAGCTGACGCAGAGTTGATTTCGGCATCTGCAGATGTAAATGTCTATGACTTTCTTTGATCCTCTGTTGATGCCTGGCCTGTAGCAGCTCCCTGTTCTATCACTGCTTCACGTACTGCCCTCCCATTACTTAACTGTTTCAAATCGAAGGAGATGTTAGGAATAAATCTTTGATGATCTCGGCCAGACTGTACACCTGAGGCGAAGTCGGAAATACTCCGTCCCTGTTTTATTTTCTGATTTCCGCCTATTTTCTTTTGAAAATGCTTTTAGACGCTACAAGACCACATTATATGACAAAGAGCTGCAGTCCCCAGGGTCGCACTTGCTTTCCTTCCTTTCATCTATTGAGGTTTATGGGTTTGTGGCTTCTAAATTTATTGTCGTTGAGGTACCATTTTGAACAGCTGTCACGACCTAGTTAGGTAAGAGGGCGTCCAACATTAATTATATTTCAAGATCTTAAATCACGAAATCTTTCACAAAAATAAGGTAACCGTTGTACTTAGACCATCAAGAGTAAAGGAGCAGTTATTGCTCTTCACAGAATAGCACAGTACCGTGAAAGCTAAATTGATATGAGTAATTATTTATAACAAATTTCTCTGCGCAGCACACCTGTGTCTCCCGAGTCGTTACCGGAGACAGCTTGTAAAATCCGTCACTTAAAAAAGTATACATGATTTTAAAGTACAGTGTTCTGTATAATTAGGAATGAAAAAAGTGCGTCACTTTTAACAGGCAAATATAATAAGATTAATTGAAATATTCCAAGATTTTCGCAAGTTAATTGTCTGTGTGCTCGCTTCTTGTTGAAAATAATTGTTCGAATAATAAGAAATATCTTATATTTTAAACGATATACAAACATGAGAAGAAAGAAAAAGAGAGCTTTGGGATATTGCATGGAGTATAAGTATGGGACCACCAAAAGCTTGCTTGTCAATATTTAAGACAAATAATGAATTCATTTTCAAATAAGGGATTTAGCTCCCTTCAGGCATCTTTAATGTTATTTCGGAAAAAAAAGCGGATAACAATAAGATGATAGAGCATCATTAAAAGTAGCTAATATAAAATAACAAGGGAAGCTAGAAACTAAGTTGAAAGAGAAGGTTAAATACCAGCTTTCTTTTTTTTTAATTCCTTTGTCATGAATTTTGAAGCTCCCATCAAACTGAATAATTTCACACACAAATGAAATAACCTGTAAAGATGACTGCTGGAGGGATTAAACTTTAATCTGACCGCCTTATACAGATATACAGAGACAGGTGTTCTCATAAACAAACTTATGTCCCGCCATCATTCTGACAATTTTCAATTATATCAAGAAAGGAACACCGGCCAGCTTGGAAGCTGGTTCAGATGTATGTCCTATTTTCTTGCCTCGGGCGCTCTCAGTAACTTTAACTTTAAAGGTTAACAATTGAATTATTAAATTTCATCCATTTGAATGCCAAAAGGTAGCTTTGCGGAATTCAGTGCATATATAAAAAATGTAGCCAGGTTAGTCTCAGTTCTTTCTCTGTTATCCGTTATACCATGTGTTTTATCCCGTTATATTACCATCCAGATAAAGCAGGTAAATCAGTGATTGTACAAGTAGCTGCAGTGACAGCATTTCCAGAACCACCAGGTTTTAAGTATAATAACTAGAACTGAATACCATCGGCCCACAAACCATTTTATTATAGCATTTAACAGCAAACATTTAAGTATCAGTGAAGCATTAATAGCCAAATTTGTAATCGCGCAATTCAAGTTGACTGCAAAATACCTTAACCAAGGAATGAAGTCACGGGCATATGAGAAAAGAAGCTTCTGTGTCCATAGCACCCTTCTGATGACGTTAGACAAAAAAGAAAAATTCATCTAGTGTCCCTTCTTAAATCATGACATCACGTTGGATGGAATCCGTCCGTGCGTATTTCTAATGACCTCTTTATACGACAATTAAAAAAAATCAGATTATGACCCCAGGCATTTGAGGATGAGTTCTTAGGTGTTAAGCCCCGTTCCCACTTTCACGAATTTGACGCCGATTTGCCACGATGTTGAATTCGTGGCGATTCGTGGCCAATCGGCCTGTCGAGTGATAAAAATTCCATCACGACCACGATATTGTACTAAAGGAGTACGATGCCAGTACGATTGGCTACGACAGTGACACGAAGCCAGCACGATATGACAGGACACTTTTAAGAATGTTCACGGCTCCGTAACGACGTCTAAGATACTGGTACGATATTTCCACGATTGGTCTGCGACTTGTGGACGATACTCCTACGATCATTCAATTTTGCTACGGATTGTTAGATAGCTATACATGTGATATATAGCTATTGTAATGTCACAAAGAAGCCGATATTAGTAAAAGGACACCATAGCAACACTTTACTCAACTTCTCCAGATATTTTAATTTGACAAAGGTTATCTAGTTTAAAACACTGATAATATATGTCTTATTTGATATGAGTAATTAGACAATTACGACTTATTTATGTGGTGGCAAATACGACGTTAACTTCTTTAAGTCCAAGTAGACGACCGTCTTAATCGGATTTAAAATATCTGTATTCGCAAAATATTGGTTAAAATATCTTATTGATTCAGCTCTCAATGTGATATAAGATTCTGTTAATATCAATTTGTGTTAGGCTCAGTTTATTCTCCCATAGTAAAATAGAAAATTCATAATTTATTATATTGACCATATGTTTAAGTATGACGAAACTGTATAATATATTCAGCTTCTTAAAACTGTTTTGGTTCAAATTTATTTTGTCAACCAATATCCACGATAAAAAATTTCTTTAAAACAAATTTACGAAACTACATGTTTTTTTCACTGCAAAAACTTCCTTGTTTGTTTACAAGAAGTAACAAATTACAAAGGAAACGTAATTTGATTCAGCTTCTTCAAATTATTTTAGTTCAAATCTAGTTGGAACCAATAACCACAATACAAATCTTCTTTAAAGCAAATTTACAAATCTACACAGTGTTCTGACTTCTAAACCTTATTCCTCATTGGTTTGTAAGAAGTTAAAAATCACCAAGAAAATAAAATTTTCCGTCACATTATGATGTCAGTTCTTGATGATTCGTCACCAAATTCGTGAAAGTAGGAAGGGGCTTTATGAACGTGACTCTCTCTTGAGAGGTTCTTGTGGTAGTCGTATTGAAGTCGTGTTGAAGTCGTGTCGATGTCATTGTCCTTCGTGAGCATTCGTGACATTGTTTTACATCACGAATTTACAAGAATTATGAAGACTCTTATACGACTTACCAAGAAACTGTTACGACTTAGCTACGACTTGTGACGACAAAGCTACTAATTCTGAGTGCTCAAGACCTCGCTACGAACATTACCGAATGTTCAAGACATCATCTACGACACTCCTACGACGTCTCTACGAATTTTAATGATGTAAGTTCGTGGCGATTCGGCGTCAAATTCGTGAAAGTGGGAACGGGGCTTTATGTAATTTCGATATTTTATGGCCAATTAATCACTGAACTGGAACGATAATTGAAACTAACATTTTCCTGATACCTAACACTAAATGTATGTTGATAGAACCCTGGGAAGACAGCTTTCTATAAGGTTTCTTTGCAGCTCTGATAATCAAATATTATACTGCCTTACTTTAAATGTTCGGTCACAAATGACAAATCTCTCATATATATATATATATATATATATATATATATATATATATATATATATATATAATGATAGATAGATATATAGATAGATAGATAGATAGATCGGCAGATAATTAGATTCGATTATATTATATTAGATAGACAAAATTAGATAGAAAGATTAGATAGATAGATGAGAGAGAGAGAGAGAGAGAGAGAGGGGGGGGGGGGGAGAAATGTAGTGACTAACAAACAAAGTTTCTAACCAACAAAGTGAAACAGACCGGGGCTGAGATACAGAGTTGCGGACCAGTAAAGTGAACAAACTGTTGATTTTTTTAAACTGTAGAGTGAATGGTAGCGTGAGCTAACGAATGTTCCCATGGTGATGCGCTGAGTCAAAATCAAGGTGAGATCACTGGCCGGAGGTGCTGAATAAAACATCACAGTTATATCTTATTGAGCAAGGTCTTAAAGAAAGCAGAACACAAAGGTCAAAGAGATCTCTGTTGAGGGTCTTACACATTTTGTATCCCAGGCTCGGAATTTGAAGTCACTATTATGCAAGTGAACATGCGCCTAAGGACCCAATGTTCACTGATGAACATCTTACATGAATATGACAATGCCGGAAGGATGTATTGGTTTCCTTCAAACATTTCATCATGAGAAGGAATACAGGGCAAAATGAGTCTTCTTTGGACATTGTTTCATTTCAGGTTTGTCACACCATGTTAAAAATGCCATGGGACCGTAGCAGGGGTGGATCCAGGATCTAGGAAACGGAGGGGTCCAACCCAGGAAGACTAATTACAAAACCAAAAAAGGTCCGAATTTCCGGAAAAGGGGGGTCCAGGCGGTAAAAATTGGTCTGAAATCCTAAAAAATGGTTGCGGTGGCTGAAAAATGGGAGGTCCGTATCCCCTGGACCCCTCCCCTGGATCTGCTTCCGTTTAGTGTTCATTGTTCCAGAAAGATGCACACAAAAGAGATGGCGCCACCGTGCTACCATACCAACAAATTGAAGTGTGCAAATGCAATATTTGAGGAGAACCCGTTTAGCCATTATTTGACACTTGTTGACAGAGGGTGGCATATGATGTGTCCTTACTATGGTTTGCCAACTCCACGGGTGTTTCTGCTGTATTCCTCACCAGTTCACACGCCGCACATTAAACTAATTATGGAACCTTTAAATCACACATATCCTGGTGGTGCACTCAGTGGGCTCCGGGGTTACACATGTAGTATATAATGTAAAATCATGCGGCGTCATGCTTATACTGAGCTAAAATGCATCATCATATGCTTAAGACGTAGGAATATTAAATTAATGATTGATCATAAATACATTCATTTTATTTAAAAACCGGACATTTACCGGGATAAGATATTAAACATGAACAGCACATTGACCCAAAGACTCGCATGGCAGTAATGTAACATGACACCGTATATATAATCGTCAGCTTTTGTGTAATTAAAGCATTTTTTAGTTG
This sequence comes from Sipunculus nudus, assembly GCA_026874595.1. Lineage (NCBI taxonomy): Eukaryota > Metazoa > Annelida > Sipuncula > Golfingiida > Sipunculidae > Sipunculus > Sipunculus nudus. The sequence continues at coordinate 46,902,556 of CM049314.1, read as the reverse complement.
AGAAAATCTAAATTCTACAGAGTGGTGAGTGAAGTGATGTAAGATGTTAGCTCCTCAATCTCCTGTTGCTTAGTTACCGGTGACAAGATGACACGTGTAGCAGCCAGTATGTTGGTGTCGGGAGCAGAAAACAAGCAGTCCGTGTTGTGAGCAGCGTAACCTGGCCCCTCCTGATCACAGCGCAGTCAGAGCTGGCCAGCTCCCCTGCCAACCAAGAAAAAACAGCTGAATAATCAATTCAAACTCTCAACCAAAAAGCCAGGCCCTGAGGATTATTTGATAGAGATAAATTTGGCCGAGTGACGGGTGCAGTTGAGCGAATTAGATCGCAAACTTTACAAGATACCAGTCAGCAATAATTTTAGCAAGATTATTTGCCACCGGCAATTAGATCTGTGCATATATTTGCGTAAATAAAACTTCTCTGTTAATCGCGTCTGTAGTTAATGTTTCCTTTCTAAATCTGTGAACGTTCCTTTGGTTGCGGTACTGTAGAGAAGAAAATACGAAACAAAGAGCTAACACCTAATGTATGGGAATGTGAAACAATGAAGAAACACGCCAAGAAATTCTGAGATCCAGTAATGTTATCCTGTTGGCCCCTTCCTATACATCACAAAATAAAGTTTATGAAAGCTGCCTCTACAATATGTAATGAACCAACACACATTTTTGTGCCATGATTGTTCATAAAGCCCACTTATCAATGATTATGATTTTTTTATTAAATATATAAATATGATACAGATTATGTATTTATATCATATTATGTATATATATTTTATATTTTGTGTATAAGTATATGTATATTTCATATATTTTATGTTATATTTGATATTATAAAAATAGATAGGGAGGTAGGCATTACAATATACAAACAAACTGTGATAATGTACATTTAGCACTAAAGCATAAGTTTAATCAACCTATTTTATTTACAACTTTAACGCATGTTTAATTTCAAATAATTCTGATAGTCTGTTTGGGAGTTGTATTTCAATATTCTTAGAGCTACTGAGCCTTTTGTGTCATGAATGAGGTACCATCAAGATGAACAGATTTGACGATAGTAATAACAGTAATTGTATGAAACCGCCAGACCGAAGGTTGAAGCCAACACGCAACAGTGTTTTTGCTATTCAGCAGTTAAACATTGCTGCAGATCCTTAAGTGGATGGTTATTCCCAAACGTCCAATAAATGCAAGCAATAAGATTTTCTCTGGCCCTGAAATGACGGCCAATAGTTAAAACACAGGGGCCTTATGGTAAAAAGGTATTAACTGTAAACAGCAGCGGGTCGGACGCTAAGCCCTGAGCACGCGATTAGACCCGGCCTAATCAAAGGTTTAGGTGGCTGATACCGGCCTGCTTTGCCTTTCCTGATGTCTGATTTTTTCTCTGTTTTAGAAGTGGAACCTGAGCCGTTCTTGCGGGGTCAGCCTAAGGAGTATTCTTATACAAAGTGAACCAAGGCGTGGTCAAGTCTAAAATAAGAGTGTAGGAAGCGCTGACAGCTCTTATAACAACGGAACACTAAAACAAAGTCACGGAATAGACAACATCGCTACATGCAGAAGATCTGTTCTAATGGATCCTGATTTATCAGCCAGGCCATTCATGTTTGAAGGATTCGGAAAGAATATACTCTGAAGAATCTATCTTGACTGTTCATTAGTCGCTTAATTATACAAATGGACAACATCAGAAATTGTAATTGCGTCAAAGATATGAAGTATTTAGTATCTTATTAAATTTGTCATAATTACTCATTCAGGCAAGGAAATAAAAGGTTTGACAAATCGATAATGGAACGATGCTAATTAAAACCAACACATCGTACCGTCAAACGCGTCCTCGTGATAATTTAATCTATGATAACAGTAGGACTGAATGAGGAGCGGGTCGCGTTTCCAAAGTTACCGTCTTCGTGTGTGGCAGACCAGAAGCATTCAAATAATTGGTTCAAAACGGGAAAGAACTTTATGTGCTCGGATATATAAAACGGTGATGAAACCGAGAAACTGGAGGAACATTCGACAAAACTAGAAAGACCAGATTTTAACGTGCCTGTCAGCATATTTACTTCATTCCTCTAAATTTGATGGAAAGGGAAAACTTTAAACCGCTCTAGCTCAAGAATATTGGGAGAATATTGAGAATACAGAGAATTGAGAGAATATTGATAATATTGAGAGAATATTTAGAGAATATTGAGAAAATATTAGGAGAATATTGAGAAAATATTAAGAGAATATTAAGAATACAGAGAATATTGAAAGAATATTGAGAATTCAGAGAATATTGAGAGAATACTGAGAATATTGAGAGAATATTGAGAAAACAGAGAATATTGTTCACACTTAGAGCAGGATCTGTATTTTTCTGTCCACTAGGGATGTCACGCCTGTTCATGTTTAACAAGCAATACATTGGTAATGTTTGACACGACACAGACTCATTAACAGGTACAAGTGATGGGTAGTTACGTGAAACAGCCAGGGAATGCGTCCTTGAAGGCAGTGGCACGCTATGGTCTACCTCTAGATATAGAAATGGCGACCAACAGCTACAACAACGCCAGTGACGCGAACTGGAGCGTGCCGACCACAGCCAACACAACTGTTCACCCAGACTACGGCTGTGTTGGAATAACCGGTACGGCGGAACCGGAAGTTGAGCTTATACACCGGATATGTGTGGTAATTGCATTTATATGTGTAGTGGTAGGCCTGATAGGAAATTCCTTATCCATGATGGTGTTTTCTTCAAAAGAGATGCGTGTGATGTCATCAAACATTTATTTATTGGTACTATCGATATCCGACTCGTGTTATTTGATAAGTGTATTTCTTGGAAACATTTTGAAGTTGGTGAAATGTCTATATGCTCCAGAGGCTCGGATAGACATATATAACACTAGTGACAGCATGTGTAAAATATTACAATTTTTGCTGGATCTGTTCTCCAATTACTCTACGTGTCTCATCCTAGCATTCACCGTGGAGAGATTCCTCGCAGTCCACCGTCCCGTGAAATTCAAGGAAATCTGTACTGTGAAAAGAGCACGAATCGCTTGCTTGGTTACTTTTGGAGTTATTGCCCTGTGCATTGCGCCCTACCATTTTCTGTACATGGGAGTATTGAGCGAATTTATGGTGTGCACAGTGTTGGAGGCCGGGGAATTTATCTTCACCGCGGCTTATGCTGTTGAAATCACTGTATTCAGAGCTGTACCAGTGTTCGTCATAGCAGCCCTGAATGTCTATATAATCAGCAAGGTGGCCCTGGTCCAGAAGCAGAAAAGAAGACGGTCGAGCTCTACCAGAAAAAGGCCATCCAAAAGCAAGAGAGAGGATAAAAGCATGCAGCTGACCATCATTTTGATTCTGGTTTCGAGCAGCTACATCGTAGCATACATGCCAACGCTGGTCCACTTCGTGTTGTGGTCGCTGACCCGGAAGCACATCATGTATGTTGCGCAGGCGTCCTTGGATATCTTCGGCGCGTTGTCCGATACGTTGTACATTCTGGGATTCTCGGTGAATTTCTTTCTCTACACGGTTAGTGGACGCATATTCAGGAAGCAGCTTTATCAGGTGTCCTGCTTCGCCATAGTGAACAAGAACGGAAAACTCGTTGATGCTACCGAACTTACCACTTTATGACGTCAGAAACATGGCGGCCAACAGCTTGCAACTGCCGATGGTATATCCAACGTGTAGCTCTCTAGGCACCGGTGTCTATCCATATTGAAAGGGCAACTGCTGGACCGTCAGATGTTTATGCGTTTCCGTTCAGGACAAAATACTTTGCTGGGCAAAGAAAACAAGCCTCCGTCAGGGGGTTAGACACTTCCATCCATAGACAACGTCCATATTGTTCGCTTCATAGTACATCAATACATTGATTGTTACTCATGTTCAGAGTTTATAAATGGCGACTATTATGGAGACCTAAGTCTTGATATAATAGGTCGCCAAAAGAACTATAATGCTCTTCTGCAAAACGAAATACGAAATTGAAGCGTGTTTTAATGCCAGTATAAATATGCCGTGTATATACAAAGTCCTTTTGTTTAGCCGATTTGTCTGATAGTCTATGACACTCAGGTCGTGCAGAGCTGTGTGGTGCAGACAGACATGAAGGATATATATACAGTGTCTGAAGGGCTGGTCAGCTCTACGACACGTCAGAAAAAGTTCTATCTTTGTCTAGATACAACTTGTATTTGTATATGCCCAGCATGCACTCAAATAGTTAAACTGTTTGATGAAAGTTTATATTCTTTCTCGGATTTATTGAGGCAGTGGGACTCCACTGGGTCTAAAACCAAGAGTTGCCGCTAAAACATTTGAAAATTACTGAGAAAAAAAACAATGATCAAATATAAAAGTGGTGAAACATAGCCAGATAGAATGATGACTGGTCCTGAGACCAGCTATGCCCTTCCTGGATAATGGGTCAATCAGACTGGATATTTGCTGCACAGTCGGCTAGTCACAGTAAATCCCTGGTTCCCGTTTGTCGTGACATGCCTTGTACTGGACAGTTTCAGTTCGGTTACCCACTTGAGACAATTCAGAACAAGAAAGTGGATTCGGATCCTGCTGTTGTGGAGATCGTTATTCTAACTTGAGGATCGTTTTCCTTCTTCGAGAATGTTGCACATAGAAGTATAGCGGATTCGCCTATCATGCGTGGTTAAAAATGATAGGAGGTTTGCTTACATATGCATTCAGGGCGCAGAGGCACGAAGAAGAGTGCGGACTATCAACTTGCACCGGGACACGGGACATTCGCAGAACCAGTGTATGCTGCCTGGTTCATGGTGGACATGCACGGATAGACTAGGATTTTCATGCAAAGGCAGAGCGTTATTACGTCCATCCGAAGGACAACTGGCCTGTTTATGTAGTACTTGTGTCAGACACACGTCCAGACAGAGGACAACTGGCTTGTTTATGATGTTCTTGTGTCAGACACAGAATGAATAGTTGGCGGTGCACATGCGTTAGTGTTAGGCTGGCTGGTTGGCCGGCATATGAACCAGGGATAGGTTCGTGCTTCTATAGAGAAGGGTTCTATTGTAGGTTTATGATAGGGAAGAGAAAACGTTTTAGGCGTGCACTTACGTCGTAATAGATACTTGGTGGTGCAGATACATAAAGGATAAACAACATAACCGACTCTTTACGTCGGATATCGAGATTATGGTAAGACTGGGACAGTGCAAAAACATCATGTATTGACTGGCTGGTTGACGCACTGTTTCTATGATCTGATGGAAGGACAGTTTGCATGGCTGGTGGTGTACTTTGTTGGGAAAAAAATGTACCATTAAGAGCTCCACTCAGTTCAAAGATTTAAAATACAATTGACGGTGCATGTATTCCAGACATTTAGTGGAATGTCAGGGGTAGACTAGATGGTGTTCACTTGTGTTTAGTATAATCTATATGGCTGCCGGTGCACTTTTGTCCAGATTTAAATCAGATAATTGGTGGTGCAACCTAGTCAGATATAGATCAGACAGTTTGCATTTAAACTTTGAATAGACTTGCAGGTTTGGGAACGCTGGTTAGGGACGCTTAAAAGTTAGACTGAATGGTTAAAGGTGTAATATGTCAGATATAAAATAGATTGTAATAATTGCAGATATTTCGAGAATTGACCAGGTTTTAGAGAGTGCTCTTGAGTCCCAGATAGTGCATAATTTGTCGGTGGATTCGATACGCTGAATAATTTGAGGTGCACCGACAGGTAAGACGGAAATATTTATTTCAGCTATACACAAGACGGTCATGTCGAAACAGATCGAGTAGCTGGTGATCTATTAACGTCAGGAATTTTGCGGCAGGTTGATGGGGCATTCATATCGCAGGCGGACCTCATGGCTTGTAGCGCGTTAATTCGAGTACAAGCAAAACGCGTGGTGGCGCACTAATGTCAGGGCAGACCTTAATGTTGGTGATACACTTACATCAGGGCAGACCAAATTCTTGTTGATGCATTACGGCAGGGTAGACCAGATTTTTGGCGGTGCATTACGTCAGGGTAGGCCAGATTGTTGGCGGTGCATTACGGCAGGGTAAACCAGATTGTTGGCGGTGAATTACGTCTGGGTAGACCAGATTGTTGGCGGTGCATTACGTCAGGATAGACTAGATTGTTGGCGGTGCATTACGTCAGGGTAGACTAGATTGTTAGCGGTGCATTACGGCAGGGTAGACCAGATTTTTGGCGGTGCATTTCGGCAGGGTAGGCCAGTTTCATGGCGATGCATTACGGCAGGGTAGACCAGATTGTTGGCGATGCATAACGGCAGGGTAGACCAGATTGTTGGCGATGCATTACGGCAGGGTAGACCAGATTGTTGGCGGTGCATTACGTCAAGGTAGACTACATTGCTGGCGATGTATTACGGCAGGGTAGACAGACATTTTTGCAATTGCCTTGCCTTGGTGACGGTTGGTGTGCACTTACATCCGGGTAAGAATATAAGGTTGGCGGGCATTTAAATCCGGGTTAGACCAGATAACTGGTGTGCATCTCGTCTGGGAAAGACTAGGTGGCACTTGCTTCAGAGAGAGACTAGATGGTTTCGGTGCACTTACATCAGGGTACCAGATTCTTACGTTGAACGGTTCCTTTTGACTTTTTGACAGAAATACTTTTTTGCAGTGCCGTCCGGGATCGACTTGATAGTTGGGTAGCACTTAAGTGCAGAGAGACAAGACGGTTGGGGTGCACCAAAGTCAGGGATAGTCTCATATATGAGACTTGACGACTTATATGATCTGTTGCTTCTAAAGCATCCTGAACTTTCTATATACTATGTTTATATCTAGGAATGAATGTATTGTCGTGTGTTACGAGGTAATGTACATAAAAGGTATCATATATATATATATGCGCCACGTGTACTATAAATTATATATTCATCCTGAAAATATCATGAATATAAAGTTGTAAATACCTGGAAAATTGGCGCTACTTTGAATATGAAGTCTTGTCTGTGTAACAAGGTTAGTTTGTATGCTTGATGCATACAATTATCTGATTAACGATCTGTTGATCAGTTCCAATACTGCACGTGTTCATGACAATGGCTGACGCCTGTTTAAAATTTTTCACCTCGTTGTATGTACATAAAAATATCTTTGACATTCTCAATTTGTTGAATGTATTCATCTATTTTGTTAAACATAACCCTGACAGAATGCCTTTTTTGCCAGAGTTCTCCAGCAGTGTCCCTTCCGGCAGAGTTCTCCAGCAGATTCTATTTCTGCAGAGTTCTCCATCAGTGTCTCTTCCGGCAGAGTTCTCCAGCAGTGTCTATTTCTGCAGAGTTTTCCAGCAGTGTCTCTTCCGGCAGAGTTCTCCAGCAGTGTCTATTTCTGCAGAGTTCTCCAACAGTGTCTCTTCCGGCAGAGTCCTCCAGCAGATTCTATTTCTGCAGAGTTCTCCAGCAGTGTCTCTTCCGGCAGTCTTCTCCAGCAGTGTCTATTTCTGCAGAGTTCTCCAGCAGTGTCTCTTCCGGCAGAGTTCTCCAGCAGTGTCTATTTCTGCAGAGTTCTCCAGCAGTGTCTCCTCCGGCAGAGTTCTCCAGCAGTGTCCCTTCCGGCAGAGTTCTCCACCAGTGTCTCTTCCGGCAAAGTTCTACAGCAGTGTCTCTTCCGGCAGAGTTCTCCAGCAGTGTCTCTTCCGGCAGAGTCCTCATAAAAAATAAGGCCCAACCGAATTCTCCTAAAATGTCTCTTCTAGCAGAGTTCTCCTTCAATATCTCTGCCCGCTAAGTCCTCGGGAAAGGTCTCTCCCGGTAGAGTCATCGAACAATGTCGCACGGCAGAGTTCTCTGCAAATGTCTGTCTGTCAAAAGATCTCAAGTTTTCCAAGTTGTGTTTAGATTATCTTATTTATTTATCTGTATATAATCTAAAACTTATATGTTTGTTAATTCTTTTCAATAGGATTACGTTTTATTATAATGTATATCTTATACAAAAGGTTTTAATAATGCCTGGTTCGGAATTCTGGCGGTTTCTGTCCGTTCCATTTATGTTGCAACCTGATTATTGGAAATATGTATCCATGTCCCGCAAATCATTAAAAACCAGCTCATTAGTCCACTTCCCTATCGAACATCTGAGTGGACACGACAAGGAAGGTTCATGAAAAGTCTCGTAATTCGGATGAAGGGGCGCGTGGCTGACATATTGACGGGGATGGATCTAGGACTATCTGCTGGTCAGAGCTTGATTAACAAAACCGAGTCAAGGTCTGGGGGCATGTTAGAAGATGATGATGGACAGATGGAGAGAAAATAATCACTCTGCGGCTCTCCTGCATCCTGTAATGTCATTTTCGTTTTTGTGAGGCCAACTTGATCCAAGTGCATGTCTCATCGACTTGTCAGTGCACGGACTACTAGAAGTCATACACTGACCACTCAAATCCCTCATGTTGGATGGTGACCCTGGGTGATTCCAGGCTGGTTTGATTTTTTGTATCGTTGTATTGGATAAACCTGCTGAGGGTACAAGAATAGCAGCGTCAGTTAGCTGACGTTGATGACTAGAACTGTAGATAAGAGGAATGAAACGGTGCACAGCTTAGTAAAGATTCTATTTATACATTTGCTGAACATTTTCATATCCCTTATTCAAAGTTTTACTGATGAAAATCCTCATAATACATGGTACTTAGACGGTTACACAAACACGCGTGCAAAGTTCTGCTACCACAAGTTCGGTTCGCTTTTATGTCACCCCGTAACACACCCCCTCTTAAGAGCGTTCTGCTATCAGAACAAGACTAATTATCCCAGGAGTCACACTTTGGTGAGCTTAATTCCTGGGCCACAAAGTTTGCCGTAACGTTGGACGAGCCCCCATTTTGTTACGAAGACAAATTATTCAGGGGAAAATACTTGCCCCATCCGGGAGTAGAAGCCATGTTGGTGGCGCACAAGTCCGGCATTCCAACCGCTTCGCTAGCAAAGCAAGTTTCACTAGCGAGACAGTTCGGTCCGCTTTTATGTCACCCCGTAACAATATATATATATATATATATATATATATATATATATATATATATATATATATATATATATATATATTCGTACTAATTGAGGACGCCACTATTTGAAAATAATTATACTTAACAAATTTGAGTTTACGGACATATAGACTATAGCATTGTTTAAATAGAAGCCCGCAAAGGCCCATTCTTGGCGTCAGATAGTGTAACGGGGCAGTCAGGGAACGGTCAGCAAGTTGTATTCCTGGTTCAGTCTACATTAATGTCAGAAGACTTCTCTATCATCTGGGTGTTAACTGTATGTACTGTGGATTGTGAAATAAACCAGTGATGCGTCCAAGGATTGTTCTGTTTCTTTTCATTTCACAAGGATAATATTTGCATCCGTAATCAAATTGTGAACAAGTGCAAGATGTAATCATGACATAGTCGCCAGCGTTTGCCAAGAACCGTGACCTTGACCTTGGACCGATCATGGCCAAAAAGAATAGGCTTGGACAGTTACCGATTTTACACTTTTCCGGTAAGTTTTAGATCAATTGCTGCAAAACTGCGAGCTGTAGAGTGCGGACAAACAGACCCACAAACAAACACACAAACAAACAAACAGACACGATGATTAGCCGCCAGCTATAATAATGTGTTTGATATATAGATTCATAAGATAAAATGAATTTACAACCCTTTTGCGTGCAGTAATCATACTGCACAAGTGTTCAGTTGCTTTAAATTGACAACAGGGGGCAGCAGCACCCAAGAAACCTGGTTTTGTGAGCTGAAAGTTATGATGAGGGAACCATCCGAAGCCGGACAGGTGCAGTAACTGTCTGTTTGGAACTTGCTTGTGGTCTGTAACACTGTTCTTCCCCTGACAATTGATCTCGTCTGAGACAGGTTTATGATATGTAAATCGTGCAAAATGAGGCATCGAGGGGACAAATTAGCTGGTATCTGTCTGGAGCCAGTAACCCCTAGTGGACGTCGATTGATTAATAGAACCTCGTCTGACTTTAGTATGACCCGTGTGATTAAAAATACAACAGTTCAACGAACACACACACGTATACCCATGGTGATCTAGAGTCAAAATCTACCGATCACTTTACAAAAAAAGTTCACCAAAATGTAATTAAGTGACATGTTAGTGAGATCCTTGATGGTATCATGAGAAAGGCTAGTCAATTTACCTGACGCGTCCCTTTGCCATCAATCTGTTTGTCACCTGATTTAGACATAATTACTACCCAAATCTGTTTCGAGGGTAAACCCACAAATTCTACAAGGTGACTTTCATTAAACAGAATTCTGTTTAAATTCAAAATGACACAATAATTATATAACAGTATTTGGGGTTTGCTGAGCTAACGCGATGACTTTTATTGGATATCAGTCGGGATATCAGTCGGGATATCAGTCGGATATCAGTTAGGATTCTGACTCATATTTGGTCTTTAACGTGATTGACGGCACTGACCATTAAGCTTCTTGGAGGTTATGTTGACTGCACCAGGTTAGGTCAGGTACCAAGTAACCAGCCTTATAGCAATACTCATCTTATCATTTTAACTGTGAAATGAATTCTGATCTCAAGACTCTGTCTTAAAATTTAAATTTTTCAACAAATATCCTGATTTTTTTCTTTTTCAATTGTCTTAAAGTAATAAAAAAAATTGCGTCAATATTGTATTATGAGACACCTTCGAAGCTCCCAATGCTTCAATCATTCATTTAATTCAGTTTAGGTCCACTAATAAAAGTCTTTATCTTTGACATTAAGAATCTTTAGCCATTTTGGGTATATTTGTTTAAACAGAGGTTTAAGTTTCGATATGTGTAAACGGTCCCAGGAAGAATTTGCGGTAGTGTCCGGGAGTAAAAAAAACCTACAGTCCTTTATACTGAGCGTCCCCGACTGCATGCTCCCTTTAGAATTTCTCCCTCACAAAATAATTAATATGTCAGGGAACAAAACATCCCATACCCTCGAACAAGAAACATGAACAGCTCCAATTTATTTCAGTCTGATAAATATTTCCAAATTTAGATTTTGTGTACGTAATAATTAAAGACGTTATAGATGGCACTGGGGAGTGTGGCCGAGTCGGACTTCGTCTGTACCCACAACTGCTGCTTCGGCCAAATAAAGTGGAAATGTAACGAGGACATGTAAAGGGGAAATGTAAAGGGGAAAGGTAAAGTGGGCACAGAGGATATCAGTGGGATTCTAATTGGTCCTGCAACATCCTTAGAAAGACCCCTACAGTGGCGACTATCTAGCTTTAAGGGTGTGGAAGGGGGGGGGGGGGGGGGCACCGTAGGTTAGGGCACCTTATATAGGTAACAAACCCACGAATAATAAAATATCATTTCCTCGAGTTAATTATAGTGCATATATATTTATAACATGTCTGATGTACGGCTGAGGTCATTTATAATAATGTATAACCCACCAGTAAATGCTGGCCCATCAACCAGATAAACAGGATTCGAACCAATGTCTATCAGTGGTGACATTGATAAACAACCCCCCCCCCCCCCCGAATCAATCCATGTTTCTATCTACCTGAAAAATGAAAATTTAAATTTTGATTACATAAAAAAATTAAAATTTTATTTTTCAAAAGGAAAGACACACAGTAGAGGAAAAAGGGGAAAAACGTTTATCATATATTGTCAAGTAGTTTTATATAACTGTAACTGGGGGCTTAAAAAAAGTCTACCTCTTGAAAATTAATTTTTTTAATGTCACAATGATGAGAAAATGAATGAAAAGTTAAAAAATATATATGCCATCGAAAAGATCACTGTGTCAGGTTTAAATTAATGTACACCTTATAGAGATTTATATGATTTTAAAACAACTTTGGATTGATTTAGATGTAGGGTTTTTTAACAATAATGACACCTTAAGTAATTTTTAGTTTTGAGTTCAGTATCTTAATTTGTCTGTCAACTAAAAAGTGCGGTCAGTCTAATCATATAAATGTATCCAATTCATATTCAACACATAGTAAACAACCCCATCACATAATCATTCACCGACAACAGGACAATCTGGCCAATATTACAATATTGCAAAATTCAAACCTGGCACGGTTTTTTATATTTGCTATACTGAATTTATATGAGCAAAAGCCGCCCTCTGGTGGATAGAAGGAGAACAACATTGCACAAAGATTTGACAAGTTCCATTACAAGCTGTGTATTTAGTCTTGGTACATTGCTACACACACCGTGCCACATACATACACACATCCTATATCGTATAGAAGTAAGCTAACTAATTTATACATGTTATGGCCAAACTATGGTATGTAACATTATATAGGTTAAGCCATATATTGTGTCAAATCAATGACACAAGATACAGAAAGGGCCCCAAGTAAAATAGCGAATGCCTAGTGGTGCTCATCAAGAACTTTAAAGCAGTCAGCCATAAAATATTGTTTTATGCTACTCACAGAAAGTCTTGAATGTCTGGAAAGAAGAGGTTATGCCACAAAATTTCAAGGATACTACAATTGCTGCACTAATATCAAGAGTAGCAATTCAGACAGTAAATCTGAGACACCCCTTTCCGATTTCTGTGACGATCTTGCCGTGTATCATCGAGGCAGGGATTATAAAAGCTCAGCTTCGCTGAGTAGGATATCATCTGGATGGAGAATTCCAGAATTCACAAGCTACTCCTATAATGGTGAAATCTGGTCAGGAAAAAGAAAGCAAGAAAGACTTCACGAACGATTTCAAAACTAAGGCTAATATCGTCAGCGCTGAAATCGTCCCACGCCTGTAGGTGTGGAAGATTAGGAGGAGGCAAGTTGGCATGCTCTAACGAAACAGGGAATCGACATCTTAGAAAAGAGCCACTGATAAAGCAGGTTAGAAGCACAAGAGAGGACTAATGAATGATGAGGAGTAAACTCTGAGTTTTATTCCATCATCCATTTAATGTCACTGTCGCAGAACATCTTCTGACAAGAAGTATACGCTGTATTTAACGTTTTCACTGCATAGGTGGCAGTCTTGGATGTCTTATTTGATACTTTAATCTACAATCTATTTTTGCTGCTCGTAATTTCTTATTTTGTATAACCTAAAACCTTGCGACCGACGTAGACATCAAACTCGCGTGTACCAACAGTAGTGTATTTGGAGGCCATCTTGGAAGTATAGGCTAAGGCCGCATGCTTATTCAATACAAAACAGATATGGCATGTAAAAAGAATAAGGTAAGTGGTTGCTTAACTATAAAGAGTTAACCAAAAAACGGAGTGAACCTCTAGCCAGAGTTGACCACGGAAGACGCTGACGCCGGGAGTACGTTATAAGCTTTCCTGAACTTACAACTGAACAAAATACAATTCCTCACAGCCATTTTATAAGATTTGGTAACCATTTTGGACGCCGTCTTGGATTTGCGACTAACATGACCATGTAATGATCCTCTCACTGGTTCTAATGAATTTTTGAACCCAAAAAACCTGCTTATAGATAAACATTTACACTCATGATGAAAAATAAATTATTTATGCCAATTTACGGGCTTGTCAGCCATATTGGACGCCATTTAAACAATATAAATATTTTGGAAGTCCCATTATCCTATAGAACAGATAATCACCCTTAAACAATAGCTTGCAATCTGCGGTGGATTACTCGTGTATTGACCAGTCTAGACACAAACGGTCCTACTGGAAATCGTATTTACTGGACGCAAGTCTGTGTCTCACAGAAAGTCGACTTCACAGGTGTGCGTGGGTTATGAACATTATAATGTATAACAAAAAGCTGACTAGACAGGTGTGCATGGGTTATAAACATTATCTTGTATCGCAGAAAGCCGACTACACAGGTGTGCGTGGGTTATGAACGTTATCTTGTATCATAGATAGCCGACTTCACAGGTGTGCGTTGGTTATGAACGTTATCTTGTATCACAGAAAGTCGACTTCACAGGTGTGCGTGGGTTATGAACGTTATCTTGTATCACAGAAAGCTGACTTCACAGGTGTGCGTGGGTTATGAACGTTATCTTGTATCACAGAAAGTCGACTTCACAGGTGTGCGTGGGTTATGAACGTTATCTTGTATTACAGAAATTCGACTTCACATGTGTGCGTAGGTTATGAAAGTTATATTGTATCGCAGAAAGCCGACTTCACAGGTGTGCGTGGGTTATGAACGTTATCTTGTATCACAGAAGGCCGACTTCACAGGTGTTTGTTGGTTATGAACGTTATCTTGTATCACAGAAGGCCGACTTCACAGGTGTGCGTAGGTTATGAACGTTATATTGTATCGCAGAAAGCCGACTTCACAGGTGTGCGTGGGTTATGAACGTTATCTTGTATCACAGAAAGCCAACTTCACAGGTGTGCGTAGGTTATGTTCGTGTGTTCCGTGCGTTCTCCTATATAAAGGATATAAGTTCACAGGTGTGCATTTGATATGAATGTTTTGACTGTCTCGTGCACAATGACAGAAAGCTGACTTCACAGATCTGCTTGTGTCATGAACGTTATCACGGAAAGGTTAGTTCACAGATTTGCATGTGTTCCGCCCGTTGACTCTCGCCGATCACAAGCACAGCTTTTGTTGAATATGACAGATCCATGGCGCAAACCACAATTTGGTCAATTTTATGCAAAGATTGCGGACGGAGGCTCCCACAGAAGCGAGAAGTCGATATGTCTGGGGTCACGTGACCAATAAATGCAATTTTTTTCGCCAGTCGAAAAGTTAATTTCCCTCCGTATCTCCCTGCAAAATTTGTGTAAAACATTATAACAAAAAATAATCCAATGGATACGTGGAATCAATATGTCAGTGTAACCATTTCTAAAGCTATCTAAATGAAGACAAGGCTTACAGGCCTAATGCGAACCTGTGCAATGGGATATACACCAGGTATAATGCTTCCATGCTGGACCGTTACTTTTCAAGAACATGTGTGACATGTAAATGTAGAATGCAAGCACTGAACATTTTGAAACTCAGTGAATGAACCAATTACACAAAAGTCACTGCTGAAATATGTCATGGGTGCGAACAACGCAAAAATTATTGTAAGTGGTACCACCAGTCTTGTGTATGAGAAAGCCATCACAGATGTAAGGAAAAATTTCAGGCAGATACGTCACACCAGTGTTAGGCTATGTGCACAAATGCATGAAACAACTAGAACATGAGTAGTCGACAAGTGACAATATCAGAGTGGTATAAGTGAAGTGAGGGATGGATTAATTCTTATGTCACACCACTCCTGAATATAGTGCACTAAAACTCTGAGAAAAGGGCATTAATTTATTCAAAGATAACACCTGCCGTCACATGTCTTGTTTATGAGAAAACTCTCCAAGATGGACTGACATGCCAAATTTCAGACTAATACTTTGAACCACTCCTGAGATATGAGCAATTTTCACCCAAAGCAAATGTACAGATGGACACCACAGGAAAACAATTACAGATGGCACCACTGGGTACAAGATGGAGAAGTCCAAGATCTATGGATATGTAAAATTTCAGGCCAATACAGAACACCGATCCTAAGGACTGAGCATTAATTTATTCTACAGACATAGGAATGTAGGTGACGCAACCTGTCTGGTTTAAGAAAAAAAAATCCAAGATGGGTGGACATGCCAAATTTCAGACCAATACATTGAACCACTCCTGAGATATGAGCAATTTTCACCCCAAGCACATATACAGATGGACCCCAGGGAAAAACGTTTGCAGATAGTGCCACCAGTCTTGAGTACATGATGGAGGAGTCCAAGTGTATGGATACGCACAATTTCAGGCCAATACTGTAAATCACTCCTGAGTAAAGGGCATTAATTTATTCTAGGAAAACTGAAAGGTTGGTACCACCTGACAGGTTTATGAGAAAATTCCCAATATGGGTGGACATGCCAAATTTCAGACCAATAACTTGAATCACTCATGAGATATGAGCAATTTCCACCAAAAGCACATGTACCGGTGGACGCCACGAGTATTAAGTATAAGATGGAGGAGACAGAGATCTATGAATATGCATAATTTCAGGCCAATACTGATGGCAGATTCTTGAGTATGGATACCCATTATTTAAAATCTAGTTCAACCATCTTTATATAGCCACAGAGCTGAATACTCATGATATTTAATATTTATCTGGTATGATGACTTATTCAAATAAATTTCTAAATTTTATAAAGGCTTTTGAAAAACATTCTTGTCAATTTTATCCAAAGATAACCTGAAATCTAAATGTCTAGTGGCATGATGTAATTGAAGCTGATAAATTGGTGGCATGCTACAGTAGAGCGCCGTTTTTCCGAAAGCGTCGGGGGACAAGCTTTTTGTTCGTAAAACGAACATTTGGAAATGCGGAAAAGTGTCTAGCGGCTAGTTGGTACGAAGTTAAATATTAACTTATTGTCATTTTACCCGAGGAATAAGGTGTTTCTTTCGATATTCGAAATTGACGACCTGGACTTAAAAAGATGTTGGATTATGCTCAATATTGGATTATTGCTGAGCATAATTGGCAAAGATCAGTCTAACCTGCTTTAAGGAAATGCGCGTGCTCTTTTTTTCATCAAATTCACTGGAGGGAAAGGTCAAATGACATCGCCAGTGTTTCTAATTTATCTACGTAATTAAAGACCGGTACATATAAAAGCTGCTCAAGCACAAACGTTTAATAAAATATATCTCACCAATGCTCATGCGAGTAAACTGCTCAGTTATTTGGCATGACATCCTGTCACCAGCCGACGAACTATGCTTGGTACAAACGAGATGTGGTTGATAACACACAAGTGCTCTGGGATAAACTGCTCAGTCGCTTGCTAGGGGTACAGGGAGCTGAGCGTTGCGGGGCTAGCTGTAGTTTTCACACCTTTGCCCAGGCGACAACATCGGCCCAGAATTAATTAATTAGGGTCACCAGTTGGCTAAACACAGGACTGCAGGCCTTGTGACTCGTAATTACAATACTCATTTCAGGTTTTTACTAACTTGAAATATATTTCGGAAATACTAATAAGTTTTCGGTTCCCCATTTAATTTTCGGAAAAACGAATTTTCGAAAATTTGTCATTCGGAAATACGGCGCTCTACTGTAGTTGTAACTGCTTCACACAGCTAAAATGTATGGTAAAACGACTCAATTTGCCCTCCATAATTCAGCCAAAACTCATTCAAGTGTAACATTGAAGTCGATTGCAATAAGACTATATTCTAGGGGTTTATTCTTGTTGAATATTAAACAAATTGGCTTAAGACGCGTCAGTCGAAAAAGTTTTGCAGGTTTATAACTCATAAAGGAAAATACAGCATACTCGCTAAGTTCAGCTTCCCGTAACTCAGCCAAAAATCACTGAACAACAACCATTTGAACAAACTTGAATTACCAACATCTGAGGATCATTAACGATATAAGAATTTGGCCCAGTGGTTTTTGTGAAGAAAATTTTGTAGAGACTGAGCTTAAAAAGGCTGTTTTTGGCATTTGACTAGATTCAGCTTACTCATAACTCGGCCAAAAGTCATTGAACAGAGACCTTTTGAACAAACTTCAGAAAGCACTACCCTAATATCATTTCTTTGCGATATTAAACAATTTGGCCATATGGTTTCAGAGAAGAAGTTTTTTTGTAGGTCTCAGTATGATACAGGCACCGATGACCCCCTTACAAAAAAGGCCAATGCAGGCGGCGCCACCAATACCTCAATTTCAGATGGGACTCTTATGACCAACATTGGCATAAAATTTGGTGATGAGAGCTCTAGCTGTTTCTGAGATTTTGATTTTAGTATGCTTTTTTTGGACAAATGACTAAGTTCAACTTCCTTTAACTCGGCAAAAACTCACCGAACTGGAACCATTCGAACAAACTTGAGAAAGATCGTTTCTGGAATTATTTCTGTGAAATATTGGACAATTTTGCTGGACGGTTTCGTAGAAGAAATTTTTAAAGGTTTTTAAGCTTTTTCCCTATAAAATTTAAGTTAATGCAGGTACCCAAAAAATAAGCTCAATCCAATAAAGTCTGACATGTGACTGATTTTTACATGCAATTAAGAGCTCCTAGCTCTTGCGGTTTCCGAGATGGCATGGGTTAACTAGACTGGTACCCTGCTCTATTCAGGCCCTCAAGCCAAGCATAGAGACAGGCGTACAACGCCATCTTAAGTACTCCCAGTTGCAACTCCTGACCTACCTGTAGACTGGTTCCAACTCCAGTCTGTACGCTCACATCGATTGTCATGGACGTTCTCGCGATCCTGGCTGGTTATCCGTGAAGATTACTTATAAAATTACTTTCTTTAGTTCTTTAAAGTTTCCAAATATTGAAAAATGAGTTTTTGCACAAAAATTGACTGATGGATGTGTAGATGATACGAATCATACGATATACTGAATACTTTATATTGGTATTGGTTTATTATCAATATCTATTAATCTAATCATAAATGTCACACGAAATGTACAGCCAACTTTTAACAACTTCTCTGAGCAAACAAAATGCTTTTTTTTTAATCATATATAAATCATACTTGAGTTGGAACCAGTCTGCCGGGAGTCCTGAAGATGGCGTTGTACGCCCGTCTCTATGATTGGCCTAGAGCAGCGGTGCCATAATAGAGCGGGGTACCAGTCTATGGGTTAACCTGCTCGCAACCATGTACGGCGGACGCCGGACGGAAGACGCTGCGCCATCGCATAAGCTCAAAGGTTCGCTAAAAAACATGACAGGCAAAGACGTGAAATTTCAACATAAATAATATATATAGAGATTGCATAGCTACCAAATAAATGAATTAATTAATATTTACTCTAAGCTAATTTATTTTCATTTTATTTACCTATGATATGGAACGATGTGATATGCCTCTCTGCCGGTAACACTGCTATTAGCCAGGAGCGCGTCTCCAGTCCCGTGATCAGACAGGTGTTAGGGTCACCGTCTAGTGCCAGGGACCCGTAACTATTCCATGTTGTACTCATATAATTATTACACAATGGCCTCGAGCAGTTGCTTTTTACAATACTGTCATTAGGGGCAGTAGTTGTGCCTGGGGCTTGTGTGGTCACAGCAGATGTGCCTAGGGCTTGTGTGGTCACAGCAGATGTGTCTGGAGCTTGTGTGGTCAAAGCAGATGTGCCTTGGGTTTGTGTGGTCACATAAGATGTGCTCGGGGCTTGTGTGGTCATAGTAGTTGTTGGCGGGGCTTGTATGGTCGCAGTGGTTGTGGGCGGGGTTAATGTGGTCATGGCAGATTTGCCTGGGGCTTGCGTGGTCACAGTAGTTGTGGGCGGGGCTTGTGTGGTCACAGCAGATGTGCCTGGGGCTTGTGTGGTCACAGCAGATGTGCCTTGGGTTTGTGTGGTCACATAAGATGTGCTCGGGGCTTGTGTGGTCATAGTAGTTGTTGGTGGGGCTTGTGTAGTCACAGCAGTTGTGGGCGGAGCTTGTGTTGTCACTGTAGTTGTGAGCGGGGTTTGTGTAGTCACAGCAGTTGAGGTCGGGGCTTGAGTTGTTGGCAAGACTTGGGTCGTCACAGGAGCCGTAGGATTGATGGTGGTACTACCACAGTGAGACGACGCAGGTGGATTTTTTCCGACGGCATTAACGTCTGAAGAATAAAAATAAAGATACGTTTGTTACACCAGCATCCGTCCTTACTGTGGTGTTGATAAAATACTGCATGATGCTCTTCCAAAGTCATTCTCAGTCAATGAAGTGACCAAAAACAAACTCGTTTAAATTTACTTGTTTTAATGTTTCCCAATCAAAACGGTCTTGCACGGATATGAAAGCCAATTTTCATTTCACAGAGTTTTCAATAGTATTCTTTTCAGGGTCAGGGTTACTCATGGCGCACGATTATACAAAGGACCTGGACCAAATCAATCTCAAGACTCCCTGAAACTACTTATTTTGCGAATGATTTCCATGAGAAAATCTACACTAATCATTGTTCATAGCTATGACCAATATGTATACAATTCGTCCCTTACATGTTAAATATAAATTTGTGTGTGCCGAAAATTACAATTCACCATACAACTGCACGTGGAGTTGACAATAAGAAATGAAGATACCTCTAAATCCGAGAGGATAACTCTGTCCAAGGTACGCCATGTGACCGTGTATGTACGCCCCCATGCCGACTGTGGAGTCTTGGTGGGAGAGGAGGTGTGACCCGGAGCTGATGAGTCTGGTGGCGTAGCTGTGAGTGCCGTCCGGTACCGTGGTCCAGGTCAGTGAGGACTGGCTCACTCCGTCAAGCAACACGCCGTCCGTCTTACATTTAGGAACAAACATCGTCAGGTAGTTGTCCGTTTCTTTACTTGAATCCCCCCTGGCGGTCTTCCATGTCATCTTATTGAGGAATGCCTCACAAGGGACAACAATTAAACTGGAGGGATCGGTGAGCATTCCGTCTAGAGTATGGCCTTTGTTGTACTGTACGACAAGGCAAGGGATGCTGCAGTTCACCTCGAGGACTGTGCCCGGAATGTCCAGCTCTTGGTACTCCCCGACATCAAGACTGAACGGACCTGATCCAGACGTTGTAACGGCCGTGTTATCCTGCGAGGCGATGATCCGGACACGATATCCAGTAGATGCCTGGCGACCACCAATGGCGGGCACGTAGTACCGGACTCCTAATGATGTGACAGGGGGTATCCCGGACTGCATGTGATCCCACCAGTTGTAGCCAGTAGGCACGTAGGCCCCATTATGCCCAGAATACACAGCGACTGGCTTGTTTGTTTGAATTATGGTCCCTGTGCAGTCAGATCCGTAATACGTGTAAGCCTGGTGAGCATTCAGGTTTATCCTGACCGGGTTTTCATGTCCAGGTTGTGACGTCTTCTTCTTAAAAATGTCCACTTGTGTGTATTCGGCAGCCACGACAGAGTATTCACTTCCGGTTCCGGTGTAACATGCTACCATGAATTTGGTTGCAGATGGTGTTAGTGGTATGGCCATGAAGGCGTCACCACTGTAGAAGTAGGAATTGGATCCATGGACGACAAAGTTGTCGGTAGACTGCAGTAAGATGCCTCTATATAAAGTGCTTGTGCTTGTGGGTGTTCTGAACCCTGTAGATAATTGTATCCGTGTTGTGGTATCCTGTGTCACACTGAAGTCAGCATTAGCAGTTGAAGTCGTCACCTGAAAGAGTCAGATACAGGAGCTGATGACGTCATTTAGGAAGCTGTGACAGTCGTCACCCGAACAGTTAGATGCAAGAATCAGTTATCATCGTCAGCTGAATGACTGTATAACCCGATAACGCTCAGAGAGCGCATACCTCTACCAACATCTATGTCCACATTCAGGTCTGAACAAAAAATTTAACCAACCCTTGGCCATCCCTTCCATCCTGATTCATAGAAATTATTTGAATATATATTGTATAGTATTGACCCAAAAAAATATCATTTGAAACATAAAAACTAGAATGCCTGATGTCCATCTATAATTTTTTTTGGTGACAGAAACAGAAACTATCAAAGATGCCCAATTGCTCTCGGTTTGCTCAGGCTCTGACTGACCTGAGGTGCATTTAACGAGTGCTCGAGCAGAGACGTGGGAGGGGCGGGATAATAATGGCTTAAAATCTAGCTCTTATCGTAAACGAAATATCGTGATCCGTAGTATCATGTAATGGGGCACCTCAGCAGATGTCTTCATTGTTAATTACGGAAACCGCTATTGTATATCAGCGCCATCTTGTGTTCATTTAGTGAAACATAATGTATATGTAAAGCATTAAAACTGGCTAATTCCCTCGGATAGTTTTGTACATTTGAGTGGATCGCCAACAGGAATACATATCAGTTTCACTGCATTGAGCTGAAATATGAAAAGAGATTTATCTTAAACTTCTAAATCGCTAACGTTTCATTACTAGATGGCGCTGAGAAGCATAAGCGGTAATAACCGTAAATGACAATTATCGAGTTCAAAGGTACCCCAGAATGTATTGGTACAGCCCCAAGACAAATGCAAACGTCACACAGGGAGCAGTCAGACCAACCGTCCCACCGCGGTGTCAAGCAGGGAAGATCAATGGGTCACACAAAAAAATATCTAACTGGGCCTTTGCCGGAAGCGCCGTTGGCCGACAACCTCCTGTTTTAGGTACGTGGGGGGGGGGTTAGGGGCTGTCCACATTGTATCTGCAAAGCTTATTAATTCAAGGTTACACTTCCATTCTCATAACGCCATTGTCATTGATCCTATTTTGCACCTAACGTCAATGACATTTTACAATGACTTCGACGTTGGCAGTTTAAAATGGTATTCATATGACGTGTTTGACTTAAATATTCTCAGACCATTTCTTCACAATGAGAAAAAAGTGCTGACACTGGAATTCTTTATATTTCAGTATAATAATCGAAAGGTAATAAACGATAAAATCAAAATAAATGCAGAAATAAACATTTCAGTTACAAACAGAAAGTAACAGAAAATTCGCAGACGCTGTTAGGAAAAATGGTCCTGTCAGAGATGTAGCGCCATATCTGATTCATTTTGGAAACTGTGCCGTTTCTAGAATATATGACTGAATGTTAAAAAAATGCCTAAAACATGTATGACAGTAATGTTTAACCATCTTAAAATTGAACTAAGAGTTTATCCCTGATACCGATAAATTTACATATGGAGCACTAACTGAATGTTTAGAATATGACAAAGCACAACCCTATTGCAGGCATTGTCTGTTGACTGGGGATGATGTTAATTAGGCCTTGTATGACTGACATGTTCAGTCTTCTGGATTTCATGTTTTATATACACGCACTTGAGAATAATCCAAAAGACAGGACTTGTGGTTCAGACATTAGGGGGAGCGAATCTGTGATATCCTAATTGGCCCTTTATGATACTGACGGGGATCGAACCCGAAGTCAACATTTGCTTGTATATCCTACCACACAGACGCGCGTCTCATGGAAACATGTGACCTATGTCACGAAGCTCAGCTTAATCTGACACATTAAAAAAATGACACATAACAGTTTAATACTTATTACTTTATAAAATCTATAAACCCATGTTGACATTTTTCTCTGCAGTTTCAAGGTCAGCAAATAAGGCCAAGGTCTTGGCTTTTTATACATTTCTTTATTTTTTTAGGGTCAGTTGTCATTCCATTGGATTTAAAAAAAACACACACCATATAAACCTTTTAACCTTTTAAATCTATAAACCTATTTTGACATATTTTGTTAGTATATTCAATAAGTTTAAACATAAACCTTGGTATATTCAAGGTAAACAGGAAAGATCTAGGTCTTGGCTTTTAATATGTCTTGATTTTACTATTGCCAGTTGTCCTTCGATCGAGATTTCAGGAAGAAAGCATGCAACATACTTCAACATACAAGATACTACAAAAGCATGTCATGGATTATTCTAGAAATGTGTCTCGAACAGCTACACATTTTACATACATGACAGTTATGTCCCGAAGCGATGATTTTGCCCCAGCCCAAGAGATAATGATCCATCCCGTAAAAATTTGCACTTGTTTTAAAAGTTCTATATTCCAGAACAACAACTCTCTGATCATCAACAAATGTTTGTTACTGTGGGGCAGATGTTGAAAATTGTGAGAATGTTACGGTGAACCCAGGGGCGTCAATATAGGGGGGATGGGGGTATATATACCCCCACTTTTTGGCAAGGGGTGGATGGCTAATGTAATCTCCCCCCCCCCAACTTTTCAGAGAATAATATTATAATAGTGCAAATGAAATATAATAATATATATAATTAAAGACTTTGGATCCATTTACTAAAAAAATTATTTCTAAACCTTGCTTTGAATTACAAATTAAGTAATTTATTTTCTATTACAATATTATAATTATTTCAAATATGAATAAGTATATACATATATATATATATATATATATATAATCATAAAAATATATAGATATAAATTAATATATACACATAAATAAATATATATATATATATATTTGAATTTGTTACTCAGAGACGCTGAAAAAGGTATATGTGTGTGTGTGTGTATTTAAAAATAAAATGTCATCCCCCCCCCCCATCCTGGAAGAAAAATTGACGCCACTGGATGAACCTTTCATGATAGCGCAAGAAAATGGTGATGACTATATTTGATATATTTAATTTCATTTTCGAATTATTACAATAAATAATTTTGTTTGGCTGCATGACAAATAATGATGCTCATTTTTAATTTTTGGAAGGTAAAAAAAACCGAAAACTTGAAAAAAAACGTACATTTTACACTTTACCTTGAGTGCAATACATGTTTAACAATTTCAATGTCCTGAGCTTCCATATTTATTACCACTTTTCTTCAAGAAAATCACACGGCGGATTATAACTGACCGTGAACTATCAGTTCAGTGCATTAACCGTTTATGGCCATGACTTGCATTATAATATGGACCTCAGAAAAGTTTACAAACAAAATACTACTGACCAAGGATACAGGGCGTCCTTGACCTATGGCCCAAAAAAAAGAAGAAATGGTAAACACCATGGCCTTGACCTTTTTTGGGACCTTGAAACTGTAAGGAAATAGAGCAGCAAGTGTTTTAAGATCGAGATGGTTATCAGTTTTAGAAACTATGCATATTGCCAACTCTGTTCATAATAATCCCACAGAATGACAACTGACCCGGAAAAAAATTATAAAAACCGTGCCCTTGACCTTATTTGTTCACCATGATTCTGCAGATAAACGATGTCAATATGATTCTTTATATTAATATTGTTATAAGCTTTAAAATCATGTATTTTGCTTCCTTTAGACATGAAAATCCCCATGGAATGAAGAACAGATACTTTATATTGATATTGTTATAAGCTTTAAAATTATGCATTTTGCTTCCTTTGACATGAAAATCCGCATGTAATGAAGACTGATCCGGAGAAAAATAAATATTAAAAGCCATGACTTTGATCTGCAGGGAAAATTTGACAACATGTATGTTTACTTTGATATGGTTATAAGCTTTAAAATGATGTATGTTTCAAGCTTTTTTTCATGAAAATCCAATAGAATGCTATATGATCTATACAAAATAAATATCAAAAGCCATGACTTTGACCACATGCCCTTGAATTGCCATTAGTGTAGATTTCGTTTAAATTTATTACCTTATTACTATTACTTATCCGACATTTTCTTGCGTTTTCCACACTATATGGTCTATCTCTATATCATTTACTAAATATTTGGGATAGGCAGGCAAGAAGCCCCCGTCATTAGGTCCGACAGCCATGATATAGCAAACGAGGAAGCGCTTTCTAATATATGTTTGCTAATATATGATATGTTTACTAATGGAGTCTTCAGATGGTGACACTGCTGACGTAACAACGGTTCAGCCAATTACGCTTGTGCTTCAAATTTAGCCAGAAACCGATGTGCCATGGCTGTCGGACCTAACGAGATCTTTAAAATATTATATGTTGCCAGCTTTTGTCTTGAAAATCCGACAGAATGATAAATAACCCTGCAGAAAATAAAGAATTATTTAAAGCCATGACTTTGACTTTTTCTGTCGACCTGGAAACCCAAAGGAAAATGGCAACATGGTTTTTGGTTCATTAAATATATTGTATGTTGCCAGCTCCAGCGTCTGAAATTTATGGTAAACACACTTATACTCTGGGGTGCTCTGGTGAAGATGTTAAGTGACGTACGTGCACTGTGACGTCACTCTCCGTGGCCGACATGTGTATGTCACACACCCCGCTGGAGGAGCCCGCGTTGTTCATAAACACCACCAGGTACTTGTTGTGAGCAGCCACGGCCAGACCTGAAACACACAGTTAAATAAGGAACCAAACGACAAAAAATCACTCAAACAAAGTCTGGTTAAGACCCAGAAACCTCAAGAACTATCTATGATTTTCATTTTCATGATGGAGATAATTACTTTTAACATATTGTTGTCACCATAAAATAATTGTTTATTCAAATGTTTTCTTCCTTGTCAAATATATGAAATTATCTAAAGACCGCGTTGCCATACGTAAATGTCAACATAAAATATGGTGGTAAATTGAAAGCGAAGGCCCCTGTGTCAAAAATATGTTTTTTTTTAATTAGTTAAATAGCTTATTTCGAATCCGGTGATAGTAAATTCTATTCCACAGTGGACGCCCATTGAAATTATAATATTATTATAAACTGAGAGATCACTTTCCGATATTAAGCCACAAAGAAGGAATAAAGCATAGGCCTTACTTTCTTATTGGCTAGAATTAAAATAAAGAAAATTGTTTTATAATACGTTGTTGATGCAACAAAAACAATGTCTGACAGGACCTTTTGGCAACATCCAAATATCATCGGCGAAGGTCAAGGTCACTGGTGAATGGCACAAAGAACTGCGTTATAAAGCAGATTATTTTATGTTCAGTATCAAATATATATATATATAAAAGTGAGATTATTTTATTAATTTTCCTTTCTTATATCAGGCCTTCAGTTCCTTAACCACTTAAGTGTAAAAAAAACTGGTAAAATCCAGGATTGTGGAAATAAATGATTATTTTCAGTAGGAACCAACAGTAGGACTTTAGTCCGCGTGACCTTGCAACTGGTAATAACTAACTGTTTGATGGATGTACAGAATGAGCAATAGGAAAAGTGATAATATAAATACCTATTAACTCCAGTAGCAACCAAATCTGAATCATACCGCCTCCTTGCTGTTTTATAAGCCCCACAAAAGTTGCTGTCGTCTATACAAAGTACAGCGTTGAACTGACATATATCTAGTTTTCCTATATCTGAAGGCTAATAGTCGGCGGCGCCACGTGGAGTCATTGATCCGTCCCTGAAATCAAACATATCCCGGTCTCTACGTTACCTAATGATGGCAGGTGACAAAAAAAAAAATCCTCGGCCCGCATTCAGGAACGATTGGTGTTAATATATTTCAGATCAAAGCGAATTCTCTGAAGCAAGTCCGGAATGAACTCGACGTGTCAGACACGCTCCCATAGAAACTCTCTATTCATCTGATTAGGACTTTGAAAATGTATCAATACTTTAAAACTCATTTTGTCACTGTTCCTGTTTCAGTACCCTGTCATGTATCGATCGTGGTATGTGTCCCAAAGGATTTTCACCTTTTGCATGATAACCAAATAATAAACTGGCAAAGATAAAAAGTTTCCAAGACAGAAGGCTGTATCGGCTTGTATGCAAAGTAGTACCAAATGTGTTGACTGCCTTAATTTAAAAATCATGCACTATCGTTAATCATTTTAAATAAAAAAAGATAAGACGTAAATATATGTATCGTTGCCAGGTCCGGTCACCTATTGATTTGTATTATGCCTGTTGTGGTATAAAACCGAACTCTTTTTGTTAAAAAACAGTTGCTTTTTCGGTTGAGTTTAAGCGATACAGCGCCATCATTGCTGTAAAGTTATATGCTTCTGTACTTAAAATCAAGGTTCTGTCTTATTGAAAACAAAATGATTCATCCTCAACAGCATGTCACTGTGGCTCATTTTAAATTAAATCTTCTTAATTAATACATTTTTAAATCATCCACTGACACCGTTTGTAGGGGGGGTGATTTAAAGGGGACTCATTAAATACATAGACCTAAACAGCATGACTAGAGCCTCCAATGTATACTGTCCAGCACAGGAACGGTTCCTTTTGCAGATTTTGGTGTTCTAAAGGCTCTTTTTGTATGGTTGTCATTCTTGCCCTGATAAACAACTCTTTGTGATCGTGCGAAATCGTACGTTACATCTGCACAAGGAGGCCAGAGGCAGCGCCATTGCCCCCCCCCCCCCCCCGAAAAAAAAGTGACATGGTCATAATGCCTACACACAAATAGTCTCGGCTTAAGCGCATAAGATAAAAAGGCAAAGATTGGATGCATAATTAAATTTATTAATGATTGGGCCAATCGAAATAAAAATTTTAAAAAATGTCACATCCCCGATGATGCTTATGTAAAAATATTGCCGACCAAATGTGAGCGGAAGCAGGTTTGCCAAGGAGAGAAGAACCGCGATTCGATTTTTTACCATAGTTCGCACCAATCAATTAACGTGTATCATTTTGATGGCCATATACTGCCACTGTCTTTCACTAAACGTAGTGAAGTTTGATTGGTTAATCCTAAATCTTTGATATCTAAGACGCGAACGTGACCAATGAGCAGTTTCTCTTATTTGTATCACAGTAGCGATTTTCTGTAAACGGCTTCAAATTGAGTAAATATTTAGGGAAAAAAATGCAACTGAACTTAAGACGAAAAACCACTTACGCTACTTTTTCAATTCGTTGTTTCATGCAAACCCAAAGAACATAATGCTTCAAATAATTTGATATGTTGAAAAATGAAAACAAAATAAAAGAGTACACCGTCACAAGCGTTTTAAGCTCAGCTGACTATAAGTCATCTGGGCTATAGTCATCGTCCTTTGTCCGTCCGTCCGGCCATCCGTCCGTTAACAGTGCACGTTTTGAAACCGTTAGACGTACGAATCATAAATTCGGCATACAGTTAGATGTCCCAAAAAAACTCCTACCATACCGAACACTGGGTCAGTAGGTCTTCTTCCCTCCGAGATATTTTCCATTTATAACCAACTGTAACACTTCAAGACTACCTAATATCAAAACCACTGATATGATATATATAACATTTAAAATAACCATTCTTCTATATATTTTCTATGTACAGTCGAGCCCACTTTGTGTCATATCGGTTAATAGAAAATCCCGCTTATTGTCACAAAAATCTGAATTCCCAAACCATTTCCTATATAAACAATGGTAAATCTGACCGTTTAATATCATGGAATATTGTCATAATCCCGTTTATTGTCATGCTTGGAACCAATGGCAGTGATACCAGATCGCAGTTAATATCACATCAGACGCCTACACGGCGATCAACGAGGCCAAGAGCCTGTAATCGGTCAGGCGTATCAAACGATCTCATCTCCCACCTGTGTTCTGCAGGCAAGTGCAGTGATGCATGCAGGTCCGGCCCGTCACTTAGCTAATTAACGTCTTAAGATACCACGGTAATCCAGATCATTGCGTTTCTTCGTACATAAACAAGGGCGATGTTTGCGATCACATGTCATACATAATGAACTCCTGGCCTTTACCAGGCCGTGGTTTGCACCTCGGTGAAATTTCGCTGAAATGATATGAAGCTCTGAACGTTGCTTTCTACTGGAAATCTCCTTTAACGGTCCACGATAGCTGGAGGTTTTGTGAGCACCGGAGGAGATACTCGGTCCAAAACCTCAATCGCGGCGAAACTTCAGAAAGTTGACAATGGCATGACACTGATGCCCGCTCCCCTAACAGTCCTATCATAAAGACGTTCATAGAAGTTTTAGTAATTAATAAGATACCCGAAAATAAGGCACCAGAGTCGGGAAAATAATAATTTAGGGAAATAGTTTGCCTACACATAACGTTATAGCCTTGCCGCATATTTTTTCAGACATTTGACCTCATGACCAAGACCTACGTCTCTTCCTGTTAGCAAGTCGGATTTTTGTCAGTTATTGCGGCATGCGGCACAAAACTTACAGGAAATAAATTGCC
Organism: Sipunculus nudus; assembly: GCA_026874595.1. Taxonomy (NCBI): domain Eukaryota; kingdom Metazoa; phylum Annelida; class Sipuncula; order Golfingiida; family Sipunculidae; genus Sipunculus; species Sipunculus nudus. Next base: position 46,872,897 of record CM049314.1, on the reverse strand, counting down.
AGGTACGCATAAACGTAATTTGATATGCCGTTGTGCAATAAAAATATTCATAAACGTTTCTGTTTCCTTTTTGTTGATGATTTATTAAATATCGTTTGAGACATAACGCTTCTTCTATGACTCAAAAATACATCGATGTTGAAGCCCGCATAATGTCACATCCCGGTTATTATCATAATGTATGCATGCACCACCGACATGACAATAAGCGGGCTTCACTGTACATACCAGGAATTAGGTCAGTTTTGTGTAATCTCTTGAAGTTATGGGCCCGAACATAATGCACATATTAATCAGAGAATATTTTTACTCACTTAACATTAAAAATTGTTGAAGCTACAAAGACTTTTAAGCTTAACTGACTGTAAGTTAACTGAGCTTTCGCGATCGGTCAGCGTCCATCTTCCGTCTTTCTGTCTGTCTGTCTGTTCGTCTGTCTGTTAGACTGTCATGTTTTGACACCATTGACCGTAGAACCTGTAACTGAAAATCCAGGGAGCGCCATGAAAAATCTCCATGGAAACCTGAAATTAGGTCATTATGACCTATAACTTTCGAGCTTAGGGGCTCGTAAGTACCCCCCCCCCCCCCGAAATAATTAAAAAATTGGTACAAACCCTTCAGTTTATTGACAATCAATGCATATATTATTGCTCTATATCTTGGCTTGTATGTTGACCATGACTAGGGTGGTCAGTTCCCGAAAACTGGCGTCGCCACTTGCATTGTTTTTCTAATTTTTACGATTGTTTTTTTATGTTTTAGAGACCATGCAATGACAGCAATTTAGTCCGTTTCTCGACTGCGGTTTCATCTAGTGTTCAGAAACTTCGCGTGTTTAATGATTGTGACTAGTTTCTTCAGTTCCTGAAGACGAGTGGCGCCACCTATATTTTTTTCTATTTTTTTTTCGCGTTTTTTTTTCTTTATTTTGAGACTGCCAAATGATATTGATGATATAAGATTTGCAACTGTAGCTTCAGCTAGTGAGCTTGTGTGTTATTATGGTCCCACTTGAGTAAGCGGATGCCCTATGGTAATCACCCTGTCTGTCCGTTTTTCCTACTGTTTGTCTTTCTGTATGTCCGTCATATTTGTTTCCTGATGATAGTTGCAGTTTAGATTGACATATGGATTTCAAACTTGACTAACATATGGCCCACTTTTAACGCAAGGAACCTGTCGATTTTGAGGTCATGAGGTCAAAGGTGAAGATAAACCCAACCCACTTATTAAGAAAATGGTGGATGCATTTAAACCACCCTTTTCATTCCAAACCTTCCATCTTACACACTTAAATGACCTGTATGCAGGAAATGAACCTGATTGATTTTCGGGTCACAAGGTCAAAGTCACAGTGGCCATCTGTCGACATTTTTTTCTGAATAATAATTCCAGTTTTTGGATTAATATATTGGTTTTAAACTTGATTTATATAAGGCCTACCAATAAAGTAAGAACCCTTTTTTTGGGTCATGAGGTCAAAGGTCAAGGTCACAGGGTAGAAGGCTTTGTTTATTTTTATGTCAAATTACAGTCTGAATCAAGATCAAGGTTTGGAACGGTCTGATTCTCGATTGGGATTTATTAATGGAATACTCATAATCAATTTCAGCTGAGCGACGTGACCCACAGGTCCTTTGTTTTATTTTATCTGCATGCATAATCTCATACACATTTCAGAAAGTTTGTTGCTACTGATATCCATTTCTGTGGTTACGCACCCCCCCCCCAAACACACACACCTACAAACCTTTCTTCCCTGAGGTGTCAGTCCAGAGTTCGAAGTCCTGTTTGGCGTGTAGCACGTGGCGTAATGCTGATGGGTTTGGTCTGAATGACCGCGGCCGGCCTATATAAATATCGTTTTTTTAAATAAACGTTCTAATAAAAAAAGAGAGTTGTGTTGATACGTTGATATATATATATATATATATATATATATAGAAGGTAGAGTTACCCTCCGTTGTTTTTCTTCAGAGTTATATATATATATTTATAATTTTTTGGTGGATGAAACCGCCTCCATTTTGTATTGCTTACTTAAGTACGTATATGTACATCTGCAGAATTCCATTCTGGTTTCGGATGACGTGACAGGGCAGTATCACACGCTTCCTCTCACTTTATATCCTAGCGTCAACCAGGCCTGGTGACCCGCGGGCCCTGGGTGCGTAATTATCCCCATTGCTGGGTCGGCTTTGGGTCATGCAGAAGCCGGTTTCAATTATACGCCTTATATTAACTTGTAAAAAATGTAATGTAGGAGACGATCTAATCCGCGGCCATATGTGTATATTGATAGCATGTCAGCACATTACCGCAATTCCCACCTTAGTATGTCAAATATTTTACTTTTCTTCCATGGTAATTGTCTGCAATAGCTAGTTGAATATTTGTTTACAAGAAGCAGGTTCGACGCAAATTTTTCGAAAAAAAGTAAACCAGTCTGGACGAACGATCTTTTGCCATATCTCATCTTCCTAACCAGGATTTATCGTCAGTTTTATTTTTTTCGTAAAACGAAGGAATACGTTTGCTTTCGCTGTCAAACAACTAATATTGATAATGAAAACCAAGCTTTACCTGATGTGTCATTTCAAAAGGGAGAAAGCTGCCCGAACAGCATGTTACAAAGGAGGCATTTAAAGACGATCAACAACACAATAAAAATGACATATAGAAGACATTAGATTTGGGCATTTTACCAGTATTATAATAAATACCGAGATATTTTAACTGTATTTATCATCATGGGTACTATAGTAAACAGGTATATTTGTTTGGTTTCATTTATCTGTTTGCTTATCTAGTTTATGGGGAGAGCAATGTTAAAATTGTGATAATTTGTAAATACATTGCATTGATTCAGTTTGATTACATATTCAATAATAACACAAATAATTTAGTGTGATCTACAGGTAGCCAGATTGATATGGTTTAAAATATTCTGATGAATTCCATTATTCATGGACGTCGTCCTCCAGATCGTGCAAATCGGTGGCCATGATATACGCTGGATAACGACGGTTACGGCATTTTTCTATTATCTTGTCCTCAACCTTGCAGCAAGAAACATTGTATTAAACTACTGACTCTCCGTTTCTATCCAGAGCCCACTCTTATTACCAATATATGGACTGACCGTAAACAAAACATCCCGCTTTTTGACTCGCAATATCTCGTTGGCAAATGTAGCATTAGTGATTCCAAAGAAACTTTTCATGGTGTAACATTTAGACAGTGTTTTAGTTACGACTAAAATAGTACATCAGCCAGAGGGTTCATCGGTACTAAACAGGTGACAATTGCTATCAATAATTTTTGAAAGGTGTATGTGTATAGATAATAGAAATGCCTGATAGCAGTATGAAAGTGGTAGCTTTCTGTAAAATATCAGCCTGTTTTGAAATGTACTTGCACCGAAATTGCGATTTTGCGAGACACAGTTATATATAAATATTATTTAGTGATAACATCTTATATAATGCCTGTTTTAAAACAAGTTTGATGTCAGTTGATAGTAGACATTTATAGCTTTCATCTGGTGTGTCATTCATGTATATAGCTTTCCAAATTCTAAAGATATGATTACTTTTCTTCACCCTGTATCATAGCAATTTGTATGATATTAGCTAATTTATTAAAAACACAAGGTGTATTTCTGATAAGATCAACCGTGACCAGTTTGGTTTTAAAAGTTATTAATAAAGTCTGAAGTCTATTAGCTGAAAAAAAAAACATGTCTGGCACCCAACTACAATTTGTGGATTTGGGCGTGGTCACAGAAAGGTGTTATTCCGTTCTTTAGTTAGCCGATACATGTCCCATTGCCACCAACTGTCCACAGAAAAAAATGCCTGGTTATTGTTTTGAGCACTTTTGTGTCGCATACCCACGCACTTATTGAATCCTGATTGGTTTATAATCCCAATTATTCCACATTTTCGACAGGAGAGAGATTTCTAAATAAATATTATTTTCTATAACTGAAACCAGATGTTCATTTGAATAGTGGGGCAAACAGTGTTTTAACGCGAATATATACCAGTTTGCTATATAGCCAGTAAGTGCAATAACTCATCCTGTTCCGGTTTTATGTTAAAACAAAGTCCAGAAAATGCTAGTGATAAACTCAAATTAATAAAATCAGTCGTTAAAGTTGAACAAATCTAATTTAATTCTAACCTGCTTTGACTCAGGAGTTCAGGGATTATGTTTCAAACTAAACCCTAGCAGTCCAGTGTCAACCAACTTTACCGGATTGGAAGACATACATGGTTCGCCTTGGGCTATGTACTTGCACCAGAGAGTGCCATTAAGATCATTTTGTTAAAATCTTTAAAATGCAATATTTCACTGAACGGTCAAAACAACAAGTGTCCCCTGTAATTCCCCAGGTTTGAAGGAGATCATGTTAATCACTGACTGTTGTACTGGCCGAACAATTGTAATATCAATGGGGTTTATGGTTTTGCCCTTAAGAGAATATCATCTCTCGCTCAGTAGGATATAATTGTAACTGTTAGATTACAAAATGTAGATACATATTCTAAAACAGTTTTGTTTTTATATTTGAGTTTTTTTTTTTGTTTTTCAGTAGAAACACATAATAATAAACGTGAAAGTAAATGATTTGTCATTCTCCTGGTGATTTCTATTTTAATTCCTTGCAAGTGCTAACTTTCTTATGATTTGATTTGGCAAGGTAGCCAGGCTTGAAATAACTATAAGATATAGTAGACTTATAAAAGCCCCGGTGATAATCCAAAATAAAAATGACGCAATGATTTTCATATTCCACACGGTGCTATCTTTCCAACCATGCAAAACAGAACTCATCAGATTTGATGTTTTTCTGTCAGAAAGCGATCGCATATTTATATGATTATGAACTTATAAACTGATATTGCTTATTTTTCCTTTAAACTAACATTGACTATTACTCAGTTTTATTTTGGAATATGGAAGTTTAAAATACACAAGGGCCTAGTTGTGAAATAATATAACAAAAAATTCTTTAAAGAGTCTTTATCACACAGCAAACATTCACGCTGAACATAAGTACATGTTCATAAGTTCATGTTTACATAAGTAAACATATTCTATATCTTAAATACATAATATTCTGTTACCTCTTCTGTTGATTTTAAATGTTAACTTTACTAAGTGCCCCGCTGGTCATAATGCTCAGCTGAATCTATATTGGTCAGGGGATCTAATTCTTATTGATTTAGGAGAGTTTATGAGAACCTGTATACACAAGTCTAGCGATTACGAATTGTGCCTTGATATATATCACACTGATAATTGCAGTCTGTCATTCACAAAAAGAAAAAAAAGTCTTACTTTTTGCATTGTTCACAATCGCGAATAATGATAGAACAATAGAGAGTGAAACTAAGAAACACCATTTCAGCTCTAGTCCATTATAATCAGTAAGCTACATATAGATTAAATTTTTCTTACCATTAAAAAAAAAACTGGAAATGTACCGGGTTTTGCTCGCAGAAGATAGGTAAACATAAATGTAGTTTATATACTCGTAAAAGTCACATGATAAATGTTTAGTAAAGCACATTACAAATCGTAGGTAAAATCAAAAATGAAATACAACAATAAGCGAATATATGTGTACGCTATCCCTCACATAAAAGCTATCACTTTTTATTTCCTGACCTGAGTAGGAAGAACTGAAAAAGATAATTTTGACTCAAGTCAACATACGTGGCGATACTTGCAACTAACACTGACATACCAGTCATGGGATCAATATTGGTCAAATATAGTTATTGGTCATAACATTATGAATACAAACACTTGTGATCAGCAAAGTTAAAATGGAGTAGAGACAAATCTTATAAAAATTCAGCACACCTCATACTTATTTAGTCATCTTTTGATCATCTCCAATGAATAAGCCATTGAATGAAATGAGTTATATTTTTTGGCTTGCACAAGTTAGGACAACCTATAGCTTACAAACAAAATACCAGTCCAGTGATCAATATTACCACAGAACTTGGAGAAAACAGTTGGGGCAGTTCCTGCTGTATTCGGTTACCGACATAACGTTAAATCTGTTGACGTATTCGTGGGGTCCCCCTTTTGTCAGTCGCCACAACTTTTTTAAAGGTTTCAGACAATGTTTGTGTCCTGGACCCCCCCCCCTTTTTTCGGACCTGGGGACCTTTTTTACAACTTTGTCATCAGTCCTGGCGTGGACCCCTCCATTTTAAATCCTGGATCTGCCCCTGTGGGGGTATAAGAAAGTTTAACTGTAGGTAAACACCTATTGATCATAAATGATACATCATTGAAAAGATTATTTTGCATGATATAAGTTTGGCATATAAAGTTATATGAAGTAAATTTATATAACCACTCCTTGGTCGTTTTTCCTAGGGGTTAGTGTAACTATAAAAATTTATAACTTAAGCAGTATACGCCCAGTGGCCATAAATAGCATGTCATATTCAAGCGTATGGATTAAGCTATCATTTGAGACCAAATTTGACTGGAAACGTTTTGCATATTTAGTAGTATGGGGCTTATAACCACTCTGAAGTCGGTGTCCTTGAGATGAAAAAAATATATACGTCATCCGACATAAACATCCATTTATTCACTGAAAGCTACCACTTTCAGACTGCTATCAGGCATTTTTATTACCTACACATGTATACCTATCAAGCACACATGGTGAAAATTTGTCACCATAATGGTACCGATGATCCAAATTTAGGGGTCTGGCTGAAGTACTAAAACAATCTAGGTCAAATTTGAGCGGCCGCGGGGCATGTCACCGAAGCCGGAAGGGCCGGCCTCGATCCTACAACACTCGACTCCCAATGCCCAGAAAAAAAACACAAATAGGGCATACACATGTTGTAGTCAACTCACTTGCATATGCAACAATTTTTACAGTTACCAGTTTTCTTGAAATATTTTTTTTCATTTAATTGTAAATTAAGCAGTTACACATACTTGCACAAGACGTATTTGATTTCATCATGTGTAAATAAATTGCTTCTAGTTCATATATGGCAATGTTTGAGCCTGCTTTAAGAAACACTGCTCTGGTCATGTCTATCTCAATGAACATCCTGTACCTAAAGCCACATCAGTCAGGTTACCCCTTTACTCCCTTAATAGCCTTCTGATGAGTCTCAGTTTCAGCTAATTAGTAGATTATGACTGAAAATATTAAACCAAAACGCATCTCAGTAGTTTGATGGCTTGTTATAGCAGATACTATTCCGAAGGGTACTTTTGGGTACACATACTTTAAGGAAATCTATTTTTTTTCTTTACTTATTTTATACACTAAAACCAAAGGTTTGTTTATTTCCCCTATAAAATATGAAAATAAATGTAAGGTGTGTTAAATTATTATGTATTTAATAAATCCATTTAAGCAATCATATATGTCTTTTAAAATATTTTATGAATTATGGTCTGAATGACTGCTAGAACGTGTTTAAATTTTTTTTATTCCATTCATTTCATGAATATTAATTAAAGGTGTCCAATATATTTGCTGTAATTGTTCTTGATATGTTAAACTTTGGATCCGAAAACTTTTAAAATCATCTTGCGGGCTGAATGCCGGCCGGAAACTTGATACACGCGGGGCGGGGCGGTTGTGGGCTGAAAGAAAATTTGCGGGGCGGATGCGGGCTGAAAGATTCATAGTGACTGCGGGTCCGGCTGAATTTTTTTCTTTTATTGAAGGGCGGGCTGCGGGCTGACAGGGCATGATGCGGGACGGGTTCAAATTTTCGGCCCGCGCAGGGCCTTAACTAATTATCACCGTTTGAATACTAATAAAAAGGGCACTGATAATGTTATATGCAAAATGATTTAATCATTGCTGGATCTGTAAAAGGTTGCAATCCATATAAACTGAGAAAAAAACGAGATAATGGTATTTGACCTTGTTATTTTTGCAGGAGCCATTTGATGCTCCTTATTATAGATGCTTTTTTAACCGTCCTCCCCCCCCCCCCCCCGCGAAATCTTGGTTCGGCCACTGCCAGAGGATAACCCCTTGAGGCGTATTAATCGTACAGAGAATTTGCCTGTGACTCGCAAGTGAGCAGATCTTTTGTGTCAAGAATGGTAAAAAATTTCGAACTAAAGCTATTTATAAGGGTTTCAAGGAGAGGCCATACTGTGCTGTACGCAGCGAGAGAAAAACTCGATGTCGAAATTTTTAACTCAGCCGCAAATGCTAGTAGAATCATCTTTACAGAAGAGAAGGATTTTAACCCCACAGAAATTATTAAAAAAAAAATAAATAAAAAAATCGACAGAACGATCGGGTCTATATATACGAAATTCTGAAATTCAGTCTTGTCGTCTCTATCATAAGACTTTTTTAAAACAAGTACTGGCAGGAGTTTCCTGGGCAGTAAAGACAAACATTAATTTCTTGACTTGACTTGACTTCAGATGTTGACTTGTCATTAATTTCATTGACACTAAAAGAGTCAAAGTTAAAAATGAAAACTACACAAAATTGTTGGGTGAAAATCACTCCCGGACTGTAGGAGACTTTAGCCAAGAATAGTTATGTTTTTTTTTTTTTTTTTTTGTTTTCAACAAGATGAAGCCCCTTCCCATTACTGTAAAGTAACACAGGAAGATCTTGATGAAGCCACACCAGAGTTTATCAAGAAGGATGAGTGGCCTCCTGACTGTAATCTGATGGATGATACCATTTTAGATTAGTTTAAGGAAAAAGTTTATTGGGAAATATAATGAACAGAAGTTAAATGATAGGACACTTAAGTCGTGGGAGGACATAAAATTAAATGAAATCCGGAGAAGCATCTCTTTATTTTAACAAGGCCTACAGGCCTAATGCGAACCTGTGCTAAGTTTGGGAGTATGAATTGAGTTTTTTTTTTTAAATTTAATATTGATCTTTTTAAATCCTGCATATCTACCTTAGTCATTATGATTTCAGCAAAATGGACATTTCGGACCTGCAAGTTTCGGACTAAGACATTTTAAAACTAGAATATGGGTAGTCGACCAGGACTTTGTGTATCTGCAGAAATCCGAGTGGGACGGGTGAAGTGAGGCATGGATTAAGTGGCATGGGGAATAGAGTGAGGTGTGTTGCATATTAGCATGGATGTCTGCAGAGTAAACGTGAATGTAGGTGGTGCCACCTGTCATAAAATCGAAAAAATTGTCCAGGATGTATAAACCTGCAAAATTTCAGGTGGATAAGTCAAACCACTGCTAAGATAGGAGTGATTTTATCCCAAGGCAGATGAAAAGATGGGTGCTGTGCATTAATGGTTGCAGGTGGCGCCACCAGTTTTGCCTATAATGAAGAGCTATGTGGGATCTATACACATGCAAAATTTTGGCCCAATCGGTCAAATGGTTCCCGAGATATGAGCTTGGATGTCTGCAGAGTAAACGTGAATATGGGTGGCGCCACCTGTCATTAAATCGAGAGGGCTGTCCTGGATGCATAGACCTGCTAAATTTCAAGTGGATAAGTCAAACCACTTCTGAGATATGAGTGATTTTATCCCAAGGCAGATGAACAGATGGGTGCTGTGCATTAATGGTTGCAGGTGGCGCCACCAGTTTTGCCTATGATGAAGAGCTATGTGAGATCTATACACATGCAAAATTTTGGCCCAATCGGTCAAACGGTTCCCACGATATGAGCTTGGATGTCTGCAGAGTAAACGTGATATAGGTGGCGCCACCTGTCATAAAATCGAGAAAGCTGTCCATGATGTATTAACCTGCTAGAATTTCAGGTGGATAAGTCAAACTACTGCTGAGATATGGGTGATTTTATCCCAAGGCAGATGAACAGATGGACGCTGTGCATAAGTGGTTGCAGGTGGCGCCACCAGTTTTACCTATGATGAAGAGCTATGTGAGATCTATACACATGCAAAATTTTGGCCAAATCGGTCAGACGGTTCCTGAGATATGAGCTTGGATGTCTGCAGAGTAAACGTGATATAGGTGGCGCCACCTGTCATAAAATCGAGAAAGCTGTCCAGGATGTATAAACCTGCAAAATTTCAGGTGGATAAGTCAAACCACTGCTGAGATATGAGTGATTTTCTCCCAAGGCAGATGAACAGATGGACGCTGTGCATAAGTGGTTGCAGGTGGCGCCACCAGTTTTGCCTATGATGAAGAGCTATGTAAGATCTATACACATGCAAAATATTGGCCCAATCGGTCTAACGGTTCCTTAGATATGAGCTTGGATGTCTGCAGAGTAAACGAGATATAGGTGGCGCCACCTGTCATAAAATCGAGAAAGCTGTCCAGGATTTATAAACCTGCAAAATTTCAGGTGGATAAGTCAAACTACTGCTGAGATATGAGTGATTTTATGCAAAGGCAGATGAACAGATGGACGCTGTGCAAAAATGGTTGCAGGTGGCGCCACCATTTTTAGTGTATGTTATAAAGCTATCAAAGGGCTACTTTGTGCTAAATTTTTAGCCTGATCGGTCAAACGGCTCCCGATATATGCGGGTTTATGTGTGGAAACAGACGCACAAATGGACGCTGGGCAGCGAGGAAAGGTCAGAGGTCATCCAAAAATGAGGGCACAGCAGTTCACATGTGACCTGATGATAAACCCAATTCACTTAAAATACAAACCAAGTTTTTTCAAACAGTTGAAAGATACAGTTCCAATAATCTGGGAATTCTGCATCTAAACATTGTCTAGACGTCTAGACGCTGTGTCTAGACGTCTAGACACATTGTCTAGACACTCCCCCCGAGCCAGGTCAGTTGCCATGGTGATGTCTGGACCCCACCTGTTTGTACTGAGTGACCTTTTGACTTGGCAGCTGAAACTCAAATCTGTTTTCAAATACAGAAAGCCTTTTTCAATTGCCTACAATTTTTTTTTTAACTGTATTTACCCAATCTATTCTTATAAAACTGGCAGAACCCTACCATAGAATAATTCTTGTAAAGTTTAAACCAATCAGCTTAACAGTTTCATCATAAATCAGTGTATAAGCAAGAAGAGTTTAAAATTACATTTTCGCTTGTAAAAAAAATCAATGTAGGTGGCGCCACGAATACCTCAAAATCAGATATGACATATGTGACAAACATTGGTATAAAATTTGGTGATTATAGCTCTAGCCGTTTCTGAGATTTTAATTTTAGTGTGCTTTTTTGGACAGATGCTTAAGTTCAACCTCCTGTAACTCGGCCAAAAATCTCCGAACTGGAAACATTCGAACAAACTTGAGAGAGATTGTTCCAGGGATCATTTCTGTGAAATACTGGACAATTTGGCTGGACAGTTTCAGAGAAGAAGATTTTTAAAGGTTTTTAAGCTTTTTCTCTATAAAATCTAAATTAATGCAGATAGCCAATAATAAGCTCCAGGGCACCAAGTTTCACATGTGACTAATTCTTACATATAATTTGGAGCTGCTAGCTCTGACGATTTCTGACTCACAGCCATGGACGGCGGAAAGCCAGCCCTGGACGGCGGACGGCTGACGATGGACGGACGACGCTGCGCCATCGCGTAAGCTCACAGGTTCGCTAAAAAGAATCTGCGTCGTTGTTCTCTGATACTGCCATTGTTCATATGCTTTTTTTTATTCGGAGATGCTCGCGTCATAAAACGTTACATCGTCAGGAGTTCCAATGTTATTGGTACATTTACCACCGAGATAATATGAGTAAAAAAGCATGACGTTTTTATTAGGACATCCAATATCTGAGATAAACTCTTTCACACAGCCTGTGTTTGTATGAAGGTTGATATGAGGGTTACCCAATAAGCTCATCCATGGAAGTTTACAAAAGAAGAAATTTACCATGAAAGTAAGAAAAATGGCCCGGAAATGAAGATTGCATTGATTCTGGACTTGAATTCAGCCAATTATGTGAATTTTGACGTTTATGCCGTCTGACAAACAGGCCACTTGGTAGCGGGGCTCCCTTAAAGTCAAACGTCAATAAAGCTTGATGGAATGAAACACTTGTAATCCTGAGTCTTCCTATATCTTATCCATCGATAATGTAATCAGAGAAGTGTCAAAACAGGAGCTGCTTATACCGTGAAGGATTTAAAGTAGAACATCGCTCGACGATAGTGTCATCAATAACCTCATTCTTATCATAAATAAGAAGGTTTATGACTCGCAAAGACGACGCAGTGACCCCGAATGTGAAACGAAACCCTAATGTCACCAAGTGACAAGACCTCATTTTATTAATGACTTTTAAATTATCACGCCATTGAGAAATAACTGCCCGATCAGCCATGATATTTCATCTGAATATAAACTGTAAACTTTCATATGACAGAAATAAAAGAGATACGTTCAAAGATCCTTTCTTTTTAGCTGCTAGTAAATTTATCAAAGAAATTTTAAATCTGCAAATGTATTTAATAAATCACATAACGACAAAGGCTTGAAACATTTATTTTTTTTTACCTCAGCCAGGAGGTTATGTTTTTGCCGGTGTTGATTTGTTTGTCTGTTAGCGACAGTAATCATAATTTTTTTGACAGATTTTGATAGAATTTTCAGGATAGCTCTGTAATGATACAAGAAACAATTGCCTAAATTTCGGGGTAGATCCGGGTCACCGTCTAGATCAAGGAATTTATTTAAGGAAAAAGCCATATCGCGGAGGTCTGCACTCTCTGAGTGTTTTTTCTAGTTTATATAATAATTTGCTAGGTCTCAATCCTTCCAGGAATAAAGGAATGACACAGGCAAATTGTCCTATATTTCTGATTCAATGCAAACCATTTGCCAACTTCGCAAAAACATAAGCTTCTAGCATGCAATATTTCTAGAAAATACGTACAAGTAATTGTACACATTCTCTCTGTCATGATGAAGATACCGATTTAATTTCCTGGTCATCAATACAACTGGAGGTGAGTACAAATGACAGTAACAATGATTGTCCCCACCAGTCTCAGGCAACATATGGAACTTATCGTTATGTTAATCAAGGTCAAGGATCCCTCCAAATTTAAGGATTATCCACGAATAAAGTCACTGATAGATGTTTGACAATGAATTGGGATTTTAATTAAAGACTTCCTAGCGATACGTCTTTAACACTACCGTCCAGGGCACAAATGAGACCCGTGTTATCAGACCTAATAATTAATAATTGGACGTATAAACTTGCCATGGCTGTATATTCATGAAAGACCTAACTTAAGTCAAGTTGATTTAGATTCTGCGAGATATGTGGCGAAACTGGAGTACCTTGAAAGTCGTTTACAAATTCCCTGGAGAAAATATATATAAATTCATATATATAAATGCTAACATTCAAAGTCTGAACAAAACCACCGGTACCAATTCTAAAAAAAGTCTTTTTTTTTATTTCACTTCATTCTTTCGGTAAAAGATCATTAAAGATTTCAGACAGGTCCATAGCTAATGCATGGTTTGCCTTGAAACTTGCTTTAATAGGGTTATCAGTTGCACGGGAGTAGTGCCCTGGTCTAATTCTTGAATTTCCCGCGAAAAAAGTTTATAGTTGTAATTATCAACTGGAGTATCTGAAGCAGTCTGATCAAAGAGTATAAGCTCGGCAATCACATAATATGCTTATGTCTATGAAAGAGAATTCCATGCCTTTCTTTTGTAGAATCATTAAAAGGAGTGCAGTTTTACCAAAAATATCTATACAATTCTAAAATGAATAATTTCTAATAATGAATAATTTGACAATTATTTATCATTTTGACAAAATTTGAGAAACTTGTCTCTGTATTTGAATTATAAATTTATTTTACTGGATGAGAGAGAGACAGGGGCTCCTTATTTTATTAGTTTCGAAAATCATGTTGTATTATCTTATAAAGAAAATCATGCCAATGTAAATATCAACTATCTGTATCGACCTATTTTATAGTCGTGACGTAGGACATCAACCAAGTTGTTCCCTCTACTGTTAAATTATATCAAAATAGAAAGCAGTCAAAGACTCAATTTAAGCCTAGGAAAACATACGAGTGGAAGCCAAGAGTAATGTGTAGCGGCTCACCAAATTGAAAGTAGCATCACAGACCGGCTCTTCCCGCCAGATCAAAGGCTGCCCCTTATACCAATGGGTGACCCTCCGCCTGGACAAACGCAGTGTAAAGAATCCTCTAAACTAAGATTTATCATAGCGATCCAGATTTCCTCCAAAATTTAACGGTTTGTACCTTAGGGGCTGCCCTTACCGTCCACGCAATGTCATCAATATCCGTCCATAACTCTTCAAAATCTTGACAGATCAGTCCAACCAACCATGTAATAAACCAAGACGACGATTTTTATATCCCCTGGTGGCTGTATAATCAATCCCCATGATTTTGATAAACCGGGTGTGACTTCAGTGTGACGTGCTAAGTCACTCATACCAATTTCTAGCCTCGATCTGCCGATATGGAGAGCCAGAGTATTCTGGTCTACCCTGATAATCTTCACAAGGATAAACTTAACAACTAAAGACCGTATATATACCTCCATAAAGATCCAGATAAAAGTAAAGGAATAGGCGATTTGTGAAAGAAAAAATCGCGCGCGTTTCAGCCGTGAAAATCACATTTTTTTTCTCACGAATCGAACCCGTTACCGCACGACATGGAAATAAGTCTTTACTTTTGCAATACTCATGAAACGCTTAGGCTATTACTGGAGAGTAAGGTTTACTTTTGAATCAAAGGCCTATGTTTTATAGTTTAATCAACTCTGGTTGTAACACGGCATGGTTTATCTATTTAACACAAAAGCAAAGTGTTTTCGCCAAATATGTTATTTACTCGGCAGAAGGTTTTGAAGGCAGAGTTAAGTTTATTACGCGAGGAAGAGGTTGCCATCGCGATTTGGGTATGACCAAAGACAGCGGTGATAATATGAAACATCACAATAAGGTATTAGTTACAGATCCTTAAGGAATAGATGAAATGACTTTTTTAATCTTCACGTTCTCCTTATACTCCGAGTGAGGTTACTTGAACAAATTCGTTGCGAGGTCAATACATCATACAGTCAGCCTTGCTGTCGCCACATTATTGCGGTCTGTAAGGTTTATTACAAATGCTGTCAAGGAAATGAATGGTCCCAATTCAGTTTTGACGGGTCTATTAACAGATTGTGAACAAATGGGAAGAAAGCGTGTCACAAATCCAAAACGGTGCAAATGTCAACCAATAAAGCACTGATATATGTAACCCAAGCAAACGTGGAACTACCGGTAGATCCTTTGCATATTAAAACCGGCTTCCTATCTACCTATTATTATGGTCGAATTTTTCCAGCCGAAAAAATTCTGTAGCTTTGATGACGGAACCGAAAAAAAATCGGCCGATTTTTTTAGCTTTCATTCTTCATTTATAGCGACTTAAACAATCCAGAGGATGAAACAAAAGCTAAACGATCGGAAAAATCTGGTGATGCGCACGTGAAATCGGCGGATATATGGGCACTCGCATGCCGGCGAGACTTATAAATTTTTCTTGACACTTAAAAAATTTGGCCGACAAAAAAAAAATTGGTAGATGTGAGGGCGACTTTTGACAGAGCGTCATGCAGGTCGATAAACTGGTATTATTAATGGCACCAAAACCACTGAAGCCTACACTAAATGTATGATAATATGACAAAACATTTGTGAGCCGCTCAAAGAAACCATCCGAGAGTAACATGCAGAGCATAATTTTTTTTTAAAAATCCACACACTAATGATTTAGGAAATGGAGTTTTTGCAATCAGTTTTCTCAAAATGAACTAAATATTGTGAAATTTCAATAACAGAAGTTGGAAGACCGATTTCTATGAAAACATACAGTATACTGGGAAAGGTGTTAATGAGGCACATCATTTCAATCATGTTATTACACAGCTAAAACTCTCACACGACTGTCGTTTGTCAGTCTAAAAAAATACTATTCCACTTACATTAAAATGACAATATATAGATGTCGCGAATATACTCGCATGGGTACTTATTATAAAGCTAACCGAGCTGAACAGGTATATGAAAGAGCAAAGCAATACAATCTGGATTACTGAGGTAAAAATGTCAGAAAAATGATTGGGTGGAATTCTTACGTATTTGCCCGGATAATATATTTTAATGCACATTTTTTTTCAAGTTCTGATCGGTGTAAGTCCAGGAATGGACCTCACAGCCGTCTAGTTAGTTGTCTGTTTAACCTAAACCTGTAGTATCATTTATAAAAGAGATTGAAAGTAAGCTTTTTTAATTCATATAGAAAAATAAAATATATAAAGTAAGAAGATTAATTTTGACAGCATCTAAAAGTAATTGTGGCTTATATGGTTAAAATTACAAGCAATTAAAATTGCCTGTTCAATAGATTGTTAAGCTCAGATTTGAAACAGGGATGGAGGCAACTAGTTGACTGTAGTCTTAATGATTTGGCAATATATTTAAATGCAATGTAAATGCTAAGGACCTGGATAAATCCTGTTTCTTTATAAAGAAAACTTTACTCTGGAAAGAAGTTTTATATGATTGGTGTAAATTTAACTATTATACTTCAGACACAACAAAAGATTATTTATATCAATCTTTGTGAATAAACTCTAAAATAAAAATAGAAGGACAAATTATATTCAATTATAACCGGTATAATGCAGGTATTAGATACATGATACATCTTTAATTTAACAAGAAAAGTGACCAATTCTTATGTATTCTACACTCTTGGAGAAATAAGTCAGATTTGTGGTATTTATATATGCAGATTTAGTGCGGCCTGTCTCCAGTTTGCTTTCGGGATTATAACAAGAACTTCACTTTCGGATTACAACTGATTGATTTTGTGATTGAATTGGACTATTGTTCTCTGAGGAGATTTATGTGAACTGTTCATCTGGATTACACGTTTTAAATGACTTGTTGTCGCTGTGACAGTGGTGGTATCCAGGTACTGTACACTTTATTTATTATACTGTGTAATTGTATTGATTTACTTTTATAGTGTTGTTATACTGTGTAATTGTATTGATTTAGTGTATTGTAATGTTAGGGTTGTTTTAAGAATAAATTATCATTATTTGTTAACAAAAAAAAACAATGACTTCCTTATTCATTCCCCTAGACATTTTACGCTGCCTAGTGTTACAGAATCTGATTTTTTTTTGTGTCCGTAACACAATTCATGCTCGTCACGACTACGTGATCTGTTGATATTAGGTTCCGTACAATATATATATATATATATATATATATATATATATATATATATATATATATAGACATTCATTTCCAAATCATTCAGAATGATGAATCAAGGTTCGTGTTATTACATGGGTCATCAGATTTAAGTTTAAGAGACAAATAACGTCTATTTTATCATCTGTTTATATCCTAATTTGACAAGAATTTTTTTTTATGTTATCGATAACCGAGTATAAAGGGTTCTCGGTTAATTATAAATATCTAGATCGGTCTTCATCCTGACACCTCGCACGTCTCATAATGTCATATAATGTTGATGGGACATTATTGTATGTGATGCACAATTTGCGAAAAGTCTGCCCGGGTAACACATTTAATTACTGAATCCTGTAATTTGCATTTAATGCATTTATAAGATTTTCCTGATTGTTCAGTATATATTTTCTATCTTTTGATCTGGCTTGAGGTAATGGTATCATACCACGCACAATATCTGTAAATACAATAGATACGTAGTATTGTGCATGCTCGATACAGGTTTTCTCGATATACGGGAATTCCAGTATATAACCATATTTCATGCTGTGTACTGTGTCTATGTCTAAGGTATAAGGAGTATTTAGTTTCTATATGAGAGTTTCATGTAACACATCTATCCAGGGTATAAATTCTGGTAACAATTCACTTTGTTATACATGTATACGGTATCACCATTATAATGGTGTTTGCAGCGTACTTATATTATTAGCACATTAGCGCTTTACGTATGTAAAATCATAAGAAATAAGTATGTTTTAACCTATCATCTGTCATATTGCATGCATTTTATCTTGAATATCTCTGAGCACACATGCATGGTTGATATATTGAACTGTTAATATTAACACGCGTTCTATGGTATCGTTTTCGTAACACAGGAAATGTTTGGATTACTTTTGTACGCGGCTGTGTTTTTAATGATCTGGTACAGTAAACACGGGCTATTATTTTCAATGACATCTATTACGCATACCATTACATTGGCTATTAAGCAGCACAAGGTCTGTATCCGGATCCTATGACTACAAGAAACAAACACGGATGGGAACACCACAAGGTGCTCAACACTCAATACAAATTTCATAACAAGCGCGAGCCGGTTATATTTTATGTCTTCAGATACTCAAACTACCCTTCCTCTGTCTACAGGTCGCTCTAGAACGTTCGATGTCACACCATGTGGAAAATCAATTGTGTGTTTTTGTCCCCACAGGCCAAGGTAGTTTGCTGAAGACTACCAGAAAACAATACGAAAAGCACAAACCAAGCAACCAGTCACTTTTATGTTTTCTTGTGTTTATTAAGCCTTTTCCTGGTGAGGAGGAAGGCCTATTGGGGTTGACGAGTTTAATTATTTATTGAAATATTTAGGGAGGGGCTTTGTCCGATTCCCCTGGGTGCAAAACTATCGATAAGAATATTCTATTATTCCTTTCTTCCTCATGTGTTTATCAGTGAACACTTATTGTCGATCACGGCTGATTTGGTCAGGGCAATAGCCACAGATGACAGATTTCTACCTGTCTATTCTAATCCTGACCTAATTCTCAAGGTCTTTCGCGATTTTGTCGATTTCCTATTGTTCCGCTGCTTCCGGTAATCAACGAACGACTCTATATATACCTCAAGTTTGCGAAAACAGTTTTAGTTGTTTGTTTCATAGCCCTAGTTTCGATTACGTCCATTCTGGTGGATTTTTTTAACCTTAAAAGGAAACGATTTATTAGCAGTTATAGCGTCCGTTATATAAGACCTAGCAAACGAAGCTAATTTAACTAATTAAAATTATGGAGAAGCGCGGATTCAAATGTGAAGAATGACCTTCAGCTACACTATTAATTGAACAAAAACGACTTCTAACATGTTCACCATTCATAGCCTTAGACAATTAGATGAATCCACGTTTCAGCGACACCTTTCAATCCCCCAGATATGCTTCAACAGAACAGACTATAACCAGCAGTCACGTCCATCACCTTGACCATGACAGAACGAAATATAAAATATATCAATAATATGTAGCATTTGATTCCTAAAACCTGACGTAACACTATGACTGCGTTTTCCGATTAAAAAGAAGATTGTTAACGAAGCTAGGCAATCAATGGAAAGATTGTTAACGAAACTGGGCTATCAATGGAAAGATTGTTAACGAAACTGGGCAATAAATGGAAAGATTGTTAACGAAACTGGGCAATAAATGGAAAGATTGTTAACGAAACTGGGCAATAAATGGAAAGATTGTTAACGAAACTGGGCAATAAATGGAAAGATTGTAACGAAGCTGGGCAAAAAATGGAAAGATTGTTAACGAAACTGGGCAATAAATGGAAAGATTGTTAACGAAACTGGGCAATAAATGGGCCAACGAGAGTACATAAAATGTGCCTCTCCCCACATATGACTTGTTTGTGTGTTTGGGATTTTGTGCTTCTCCAAAATGGCCCATTTCGCAAATGTAAGTAACATTTAGACAGGTAGCCCACGGGTCGTGATGCTCAGCTATCTCACGTTTTGATTGTGATATTAGATGCATTTTTTTGTGTTAAGGTTGTCATGAGGGCATTGTACATAAACCTGCCATTTATGCAAATAAGGTTATGGTGACCTTTATACAAATAAGGTCATGGTGAACTAATTACCTATGTAGAGTTAGACATTGAGTTAAGGGTCCCTTCGTGTAAAATTTGAAAAGATTGAGCACGAGTGATTATGACACTATAGTCCGTTCCAGCACCCCTGTCCACCTGTTTTTTCGCGATTATCTCTACATAAGACAAACTTGCAAAACAAATTTGCACCAATGGCATAAAGAGGCAAAGGCGTAATTTTTGGTACCTTACCTACTCAAAATATAAATATTATTCACTTTACGGCCTGGTTGACATATCTCATATATATCCGTGGTTCATGGCGTCCCTAATAAGTGGCCATTGTTTATCCTCCTTGGATATGGATATAAAGTAATGTGACGTAACAGTGAAGCGCGTCAAGTCCCGCTGTAAACAGGGATCGGCAGCTCTTGATTATTGGGCCAATGAATATGGGCGCCTCTTTAGTACGTCACGTCTATTATGACGTCATCACTAATCCCTGATATGCCCATTTCACAGATTAGTGTCATGATGTCGCTATAGAATAGACTTGTTACTCATAAAATGGTATTAAATTGTTTCCAGGAAAATGACTTAAGGTACGCTATTATTTCCATAATAGTTAACTACGCTTTTTTCCTCTTTCTGCCCTAAGATCAAAAAGTGTGGACTTTCTTTGATTATCAAAAAAATAATCACGAAAAAACAGGTGGACAGGGGTGCTGGAACGGACTATAGTAATGGCTGAATATTTACAATAGGTTTCAATGGTGAAAATGAAGCTTTCGGCATGAAGCTTGCAGAATATAGGCCACTTTGACCTTATTTAAGATTTCCACAGAGACGTTTTAAAGGGACCTCCCTGATAATAATTTAACATGTTCTAAGACCAACAATTGATATTTCTGCCCCGAGGCATATCAAATATCAGAAACTGGCACAATTACGTGAAATACAACAACAACACATATGGTGCCACCAGTCATTATCACCTAACACAACTTGTCTTACCTGAAAACATACCATGTTTCAAAATGAATGAACTAGAGCCGAGTAACTGACACATACAAAATACTTCCAAATTTATTGCGTCACAAGAAATACCAAAGATGAACTTATTTTGAAAAAAATTACTTGGCTGATTTGACTTGGATGATCAATGCCAAGGTTACTAATATTCCAAGTGCTAAAAGAATATGATTGAAACATTTTGTCTGTCAAATTTGAGGATAATATATGCAATACTTCAAAAGTTATCGGGTTCAAAAGAATGTTACATTTTGGCCGATTTGTGAGGTCACCATTTTGGGCCTTGTAAAAGAGCAAAGTGGCAACATCTGGTGTGTAAAATTTGAAGAAAAAATATTTTAAAAAAATAAAGAATTCGGCAGATCTGGCTTTGAAGATCACAGTCAAGGTCACCATTTCCATAAATTTCTGGGAACATGGCGGAAACTACTGGGGTGTCAAATTTTAGGAAAACTTCTGCAGTACTCTCAAACATATTGGGGTCACAATGATCCTAGAATTTCGTAGATTTTATCTTGAACATCAAGGCCACTAGGTTTCGGAACTTTTCTGGAAATTTGGTGGAAACAACTTGTGCGTCTTTTTTTAGGGGGAAATAAGCAATACTTTATAAGATTTGTGGTTCACAACAAAAATTATATTTCGGGTAATTTGACCTTGAAGTTCACGGTAAAGGTGTCAAGGTAAAAGTGACAAACTTTCAAATTCTTTCGAAATGTTGGTAATAACAATTTGTATATCTTCAAAAGTTATTGAGTTCACAAGATTCGATAGACGATGACTGGCTACAACGACAGAAGACAGGTCTGAAAACAACATGTCGCTCCCGGGGGCGGGGGGGGGGGGGGGAGACATAATTAACATACATGGTTTCAGAGCACTGAATGAGTCCATATAGTTGAAAACGATAAGATTGCTCTCATCTGATGGTCTCAAAAGTAGAGGGAAATTGCGTGAAAATATAAAATAATACAGGTGGCACAAACCATTCTTTAGAAATTTACGAAACTATATCCATGATAAATAAACATGAGAGGTTTCAAGACATTAGGAGTAACCACAACGGGGAAACTGATATGATTACTGTCAGTTAGAGGTCTAAAAAGGAAGGGGTAATGCGTAAAAATAAAAAAAAAACAGGTTGCGCAAACCATTCTTCAGACAAAGACGAAACTATATCCAAAATAAATAAACATACGAGTTGTCAGGACACTAGGAGAAACTACATCTGAAAAACTGATATGATTACTGTCATTTGATGGTGTCAAATATAGTGGAAAAATGCGTGAAAATAGAAAAAAATACAGGCGACACCGCCAAGCTTCAACAAGTGATAAACCTAGGAATGATCTAAATATAGGAGGTTTCAGAACACTAGAAGAAACCACAGCTGAGAAACTGATATGATAACTGTCATTTGATCGTGCAAAACATTGAGGAGAAAATGCGTGCTCTTTTTATTATGTGACACGGGCGTAACTCCTGTTGTGGCACTCGTGTCTGGCCGCGTATTACATTCTATGTTTAATCCGTACTGGTTGAACTCTCGTTGTCATGTGAGCCTTGGGTTTTCACGCCTGGCCGAGGTCACGTGATGAGCCTGGTATGTAGAGATACACAGTGCTGTTTTTCTTGAGAATTCCTGAAACGCGTGCTTACTGTGTTGTGCAAGATCTTATAGACTGTTCAAGAAGTGGAAAATTCTCGGCTTGAGGTGTGAAGGTATATAAAGGGGCTGTGTTTTAGAGAGAGCAGAGAGAGGAGAGAAGATTCCAGCGACGCAGAAGCATGTGTCAGATTCTAGGACCTTATCCGACGAATGCGGCAATTATTGATTTTTACAGACTTTCTCCTGGATTTTATGCATTTGGACTTCAATTTACTATCTGGGTTGTTGCAAGAACTTTCCACTGGACTGTCATTCTCCGAGAGTATACATTTAGGGAACTTATCGTGGTGACGGTGTTGATATCCATGTACTGTACTATTTTCTATGTGATTGTATTGACTTGTTGCTGTACCGCCGTTTTACTGTATAATTGTATTGATTTAGTGTATTGTAATGTTAGGGTTTTTTAACAATAAATTATAGTTATTTGTTAACAAAAAAACACTGACTTGTTTTCATTCCCCTAGACATTTCACGCTGCCTAGTGTTACAGAATCTGATTTTTTTTTAATCTCCGTTACAGAATTTGTGTTCATCACACATACGTGACCTGTTTATATTAGGTTCCGTAACAATATACATTTGTCATTAATATGAAGAATTTCCAAATAACACAGACACTATAAACGCAAGCATATACTGGATTAAATAAGAGGTAATCGGATCAACAGAGGAACAGCCCTGACAAGGACGAAAACCGATACAATGCCGACTGGATTACACAGGGGGAACAAATATCATAAAGCCACTCAATATTTTAGTTCACAAGGACCATGGGCCTGTTTTATTTGAGTTTTGACGACCTTTATGACAAGTAGTTTTAAGTCGATCATCCAGGGACAGTTCTGCGTAATGAAGACAAAGATAGCTCATCTATTCACGAGTAACGCCACTGTATTGACTTGAAATTCAAAACTGTATAGATGAAACACTTGAATCTTACACAAAAGCTCACTGGAGGAATAAAAAGTTCTTGAAAATCGTTAAATATACGATGGAAAAAAAGAATAATATGACAGTAGTTTGCCATTAAGCACCATGGAGGAAGTCTCTGCCTGTTTCGATATGGGTTGACTGGAGAGAATGCTAAGGCCCCGTGGGGAGATATGAACAAAGTTGACTGGTAAGATAAAAACAAACATTACACATGCAAGCACACAGGAAGAATAAGACAAAGAGTGTAGACACAGTAAAAATTGTTTGGAAATATACATTAGTGTATTATGGAATACAGCGGAAGCTGTTCAATCAGACGTCTACGGACTACAACACGACCTCGCATGTTAAAGAGGCTAGCTGGAATCAATTTAAACAAAAATGGACCGTAATTTGACTAATTGTGAGGTAGCCGTGACCTTGAAGGTCAGAGGTCGTACCGAAGTAAAAGTTCATACTGATTACTGACAACTTGCTTACACACCACACTATTGGAAGGAAATTAATAAAAGATTAAATTGAACTTAAATACTATTCATTAAATTAACAATTTCTGAAACAATAACGATATAGCAATTACAAATGACAAAAGATTGTTCCACAATAAAGTACTTAAATACAAATCAGATAAGTAAGAGAAACCGAGTTTAAATCACGCCAGAAATCTCGTAGAGGTGAATACAGAGTACCCCGAATTACCTGAAGAAGATTGACACAATATTTAGCTGACTGGTCATGGGATCTCGCTGCACTTTTTTGAGAGGGTCACACGCTGACCACCGTTAACTCATTGCAATGCAGGTGTTGGGTCGAGCTGTCTGGGCGATGCGCACACGTTGAGCTGTCTAGCCGATATGACCCAGACACTGCCGAATGTCCCCTTTTTTAAAGATGATCTGGCGGGAGCCCGTTTGTCGGACGGGAGCTGTCTAACCAGCGGAAATCCGTTGACCAGCGGAAGCAGGCTGACAGGCGGAAGCAGGCCTGACAGGTACAGGCAAACTAAGCCGGCAACGTTTTACTTTCCATTCCCCGATACATTATCACTCTAGGCACCAGTGGATATAAACTAAGAATATACGTGTAAACTTTACTTCTGGAATTTAAATGGCTACCAGGGAACAGACTAAAGAATTCTTAATATATCATCGAACAAAGATCAATAAGTGGCAACAGCTTCTATGAAATTTGAAAAACGTTGAATATTGAGGGATATTGCATGGATATTGATATGTAACATCCTTTTGGTCTTTGAACTGCCAGCAGCGTTGCTTCTTCGGGCAGAATTTGATATCATAATTACGAGTCTCTGTCCGTGTTTACGCCCTTGGTTTGAGTGGATCCTAAGAGGTCATAAACTTGTAAGCGCCTCCGTCCATTCAATTTTACATTGGTTGCTACATGCAGAGTAAGGCATTTAATTACTTAGGACCTAGCTATTCTCAAACGAACTCGGGTCCTTTTTTGTGGGCTCTTCCAGTTTGGTGGTGATTTTCTTCGTTTCCTTTCCGACCAGATATCACCTTCTTGAGTCCTGTTACCATTGGAGATGAACCCCCAGCCCGTCACCTGGTTAGCGCCATACCTGAATACTTTAGCCGTACAGGTTGGGCCTATTTGTCAGCATTTTAAGTGTTTTCATGATGTCTCAGACAATCTTAACCGTCCCGTCTTTTTAGTCTGTTCATGATGTCAGAGACAATCTGGACTAAGCCCGATTTAATCGGACTCAATATTGTTAGGCCCTGTCATATATTGAGTCCATAGAAATACTAGTACATCAGCCAGAGGGTTCACCGACACCAAACAGGTGACAATTGCTATCAATGTTTTTTAAAGTTGTATGTGTGTAGACAATAAAATGCCTGATAGCAGTATGAAAGTGGTATTTTTCTGTAAAATATCAGCCTGTTTTGAAATGTATTTGCACTGAAATAGCAATTTTGCGAGTTACACTGTTATATATATTATTTAGTTTTTACATCTAATACTTATAAAAGGAATTCGGTTCACGTTTGTGCGCAATGTTCTCTAAAACTGCGTTTTGTACAATATTGTGCCATACATCATTTTAAAGGTTATTATCCCCGGAGTGACATAGGCGATATGAAAATAAATAATTTTTAATATACATATAATTTTGAGTGATTTTTTCCATTTTTTTTTACTGAGCAGAGCCGAACTGCCTTCGGCAATCACCGGAATGCGTGCATCGTGGTCACTTAACCTCTAACACTAAGGACTATTGTTCATATGAATAACGCTTGCTTTCAATGAGGGATTTGACCCACGTGCGTGGTCAGTAAAAGAGAAAAACACATTTTTCTCGCTTTATGAATATACTAGCTGATAAACCCGGTATACTGGGCTTATTACCGGGGATGGGGAGTTATATTAACTGAGATGTAGAATGTTGGCTGATATTTTTTCTAAAAGTTAACAGAAAATAAAGGATTTCAGTAGGAAACTGTCTCAATAAGATGTGTATAAATATTTTTTACATTTATTTTGTGAGGCTGTCCTCGTGGCAAGTAATTCATACCCCGGCATGTTTACCTTGAAAACCTGGTCAGTGATGATGTTTACATTGCGAACCGGAATGAGACGCGGGGGCATTCAGATTTTTAGATGATATTTGACTGGATTCTATCGTTGGACGTAAAAAGAATAGGTTGATGTGAGGAACACATGAAAGATTTATTAAATTCGTTGCAAGGAAACTGTTCCTGAAGTAAGAAACAGAAATATGCATACCTCGTAAGTAGCAGAAGCGGACCCAACGGGACTCCATGCAGAGGGTTCGTATCCCATTTTCAGCCACCACAACCTTTTTTTCATTGTATCAGACAAATTTTGATGCCTGCAACCCCCGACACCACTCGATCCCACCCAATCCCATCCCTGTTCCTGAAATTGGGACCTTGAATTAGGTTTTGTCATTTATCCTCCTTGGTTGAACTCTCCAAGCTAGAAAATGTGTTTTTCTCTTTTACAAACCACGCACGTGGGTGAGGGTCTCGTTCAAGTATGAGGCCAGACAGGCTCCAATCCCTCACTGAAAGCAAGCGTTATTCATATGAACAAAAGTAATGTTTGAGGTTGAGTGACCACGATGCTAGCATTCCGGCCATTACCGAAGACAGTTCGGCTGTGCTCGGTCTAACCTCTGTGCAAGTCATTAAAAACGGAAAAATCACTAAAAATTATATGTACATAAAAAATGATTTATTTTCATATCACCTATGTCACTGCGGGTATAATAACCTTCAAAATGATGTATGGCACAGTACTGTACACAACGCGGTTTTAGAGAACATTGCGAACAGACGTGAACCGAATTCCTTTTATAAGTATTAGATAGATGGAGAGTTCAACCCAGGAGGATTAATGACAAAAAACTAATTCTAGGTCCCATTTTCAGGAACAGGGCTGGGGTGGGTTTTGGTGGTGGCGGGGTTTCCAGGCCTCAAAATTTGTCTGATACGATGAAAAAACGGTTGCGGTGGCTGAAAATGGGATACGGACCTACTGCATGGAGTCCCACTGGGTCCGCATCTGCCACCTACGATTTATGCATATTTCTGTTTCCTTCTTAAGGAACAGTTTCCTTGCAACGTACATTTAATTAATCTTTCATGTGTTCCTCACATCAACCTATTCTTCATACGTCCAACGATAGAAACCAGTCAAATATCAACAGAACACTGTATGCCTCCGCGTCTCATTCCGTTTCGCAATGTAAACCATCACTGACCAGGTCTTCAAGGTTAACAAACCGGGATATGATTTTGTCACGAGCACAGCGCCACAGAATAAGAGTAAAAAAATATTTGTACATATCGTATTCCGAGAGTATCTCACTTAAAAATCTATATTTTCTTTTAACTTTTATAATAAAAAATTAGCCAACATTCAATATCTCAGTAAATATATCTCCCAAACCCCGGTAAAACGCCCGGTATACCGGGTTTATCAGCTAGTCTTATATAATGCCTGTTTTAAAACAAGTTTGACGAAGCTGATAGTAGACATTTATAGCTTTAATCTGGTGTGTCATTCATGTATATGCCTTTCCAAATTCTAAAGATAGGATTACTTTTCCTCACCCTGTATCATAGCAATTTGTATAATTTTAGCTAATTTATTTTAAAAAAATGTGTATTTCTGATAAGACCAACCGTGACCATTTTGGTTTTATGAAGTCTTAATGAAGTATGAAGTCGTTTATCTGAAAAAAACATGTCTGGCACCCAACTACAATTTTTGGATTGGGCGTGGTCACAGAAAGGTGTTATTCCGTTCTTCAGTTAGCCAATACATGTCCCATTGCCACCAACTGTCCACAGAAAAAAATTAATGCCTGGTTGATGTTTTTGAGTACTTCTGTGTTGCATACCCACGTACTTGTCGAATCCTGATTGGTTAATCCTCCCCAATTTTTCCACGTGGCTGCTATTGGGGGCCGATATTATAGACTAAACCTCGGATGTTGCAAGCCGAAGGTCACACATGACATGTATGCAGGCACGGGTACTCGTCTTTTTGGGTGAATATGTTTATTGCATGTCTCCGTTTGAAGAAAAGGAAAAGGGCGACAATTTATTTTAAGCAGTATATTTTAATTTGTATGTCTTTATTATATTGGTGCCTAAGTTACTTGTGATATCGTACAAACTAGGCCGCCGTATCTGCACATGTGGCCAAATTCGTTTTCTTACACAAAATATAAAAGAGCCTTCGGCTGAGAGAGGGCTATGTTGTCTGCTGAAATATTTCCATGCAAATATTTCCTACAAACTTAACATATAAAATTAAGGCAAGAGCAGTAAATGTACCTATAACATTTTGCTTGGGTTTCACCATAAATAAATGATAGATATTGCAGTTTGCCTTTGTGTCAGGACTAATTGTGAAGCAGAGCTGTAAGTTGTTCATTCTGAGTTGCCTATGTTTTATACTGTTAACATTTCTGACAGGAGAGAGAGATTTCTAAATAAATACCACTTTTAACAAAGGAAACCAGATGTTTATTTGAACCGTGGGGCAAACAGAGTTTTAACGAGAATACATACCAGTTTGCTTTATTGCCGGTAAGTGCAATGACTCATTCTGTGCCGGTTTTATATTAATACAAAGTCTAGTAAATGCTATTGATAAGCCCAAATTTAAAAAAATCAATTGCTGAAGTTGAACAAATCTAATTTAATTCTAACCTGCTTTGACTCAGGAGTTCAGGGATTATGTTTCCAGTGTCAACTAACTTTACCGGATTGGAAGACATGCATGTACTTGCACCATAGAGTACCATTAAGATCCTTTTGTTTTAATCGTGCAATTTTTCCCTAAACGGCCAAAGCAACTTGTGTCCCTGTCATTCCCCAGGTTTGAGGGAGATCATGTTAATCACAGGCTGTTGTACTGGCCGAGCAATTGTAATATCAATGGGGTTTATGGTTTTGCACTTAAGAGATATCATCTCTCGCTTAGTAAGATATAATTGTAACTGTGAGGTCACAAAATGGAGATACATATTCTAAAAAAATTTTATTTTAAACTTTTAAGTAGAAACACACATGATAATAAACATGAAAGTAACTGATTTGACATTCATCTTGATATTTTTAATTTAATTCCTTGCAAGTGCTAACTTTCTTATGACTTGATTTGGCAAGGTAGCCAGGCTTGAAATAACTATAAGATATAATAGACTTACAAAAGCCCCGGTGATATTCCGTAAAAAAAATGACGAAATGATTTTCATATTCCTCTCGATGTTATCTTTCCAACCATGCAAAATAGGACTCATCAGTTTTGATATTTTTCTGTCAGAAAGCGATAGCATATTTATATGATTATGAACTTATAAACTGATATCGCTTATTTTCCCTTTAAACTAACATTGAATATTACTTAGATAGTTTTATTTTGGAATTTGAAAGTTCAAAATACACAAGGGCCTAATTCTTTAAGGAGTCTTTATCACCCAGCGAACAATCAAGCTGAACAGTGAAACTTTACATAAGCAAACAAATTCTATATCTTTAATACATTATAATCTGTTACCTCTTCTGTTGATTTTATATGTTTAACTTTACTTAGTGCCCCACTGGTCATAATGCTCAGAAGAATCTATATTGGTGATCTTATTCTTATCGACTAAGGAGAGTTTAAGAGAACCTGTATACACAACGTCTGAACATCGAAGTTCTAGCGATTACAAATTGTGCCTTGATATATATCATACTGATAATTGCAGCCTGTCATACACAAAAAAAAAAGATAAAAAGTCTTACATTATCTTTTCGCATTGTCCATAATTGCGAATAATGATGGAACAATAGAGAGTGAAATAAGAAATACAATTCAGCTCTAGTCCATCATAATCGGTGAGCCACATATAGATTCAATTTTCTTACCATTCAGAAAAAAATGGAAATGTACTGGATAAGCTCGCAGAAGAAGATGCCATCTGTATTTTATATACTCATAAAAGTCACATGATCAATGTTTGTTAAAGCACATTACAAATCAAATATGAAATGCAACAATAAGTGAATATAAGTTCAACAACGCTGAGGTAACGCTATCCCTTACATAAAAGCTATTTTCTTTTATTTCCTGACTTGAGTAGGAAGAACTGAAGAAGATCATTTAAATTCAAGTCAACATAAGTGGCGATACTTGCAACTAACACTGACATACCAGTCATGGGATCAATATGTTGGGTACTGGTCATAACATTATGAATACAAACACT
This sequence comes from Sipunculus nudus, assembly GCA_026874595.1. Taxonomy (NCBI): domain Eukaryota; kingdom Metazoa; phylum Annelida; class Sipuncula; order Golfingiida; family Sipunculidae; genus Sipunculus; species Sipunculus nudus. The sequence continues at coordinate 46,842,677 of CM049314.1, read as the reverse complement.
TGTGATCAGCAAAGTTAAAAGAGTAAAGACAAATCTTATAATTATTCAGCACACCTCATACTCATTTAGTCATCTTTCGATCATCTCCAATGAGTAAGCCATGGAATGACAAAATATTTTTTGGCTTGTACAAGTTAGGACAACCTATAGTTTACAAACAAAATACCAGTCCAGTGAACATAAATAACACAGAACTTGGAGATGACAGTTGCTGCAGTTCCTGCTGTATTCGGTTACCGACATACATCTTTTATATTGTTATATATATCGTTATAACTGTTGACGTATTATATATATGGAGTATTTTCTTAAGGGTGAGGCAGGGGTGGGGGGGGGGGGTGAGGCGGGGGGGGGGGGGTCCAGGAGATCTCCCCCCCCCCCTTTTCCAGTCGCCACAACTTTTTTAAGGGTTTCAGACTGAGTTTTGTGTCCTGGAACCCACCCACCCCCCTTCCGGACCTGGGGACCTTTTTACATGTTTTGCCATCAGTCCTGGCGTAGACCCCTCCTTTCTTAAATCCTGGATCTGCCCCTGTGGGCCATAAGAAAGTATAATTGTAGGTAAACACTTATTGATCATAAATGATACATCATTGAAAAGATTATTTTGCTAGAGATAAGATTTGCCTATAAAGTTGTATGAAGTATATTTATATAACCACTCCTTTGTCGATTTTTCCTAGGGGTGAGTGTAACTATAAGAATGTATTACTTAAGCAGTATACACCCAGTTATCATAAATAGCATGTCATATTAAATCTTATGGTTTAAGCTATCATTTGCAACCAAATTTGACTGGATACGTTTTGCATATTTAGTAGTATGAGGATTATAATCACTCTGAAGTCGGTGTCCTTGAAATGAAAAAAAATATATATACTCATCCGACATAAAACATCCATTTATTCACTGAAAGCTACCACTTTTATACTGCTATCAGGCATTTTAATTATCTACACATGTATACCTATCAAGCAAACATGGTGAAAATTTGTCACCAAAATGGTACCGATGATCCAAATTTTGGGGTCTGGCCGAAGTTCTATACAGAATAGTGAGATTTTCTACAATATAACCAACGATGCATGCAACGGACCCGCTGCATCTTCTTTGACTGTCCGTATACTTCCTAACAAGACACAGGATTACACCATTGTAAGGCCCCTTTTCCATGCGCGCGTAAACGCGCGCGTTTCCGCGCGCTGAAAAAATCGCGCTGAATTGAGCTTTTCCATTTGCGCGGAAACGCGTGCGTTTTCGCAGAATCCCCCCTTCGCGTGACCTGTTTACACAAGGTATTACCCGTCCCACAGCCTTCCCGGCATCATGTCAAGCATGTGTCTGTTCACTTTATGTATGTATACATTTATAATTTCGTTACATTGCAGGAACGTATAATTTTAATTGCGGTAGTGTGCTATTAACAGGAGGGCGGGGGTAGTATATAGACTATATATATGAGAAGATTGTTAACTACCGCAGTCGGTAATAAGATATTTAACTTTCCCGTCGCACATATATATGTTTATATAATATATATATATATATATATATATATATATATATATATATATATATATATATATATATATATAAAATCATGCATTAAAGTAGACAAGCAGAACAGCAGTTAAGTATGATTTGTCGCCATGCATGATAGAGGCCTATGCTGGGGCGTCCTCAAGCAGACTTCATTCGCGTCCTTGACCTCCACAAACAGGCTCACCCGCGCGCGTTTCCGCGTGCATGGAAAAAGGACACAAGATTTACTGTCCCATAAGAATGAACTCCTCAATTGCTTTTATTTTCAGTGACTGACGCATTGTGTAGTCCATAGATTGCACCTGCAGTTAACTGTGATTATAACACTCCATACACAACTGTGAGATTTAACATATATCCATTGATTAATGTTCAGTACATCTATGTGTATTGTATATTTGACCACTAAAAAACATTACTGTTCTCTTCTAAGCCCTATTTTGCACCAAGGAAGTTAAAATATGAACATAATAGTACACAGGCCTAAAGCCTCATACAGGACTGCCACCAAATGCAAGATGTCTAGCCTGGCTGTAAATGCTTCAATTCTCTCTGGACAAATACTATCAGTTGTTGATGTTACAGGTGCTTCATGCTTTCCAGAATGGTTATTTTTTATTACAGGCCTTTCGACAAACAACATTATGTGAACACTGGTTTGCTAAACCATTGGAAATATTTTTATTTAATTTTCTTTCTACGAGTAACAGATCGTATCATGCTAAAACCACAGTTAGCCCTTTAGTGGGCCGGCGACGCAACAGAAACCTGAAACTTGTTGCGTCGACGTCGGCAGCTAATGATTTACACTGGTGCGATTTTTCCGCGCGCGGACAGGCGCGCTGAAAAATCGCGCATCGCACGATGTTCATTTCATTCGCGCGCGTTTCCGCCTGCATGGAAAAGGTATACCTGATTTACACTTGTGCGATTTTTTCACCGCGCCGCGCGTTTCCGCGCGCATGGAAAAGGGGCCTTACACCAGTAAGTATGTGTTTCATGGTTTTGATAGCTAAGATTTAAGATAGAACTACGAATTAAGTAAACTTGGATCATCATTTTTCAACTTTTACTGACCTTTTTATCAGAGGCATGTCAGCCAGTTTAGTAGGGACAGAGAAGAACAGTCGAATGGGCGCACTTGAAGACCTCACTGGGAGCCTCGCTGACTCGAGTGATTGACAGCCAGTATTTTGTTTCAATGGACACAGCTCTGAATAGTAACGCGCTGGCAAGGGGTTATTAGACTGGCTCAGTCAATGATATAGTTATGACTTAATTGTTGCTTCTGACAGAGAATTTTAACGTTCCCGCGTTGTATCTCACTTAGTATCGGTACCGCCATCTTGCGACAACTCATATAACTAAATTTACCACAATCTGACCCCCTTATTTCATGAGATTAGAGCTGGCACGGAGTTAAGTCTATCGGTACATGGAATCACGTTTTATTTTAAGCATTTATTAGTAAACGCAAATACTAAAGCCCAGGCAGGGCTACGGGGTAATAAACACCTGTTGACACTGGTTACAAGGGCATTGGGTAGTGTGCAGTCTCAGTCTTATATTGTAGAAACTCTCACTGCAGGGCTATAGGACTCAATATAATAAGTCTTATTAAATCAAGCTAATCCTGATGGTGCCTTCATTTAAGTATTTTATGATTTTCAAGAAAATCTTGACGGTGCCGTCCTTCTAGTCTTTTGATGATATTCAAGACAATCTTGGTGGAGGCATCTTTTCAAGGTTTCCATGATGCCCAAGACAGTGTAACCGGAGGCGTCTTTTCACGATGCCCCCGTGTTACCTCTGATCAGAGGGCCTTAAGAAGTGCCCCCGTGTTAGATGGACATGTACACAAAATCAGGTCAGTCCTGTTAGATGGACATGTACACAAAATCAGGTCAGTCCTGTTAGATGGACATGTACACAAAATCAGGTCAGTCCTGTTAGATGGACATGTACACAAAATCAGGTCAGTCCTGTTAGATGGACACGTACACAAAATCAGGTTAGTCCTGTTAGATGGACACGTGCACAAAATCAGGTCAGACTTGTAAGATGGACATGTACACAAAATCAGGTCAGTCCTGTTAGATGGACATGTACACAAAATCAGGTCAGTCCTGTTAGATGGACATGTACACAAAATCAGGTCAGTCCTGTTAGATGGACATGTACACAAAATCAGGTCAGTCCTGTTAGATGGACATGTACACAAAATCAGGTCAGTCCTGTTAGATGGACATGTACACAAAATCAGGTCAGTCCTGTTAGATGGACGTACACAAAATCAGGTCAGTCCTGTTAGATGTACATGTACACAAAATCAGGTCAGTCCTGTTAGATGGACATGTACACAAAATCAGGTCAGTCCTGTTAGATGGACATGTACACAAAATCAGTTCAGTCCTGTTAGATGGACATGTACACAAAATCAGTTCAGTCCTGTTAGATGGACATGTACACAAAATCAGTTCAGTCCTGTTAGATGGACATGTACACAAAATCAGGTCAGTCCTGTTAGATTGACGTACACAAAATCAGGTCAGTCCTGTTAGATGGACATGTACACAAAATCAGGTCAGTCCTGTTAGATGGACATGTACACAAAATCAGGTCAGTCCTGTTAGATGGACATGTACACAAAATCAGGTCAGTCCTGTTAGATGGACGTACACAAAATCAGGTCAATCCTGTTAGATGGACATGTACACAAAATCAGTTCAGTCCTGTTAGATGGACATGTACACAAAATCAGGTCAGTCCTGTTAGATGGACGTGCACAAAATCAGGTCAGTCCTGTAAGATGGACATGTGCACAAAATCAGGTCAGTCCTGTTAGATGGACATGTACACAAAATCAGGTCAGTTCTGTTAGATGGACATGTGCACAATATCAGGTCAGTCCTGTAAGATGGACATGTACACAAAATCAGGATAGTCCTGTTAGATGGACATGTACACAAAATCAGGTCAGTCCTGTTGGATGAACATGTATACATGTCCTTAAGATGGACATGTACACAAAATCAGTTCAGTCCTGTTAGATGGACGTACACAAAATCAGGTCAGTCCTGTTAGATGGACATGTACACAAAATCAGGTCAGTCCTGTTAGATGGACATGTACACAAAATCAGGTCAGTCCTGTTAGATGGACGTACACAAAATCGGGTCAGTCCTGTTAGATGGACATGTACACAAAGTCAGGTCAGTCCTGTTAGATTGACATGTACACAAAATCAGTTCAGTCCTTTTAGATGGACATGTACACAAAATCAGGTCAGTCCTGTTAGATGGATGTACACAAAATCAGGTCAGTCCTGTTAGATGGACATGTTCACAAAATCAGGTCAGTCCTTTTAGATGGAGGTTCACAAAATCAGGTCAGTCCTGTTAGATGGACATGTACACAAAATCAGGTCAGTCCTATTAGATGGACATGTGCACAAAATCAGGTCAGTCCTGTAAGATGGACATGTACACAAAAACAGGTCAGTCCTGTTAGATGGACATGTACAGAAAATCAGGTCAGTCCTGTTGGATGAACATGTACAAATGTCCTGTAAGATGGACATGTACACAAAATCAGGTCAGGCCTGTTAGATGGACATGTACACAAAATCATGTCAGGCCTGTTAGATGGACATGTACACAAAATCAGGTCAGTCCCGTGAGATGGACATGTACACAACATCAGGTCAGTCCTGTTAGATGGACATGTGCACAAAATCAGGTCAGTCCTGTTAGATGGACATGTACACAAAATCAGGTCAGTCCTGTTAGATGGACATGTACACAAAGTCAGGTCAGTCCTGTTAGATGGACATGTGCACAAAATCAGGTCAGTCCTGTAATATGGACATGTACACAAAATAAGGTCAGTCCTGTTAGATGGACATGTACACAAAATCAGGTCAGTCCTGTTAGATGGACATGTGCACAAAATCAGGTCAATCCTGTAAGATGGACATGTACAGAGAATCAGGTCAGTCCTGTTAGATGGATATGTACAGAGAATCAGGTCAGTCCTGTAAGATGGACATGTACACAAAGTCAGGTCAGTCCTGTTAGATGGATATGTACACAAAATCAGGTCAGTCCTGTTAGATGGACATGTACACAAAATCAGGTCAGTCCTGTTAGATGGACATGTACACAAAATCAGGTCAGTCCTGTTAGATGGACATGTACACAAAGTCAGGTCAGTCCTGTTAGATGGACATGTACACAAAATCAGGTCAGTCCTGTAAGATGGACATGTACACAAAATCAGGTCAGGCCTGTTAGATGGACATGTACACAAAATCAGGTCAGGCCTGTTAGATGGACATGTACACAAAATCAGGTCAGTCCTGTTAGATGGACATGTACACAAAATCAGGTCAGTCCTGTTAGATGGACATGTGCACAAAATCAGGTCAGTCCTGTTAGATGGACATGTACACAAAATCAGGTCAGTCCAGTTAGATGGACATGTACACAAAATCAGGTCAGTCCTGTAAGATGGACATGTGCACAATATCAGGTCAGTCCTGTTAGATGGACATGTGCACAATATCAGGTCAGTCCTGTTAGATGGACATGTACACAAAATCAGGTCAGTCCTGTTAGATGGACATGTACACAAAATCAGGTCAGTCCTGTTAGATGGACATGTACACAAAATCAGGTCAGTCCTGTTAGATGGATGTACACAAAATCAGGTCAGTCCTGTTAGATGGACATGTTCACAAAATCAGGTCAGTCCTTTTAGATGGAGGTTCACAAAATCAGGTCAGTCCTGTTAGATGGACATGTACACAAAATCAGGTCAGTCCTATTAGATGGACATGTGCACAAAATCAGGTCAGTCCTGTAAGATGGACATGTACACAAAAACAGGTCAGTCCTGTTAGATGGACATGTACAGAAAATCAGGTCAGTCCTGTTGGATGAACATGTACAAATGTCCTGTAAGATGGACATGTACACAAAATCAGGTCAGGCCTGTTAGATGGACATGTACACAAAATCATGTCAGGCCTGTTAGATGGACATGTACACAAAATCAGGTCAGTCCCGTGAGATGGACATGTACACAACATCAGGTCAGTCCTGTTAGATGGACATGTGCACAAAATCAGGTCAGTCCTGTTAGATGGACATGTACACAAAATCAGGTCAGTCCTGTTAGATGGACATGTACACAAAGTCAGGTCAGTCCTGTTAGATGGACATGTGCACAAAATCAGGTCAGTCCTGTAATATGGACATGTACACAAAATAAGGTCAGTCCTGTTAGATGGACATGTACACAAAATCAGGTCAGTCCTGTTAGATGGACATGTGCACAAAATCAGGTCAATCCTGTAAGATGGACATGTACAGAGAATCAGGTCAGTCCTGTTAGATGGATATGTACAGAGAATCAGGTCAGTCCTGTAAGATGGACATGTACACAAAGTCAGGTCAGTCCTGTTAGATGGATATGTACACAAAATCAGGTCAGTCCTGTTAGATGGACATGTACACAAAATCAGGTCAGTCCTGTTAGATGGACATGTACACAAAATCAGGTCAGTCCTGTTAGATGGACATGTACACAAAGTCAGGTCAGTCCTGTTAGATGGACATGTACACAAAATCAGGTCAGTCCTGTAAGATGGACATGTACACAAAATCAGGTCAGGCCTGTTAGATGGACATGTACACAAAATCAGGTCAGGCCTGTTAGATGGACATGTACACAAAATCAGGTCAGTCCTGTTAGATGGACATGTACACAAAATCAGGTCAGTCCTGTTAGATGGACATGTGCACAAAATCAGGTCAGTCCTGTTAGATGGACATGTACACAAAATCAGGTCAGTCCAGTTAGATGGACATGTACACAAAATCAGGTCAGTCCTGTAAGATGGACATGTGCACAATATCAGGTCAGTCCTGTTAGATGGACATGTGCACAATATCAGGTCAGTCCTGTTAGATGGACATGTACACAAAATCAGGTCAGTCCTGTTAGATGGACATGTACACAAAATCAGGTCAGTCCTGTTAGATGGACATGTACAGAAAATCAGGTCAGTCCTGTTGGATGAACATGTACACAAAATCAGGTCAGTCCTTTAATGAATAATGAATAATAACACATTGGTATCTTAATTTATTTTACAACATCTACTAATATATTTGAAGCTTAAAGCTTAATGAGTTACATTAATTTGAGAAAAGGTATCAGACCTGCATCAAAATCTGCCAGGTCTACTTATGAAACATTTATTATTGTTATGCTAGGTAGCATTATTTTTTTTATACATTATCCCAGCCATGCACTTTTACCCTTATTTTCATTTTATACTCTGTACTCCTTGGCTTCATAAAATAGCTTTTACTTGTGAGACATGTATAAACAGGGCTGACTTGAACACAACACAAACGCATGGTCTTTACTTTAAACATTAGCAATTCTGCTAAAGGAAAGTGATGTTTTGACATGTAAATGAATATTTGGGTAAAAGATAAATATTTGTCTGATAAATAAAGAAGATAAATATGTCTTTAACTGACCCATTTACATAGCCTATGCTAACTTCAAGAGGATTATAATTCACATTGTGTATCTTTCTAAATCTCAGCTATCATCATAAGGATGGAAATATTATTTAATAGCAGATTCCCAATTTGAAAATAACATACTTCACTTATTATATGATTTATAAACATTCACAACCCTTTTCTGTTAGCTTAAAGAGATTTCTAATAAAAGATTTCACTGCAAAATGAGGAGATGAAGTAATTCATTCATTCATGTTAATTAACAAAACAAAACCATTATTATAACGGAAAATATATACATTTGGTATTCAGTAAAATAGGTTTACCAGACATCTGTTATAAAAAAGCCCTGACTTTTCATTTATTTTCTGTTGGTTTTCAAATTTATAAAAATTTGCATTGGACCTCTGTAACCTTATTTCATAGGCAACATGATCAAACACAAATATAATTTTGATAAAAAACAATCAGCAATTAAATCTCCAAACACAGAAGGGCCTGAATTTACAGGACATTGAATATTAACTATTGATTAACTGAATGCTGGGCAGCTATCTCAAACCAGTCTATAATCATGATAAGCCATGGTGGCTATAGCTTTCTCAAAATCCAGGGACTTTTCCATGTCTTTTCCAGTTTTCCTAACAACCATAGGATTCAATTACTTGATGACTTTTCCTTGACCTTCCAAAACCCTGTTAAAACCTCTTTCTAATCTAATTGAAGAGACAAGCTTCTGAGTATTCCTTGCTTCAGTGAAACATGTGAATAAATAACTAGAAATTAACCTTTAACCCTTTACTGTTTACATTTATTTTAGATTTCCGACAAATTCTGACACTATTTATATTTACACTAACAGCCATATCTTTTCAAGCTTTTTTTGTATCTTTATAAAATTTTCAACAATTCCTACTAAGAGGGTTTGCTGACAATTATTGAAAATCATTGAAACTTAGAAATAATATGCAATATTTTGTCCTGAAAGAATCTATACATATCATGGCATTCTAGTTGCCAATTTGGAGTGCTCTTTAGTGGCTTGTGAACAGTAAAGGGTTAAAAATATTTTTTGCATTTGTACAAAATTTTACAATATATCGAAAAAGTTGAAAATTCTCACCTTTTTTACAGACACAAAATCATCTTTAACACAGAAATGTCTTACTTAACAAAATGAGCCCTTGTAAGGAAAATAAGAATCCTCTATGGAGAGTTTATCTTGATCAAAACAGGACATACAGTGCAGCAGATGTTATCCTTTTAGTGATGACTTATAATGGTAGCTTTACCAGCTTGCTTTTTTTCGCAGTGTGATTAAAATACATATTTGATTTATTACATACACACTGCTGGATAACTGTAGGCAAACTGTAATTCTTGTTTGCTGAAACACTTGTTTTTCAATACAAAGTGAGTGATTATGTGACCATCTGAATTAACTATTAATCAAACAGCAAAAACAAAGTGTAGGCACAATTAATGTAGTTATACAGCAGATTAATACTGACTAGTGATCAAACAGGAAGCGTGGTATCAGGCTTGATTTGAGCACTTTGACTTTCACTGACACTTGGTACCTGTCTTGAGCACAATCCTTGCTCAATAATAATACAAGACATACCTTTTATGTAAAATATTATATAAACACTATCAAGGATAACATGTAATAATATAATACTGCAAATTTAAATACAGACATTGTTTCAATAAAAATATGTTTATAATATGTATATTATTTTTATAAAGCACCTTTAGTTCACCGTTATTGTAGAATGCCTCAGAATTTCCTTGACTTTGACATACTCTGCACCAGGCAGAATACACAGCATTTCAAAGATGAGATTTGCTGCTATTAGGGCTGTGTTGCCAGTCGGATCATATGGCGGAGACACCTGAAAAAAAAAAACCATGCATCACCTTAAACATCAGATGTATAGATGATGATGTGTTAACACTGTTTTCATAAACAGTTTCCATAGGAACATGAAGCACCACCAATATTTCATAGATAAAGGTTACAGATTGTGAAAAAAAAATTGTTAGAGGGAGCAGCTGAACTTTATTATGTTATTATGTTCTATCATACAGCACAAGTACATGTATTATGTTTTCAATGTCTGACTGAAATGATAATGAAACCAATATGACAGTTAAGTGATGTGTAATCTAAAGACTCACAAGTTCAGGTAAAAACTTTAAAAGTAATGTGAATGAAGAGCCCTGGACACTACGTGGCTAGAAAATAAGGGGCCTGAGGAAACTAGTTTACAGAACCTAAAACAACCAGAGAATCTTCCATTAATTTTTGTTCATTTCTAATATTTTTCTTCAACCAAAGCATTGTTGATGATTTAATTTTAGTGGAATGTTCACATTCTAATGGAACAACAGCAGATGACATGAGGAAAGTAAGTGAAAGTATCCACACACTGGTACAACTACAATCTGCTGGAATCACAATGTTCATCAGAAAATGAGGTTGGGTGGAATGCAAATACTTATTTTGTCTATAAATGTTTTATCATGAGAATATGTTCATGTGAAGCATTTGATCTTGTTTGAAATATAACAACTGTATGAAATTAAAGCTATCAGCAAAAAGGTATTTGTACATTTCCTTAGTAGAAATGGGAAGAAGAGGTAGAAAAAAAAGTTATTAGTCCAAATGTGCTGGTGAGAAATACTGTAGTATGCACCCTCTAGTGGTTTTGTTTGCTGCACGTATGTTTGACCAAAAACATTACTGGTTACCTCAACCAGGTCACAGCCAACAATGTTAAGTCCTTTACAGCCACGGATGATCTCCAGAGCCTGTATTGTGGTCAAACCCCCAACCTCAGGTGTACCTGAGAGTAATAATTATTGTTATACACCTGTAATCGATAATTATAATCATGTCACATACCTGCAAGTAATATATTCTGTATTAATATTATTCTGTAATACATCTGTAAGTTATAAATACATTTAGCCTCAAAGTACATATAAAATTTTCACTAATGAATAATGTTCAGAAAAGTATTTATCCTTTATTATTTACATTCACTTAACATTTTGGACCAATTCTGACATTCCTTACATTTACAATACAGACAGTTTCTTGCTCAGCTTTTTTTTTTTTTTAACAAAGTTTAAACAGATCTCAATCCAAGATATTACAGATCAGAATCAGAGATATTACAGACCAGAATTAGAGATATTACAGACCAGAATCAGGAATATTACAGACAAAAATTAGAGATATTACAGACCAGAATCAAGAGATATTACAGACTAGAATCAGAGATATTTAGCTAGTCATTAATGGAAATCTTTAGAACTGCAAATAAATTCCCAATATGTTTAGCCTCGGAGAATATAACAATATGAGGAGTAAAGTTTTAGTGTGTTTTATTGAGCATGTAAGCAGTAAACGGTTTAGAAGTAATACAGAATAGTTTTAATATTCCTAATACCTGGCCAGTAGTCTTTGGACCAGCATTTAAACCTCACAGTAATTGATAATTCCACTATTTTTTATTTAACCTCAGCAAGGAATTTTCACCTTGGTTATACTCGTGCATTGGTTTGTCAGTCAGCTAACGGTTTGAACAGATTTTGATGAAATATCATGGATAGTTAGGGTAACACTCAAGGAATAATACATCAAATTTAGGAGGTAATTCAGATCAACAACCGATTGGGGGGTTTCCTTGTGGGGCATCTAATTACTACATGCACACCGTCATTGTTTTTGTATGTACATGTATTATACTGACAATCACTAAATTTCATGCCAATATCTGTTTATCCTGGAAATACACAAAAAGAGTAATAATCTGAACAATTTATTCCAATTGCCTCTTCCAATGAAAGAGAAATACAGGTATGTAATACATTAAAAGTCATGTGTGGCTTAGCATACTTGTTCCTGCGTCAACTACAGCAAACGAAGGTTGATAGCAAATATCTTTATAACTACCCTTCAATTATTTTCATAATACTACTGAATAACTAAAATGCTATATCTAAATTATAAGGAAATGGTCAAATTTATTACTTAATGGTCAAGAAGTATGGTTTGCTTGTAAATATCACAAATGCGACCTGAAGGATTATTAAATCTGGATATAAACGAACAGCCTGTTTCAAAATCCAATGAAGATTGAATCTAAATGATTACAATTAATGTAAACAATGAGTTTGGAATTTCATTCAATTCTTACTGTAGTTGTGATGTAATTGTTCAATATGCTCTGACAAAAGCATCTGTGAAACAAAGACACCACAGGGACATAATATAGAAACAGTGCCCGCCTTCTTTTGATGAAGAAACAGCTTTATCAAAAGTCTAAACATATTACTAGAAGATTTTTGAGCAAAAAGGTTTAAGCCGACATGTATGTTTGTATAATCCAAAGTGCTCAAGTCCTCGATTTGTGTTCCACATCCTGAATCATTTTTGCTCTTAACATGTTAACATTTGTTGGTAAGGATCAAAAGAGAAAAAGCCTGCAACTAGTTTAGTTGTAGGTAATTTATAAAGAAAATGTTTCACATCTGACCTGTTCCAGGAGCAAAGCCAGGATCCAAAGCATCAATGTCGAATGACAAATAGACTGGCCCCTGTCCCATCATCTGTCTGACTTCCTCCATCACTGGAGTCATAGACTTGTGCCAGCACTCCTCAGCCCGGATAATCCTGAACCCCTACAACACACATTATTTACAGACTGAGGCATACTAAGTATACACATCACTGATATATGGGCTTCACTAGTGTACCACTGTGCAACTTGAATCCTGTATTTTAGTATTTAGCACTTTTTCTGTTTGTGATAAAATCATCATCAATGACAACTTAGTAAGATGATTTATACCAGAACTTCTGTTTAGAACTTCTGTTTTTACCTTTTATACAAATATCTATGTTAAACCACATATTTATATTGTACAATCTTTAACAATTTCACATTGTAATGTCCAAGTCCTCCAATATTTTGGTAAAACACAATCATGATGATGAGTAAAATTCAGATATTCAACTTGCACAAATTTTAACAAATTAAGTAAAAATGTCTTCCTAAATGAAGAAGAATTAACTAGGATGATTCTGCACTGAACTATGTGAATGCTCACATGTTTTTCTCCGTATTCATAGTCATCTGGTCCATCTCCAGATCCACGCAGGCCTATCTGGACTACTCGACTAAAATCTAAGCAGCCCTCCTCCCCAGCCCGCCTGAAGGGTGTACCATGTGCGACAGGCTCACCAAACATGGCAGGTTCAGTGTCGTCGTGGGCATCCACGTGGACCAGTCCAACAGGTCCATACTTTTCCTGTAAATACACAGACACACTTTATCCTGTAATAAAAAAAATACAAGGAAACATGGCTGCTTAGTTTATATACCACATGATTACAATCTGAAGTTAAATTTATGCAAGATCACTAATCATTTTGGAAGTTTAAGGGTGACTTAAATACTTATTAAAAAAAACATTTGGTTTCCAAAAGTTTGAAATGTTAGCTGTGGTTAGCTGTGGGATTTGTACCAATGTCCAAAAACACTGTTGCATATATCCCTTACCAAAATTTCCATAATTTTGACATTTCAAGCTGAAACTCAAACATTCAGCTTTATCTTTATTCTGAAATACAGACAGTTGCTTAGATGTGCAATTTGGAATCCTGGCTAAGTGCTGGGGACATAGGTACCAGACTGAGTCTTTCTCACATATCAATAAAAACAATTTAATCCAAGGTATCAGATTTTTTGGTTCAAACTAAAAAAATAAGTTTAAATTTAATGAACATCATCATAAAAGTGTAATATATTTTAGAACTGTAGTAAAGCAGTTTAGACTATATTATAGATATTAGGGTATAGTTTTGTGACATATACCAGAGGAGTGCCAGAGCAGGAGTGTTTCCTGTGGTGCTAACCTTGTATGCTTGGAGAATAGGGTAGGAGTGTTTCCTGTGGTGCGAACCTTGTATACTTTGAGAATAGGGTAGGAGTGTTTCCTGTGGTGCTAACCTTGTATGCTTGGAGAATAGGGTAGGAGTGTTTCCTGTTGTGCTAACCTTGTATGCTTGGAGAATAGGGTAGGAGTGTTTCCTGTGGTGCTAACCTTGTATGCTTGGAGAATAGGGTAGGAGTGTTTCCTGTGGTGCTAACCTTGTATGCTTGGAGAATAGGGTAGGAGTGTTTCCTGTGGTGCTAACCTTGTATGCTTGGAGAATAGGGTAGGAGTGTTTCCTGTGGTGCTAACCTTGTATGCTTGGAGAATAGGGTAGGAGTGTTTCCTGTGGTGCTAACCTTGTATTCTTGGAGAATAGGGTAGGAGTGTTTCCTGTGGTGCTAACCTTGTATGCTTGGAGAATAGGGTAGGATTGTTTCCTGTGGTGCTAACCTTGTATGCATGGAGAATAGGGTAGGAGTGTTTCCTGTGGTGCTTACCTTGTATGCTTGGAGAATAGGGTAGGAGTGTTTCCTGTGGTTCTAACCTTGTATGCATGGAGAATAGGGTAGGAGTGTTTCCTGTGGTGCTAACCTTGTATGCTTGGAGAATAGGGTAGGAGTGTTTCCTGTGGTGCTAACCTTGTATGCTTGGAGAACAGGGTAGGAGTGTTTCCTGTGGTGCTAACCTTGTATGCTTGGAGAAAAGGATAGGAGTGTTTCCTGTGGTGCTAACCTTGTATGCTTGGAGAATAGGGTAGGAGTGTTTCCTGTGGTGCTAACCTTGTATGCTTGGAGAATAGGGTAGGTGACCGTGTGATCCCCACCCACAGCGATGGTTTTACATCCGTCTTTGATCAGTGATGAGAAGTGATTACGGATGTCATTCACACCCTTTGGAAGATTGTACATATTCAAGTGTACATCCCCCACATCAGCTACCCTTAAACTCTTATAGGGGGCAGCACCTGTCAGGAGAGTAGAATAATCAACATAGAGTGACTTGTCAAGTTTGTCCTTCCTGTTTTATTCATAAATAGAAATATTCTCTTAAATACATGGCAGTCATCCTTGATAATAAACCAAAAGAAAGAAAACCTGTCTCTAAAGAACAAATTTAAACTCTTGGTTAAAGAACAGTACTAATATACAGTACTACAGTAAATGAGGATTAAGAATATTTAGTGTTGAGTCATATAATACATTGTTTGGTTGGTACAGTAATAAACTGAACTTTACGGAAAAGATATATATTTCTAACAATGGCTCTCTAGTACTCTTGACAACCAAGGACAAAAAGAGTCAACCTCTGGGTCCAGTGATGCAGTCCTTGAGTTTAAAGGGCAAAACCCCTTCTATGTTTTAAATAACTTATATCACAGTCAAATGGTAGAACAAGAAATATGTTTAAAAGATAACATGAGTATTTCTCTATTTGCATTTATATGCCATTTATTCATCTTACTGTAAACACATCTGTAACTGATCTTAAAGCCATACCACTGACTCATGAAGTTGCTGGTACCTGTTGCAAGGTTGAAGTCTCTGACAAAAACAGATTCTGTTCGGATCTGACGTGGCCCAAACCTGGCACCTGGTCTGTTAGATGTCCCTGAATCAAGTGGTACCCCCACAAAACATACATCCAGGTCTGAAGAAAGCAGTGAACAAAACCATAAACAACAAAGAATTCTTGGCTGTCATAAGTATACAAAGACATAAATGTAGACAAATAAGCTAAACTATTGTTCTCATAGGCAGAATATATTCATGTGGGCAAGACACAGCTAGTTTGTACATATGAATGCCTACTAAAGAAATTGGGGGGAATCTTAAAGGAACCTCAAATTCACTCACATCTTAACACCCTCAAGTTACACCTTAACCCCCTTAAGTTAGAACTTCTTCATAAACCTATCCCTGAGCACAAAACCAAAATCCAAATGACATCATGACATAATAGCGATCTTATCAGATTTTTAGCTCAGCTGACTATAAGTCATCTGAGCTATTGTCGTGGTCCATTGTCCGTCGTCCGTCCTTCTGTCGTTCTGTCCGTCCGTCCGTCGATGTGGCACGTTTTGAAACTGTAAGACCTAGGAATCCAAAATTCAGCATAATGTTAGATGTCCTAAAGATCTACCAAGCTGAAAACTGGGTCTTTGCAAATTCGTTCCTTTGAGAAATTAAGGAAAAACCTCAATTTTTTATTAAAAACCTATTTTCACACTTCAGGACTGCCTAATATCAAAAGCACTCATCTGTTTTTTCTCATATTTACCATAAATATTTTTCTATATAGTTCCTATGTACATGCCAGAAATTATGTCTGTGTTGTATAATTTAAAAAAGTTATGGGCCCAAACATAATGCATTTTGTAAAAAATCAGGAAAGATATTTGATCACTTTACACAAAACATGTTAAAGCTATGGACTTTTTTTCCAGTAATATAACTTAAATTTATCAAAATTAAATTGTATACCCAAAATTAGATCAAAATCTTTTAAATTTTTTAAAATATTAACAAAAATAAAAAATTGGTACCTTTAATTTTTCCCAACTTTGACCATGGCACGTTTTTTTCCTGTAAGTACTGTGGATTTAATTTTCACAGCATGTTTTTGTTAGCATTTTGTCTGTTAACACCAAAAATTTGAAACCAGTTGATCAAAAACTGTAGATTTTATTCAAGTTTTCAAGCACCATGTAACATATTGTTTACATCAAGCTAGTCATATGCAGTTTGCAAGAGCTCAGCTCCCCAGCTTCAGCTCTCAGTTCCTAAAATTTGGCATACAATTAGATGTCTTCAAAATCCCGTACCATGCCAAGAATTTGGTCACTAGGACTTAATACCTTCGAGATATTAATGAAAAACTTCATTTTTCCATTAAAAACCAATTGTTACACCTCAAGACTGCCTAATATCAAAACCACTGATCTGACTTTAATCATATATAATATACATATTTTTCTATACATTTTCTATGCATATGCCAGAAATGATGTCAGTATTGCGTAATTGTTTTAAGTTATGGGCCCAAACATAATGCACTATGTAAAAAATCAAGAAATATGTTTACTCCCTTAAAAAGGGGATTGCTGAAGCTAGAGATGTTTTTGCCAGGGATGTAACATTATTTAATCAAGATTCAATTTTTTAGTTCTGAATTTTTCAAATGTTATATGTTATTAGTATAAATATAAAATTAGTACCTAAAATTTTGCCCAACTTTGACCATAGCACATTTGTTTCCTGTGAGCACTGTTGATATAATTTTCATATCATGCACACAAGGATTTCAGATTTTTAGTTTAGAAAGCTGAAAGAAATTGGCCAAAAATTGTAGCTTTTATTAATGTTTTTATGAGACCATGTCAGACCTTGGCTCTTTCTACAGCCCCTCATGAGTCACCTGTATGTTGACCTTGCTGAACTTTCAGCAAATTATGCATGCTTGAGGCGAGCCATACACTGGGGCAGCCAGGCAGCTAATGGCCAGATACAGTTAATCCAGGTGTCCAACCCAACTCATCTAGTAGTTTTAACCAACAACATAACAATTAACAATAAATTAATAAATTTTTATTGGTTTTTAATAACAAATTAAAGAAAAATAGAAAAGGAATCGTTAGTTTATAATAACAGGAAATCAACTTGCAGTTTATACTGATGATATAAGAATCTTGTATGGATGGATAGAATGTCACATATTCCAAATAACACCATGCATTCACCTATGGTATTTTTCAGTTCAATTGTAATGATAAAAAAGTAAATCATATTATTCATTACTAATCATTACGGATCATATGAAGGAAATTAATGATAGACAAAGATGCAGTTGATATTATTAATCTAGATTCCTACTGTGTCTAGTGTGTACATTGATGTGAAATTAGTCCAAAATGAATATATTACATTTATTTTTTTTAATATAAATAAAAGCCATAAAACCAGGTACTTATGATCATTATTTAAATGTGTGAATTTTGTATATTCTGGATTCTCAACATCATTGTTTGGTGAAAACTGAATAAATGCCAGTCATGGTGGGAATACTTTGCAATTGTATTTAAAAACGAATATGAATATGTACTCCATTATAAAATTTCTTGCATAAAGAATTGGAATTCAGGTAAAAATGAAAGTATATGAATACCAGTGCAAATACTTTCAAAATTTATTCATGAATGCATTCATGAATATATTCTTTAATATTATTTTAATAATCATTTCAGTTATATTTCATTTTAAAAAATCATACAATTCTCTTATTAATTTTAATAAAAATTATATTTGGGACAATATTTGTAATTTTTTTTTAATAAATAGTTAAACTCTTATATCATATGTTCTGCTTATAAGTTATATGGCCAAGTCAGAATCTGTGTGACAATAGTACTCCATTTGTTAATAAAATAAATGAAATCAATCCTCTTCCCTGTCTCCAAAGATAATATCAAAAACATACATAAGCTAAACACCAACAACTCATAATAAAGCTTATATTTATTACCACACCAAACCAGCATGTGCCTCCTTCCTAAATCATATTTTTTATCATATATAACAGCTGAGCGCCGTGACCCATTGGTCCCTTGTTTTATTCTTTCTTCAGACCATGCCACCTACTTGGTCTTGACCTATCTTCTATGTCTAAATAATCAACAGAAAATGTTGACACTACTGGTCTCAAGCCAGATCCACACCTTCCATCTCAAAAGCTCCATAGACATATCTGACAGAGTTACACAATGCAACCATAAATTTTTTAGCTGATATATGAACCATATATTTGTTACTTGTAAAGTTGTATAACTAATTCATCTTTTGAATTAGATCATAGATGTTTTATGTAGTGTGGGGTCTGTTCTGATCAGGAATCCAAGTTCCACTAACCACTCCACTAATATAACATACTCCAGCTATGGCTCTTTTGCCCTTTCCACCTTATCAAGCAGTTTAGCTTGATGAAAAAGAGGTACCATAAATTTCTGCTAATAATTAAATGTCAAGAATTTTGTTAAAAAAAGTTAATCCAGGAAAAGAGAGTCAACATATGTGCAGGTCTAAACCTGAGTCTAAATTTTGCCCAAATAGCCGACCAAAATGTCTGACTGACCCAGCTATGACTTGCCTGATTGCTCACCATATGTTAGTTTCCAGTGAAGTTGCGTGCATATGTGGACCTTTCAGGTGACAAATACCGTAGAATTAGTTCCCAAACTATTCTTTTTTGGCCATTTATGCTCCAAGTTTTATTTGGATTATGCAGTATATAATAACTTTTCCAATCAACCAGCTTCCAGTTGTGGCTTCTTAGTATATACAGAGCCATCGACCTCTGTCTTTATTTATCTGGCAGACAAAGTGCATCCAAAATGCTGCACAGCATCTGTATGTTGTTGCTTGGTCTGTTTGGAGCCTGTTCTAGCGAGCTGACCACTGGTTACAGTCTGTGGGGTGCATGTATTACATTTCAGCTGGGTTGGCCAAGAGGTAACAGTAATGATGTAACACATGCACACTGCTGGCTAAAAAAAAAACACCCTGGCTCACTAGGGCAGGCAGCCAACAAAACACACTTTATAAATAATAGGTCAAATTTTGCTCCCTTGATTTGCAATTGCACTCTATTAACCTCTTATGACATTAAGACCATTTTATTGTAGCCATGTATCCGCTGCAAGAAAATTTGATACCAGCCCAGCAAAGAGAGCCCAGAGACAATGTTGTTGCATTTCATTTTGATTGACAAGCCCCTGCAGACCACAGGTGCATAGACCACAAGCTCAGAAAGACAGACCTGACACCCTGTTATCTGTTTTTCTGGCAACAGATATTTAATAAGTGTACCAACAAGAAAAAGTCAAAAGGTCACAACTTTGCATATGCTCCGGCTGCCAGATGAAATGAAGGCAGAGGCCTGTAACTATGTATATGTTACAGTCAATGTGTAAAATCAGTCAATTTGTAAATTGCCTGTAATTTTCAGTCAATTTACAAATTGCCTGATTCACTCAGGCACTTTAAAAATGACTTAAATTTTCAGGCATTTTACAAATTGACTGAAAAATTTGTCAGTTTCATGAAGAATACTGATCACGTAATAAAACTAAAGTACACCGACTGGTGAGGAGTAAATAGAATCATATAGTTGTAATATGATAACATAATGAAATATAAATACTATATTTTACAAATCATATGGCTACATCTTTGCTTATGTAAGAACAATAGACATTGACTGTAACATATATACTACAGAACCACAACTGGGTCTAAAAAAGATAAAGATATACTATATGAAAAACAAGGCCTACAGACCTTATGCAAACCTGGGCAATGGGATATATATCAGGTATAATGCTTCCATGCTAGACTGTTCTTTTTCAAGTATATGTGTGACATGTATATGTACAATGCAAGCACTGTACATTTTGAACCTGAGTGCATGCACCAATTACACAAACATCACTGCTGAAATACTGGCACAGGTGCACAGAACACAAAAATGAATGTAAGTGGCACCACCACTTACGAGAAAGCCATTAAAGATGTATAGACATAAACAATGTCAGGCTTCAAACCACTCATGGCTATGTGCACATATGCATGAAACAACCAGATACAGGTAGTTGAAAGCGACTACCTGTATCCACCAAAATCAGAGTAGTACAGGTGAAATGAGGCATGGATTGAGTGGTAAGGAAAATAGATTGAAATGGATGTTTGCCACGTAAACGTGATTGTAGGTTGCCCCACCAGAGGCCAATACTGCAAATCACTCCTGAAAACAGGGCATTAATTTTTTCAACAAAAACGGAAAGGTAAGTGATGCCACCTGTCTGGTTTATGGGAAAACTTTCCAAGATGGATGAACATGCCAAATTTCAGACCAATACCTTGACCAACTCCTGGGATATAAACAATTTTCACCCAAAGCAAATGTACAAATAGATGCCACGGGAAAATGATTGCAGATGGCACCACCAGTCTTGAGTACAAGAGGGAGGAGTCCAAGATCTATGGATATGCACAATTTCAGGCCAATACTGCAAATCACTTCTGAGAAAAGGGCATTAATTTACATTTTAAAAACCAAAAGCTAGGTGGCGCCACCTATCTCTTTTACGTGATATTTTTCCAAGATGAATGAATATACCAAATTTCAGAACAATACCTTGACCCACTCCTGAGATATGGGCCATTTTCACCCAAAGCGCATGCACAGATGAGAACCACAGGGAAACGATTGCAGATGGTGCCACCAGTATTGAGTACAAGATGGAGGAGTCCAAGATCTATGGATATGCACAATTTCATGCCAATACTGCGAATCACTCCTGAGAAAAGGGTATTAATTTATTCTACAAAAAACAGAATGGTAGGTGGTGCCACCTGTCTGCTTAACGAGAAAACTTTTCAAGATGGATGAACCTTCCAAATTTTAGACCAATACCTTTACCCACTCCTGAGATATGAGCAATTTCATCCAAAGCACATGTAGGGATGGATGCCACGGGAAAATGATTGCAGATGGCACCACCAGTCTTGAGTACAAGAGGGAGGAGTCCAAGATCTATGGATATGCACAATTTCAGGCCAATACTGCAAATCACTTCTGAGAAAAGGGCATTAATTTACATTTTAAAAACCAAAAGCTAGGTGGCGCCACCTATCTCTTTTACGTGATATTTTTCCAAGATGAATGAATATACCAAATTTCAGAACAATACCTTGACCCACTCCTGAGATATGGGCAATTTTCACCCAAAGCGCATGCACAGATGAGAACCACAGGGAAACGATTGCAGATGGTGCCACCAGTATTGAGTACAAGATGGAGGAGTCCAAGATCTATGGATATGCACAATTTCATGCCAATACTGCGAATCACTCCTGAGAAAAGGGTATTAATTTATTCTACAAAAAACAGAATGGTAGGTGGTGCCACCTGTCTGCTTAACGAGAAAACTTTTCAAGATGGATGAACCTTCCAAATTTTAGACCAATACCTTTACCCACTCCTGAGATATGAGCAATTTCATCCAAAGCACATGTAGGGATGGATGCCACAGGAAAATGATTACTGATGGCGCCACCAGTCTTGAGTACAAGAGGGAGGAGTCCAAGATCTATGGATATGCATAATTTCAGGCCAATACTGCGAATCACTCCTGAGAATAGGGCATTTATTTTTATTACAAAAACAAAGGTAGGCAGCACCACCTGTCTGGTTTGCACCACCTGTCTGGTTTAGGAGCAAATTTTCCTAGATGGATGAACATGCCAAATTTCAGAAATTTCAAGGTCACTACTTGAAATAAATTTTTGAATTAACAGACTTGCATCAACTTTTTAAAATAATACAATGAACTTATCTTGTAAAATATTAAACAAACTGGCTTCAGTGGTGTCAGTCTAAAAACGTTTTGCGTAACTCATGTAGGAAGATACAGCAAACTGGCCAAGTTCAGCTTCCCGTAACTCAGCCAAAAAGCACTGAACCAAAACCATTTGACTAACTTGAATTATCAACATCCGAGGATAATTAATGTGCGAGATTTAAGAATTTGGCTGAGTGTTTTTTAAGGAAAAGATCTTTGTAGCCACTAAGCTAAAATGGGCTCTTATGGCATATGATTAAATTCAACTTCCCATAACTCAGCCAAAAGTCACTGAACCGAGACCATTTGAACAAACTTCAGAAAGCACTACCCTAGGCTAATTTCTGTGCGATATTAAACAATTTGGCCATTTGGTTTCAGAGAAGAAGTTTTTTGTAGCCCTCAGTATGATACAGGCACTGAAAAAAAGGCCAATGCAGGTGGCGCCACCAATACCTCAATTTCAGATTTGACTCATGTGACCAACATTGGCATAAAATTTGGTGATGATAGTTCCAGCCGTTTCTGAGATTGAAATTTTAGTATGCCTTTTTGGACAGATGAAGTTCAACTTCCTGTAACTCAGCCAAAAATCACCGAACTGGAACCATTTGAACAAACTTGAGATTGTTTCTGGGATTATTTCTGTGAAATATTGAACTATTTGGCTGGACGTTTTCAGAGAAGATTTTTTAACTTTTTCCCTAAAAAAATCAAAGTAAATTCAGATAGCCAAAAAATAAACAAAATCCAATAGACTTTTATAGATGACTGATTATTTGCACAAAGATTGGTGATGCATGATGCTAGCTTCTGCCGTTTTCGAGACAGTATTGGTTAATGTACAGACGACGCACGATGGACAATGCCGTACCATTGCATGAGCTCACAGGTTCGCTAAAAAAAAACAGGACAACACAGTCAGTGACCAGGTGACAGTTGAGCTCGCAGACCAATTATAGAATCCTTCCTACAGGCTTGGGTGGGATGGCAATTCATACCAAAAACTGTCCTTATCCAGCAGTCTATTTCATTTCATCGTCTCTTATTTACTTCTTACTCCTACCACTGTACACCACTGAACAACCTAATAAAGAAGACTTTATTTAGCACACCCCCGCTTATGTTAGGAACCCAGGCGTTAATGGACAACATATATATTTCATTTAAATTGGGGGTTGCATCCCCAAACCCCCGCTAAGTCTGAGAACCATAGATACTCTCTCAAGAGAGGGAGGAAAAAAACTGTGAAAAAAACATTTGATGCAATACCTCAACATGTAAATAAGTGTCATGGTGGTCATGCCAGGAAACGAAGACCATTGTTTAAGAGATATATGGATACAAATATGACAAGAGAAGAAACATGCTTGTCAAGGCACCACTGAGGTTTGTTATTGTCCAGTTGGGCCTTGAGGTCGGGGTACTGGTGTAGGAAGGATTCTATAATTCTGCCGAGCTCGCCGGATTATCAAGATCATAATCAGTGTGTCACCTTGTGAAGTGTCTTTCACAGGTAAGCGAAACATGGACGCTATACCGGCTGGCCTAGGTTGTACACTACCCGGAGGTGGTTTATTGTGGTATGTCTCATACTGACGTACAGCAGAGACAGAAATAAATCTGGAAAAACATGAATGTCTGCCAGACCCAAGCAGATCGACACGACCAAACAAACAGCATGCTCTCTGCATGGGCGCCGCCATTTTGACCAAAGGCAGATCACATGATCAGATATAACGGGAGGTTTCACGAGACTTTGCGGTATATCCATGACAACAGCATCAAAATGGCGGCTATGATGCGAGGAGAACTCGCTAGCTCTGCAAGTTAATCATAGGTTGATTCTGGGGTCGGTTGGACTGTTGCCCTGTTTCAGTGTGTATCAAGGTACATTTATATTGTTTGTAAAAGTGCAGTATAGGTGACCCACCACAAACTGACTTTACTCTCTTGTTATATTATTTTCTTCATATAAGTTATGTTATTAATTTTTAATGCCTTAGGCTTAATTGCATATCACTGTTTCTCAGCTTAATCCATAAAGTCATTAAATTGATTAATAGTCAGTGTTTCTAAGCAGTTATACACTACTAATATATAGTGCTGGTAAAACATTTTATACGAGAATATGAATCTGCACAAGTAATAAACTATAAAGGCAGAACGGAGTGCAGTAACTTTGATCCTTTGATGCCATTTGTTTTAATTGTTTTATAAAATTATAGAGTAAACCCGGCAAATATCGGACACCCGGGTAATATCGGACACTTGCCTATAAATCCTCAAGAAATGGTCATTTTTGGTAATCCCGACCGACAGCATGCGACAAATGAAAATTTATGATTTGTTTTGTTTACAACTTCCGTTAAATACTGCCAAAAATTAAATAAAAGGTCATGTTTTATTGGTTTAACACGGCTTCCATGGAACCAATGACCGGTCTCAGCCGTCCTGGAAAGTTTAGGCACGACACACGTGATCGGCGTGACCCCAAAACTAGGTCAAGTTTTGACAGTCAGACGCGATGTCATGACCTGTTGACCAGTTTATATCACCGTCAGACTGTTTATTTTTCATACATAGCATTTTGCTTGACTAAAAACAAAGATATTTTAAAATGTACTGTAATTTGTTAAGTGTCCGATAATACCCGGGTGTCCAAAAAGGAACCTGGGTAATATCGGACACTCGGCACCATGGAAACTGGCAATCATTATAAGGGGCTCTTTGAAGGATAAACAACGACACATTGCCTCTAAAGCAAATATGATTAATTGTTATGATATTTGGAGTTATTTTTATAGCAGAACGACTGTATATAATTTCATAGTACACGGGGTCATAATGTCACATATTTGCTATATATATCTGCATTTAAAGTTGCTTGAATGCACCTTTTATAACTGGACAGTTTACTGAAAAAAATTGCAAATATTAAAATGTTATACTTATATATTATTATTTTAGCATATAATAATGTTAATTTGCCTTTTTGCATTTAGATGATCACTTTATATTCATATAGTATAAAACTATAAGTTCTTGCATTTTGCATGCATCTTACCCATACCATAACAGAAGTCTTCAGTGCATGTATTTTAGAATTACCAGAAATAAAGGTATTAATGATTATATACTGGGAAAATACACATATTATATCGGCATTTAATCTAGGGTGTTAGTAATTATTGATATTTTATACAAAATGACAGCTTAAAACATTTCAGTTTGCAAATTTCCGCTATCCTCGAGAACAGCCTTTCTGCGACGAATCGTCTGGCACTTTGCCGGTCACGATCTCGCACCAAGGTCCATAGAAGAAACCCACAAACACGGCTCATCCACGGGTTACCATTGGTAGAAAAACTGATCAAATGAAAGATTTGACAATGTTTTCCCATAAACCCATACGTTTTGTGCTTGTTATTGCGTCTGTGCCAGCTGTCAACGTCAGTTTTCCATGATATAACGGTCAACCCCTGCGCAAGGTATCGCCGTTTAGCCCGGTGTCCGATATTACCCGGGTGGTGTCCGATATTACCCAGGTGAACCTCCGCGGCGTCTCTTGCAAATTTTTTGTACTAGAGGGCGCTTGACCTTGACATGTTTAGTCTTAAAAAGATCTCCTGTTCGTGAGGTTTGAAATGATACCCGGAAGCCGGCGTTGTTTTGATTAGTCATGGGACGGTAAGCAGACGAAGCCAAAAGTGTCCGATAATACCCCCCCTTACTCTACACATAATAAATGCTTGATATCAGAGTTTCAGTGTAAGGTTTTTTGCAGATCAAATTGTCAGTTCCAAATTTCTAGTTTAAGTTTGCTTTGCTTTCTGCAGCATTCCAGTTAAAATTTTCAAATAAATATTTTGGTTTTGTTAGCAGTAAAATGACCCTTTTTAGCCCATTTTTATGCAGGTGGTCAGCCTGATAGCTCCTGTAATATTTGGACCAGAAATGTTTATACTGCTTCACATGTATGAAAAATTATCCCTGATAAACATGCGAACACAGATACTGGGATGGACTATAATACATGTTTTTAAGATCATGAAGAAATCTCTATGTGGGAGGCATTAAATAAATAAGGACGACCGTAAGCTTTTCATTAAATAAAAGGCCATATTCATTATTGCCCTCCTACTGGGTTTCCGCTCCATTGACCCATTATGACCTTATTATTTTATTGTAGCCATGTGCCTTAATAGGGAAGAGTGAGCCCAGGCCCAGTGTCAAGCACCAAGAGCCGATAATAATTAATGTATTTATATTTTGTTCAAACACTGAAAGCACACTGACCTGGGACCAAGTTAGTGAAGTTCAACAGGTATTGGGTTTTGGATATTGAATACCCGTTGAAGTTCATTGACATTATTTTTATTCAAGAAGACATGGGCCATACAGCTTATAACCATTATGACATAAGCAGTAAGGATGTGTTCATAGTGGTGATATTCTTTGGGTACTATTTCTGTTTCATAAGGGATATAGACAAGGGATTTAGGGAATTTATTAAATTAGCTTATCATAACAGAACTTTGTCTTAATGAAATGATTTGAATAACCAAGATCAAGATGGTTTTCTCCCTTTTACAGACATAGATAGTACAGTGCTTAGAATCCAACCCAAGTACATATGTGGGATGGAGACTAAAATATACTCTCAGGTTTATTTAACATTTTTGTTGCCCTTGATGGTTAAATTGGAACATGGCTGGATGAAATAATAGCCGTCCATAGTAGGTTGATTGAAAGGAATAAAATTGTAACGTCATATGTCCTATTATCTAAAAAGTGCCATTCTGAGGGAGCCAGACATTAGCAGGTCACCCATATATACTGCAATTTATCATTTATTCCATATTGTTTCAGTTCAGAAAATCATTTAAACTACAGTGTCCACTACTGTACCCTCTGAAATCTTATGGCCAGTTACAGATTAAGAAACAGATAGGGTATTATGTGATATTGCATTCCTGGAAAATTCATCATGTTTATAAAGTTATGGCTAGATGATAATAATACCAAAAGTGAAAACTTGTGTTTGCTGCTTCAACACTTTGTGACTTTTTAAGATAAAACAAACATACAGGTAGGTCATTTATTCTGTTCTAAAAAAATGCATGAGGCAGTGTGATTAACAGTTCTGTTTATGTTATATAGTAAAATCTATAAACCAGATGGAAACCAGTTTCACTTGTAAAATAAAGATATCTCTGTGATATTTTAAGTGGTTGTGTTATTTTCAAAGTTTCAAATTACACTGAATTTATTATGTTTCAGTGCTCTGCATTTTGTTGCTCCTTTTAGTTGTTAAGATTTATTTCTTTACAGACTAGTGGGGGTATCCAAATACACGGTGCCATGATGAAGAAACAAGAGGGGGTGAGATTACTGAGGAAGCCACGAGCACCTAGAGAACCAGAGCCTCCTCCACCACCAGCAAAGGTACTGCAGAAACAACAGTCTCAGAGTATAAGTCTCATGACCCTGGAAAGCAGCGATATCCTGAGTCACATGTCACCAGTACCGAGTGGTGCGCCAAGCCTCCTGTCACCGCCACCGTCCGAGGTCCACCCTGTGTCAATGGACAATATCACTCAGCATCCATCATGGCAGTCCACAAACTCTCATCATACGCTCAAGTCTCACAAGGGTGCACCATTCAAGAAAGGGGACCTAAAGTATATGCTTGACCCCCTGTACAGGGAAAAAACAAGTATTGGGACATATGTTGAAGGACAAACTTTAGTGAGGCCATACAAACCTCGAGGACCGGATCCACTGCCTACCAGACATCCAAAACAACACCCTCACATCTTAAGTATATTTCTGGATGAAGATATGTTAGAGTATTATAATCCACCAGCTTTTACACTTCAGGACTTCCTTATCCGTATTGCCAATCATAGGAAAGTACCTGTATTAAAAGTAAAGCAATCTATATTGTCCAAACATAACTACAAAAAACTACAAAAGCTACTGGCACAGGAGTTCTTACCAAAATCCAGCTCAGTAGCCCAGATCAACATGAAGCCAGATGGTAAGTGCAAGATGTTCTTAAATTTCTGTAAATTAAAACTTTAGTTTTGTGCATCGCCTGATTATTCACAACAAGTAATCTGTGAAGATTTCCTTTTTAGATTAAGACCACTTTTTTAGAGATAGGCTTCACCTTTTCAGAGATTTATTTACTGTCAGGGGACTTGGGGAAGATGAATTGCATCATTATGGCTTTATTTGGACTAAGGTCCCTTTTTTCTTATGTTTGTTTTACTCCCACCCACCTGTTGAGTTTCATTAACTCACAAACCATCCAGGCTCTAGCAACCAAATCCTTGATCCGACCCTTTGTATCAAGCTGAATGCTAATGAATCATAATTTTATATATGTTAATATAAAATACTGAGACAACGCAGTTCAGTTCTTTTATTGGTTATATGCTTTCATATATTGTCACATTTACTACCACATTGTGGCTGTTGTAATAATTTTACTCCATGCATGGGATGAGCTCAAAATATTTTATGCACTTACACTGTCCTGTGCATAATCTTTATGGTGTTATTGACAGAAATAGGGGTTCCTAAGGCTGCTGCTCGCATCCCTCAAAGGCAGTTGTTGATTGAGATGGCAGCACTAGTCAAAGAGCAAATGAGTGGAGTCATGCAGACTGAAGTCAAGTCCATGATCAGACCACTCCCCCGGTACAGTCCAGACTACAAGCCGGGGTTCTCCGCTCCTCACACAGAGATTGTTCTGTATGAAGATGATGCTGATGACAGGGAAGCACAGATGCTCAAACTCAGACAGTAAGTGTGAAGTACACCAAGTACAGTCTCTGATTCAGATCAATCAAACTCAGACAGTAAGTGTGAAGTACACCAAGTACAAACTCTGATTTAGATCAATCAATTCAGACAGTAAGTGTGAAGTACACCAATCACAAACTCTGATTCAGATCAATCAAACTCAGACAGTAAGTGTGAAGTACACCAAGTACAGTCTCTGATTCAGATCAATCAAACTCAGACAGTGAGTGTGATCTAGTACACCAAGTACAAACTCTGATTTAGATCAATCTATTCAGACAGTAAGTGTGAAGTACACCAAGTACAAACTCTGATTCAGATCAAACTTTGACAGTAAGTGTGAAGTTCATCAAGTACAATCTCTGATTCAGATCAGTCAAACTCGGATAGTAAATAAAAAGTACACCAAGTACAATCTCTTATTCAGATCATTCAAAATCGGACAATAAGTAAAAAGTACACAGAGTACAATCTCTAATTCAGGTCAGTAAGTACAGTGTCTGAATGATAAGTACACACTCAACAATCACAAATGTGTAAAATCAAGTCAGTTCAGTAAATAAAAACCTGTGTCTTACAAGTCTCCACAACTGTACAATTGAAGCATTATGTATAATAATTAGGTCAATGTTACAAGCCCAGGCAGTAAGTACAAATTACACCATAGAAAATATATTTTCAGCAAGTAAAATAAGTATAGCTTATACATGTATATACAAATACAGACAGATAATAAAGTAGAATTGCAATTAATGGTGGCAAAGAGAGACAAAAATCATGGGTTTTGGTGACTTAAGTTTGTTTTTTTCCAACACATGTTGCACAAATAGAATGAACATTTATTACAATATTCACATAGCTGCTAAATTTGGAGGTGCAAAACCCCCTGCCACACAATATGAATGTAACATCAAAATTCAAAACAATAAAAATATAATACACAATTATCTAAGGCACAACTGTTATCTCAATTAGTATAAGAGTATAAGAATATTTGAAATTTATTCAGTAATCACTGTGACCAAAGGGTTTCCAGCAGAACTACCACAACCAAAAATTTTTAACTGCCATATCACAAGAAAATGTCATATCCCGTGGTGGGCCGGTGGGAGAATAAAACATAATACTAACTAGCACATCTGCTTTTGTTATGTTGCATGTTATAAGTGATCTGGTGATCCCATTCAAGTTACCCATCCCTCCTTATATCTGCATGTCATGTGACAACTTTGATACCCAGTTACAATGCTGCATAAACACAGGCAGGTACATTGCTCCCTCCCCACAGTCATTAACAAAGGATTAATATCCTATCAATCCACCATTACAAAAATGGTGAAGGAAATGCAAATCAGTACAACAGTGAAAGCCCAGACAGTAGGTGCAAACCAAGGCATTAAAATCTTATCAATAAAGCAACTAAAAAATAGCACAGATAGCCTACATCTGACAAATTAAATTTAAAAAAAATTCAATACACATCCATACATCAAGTGAAATTTTGTAATGTTTAAGGTCTTCACACAGTCATATATGTGCCTGGCAAGGTTTTTAAGTTGTTATTGTTTGGATATATCTTAAGACACTGAAAGATCAGTAGTATTTTTACTGAATTTAATGAATAATCTTAACATGTGTTTGAACTTTGTCCACAGAGAATCAGAAATACCTGGCAAGGACACCATCTTCCATGCTTCCACAGCAAGGTATTTTCAAGGATCAAGAAGATCTAATTCCCCATTTGGTAAGACACTAATTACCTGTAAAATGGAGATCATTAAATATTTATGTATGTAATTACTTAATGTATTAACTCATTCTGTATTTAGATTTACAAACCTATTCTTTTGTCATGATTCTCAAGCTATTCAAAATTTTAACTTAATCTGTTGTTTATGGGCATTACACAGAGTAATATTTTCATAAAATATTAATAGTTTCATAAGGATTAAGCATTGACAGCTTTGTGGGGAAGTTGATTAGTTCATATCAATAAGTAAGTTAGCACCATCTCCACACTGCTTTTTAATTCCTTTGTATCAGCTAGGCTACGTGGTGCTACTTATGACATTACATCTATGTTTTTACAAACAGCTCCAGCTGAGGATGAGATGATCTCGCCGTCAGAGCTGGCCGTGCTGGATTCCATGATGAGTGGAGGATCAGCACTTAGTCTCAAGGTAAGTGCCACGTAAACTCTCTCTACTGACACACATTAACACTCAGAGTCAATGAACTAATCTTCTTTAAAGGGGAATAATCAGGAGCAATATTATTCCTATTCTTTCACACTATAAGTTAAGTTTTGCTTTATACAAAAGTTTCCCCAGTAAAACCATTCCAGCACACAGTCTCATTTTCTTGCATACAGCTTTATAATACCTTGTCATAGCCCTGCCTGTTCGTAAACAGTCTGTTAACCCTAACAAGGCCGCATGACCAGAGGTCCGATTAAGGGGCAACGTGGTGTTCCAGCCAGCAGGAGTTTATTTTAAACAGATTTATTTTAAAGGGAAGAAGCTATTTTTCTTGTTGACTCAACATGCTTTATAGGTGATTGGGCCCCTTTAAGAATGAATATATAAAAAGTCTATAAGGATAGGAGACGGTCACAACCCTTGATCTCCACAGTTCCATGAGACCTATTCATACACTGTCAGACCTTACAGACTTACAGACTGAAAGCTGCATTTGTGCTTCTGTCTCCCAGCTTAATGGACTAGTCACCATAATATAACTTAATAGGAGGAAAATGTTTCAGACTATATTGCGGACAGGCTTTGTAATGTACTTTAAATGAATGCTGTCATAAATGCAACCTGATATAAAAGTACACGTAGACTAAGATGCTTTGTTGTCCAATATCATACTGGTATTGACTGTATATACATGTTCTTGTTGAATTTCTGTTGTTTTTGTGAAGTTTCATCAGTCATAAGATGCAGTGAAACCTCGTTGTGTCGAACTCGCTTAAATCGAATACCCCGCTTATGTCGAAGTTACAGACTCGATATTCCCGACAACTCTAAATAAATTATAACCAAATAAAACCCGCTTGTGTCGAACTCGGGATGTGTCGAAATTTTCTGAGGTTCCCTTCGACTTTGACACAACAAGGTTTCACTGTATATTTGTTTTCTGTGTATGCAGGCTTTATTTCATTTCATCACTGCCTGACATAGGTGTATCATTGCTTGTTTTTGTGTTTGTAGGCTCATTTCATTTCATCACTGCCTGACATAGGGCCTGTCAGTAAGACCATCACCTACCTGAACATCTCCTTCAATGATTTCAAGGTAAGGAATGGTGAATCAGGGGATGTGTGTAGCTGTTTCAACCAAGCAGATCTAATACATTTGTGACAATAACTGAAGTAATGAAGCTTAAATATAACTTAATAAAGAAATATTAAGGAAATATTTAAATAAGAAAATATTAAACATATATATATTAATTGTATCTCCAGACAAAGTCGGGGGATACTATGTTTTCATACCGGTCCCGCCGCTGCCGCCGCCCCATATAAATCTTGTTGGTGCGATAACTCAAAAGTGTTTCACGGATCTTTACCAAACTTGGTATATGTATAGATATGGGTGAGAGGACGACGCCTATTTAAAATCAGGTCATGACCTTGACTAGGAGAGTGTCCTTGACCTTGAATAGGTCCAATTTTGGGGAAAATCACACAAATTCTTAAATATCTCAAGAAATCTTGCATGGATTGATCCCAAAATCAAGATGATGGAAGATCATGAATAGGGTTGTCATGTTCCAGAATCTGGTGGTGCCACCTATTATTCTTTACTTGTTTTTTCGTGCCTTTTAATACCCCCAAAATTGCTACTTGACAGTACTGTGAGCATTATAAGTCAAAAACTAATGGACAGATTTCTTTTATATTATGCATATACATAGATATGGGTTATGGGATGATGTTTATTTAAATTGGGGTCATGACCTTTCCTATGAGAGTGGCCCTGACCTTGAATATTGCCATATATGGTGAAAATCACACAAAATCATTAATATCTCAATAAGGGATGCATGGATTGGTCCAAAAATCAACTTGACCGAAGATCTTGGATAGTAATGTCATATACCGGAAACAGGTGGCGCTACCTGTTATTCTTTTACTTGTTTTTATGCCATTTAATACCCCATCATTGCCACTTAACAGTACTGTGAGCATTTTAAGTCAAAAACCATTGGACAGATTTCTTTCATATAGAGCAAATACATAGACATGGGTTATGGGATGATGTATATATAAATTTGGGTCATGACCTTTCCTATTAGAGTGGCCTTGACCTTGAATATTGCCATATATGGTGAAAATTACACAAAATCATTTATATCTCAATAAGGGATGCATGGATTGGTCCAAAAATCAACGTGATCAAAGATCTTGGATTATATTGTCATGTACCGGAAACAGGTGGCGCCACCTGTTATTCCTTTACTTGTTTTTGTGCCGTTTAATACCCCATCATTGAGATGACCACTTCTATGAGTGTGGTCTGATATTAATTGTTGCTGATGATGGGGGGCCTATTCTTAAAGGGGGGGGGGGATTAATTGTCTCGGGATACTATGGCACCTGTGGGTACCAAGAAATATCTAGTCTCAAATGTCTTTCATTGTAAACAACTGGGCATATCATTTTTATGCCCCCGCCACAAAGTGGCCGGGGCATATAAAAGTGGCCGGGGCATATTGTTTTACCCATGTCTGTCATTCCGTCATTCCGTCATCAAACAGTTGTACAAACTATTTTCACAATGCCTGCAAATATTGCCCTGATTTTTTATGTGTGGGCAGATAATGACCAGTTACAAATCTATTTTGCGTTTCGTCCGGGTTGACCAATTTTTGACCATTTAACGGCTCCTATACATAGAAATATCATGAAAAATAGAAATTTTTCATGAAAAATACACATGTACAGACTTTTTTTCGCAATGCCTGCAGATATTGGCCTGATATTTGGTGTGTGGGCAGATAATGACCAGTGAAAGATTGAGTTTGCGTTTCGTCCAGGTTGACTTACTTTTGACGGTATTATGGCTCCTGAACATATAGAAAATTTCGTGAAAAATAGAAATTTTCATGACAAATACACAAGTACAGACTTTTTTTCACAAGGCCTGCAGATATTGGCCTGATTTTTGGTGTGTTGATAGATAATGACCAGTTACAGATAGAGTTCGCGTTTTGGCTGGGTCGACCTACTTAAGACTGTTTTATGGCTCCGGAACATAGAAAGTTTCATGAAAAATAGAAATTTTCATGAAAAAATCCACATGTACGGATTTTTTTTTGCAGTGCCTGCAGATACTGGCCTGATTTTTGGTGTGTGGGCAGATAATGACCAGTTACAGATCGAGTTCACATTTTGTCCAGGTTGACCTATTTTTGACCATTTGACGGCTCCTGAACACAAACAAATTTCATGAAAAAAAAAATTTTTTTCATGACAAATGTACATGTACGGCCTTTTTTATCCCTCAGCCCATAGGCTGATGGGCTATTGTTGTCACCCAAGCTGTCCGTCCATCTGTCTGTCTGTCTGCCCGGCATCTGTCCGTCCTGTGTCCGTTAACTTTTACCTTGTGAGCGGGATATCTCTAAAAGGATTCCCCATTGGAATTTTATTTCATCAGTGAAGATGTAAATCGATAAAATCTCGGTCAAGTTTGAAGATGGGTGTCCTTAACCCATTTTTCTACATTTTAGAGCTGATTATAGAAAAATAATCAGGAGCTTATATCTCAGGAACCATTGTGTGGATTTTCATTAATCTTACTATGGTCATTGGGACTGATGGTCTGTACCTGCTGCACAAGTTTGGTGGTGCCATCTGCAATTTCTGATTTTTTATGAACTTTTATTGGATTTTTCACCTTTGAGCAGGATATTTCTTAAAGGATTTGCCGTAGGGATTTTTATTTCTTCGGTGAAGATGTATATCAACAAAATCTTGGTCAAGTTCGAAGATGGGTGACCTTGAGCTATTTTTCTTTGTTTTACAGCTGAATATAGAAAAACACTTAGAAGCTTATATCTCAGGAACCATGGTGTGGATTTTCACAAAACTTACTATGGTCATTGAGACTGATGGTCTGTACGTGCTGCACAATTTTCTGATTTTTTAATGAATTTTTATCGGATTTTTCAATTTTGGCCTTTTGTGCAGGATATCTCCAAAGGTTTTCAACACAGGAACTTCATTTCTTCAGTGCTATTGCATATTTACAAATTAATCTTGCTCAAGTTCAAAGATGGGTGATCTTGACCTACTTTTCAAGGTCATAGAGCTTAGAATAGAAAAAAACTTAGGAGCTTATTTCTCAGGAAGCATTTGGTGGATTGTTATGAAACATGGCACATGTATGGACTTTCTTTTACAATGCCTGCAGATACTGGCCTGAATTTTGGCGTGTTGCTTGATAATGACCCATTACAGATCGAGTTTGCATTTTGTCCTGGTTGATCCACTTTTGACCATATGACAGCTCCTGAACTTGAAAAATTTAACAAATATTTCTAATTTGCTTCAGGCGGGGGCATTCGTGTTGTTCCTACACATCTAGTTTCCAAGTTCATCTCACACAGTGATATGAAATACTTAAAAGTTTAAAGTTTTAAAGAAATATAGAAATATAGTCAAACTATTCACTGTATAACTTTGAAAAGCATGGTGTTTTAATTATAAATTTATTGTATAGATCTTTGTTTACTGGTACGCAAGAAATGATGATTTACTATATTCTTGACACCTTTAGTACAGGAAACTCCTGGTCTCACCTATTTCTTCATGCTGTGTTTGTAGTTTGTGCCATTTGAAATCTTCAGTATCCAGCAGCTTAGTGTTCTCAAGATGAGGAATAACCCCCTCCGTCAGATTCCGGAGGAAATCTCTCACCTGACTCAGTTGAAAACCCTTGTCTTCTCATTCTGTCTGGTGTCAGAGCTCCCAGTCAGGTAATAACTACTTTTATCTTCCTAGGCATAAATTACAGAACATATATTACCCATAGAATCCTCACACAATGAAGAAAGGAAAAACTGGGATCAGATGAGTTTCCAGCCAGTATCATGTTTTAATCATACATCGTTATTGTGGATTTGTACATGTTAGCTCCTGTTGGTTACAAGAAATCTTTTTCACTTAGCTAACTTAAAGTCATGGTCCTTTGTCTACTGCCTATTAACAGGATGAACCTGTAACTGTAGAATCACCATTTTTTTAGAAAAAATTAACCAGTCCTTCAGAAATTTTCCTTACAATTGTTATGCTGCATATATTTTCATGCATAGCTTTAGCAGAGACATACAGAAAACAAGGGACCTGTGGGTCCAGGCGCACAGCTGAAATTGATTCTGAAATTACTGGCGATAGAGAAAAAGAGAGAGAGAGGTAGACAGAGAAAGGCTCTCTTTGGTAGTTACTGCAGACAGCCTGACCCTGCTCACCTTGACAAATGAAGCTGGCCAGGAGTAAAGCGATTACATAACAGCCTGGGGAGCTGAGGGCAGCTCCAGCACATTGCATACCACTGTTCTGGGCTGGCTTGATGTAAACAATACTTGACATGGTGCTTGAAAACTTGAATAAAATCTACAATTTTTGATCTACTGGTGTCAAATTTCAGATTATAAAGATTAAATATTTATGTGTACAAGCTGTGAATTTTAACAGTGCTTATAGGAAGAAAATGTGCCATGGTCAAATTTGGGCAAAATTTAAGGTACTTATTTTACATTTATGCTAATAACTGAAAAAATTTACAAAATTTTTTTGGAAGTGGCTAAACAACCGGCAGGGTGCTGGCAGTTTAGTCCACAGGCTAAACAGCCGGCAGGGGAAATTGACCTTGCCAGCAGTCGACCCCACTGGCTTAACTGCTGGCAAATTAATGTATGCTTTATTAAGACTATTTCAGTGTTATAGTAATACTCTGTACTTTCCATTATCATTATTATTTGGACAATGAGCTGACAATATAGTGATGACTTACCAAATTATCTATTTTGCTGGTCTATATGTAATAAGTATGTTGAGTAATAATGAGTAGGTATTAAAAGTGCACATTTGTGATATTTACAGGGTACTTTTATATAAATTTTCTGATAAAAATTGTAATATTACAGGATAGTTTGTAGATTTTGTCATACAAATTTACCAGAAATGTGAATGTGTGTCCATAGACTGTTTATAGTTTATACACTAGTGTGCTTATGAGCAAACAAATAATTAGTGTGTGAAAACAAACTCAGGTTATGTCAAATAAATGGCCAAAGGATCAGCTAATTACTTGATCAAAGGTATAATCACACAATCTTACACCACACCCAATTAAAGTTGCTGAGCCTAGCCATTGTGTTGTGAGATGATGCAAGAAATATCCACACCAAGTGGCATTCCTTAAGAAAAGGCTATCAAAATATCTAATTTGGTAAGTCAGCACTATATTGTCAGCTCACTGTCAAAATGATAATGGAAAGTACAGAGTATCACACTAAAATAGTGCATACAATGTTACATTCATTTGCCAACAGTTCAACCAGTGGGCTATAGACTTAAGGGCAAGGTCAGTATTCCCTGCCGGCTGTTTAGCCTGTGGACTAAACTGCCGGCACCCTGCCGGCTGTTTAGCCACTTCCAATTTTTATCTTAATTCCAGGTATACAAAGTTCTAAAACTTTGTTAAATATACATATATGCTTGAATAAGCTGTAATCTAAAAGAATTATCATGTTAATTGAGTAAATATATTTCCTGATTTTTGACAAAGTGCATTATGATTTGGCCAGTAACTTCAAAGAGTTATGTATATGGACCTAATTTCTGGCATGTACATAGGAAATATATGCAGAAATTGATATATAAAATATGAATAGATAAACAACAGCAGTTTTCATAGTGGGCAGTTTTGAAGTGTAACAATAGGTTTTTACTGGAAACTGAGGGTTTTCCTTAATTTCTCAAAGGAAAATGAAGTCACAGTGACCCAGTTTCAGGTTTGGTAGGAGAACTTAGAGACATCTAACTCTGTGTTGAATTTTGGATCTGTTGGTCTAACGGTTTCAAAATATGCCTTGTTAACGGCTGGCCGGACAGACAAAGGACCATGACTATAGCTCAGGTGACTTATAGTCAGGTGAGCTTAAAAAAAACACTAAAATCAATAGAAAGGTTTGTAGCCCAGTAAATATGGTCCTGTGTGACCTAGAAGTATTTCTCTGCGTGGCATACAGATATGGATATCAGCTATTTTGTAGACCAAGTTTCATTTGATAAGAATGAAACCTTCAACTTATTAGAAAATATGGGCTATTCTACCCATTTCAACTGACAATTTTTTTCAACATCATTCCAGCAAGATAATATGAACAGGACTCTTTGGATAACAGTATCTGAGAGAGAAGTTTTCAGTGTAATAGTAAAACATTACCTGTAAGTTGTTTATATATTTTATTTTCTTTCAGTTTGTTCACATTGAGGAAATTGGAGCATCTAGACGTCTCATATAATAAGATATCACACATTCAGAACAACATAAAATTCCTCACGTAAGTTAAGATCTCTTGTACTTGTATGTTTTGTTCAGTCAGTTTTATCCACAAAAAAATGTAAGAATAAAGGGGTTTTTTTTATCACATATGAAGGAATTTCTTTTAACACAGAGATGGAATTTGGAAAGGACCTTTGAGAATGGAAAAATTTTGTTTTGCAGTTTAACTTGATTCCTGCTTGGGTTCTTTCAACATTTTCTCTCTGATTTCATAATTTGCAGGAGGTTACGAGCTTTGAACCTGGAAGGCAACTGTCTTGCTGCAATGCCCAAAGGATGTGTTAAATTGGACCATCTAAAGTATGTTAGGGTCTCGAATAATTTTATGCATCCACTGCTCTGGAAGGAGAGTGCACAGAATGATCCTCAGGTAAGTACAGTCACACTGTTGTTTACTTAACACTGTAACATTACTGGTATACTTAGTAATGTATCACAATGTATCATGTTATTTGTAATGAATTCCCAGTGGTGGCACACTATCAAGGACTGAGCTGTATGAATGCTTTTTTTATAACTTACCAGAAATCTCTGGTAGTATCAGTTGATACAGCACACCAGATGTTCACATTTACAAATGATCTGTAGGGGTGAAGGTGATGTGACAGGTAAAGTGTTAATTGGTATGATTAATATGTCATGGCAGCTTATGAATTACATTGTTATTATATGTTTATTGTTTATATTTATAAGTTAATTTTTTCCTTCCAAAAATCAACAATCAGTGCATCATAATATGGATTAAAAAAAAGAGATTTTGAGTGTTTCCAGATAAAGAAATGCATTAATAAATCTCCGATGTATGCGTGTACTGATGTTACAGAGATTGGCAGACATTGCATCACTGACCCTGATGACAAGAGGAAACATGAACATTTATGCAAACTTGCCAGATAATGTCAGAGCACACCTAGAAAGGTATGTCAGCACTCCTCATTATTCATTCTTATAGCAATGTCAAATTAAGCTGAATAATAAAATGAGGCAAGCTAGATTTATTGTTATCAAAACAAAATAAAGTCAGACCGCCTTGGAAGAAAAACTGAGAATGCAATTACAGTGTAGATGCTAAATATAATGGTTAATATATCACTTGAAAGATTTTTAAAATGGACTTTCTGGACCTGTTTATCAGATCTTGTACAACATTCAGCTATCAGAATTTACTATCTTGTATGGCCGTGTCTTAACCATTCTTACAGTCTGGTGCATGTCTCTGTAGGTTTGAGAAATGTGACACCTGCAACGGCCCACGTTACGGACCCGGTTTGAAAGTGATCCGGCCTGTGGAGAAGATATTTGGCATCAAACTGCTGCCAATCCTGTTTTACAGCTGCTCGCCTACATGTCTACATGCCTTCAAGAACAATACAGAGACAGTTGCTGATATCCTGTATGGGGAGGACTGATATGTTATAATGTCAAACACATGCATTGTCTGTGATATATTATGTTTATCAATGGTTAATGTATACACATCACATTTATAATATACTCAGTATTGATTTCAATGCCACACTAACAACTGGTTCTGGAGGAGTAATTGGACACAAGTCCATCCGTGATCAGCTCAGTATGCTCGGGCAACAGGACTAGGTACATTACTGGCAGTATTTAATATCACATTCAGACAAACTTTGGCAACTTGTACTCATATTTGATATGTTTAGTTAGTAATCATGGTTTTGTCTCAATATTTAAGTGTTTCTGTAAGCATAAGTTAATGCCATTATTACAATTATAATAAAAGCTCTGGTGTGGTAATATACTGTGGGAATTGTTTTGTTAGCAGGGTTTTAATTTTCACGCTTTTAGCGGGAACTAGATTTGCGTTAATTATCATACAGCCTGGATGTGTGGATGCTCATCTGCGTGTGCAGATCCTTTTTCGCCACCAGGTGCTGACATCATATACCACAGGTAGTTTAAGCATGTTTGGTGGAGGTAGGTTGTGCTACAAACCTGCCTTTTTTATAATCATTTTAATAATTTGATACAATAATTTATTACCTATACATACTGATTGGCCCGAAAAATTTGAACTGTGCTAGTGCTGTAAAATGAAAAAAACGTGAAAATTCAGACATGCTAAATTAACCACTTCTACAGTATTGCAACTGAAGTGGCCAAGATACTTTAAGCTAACTAAAGACATCAGACAGCTAGGATGTTTTAACAAAATTGATTGGTCCGATTTTTATAAGATTTAGAATCACATGTTATATATAATCAGATACTGCCATCTGCCTAGATAGTACAGAACGTGACTGTAATATACTCCTGTAAATGATGAGCAAGAACCTCAAGCACCAATTTGTTTACTACTAACTACAGTCATTGGGCAATGAGGTCCCGTACTGATAAATTTAGCTGAACGGTTACACAGGGATGGTGTTTTGATTCACAGGGAGAGTAAGGTCACACATTGATGCTGCGTTCATCACCTCTAGGATTTATGGTAATCACCAGGTGACAAGTGGTCCAAACAACTTGCGACCTTTCAGTTAGCAAATAACAGAACAAAAAGCCCAATAACAACATGTCTGTGTTGTCTACTTAACCAAATAGAAACTGATTTATAATGTAGGTTTCATGTCACATTTGTTCAATTTTTTTTCACTAAAATACAACTTATGGAACACTACTTTCCACTTGTCAACTCTTATTAACCATGTAAGCCAGAGGAAAAGAATGCAGTCAAATGGTAACTAAAGGTCACATTCCAAGAGTCCCTCAAACAATGTTCCCTATACCAGAGCCATCACCACATATCAGAACCAGTGAATACAGGGTGCTTTATATCAATGTGTGCCATTGTTGTATCAATGCGGTGTGAAATAAATATCCATTTACTTTGCTGCTTGTTTTTTTTTTTCTCAGTTTGACAGCATCTGGTGGGTTATTTTAATTCCAGAGAACCACTTCACATAATTATATAAGGTTACATTCTTGTGAAACTGTGATACATTATTGATGAACTTAATTTACGGCTTCACTGAAAAAAGTTCTTTCTGACGCTTGTTAATAATGGCAGTTATTAGCATGAAACAGCAGTCAAGCTGTCTGTGATCAGACACGTCACCTGTTCAGTATTTCCTACATGTCAACTTTTTGTCCACATAATGCAAGTAAATTTTTTTTCGTATTTGTCCATACTGGCTGCAGCCGACACTAGTTCTAGTGATCCCAATTTTTCTATTTTAAGCATATTTTTGTTGGTTTCAACCTAGAAGAACTGCTCCAGACTATTTTAGTATAAAGTTAATAAAAAGCTTGTATTCATGAGGTTTCATGAAAGTCAACAGGACTAGTTCTCCATAATTTTCATTTTAAGAATTTAACACTTTCAGTATGTCAGATGGTTTTATCCTTTAAATGAAATATGGATAAGCTGAATATCAGAGTTGGGTCGAAAAGTAATTGAATTTGAAGCAATTGTAATAACAACCAGAATACGGGTAGTCAACAAGCGACTACGTGAATCCGCCAAAATCAGATGGACGGGTGAAGTAAGTTATGGATTGAGTGGCAAGGGGAAATAAAGAGAGGTGTGTTGCATATTAGTATGGCTGTCTGTAGCAGAAATGTGTATGTATGTGGCGCCACCTGCCAAAAATCCAGGAAGTTATCCAAGTTGTATACAATTGAAAAATTAAGGGGCAGATAAGTCAAACCACTGCCAAGATATGAGTGATTTTATCCCACGGCAGGCAAACAGGTGGCGCCACAAATTTTGCATGTGATAAAGAGCTATGCGATATCTATACACATGCAAAATTTCAGGAGGAGACGTCAAGCCAGTCCTGAGATATAAGCCTGGATGTCTGCTGCCTGAATGTGAATGTAGGTGGCACCACCTGTCATAAAATCAAGAAAGCTATCCAGGATGAATACACATGCAAACTTTCAGGTGGATAAGTCCATTCACTGCAGAAAATTATGAGTGATTTTAACCCATGGCAGATGAACAGATAGAAGCTGTGCAAAAATGGTTGCATGGGGCGCCACTTTTTTTTATGTATATTATAAAGATATCCAAGGGCTACATTTGTGCAACATTTTTAGCCTGATTGGTCAACGGAGTCCAAAGATATGTGGGTTAATGTGTTAAATCAGATGCACAGATGGATGCATTGGAGATAGGTCAGAGGTCAACGCAAAATATTTTGACACCAGCTAACATGTCAGGTCACCCGATAATCATGTAAAGTTTCAGAAAAATCTGTCCAATGGTCTCAAGAGTTCTATTCAAGAAACGAAAGTGGTGGCTTGGGCGGAACCAGGTCAAAAAACAGTCCCGCAAAACTTTTTGGCAGGTACAATTACTCTTTCAAGTAATTGTAATTGTAATTGATTATTTTTTCTTATCAAGGAAAGTAATTGTAATGGATTGCTTTTGAAAATAAATTGTTGAAACAATTACTTTTCAATTACTTTTGTATATTTTTCTCATGAATAATTCCATCAAACTTTCAAATCTATAATTGAAGCATATCTGTCTGTAAGACACTGAACAACTTACTTTAAAGACATATAAGCATTTGGAAATGTTAATTATCTCATGATATTAGATAATTTTTGCTTTTTACAAAAGTTTTCCAGCAAAACCGCCCTAGTGCAGGTTAGGAACTATCTCACGTTCCTCTGCCGTTGTGATGGTTCTGTGTGAGAAAACGTGTTGGTCTACCATAATACAAGACTGTGTGACTAGCGATCCAATCTTGCGCATGCTCAACTCCAAAACAAGGAGAGAAAACATGAAAGGAGAAACACAGAAGAAACACCTGTTGGAAGATTTGTTAACTTGCACCAAGTGTGATTTGTTTATTTTTTGTACCACTCAAAGTGACAGGTGCACGTTTATTTTCATTTGTGCACAGGAATAAGCAGATAGTTTCAGAACGTAATATTGGCAGATACCATATTTTAAGGTTAAAATACTGAAATTCATGTTTATTTATCATACCTTGTATGTGAATATTTCCTTTAAATTATATCTCCACAAGGTGCCAGAGATATGCTTGTCCGTTGGTTTGTCTATACTAAACTTAACTAAAAGATTTTGTTAAAATTAGTGTAACACCTATCAGAGACAGCCCAGTAAACACTGGAGGTGATCTGGATCATAATAATATGTTGGTTTAAAGGTTTTTTCACCATGTTGGAGATGGATCAATAGAGATTATTATTCTTCACGTTTATATTATAGAGAATTCTTTAGTGTTAAGTGTCCAAATTGGATGCAAGTTTACACTGCCCAGGTTAATCACACGTGTTGATTGATTGTACCTGCCATTGTTCTGGTGGGCACACTGACCTGTGATACAACCATTGAGCTGGGATTGAGACACACATTTCTCTCAGCTTGGATTAATGTATTTCCAGTGCTAACAATCAATATATAAAATTTAATCTAGATCCTAGTAATATTCTGCATCTGGTGGTCTAGAATGTTAATTGAAGTACATATACAGTCTCTTGGTACTTTCTGGTTAGATTTGATTACAATTGAATTCATGTATTCATTTAATTACTGTTGAGATTGTCAGCAAATTTTTAAGAGCTCACACCAATGTCTGACCCAGTTTTAACTATCATAATGCAGATGGCCTTAAAGCACAAAAGGATGGCAAAAGTAATTGCAAATACATAATTTGGACCCAACTTTGCTGAATATTACACTTACTGATGCCAGAAACTACATCTTTAAGGTTTATATGCACTCATAAAAACTGAAAATTAGGCCAAGGATATGATTCTTGTCAGAATTCCTTGCAGGATTTAATGATTTTCCTGAAAAAAAAAAAACTAGTGAATGGATTTGGTTTTGAAACACCTTGTATAGCTGATGCGGTCATTCAGAGGGCAAATTATCAAGGGTTTATGAATTCCTTTCAAGTTAATGCAGCAATTTATAATGCAGACTAAATGTATCTCACAATATATTAAAATTGATGGTGGTCACACAAGAGGAT
Source organism: Sipunculus nudus (assembly GCA_026874595.1). Classification (NCBI taxonomy): domain Eukaryota; kingdom Metazoa; phylum Annelida; class Sipuncula; order Golfingiida; family Sipunculidae; genus Sipunculus; species Sipunculus nudus. The sequence continues at coordinate 46,797,889 of CM049314.1, read as the reverse complement.
TGTCACGTATCTCTTTATTGGCCATGCCTCAGATATCCATTTGTTTGGTATTGATCCGTTGGGAATGTAGCAAAGTATGTCCTAAGGGGGGTGGGGTCATTTCACATATTTTCACCTAATCCTGATATATTTCACTAATTTTATATTTTCCAAGGGGTGTCTGCAGGGGCAAGTGACAGTAAATACTATTGTGTATCGAGGCAGAGAGCATTTTATTATTCTAATTAAGTCGGCTATCACCAGCAAAATGGTGTTGTTCTGAGGGCATGAACAAACAATTTTATCATATTGATCAAATATGTGGTAAGAATAGTCTGAAATAAACTTTTTTTGTCCTATTTTATTAATTTACAAATTATCTTCCAGCTTGTTATTACCATGTATTTCTATGGCCTGTGCAACAATATGTAACATGTTACTGAAATCTGTCACAGATGTGTTATCTATTGATATTAAAATAGGTTAGCTTGTCTTCTTAAAATAACAGCACCACACCATCTGTTGTATTTGGGATGAAACTAAACTGGTCATCCAGTGCATACAATGAATGGTTGGGATAAGCTAGTAACCACAAAAGCATAGACTTACATATATGTAGGCCTACATATGGCTTGGTAAACACTTACCATGAAAAATATGACACACAAAACAATATAATGTTCATATTTATTTTCATAATGTATAATACTGTGTAACAATTTTATTTACAATACTGTGTCTAACAACAAATTATACAAATTCAACAATACACTAAATTGTGTTTTGGTATGAGATACCCTTTGAAATATTTTTGTGATGTACAATTTTACATTTAATGCTGACATCACAGATATGAAGTATCAAATGAAGAATATAAATTAACAGCCTGTGTTACAGATGTCTGAAGTACTCAGCAATGTTTGCACCTTGTTACTATACTGTTTGTCTTAATGCAAATCAAAAAGTGAAACCAAAAACATGAAGTCATAAAAAGATATTATATTTTACTGTTTATCAATCATACTCTGGACCAACACCCCCCCCCCCCCCCCCCAATTCTTCAACAAACAAAAATCAACAATGCTAAAATCCTCACACAACTGGTCCTACTGACCCTGGTATTGTTTGTTTTGACCAAAGTGGTCTTATTCTTTGTATTTCGATAAAACCTTTTCACAGTCCTTGATAAAAACACCTGCCTGTGGTGTAATGTATGTTCCTTCCTGTCTTGTACAAGCCAGGTATATATACAAGACAATAAATACACTGATTACTTTTTAATGTGATGTGAGGTGTCACTTGATAACTGTGTAGGCATAGAGGATTTAAATTTCTTAATAATGTGGACGGATGTATAAATGCAGACATAGGTAGTATGTGACGGGGCTGAGGTCAGAATCTTGTTGAATCATTACTGGTCCAGACTCATCAAAATGGCTGTTCCTCGCTTTACCCAGTGGTCAGGAGCCTTCTCACCGGCCTTCAGGTCGATCGCTACCACAAACGATGGCCGCCCAGTGGAACCAGCACGATTTGGGAAGTAGTAACACGGGCAAGAATAGATGCCTGGAACATCACATATATTCAGTCATTACAAAATGTAACAAATCCAAAATAGTATAGTCTATTTACACTGTTAATTTTAATAACTTTTATTCGGCACAACAAATTTAAGGACACATTTATTGGATAAAATAAACTGTCATGTCAATGAAATGTTCATTTTGAGCATTCATTATAGTCAAACATTAAAAATTAAAACTTATGAAGCTTATCAAGTTGAACACAGTAAAGCAATCAAAAGTAAAAACTATTAAGGATATAAGTAATCAAATGCATGCATTATGTAACATCTCATTCTAAGAGAATATGATAAAACACTAATAACAAAAGTCACTAATTCATTACTTGATTTTTTTATTTTCCCATGTTAATGTTAACCTAAACTCTTGAAAATGCAAGTTAAAAGAACTAATATTATGACAACATATTTGGATATAATAATTTAAATATATTGCTACAAATACTACACTATTAGCAATTAATCTTTAAAGCCAAATTATCATTACTACATATAGCCCTGGAACAAATTAAAGAATAGAAGAAAACAGTACCAGTAACAGGATATAATACCTCATACCAGTTATTCAGTGCTGTAAAATTCCTTAATAACAGTGTGCCAACTTTTTTATATGACATGAAATAAAAAAGTTTTTCAGTTACTTTTCTCTTTATTAGAGATTATTTGATAAAGATAGAACAAAGAATAAAAACTAGTTATGATTACCAGTTAGTATTTTTAGCTTATAATGTGTGGTGCATTTTAACTAATATTTACAATTAACACTGACAGTAACGTGCTGGTGAAAATCAGTGGAAAAAGCCTTGGCCTATCAAAGATGAATGCGGCCAAATATCCAAGATAAAACTTGCATGGGGCTATTGGCTTTAACAAAAATAAGTTTAACATCCAAGCTCTGGTAACAACTTGTCATTTCAAAACCATTCCACTGAGAATATTTGACAGTTAATTTGCTTTTAACTTCTATGGTTGTCTAACAGACTTTAAAAGGAGTAAAAAAAAACAAACTAGTGATAGGAAGTAAAGTAACTTAAGTTTCTAAAAGCTTGTGACTGCTCAACTACTTTAATTACCTAGCAATGAGGAGACTACTGGTTCTACTACATGTACAACATTACAGGAGTAAAGTGGGCTGTACATACTGCTTCATGACTTATATTCATGTATTATTTAATTATTTATAATCTTAGGCTGCAATGGTAAACAGGAACCATGATTATAACCTTGCATGATGGAGGGAGAAATGAAACATTTGTAAGGTCTGAGAGAGCAGGATAAAAGCTAAATCATTAGCCATAAGAGAACGGGCTTCTACAGAGTCTGACTACGTCAACTACAGGAGGGAGAACCAATCACAGCTTCAGTGTGCTAAGTCATTCAGGACAGATTGTACAGTCTGTACAGAACAGTCCCGTTTTCCCCTTCATGAAACCTTGGTCCACTGTCTTAAACTGCATTTTCCAACTGGTCTTTCAGTTTTAAAGTTCATAATCCAAAAAGATACATGTTTTGTATATTTTTTTAATATAATTTTTTAAACTCTGAAAATTGCTTCCTTATGCCTTTTTCCTCAGCACGAGGAAAAGGATCAAAAGAAGATCTTTACAATCTTGCTTTTAAATGAATCCTGTAGTTGCCAGATATTTGCCAGACTTAGTTTTCATGATTTTAAATTGTACATATATATTGCAGTTCAAACTTTTTTTGGGTAAAATAACCTTTTATCAAAGGTTTTTCAAGTGTTTTCAGTAATAACTTCAAAAAACTTTATTTTGATTTCAAGATTTACTATTTATCAAAGCCAGAAAAATGAATATGGGCAAACATGACATAAGAATGCTGAAGGGGAAGCACAGGCCTGTTTATGTTCTACACCTCTTTTTAACTGAGGGGTCTTTTTACATTTTTTAGTTGTACAGATTTATTACTTAGTTGTCCAAATTGAGCACAAAAGCTGTTGCTCGTCTGATCCAATGTTCTGGTTGCTTGGCACCACTTTTAATTTCCAAAGGCAAAACAAAGGAATCTGCCCTCCGTGGGTAGTAGTAACAAGGGCATACATATAATCCTGCAATAAAATTGCCAACAAGACTACAAAATGAAGCTTAGTGCATAGTGACTCAGTTGGAAAGCGACATCATCCACAAAAACTACTATCCTGGACTATCATGAAACCTAAAACATCAGCAGCTACATATTATATGAAAGGGCTGACATCAGACCGTGGATAATCAAACATGTTGCAGACTTTATGTGGTTTTGATGTAGAAAATAATATTCCATGGAAAGACCACACAAACTACATGGTAAGGTGAACAGGTAGATGTAAAAATAAACTAGTCAGTGATTTTGGAACCTGCAGGTCCTAACAAAACATGGTCTTTAAATTGATAATGAACATACTAGTTTTACCTATAATTAGATGGTGGCACTACAATTAGAATTGTGACTTTTGCAAACCTCCCAACAAAGTGACACGAACTGTGATATGTGTCAGTAATAAACTTTGTAGACATTATCTGTCAGTCCACAAACAACAGTTGCGCAACTTCACCATTACACACTGATTTACAACATGTTATTTTTAATTAACCATAATGTAACTTAGTTATACTGTACAACATTCTGATGACACAGACTTTTCGCTGCTAGGGGTTAACATGTATCAAGTACCTGTTTTCACTGTGTGGTTGCAGAAAACAAAATTGTTCTTTGGGGATAATTCAAGTTGAAAGCAGTTACATAAACCCAGTTTACATAAAACCCAAAACAGTAAAATGAAAAATTATATAAATGAAGTGATACTTGTGTGGCAGCTATCATATTTTTGTTTAATATCACTCTTCTACTACACAAACATTCTAATGTCTATGTTAGAGCAAAACCAAGATAAAGCTACAAAACTAAGTCAAATATATAGTATACCCGAATATATATATTTATATATATACAAACACAAAGATAAAAGCTTATAACCTACACCAACAAACAAGAAAATGGCAACAAATCATAAAATATAAATATCTATAAAAAAACTAGCAAATGACAGTCATAAACTATCTACTGGAACAGATCAATCCTACAAACAACTGGCCCAAAATCGAAACCGAAAATAGCTTGTTATAACAGAATGAAACATACCTTTTTGGCTGCGGCGCCTTGTTTCCACTGGTTTGAAGTGGATGGATGGCATGGCACAAACAAGTTCCATGGGCTCAGCCTCAATCAGACAGGAGTTCTTCTTGTCCCAACCAGCACCTTGTAGGTGTAGACCCTTCACCAGTACACCATCCTACAAGAGAATGAAGCCAGCAACTTAGTACAGAGGTGTAGTCTTGTCACTAGTATTCTTTCATATAGAAGAAAGATGGAATGAACAAATACAGAAGGACTCAAGAGTTCTCATAAGATAAATAGGCTGAAGAAATAAGAACATATTGAAAGGACAACAACAAAATGAATGATAATTCATGGAAATAAAAAAACATACAAAATCAGCATAATCACACCAATGTAAAAAAATCAGGGGGTTTCATAACTGTTCTATTTCACATTTTATGGGGGCACCATCATCAGTTGTAGAAGTTATCATGAACAAGTTACTCTGGTGAGGTAACTGATGAAGTTGCTCTCACCTTGGGGGGACCTGTGATGTTGCTGTCATCTACAGTCAGTACCTGGAACTCCCACGTCAGAGAATCCACTGACACCTGAAACATCAAACACAACATGAGCTGACAGTAAAGTCTGTGTAAGTGTCACCTCAACATTTAGCATGACAACTAGTTAATCAATGTCAGTCTTTCAAGATATTCATAATTCCTTTTAACGGATGTTCCAAAGCTTTGACATTTTATCTGTTTACTTAAAATGTATGATATATGGCATTTATTTACTGAACTGGGTCTAACTGTGACAGATAGCTGAGAGTTCTTTTACAGTACTTTTATTTTGTTACAAGGTAACGTGACTAAGTGAGAAAATTTACACTTGATCTAACTCTCCCACATGTTCAGCTAATCACATGACATACACTGTTGAGTCGAGCGGATGTCTGTAACACGGCAGTCAAGAATCCTGTTGGGAAGGTAAACGCTGACAGCCAGAAGATGGTTGGTGGGTGAGCCGTTGTGGCCCACTTCTCAAAATGTTCAACACGTTGTACCAGGTCTCTGGTCCATGAGGCCAGCGGCTTCAGGGACGGGTACGCCTGCAGGCAAATATAATGGATAACGATATATAGATGTAATTCAACATCAGAGCACTTATGCATTTAAGATGAGAACCAACATTACAAATCAAGCAAAAAGTTTGTATAGTTTAACCAGTCATCTGTAATGATTAATAGTGCAACTTCACCTATACATTTATATGCCTAGTGTGTAACATAGATACTTCTTCCATTTACATTTGCACATTTGCATATTGTACAACAGGGAAAACAATCTTTACAATCATAGAACTGTTTAGGGTGAAAGAGAACCTGTGATTAGGTCAACAATTATGACACTGCTGATAAAGTCACCTTGAGCCACAAATCTGGTACTCGGGCATCATAGATACAGGCAAAGATCTCCTCCAGGTCTGTTGACATGACAACCAAACCCTGGATTCCCTTCTCAAGCGACTGCAGCTGTGCTCTGATCTGATCAAGCAGCGCATTGTAGCGCTCAATCTGAAACATCAGCAAACTGTCAATAACCACCTGATTCAACTCATTACAGCACTTTAACAAACATTCACTGAACAGATGAAGCTGGCTTTCAACAAAGACAATCTTCTTACTGAAGTCTAATTATTACTAAACAAAAATGCATTTTGGAATTGTTCCTTTCAGGATAACTTCAGAACAATAATCAGTTAGTACAAGACGTAAAACAAGGGACCCATGGGTCACATCGCTCAGCTGAATTTTGGAAAATATCAGTAACTTCAAAATATTTTTATTACTTTTGGTTTTTCATGTATATTATCATTAGAAAAGCTATGAGAAAATGGCCCTGCTAAAATGAAACTCTGTAAATTATAGAATAATGGACATGAGCTATACCATTTAGTGATGCACCAAGGGAACAAATAGGCCTACGGTAAGTGTTATATAAAAGTAACATTTCATAAACAAATAATATGTGAAGGTAATTAAGTTTTCAAAAGTTAAATATATGGCCATATGAGTTAAAAATTAATCCAACAAAGTTTGACCAATATTCCTAATTTTAATACTAAGTTAACAGTGTTTTTCACACCTAGGCCCTGCCAACTTTAAGAGATATGAATGAAATGCTAAAAAGTATTTATATCTTCTTAAATCTTGTCAGTTAGCACTTACATTAGATCCTAGTATTTTATCACATTTGAATATTAGGATTAATTCCTGATTTTTTTTCTTTAAAACAAACAAAATTGTCCAAGTCTCATCAAAAAGAATTTATTTAACATTAAAATTATAAGATTCATCTTGTTTATTAGTCCTGTGTATTGAAGGGGTGGTATGGGGGAGGGGTCTCCGTTGTTACTGCTTGTTGCTGAAAAAAATGTTAATTTTAAGATTAATCTAGTTCATAGTACAGGTCTGTCAACAGAATGGGAGTGGGGTGGGGTGGGGGGGGGGGAGCGGGGGTTGCCAGAGAAAAAAGCTCCCTGTGGTATGGTATTAACTGCAGACAGCCTGATAAAGCTCAACTCAGTGGAGACAGCTGCACTGAATGACCAACAGTCAACAAAGTGGACTGCTTGACAATGCAGGGGAATACAACAAGAGCCTCCAAAATAAATTCAATTACTAGCCTAATTTTGCAGCTTTTATTTTCAAATTTCAGATTTTTACAGATTAAATCCTTATGTGCACATGCTGTGAAAATTAAATCCACAGTACTTACAGGAAAAAAACCTGCCATGGCCAAAGTTGGGCAAAATTTAAGGTACCAATTTTTATTTTTCTAATATTTTTAAAAATTAAAAGATTTTGATCTAATTTTGGGTATACAATTTAATTTTGATTAATTAAAGTTATATTACTTGAAAAAAAGTCCTTAGCTTTAACATGTTTTGTGTTAAGTGATTAAATATCTTTCCTGATTTTTAACAAAATGCATTATGTTTGAGCCCATAACTTTTTTAAATTATATAATACAGACCTTATTTCTGGCATGTATATAGGAACTATATATAGGAATATTTATATTAAATATGAGGAAAAACAGATTAGTGGTTTTGATATTAGGCAGTCCTGAAGTGTGAAAATAGGTTTTTAATAAAAAATTGAGGTTTTTCCTTAATTTCTCAAAGGAACAAAGTCGCAAAGACCCAGTTTTCAGCTTGGTAGGAGATCTTGGAGATCTTTGGGACATCTAACATTATGCCAAAAGCCTGGGGAGCATAGAGATATGCACTGAATGACCTACAGTCACCAAAGTGGACTGCCTGACAATGTAAGGGAATACAACAAGAGCCTCCAAAAAAATTCAATAACTAGCCTAATTTTGCAGCTTTTATTTTCAAATTTCAGATTTTTACAGATTAAATCATTATGTGTACATGCTGTGAAAATAAAATCCACAGTACTTACAGGAAAAAAACCTGCCGTGGCCAAAGTTGGGCAAAATTTAAGGTACCAATTTTTATTTTTCTAATATTTTTAAAAATTAAAAGATTTTGATCTAATTTTGGGTATACAATTTAATTTTGATTAATTAAAGTTATATTACTTGAAAAAAAGTCCTTAGCTTTAACATGTTTTGTGTTAAGTGATTAAATATCTTTCCTGAATTTTAACAAAATGCATTATGTTTGAGCCCATAACTTTTTTAAATTATATAATACAGACCTTATTTCTGGCATGTATATAGGAACTATATATAGGAATATTTATATTTAATATGAGGAAAAAAAGATTAGTGGTTTTGATACTAGGCAGTCCTGAAGTGTGAAAATAGGTTTTTAATAGAAAATTGAGGTTTTTCCTTAATTTCTCAAAGGAACAAAGTCGCAAAGACCCAGTTTTCAGCTTGGTAGGAGATCTTTGGGACATCTAACATTATGCCAAAAGCCTGGGGAGCATAGAGATATGCACTGAATGACCTACAGTCACCAAAGTGGACTGCTTGACAATGTAAGGGAATACAACAAGAGCCTCCAAAAAAATTCAATAACTAGCCTAATTTTGCAGCTTTTATTTTCAAATTTCAGATTTTTACAGATTAAATCATTATGTGTACATGCTGTGAAAATAAAATCCACAGTACTTACAGGAAAAAAACATGCCGTGGCCAAAGTTGGGCAAAATTTAAGGTACCAATTTTATATTTTTGCCAATATTTTAAAAAAATTAACAGATTTTAATCTAATTTTTTATATACAATTAAATTTTGATTAATTAAAGTTGCATTACTGAAAAAAAATTCCCTACCTTTAACACTTTTGGTCTTAAGTGACCAAATATCTTTCCTGATTTTTTTTTACAAAGTCCATTATTTTTGGGCCCATAACTTTTTTAAATTAAATAATACTGACATCTGGACGGACAGACGGACAGAAGGACGGACGACGGACAATGGACCACGACTTTAGCTCAGATGACTTATAGTCAGCTGAGCTAAAAAACTGTGTAGCCTTGCACTTGCATGCATGGATGCATATATAAAATATAAGCATGTTTGGAGACATGTCAGACTACACAACAGTACAGATGGTCAGACACAGAATCAATGTGTCATTAGGCAAAAAAAAAAATAAAAGGTATAGTTCTCAGGCACCGTGTCAATTTAAATCACCCACATCAAACTTTTTATTTTGATTTTCATCTTTCAAGAAGATAAAATAATACAATTTGATAAATTTTCCTTTGTTATGTTGTGATTTAACCTGTTTAGAAAAAAATTATGTTATTTTCATGCTTTTCCCTGATCATATGACATTTTTATTGAATCATACAAAAAAGGTATAAAAAAAATGCCTGCCCACACTGATTTCTATAAAAAAAAAAGTGCCTGAGAACCATACCCTTTTTTTTACCTTACATGTATTCATCTAAATGAGAAAGTGACCCTGTCTCTGTCCATGTGTTGCCAATACAGTCACACTGTAAGGTTTACACACAAAGCCCTGACCTGAAAGGTCCTGACACTCATTACAAGAAATTAATCTTGCAGCAAATCACATCTGTTTATTTTATTCAAGGCATACAAAAGCTGTCATGAGTAAACAAGAGATATAACTGATAAACATATCAAATCATCAAGAATCTAATCACTTTAGAGTAACATCCAAGAATTAGATTAATACATTACCTCCTGCAGTAGAACCACGTTGAGTGGAGAGGGGTCCACAGACAGGATGGAAGCAGTACCTTCATAGTCAATGTTCTCTGGAAGCTGCTTGAAGATGTTGCTGGAGATCTCAAGTACCTATAGTTAACAAAGTCATGGAATAAGTTTCAACAAAATCAGGCACAGAACACTTAAATAGCTTACAGGATAATGAACCAGAGAAGTATTATATGTTGAAGGAACAGGATGATGACTTGCCATCAACAGCAGCATCATACCCCATGATTGAACATCATCATTCCATGTATCTAACTGCTGTCCTTTAGTCTGTCACTATGATAAAAGAGAAATCTGATGATGATGATGATGAAGTCCAACAGGACATTAGCTGGGAAAATTTCAGGGCCGGCCTGTTCCTTCATTAATGGCTTCCAAATATTGTTGCAGGAGAAACAGAAGTTTGTCTAGTCTAGGAGTCAATGACAAGATGCCACATATAATGCAGTCTCTGACATTTTACTTGGGACAAAAGAAAAACTGCCTACACAATGGTTGTCAAGAGCCATCACAAGAGGCAGAAGCCATAATATGTGTAAGGTCTAGAACACTGACAGACTTGGGCCACGCAAACACCTGTCTAAAAAATATAATTTTTCAGCAGAAACTTTAATATGACCAGCTTTCCCCATCTGAATTGTGAGAACCTGTACCATGGAGCTGTGTGACACAGGGTCACGGTGTGTAGGGTATCTGTACCTTTTCTTCTCTGCTCTCGCCCGCACCTGTGGCCACCTGAGGCTGCAGAGACAACAGTGTACCAAACAACATCCTGGTCTCCTGTATCTGTGACGTGATGTCAGCATTGGGATGCTGACCGAAGGCTTCAGGGTGGTCAATGTTGGGCAGCATGCTTATATACTCCTTGTAGGAGGCAAGTGGACCATCCTTAGGTACATAATATGTTGGCAAGGAGGAAACCCTGGAGGAAAAAAAAAATACAAATTACCTGTGAGTACACTCCTGTAAAAAATAAGACAACACATCAGAATTGAGCAATTTATCGACAAGGGACCCATGGGTCACGGCGCTCAGCTGTTATATATGATAAAAAATATGATTTGGGAAAGAGGCACATGCTGGTTTTGTGTGGTAATAAATATAAGCTTTATTATGAGTTGTTGGTGTTTAGCTTATGTATGATTTTGATAGTATCTTAGGAGACAGGGAAGAGGATTGATTTCATTTATTTTATTAACAAATGGAGTGCTATTGTCACACAGATTTTGACTTGGTCATATAACTTATAAGCAGCACATATAATAAAAGAGTTTAACTATTGATTAAAATTTAATAACAAATATTGTGCCAATATAATTTTTATTAAAAAAAAAATAATAAGAAAATCATATGATTTTTTAAAATAAAATATAACTGAAATGATTATTGAAATAATATTATAGAATATATTCATGTATGCATTCATGAATACATTTCAAAAGTATCTGCACTGGTATTCAAATACTTTCATTTTTAAGTGAATTCCCATTCTTATGCAATAAAAATTTTTAATGCAGTACATATTCATATTCGTATTCAAATACATTTGCAAAGCATTCGCACCATGTCTAGTATTTATTCAGTTTTGGCCAAACAATGATGTTGAGAATCCAGAATATACAAAATTCACAAATTTAAATAATTATCATAAGTACCTGGTTTTATGGCTTTTATTTATATTAAAAAAATAAATGTAATAAATTCACTTTGGACTACTTACACATCAATCTACACCCTAGACACAGTAGGAATCTAGATTAATATTATCAACTGCATCTTTGTCTATCATTAATTTCCTTCATATGATCCCTAATGATTAGTAATGAATAATATATTTATTTTTTTTTATCATTAAAATTTAACTGAAAAATACCATAGGTGACTGCATAGTGTTATTTGGAATAACATTGACATTGACATTCTATCCATCCATACAAGATTCTTACATCATCAGTAACTGCAAGTTAATTTTCTGTTACTCATCAACTAACAAATTCCTTTTCTATTAATTTTAATTTAATTTGTTATAAAAAAACATACAAAATTATTAATTTATTGTTGATTGTTATGTTTTTTTTTCAAAACAACTACTAGATGAGTTGGGTTGGACACCTGGATCAACTGTGGCTGGGCATTAGCTGCCTGGCTGTCCCAGTGTATGCTTCGCTCAAGCATGCATAATCTGATAAAAGGTCAACAAGATCAACATACAGGTGACTGAAGAGGGGCTGGATTGAGCCTGGGTCTGACATGGTCTCATAAAACATTAATAAAAGCTACAATATTTGGCCAATTTCTTTCAGCTTTCTAAACTACAAAGATGAAATCCTTATGTGTGCATGATACGAAAATTATATCAACAGTGCTCTCAGGAAACAAACGTGCCATGGTCAAAGTTGGGCAAAATTTAAAGTACCGTAAAAGTCGTTGCAGAAGTCGCATCCTTATTACAAGTCGCACCCTGACTTTTAGGATCCCCCCGAGGAATAGCCGTTCAAGTTTAGTTTCAGGAAAAGTCCATTATATAGGTCGCACCCAGACTTCAGAGGCGTCCCAACCACCTGATACATATGGAATTTGAGTATCATTCCTTGCGATGCAAGACTACAACCAACGTCCCTGTAGTACTTGTGGTTTATAAACTTGATAAACCATTTAAACATAAAAATAATTGGACAGCTTTAATACAATGATTATATTTAAGGAATAACAACAGAATCTTAACATATAAAGTCGAGGTTAAATTGTCAGGTAAGATTTGTACAGTGCCAAAGGCAGCTGCGTCGGATAACATTTTGTGCTGTGAAACGATGTCATTGTTGCCGTTTCTTACTAGGTTAAGTAACATTAGAATGCAAATATCAAGTTAAATGACTGTATTAATAATCTAAAAGAGTCCGAGGCAAAATACTATCACAATCGAGCAACTTTTTAAATCGTTAAAGATCGTCAAGCGTAGGATGGATTCATTACACTGATTAGTTTGCGTACGCGTGACGAGTCCCAATCCGTCGCATTGGGCATGATTTTAACTGACTTAAGACTACTGAAAGATGGAAAGAATAAATGAGTTTGAATTTTTTCAAATTTCTGAAATGGGCTCTAAAACTGAATTTAGTGATTTTAACTGACTTAAGACTACTGAAAGATGGAAAGAATAAATGAGTTTGAATTTTTTCAAATTTCTGAAATGGGCTCTAAAACTGAATTTAGTAACCCTTGAATTAATTGTTACAACTTACCATCTAGACGCGGCACATACTGGTATTACTGAAATCACTGATCATATGTCAGTCAACAAGGGGATAATGAACGCTATATTGACCGGTCAGTTAATTTTAAATACACATAATTGAATTTACAGGTATTATGTTTACTGAGACTAATGATTTTTTTTATCTCGAAAACCCTATTTCCATCGTCATCAGTGATTATATTCAAATTGCTTGGATGTATGGCAAACTCAGCTGTGTTGAACTAGATCTGTCATGACACCAAACGATGCCGGTTCCCATGGAATTTAGGTACATATGTGGCATTTTAAGTAAATAACATATATACCTGTATGCTGTTTGTTATATCATTGTGTTGATTAATGAGTCTTCATTTAAAAAAAATCACGAATACGTCAACGCACAATTGACAGTAATGCATGCGTGCCGCCATATTGTTGACCGGGCATACGATCGTCCTGAAAGAGACACGGGTAACACACGAAGCAAATCGAATATTTGCAGCTCACGTGAAACGTTATAACATTGATATCCAAAACGCTTCAAAACCACGAGATGGTGACAGTGAAGTAATGGTTCTTAATATGAGAGTTGTTAGCTGTGGATATCAGTCACGGAAGGCTTAGTTGACATGTGGATTTAAAGGTCATTGCACGGGTGACCCGGGGCTTGAACTTCCGCTACACGGCTTCAAAGGTCAGCTGGTATTCAGCGATCAACCGGGCAGGCAAAAGAAATCATGACGTGTCTGTAAATGATCAAGCTTGAATGACACGCAACTTTACAAGCATAAACGGATATGGAACCGCGAGTTTTTCATAACGACAAGCATACCCATATAGTTAAACGGATAGAAAATGTACATCAAAGAGCGGCAGACTGGCATATGCGTCAAATTGACTCATGATATAACAGTAACGCAGATTAGGAAGTGTCACTTGAATTGGGACTTGTCACAACGGGTAGGCCTTGAACCGGGCAAATTTAAAATTTGCATTTAATGTTAATAAAATGAAAATTCCGTCAGTTCACAAAATATAAGCCATAAGAGATGGTTAAAAGTGTAAATTATTGGGGAAAGACGTTTCACAAAGCACTGGTTAAAGGTATCGCATATTATCGCTCAACTGACGTCGTTCCATGTACCGGGAAAGCTGACTGAAACGGGATACATACGTTTTACAAGTCGCGCCCCGACTTTGCTAGAAAATTCTAGTTTTCAGAATTCGATTTCCTAGTACAAGTCGCGACTTCTGCAACGACTTTTACGGTACTAATTTTATATTTATACTAATAACTTATAAAAATTTGAAAAATTCAGAACTAATTTTAGGTATTCAATTGAATCTTGATTAAATAATGTTACATCCCTGACAAAAAATATCTAGCTTCAGCAATCCTCTTGTTAAGGGAGTAAATATATTTCTTGATTTTTTTAAAAGTGCATTATGTTTGGGCCCATAACTTAAAACAATTACGCAATACTGACATCATTTCTGGCATGTGCATAGCGAATGTATAGAAAAATATGTATATTATATATGATCAAAGTCAGATCAGTGGTTTTGATATAAGGCAGTCTTACAGTGTAACAATGGGTTTTTAATGGAAAAATGAAGTTTTTCATTAATATTTCGAAGAAATTAAGTCCTAGTGATCAAATGCTTGGCATGGTAGGGGATTTTGGAGACATCTAACTGTATGCCAAATTTAAGGAACTTGGAGCTGAAGCTGGGGAGCTGAGCTCTAGCAAACTGCATAACACTAGCTTGATGTAAACAATATGTGACATGGTGCTTGAAAACTTGAATAAAATCTACAGTTTTTGATCAACTAGTTCAAATTTTTGGTGTTAACAGACAAATTGCTAACAAAAACATGCTGTGAAAATTAACTCCACAGTACTTACAGAAAAAAAAACATGCCATGGTCAAACTTGGGCAAAATAAGGTACCAATTTTATATTTTGCCAATATTTAAAAACAAGTGACCCATGGGTCATGACGCTCAGCTGACTGGGAAGAGATTCGCAAAAGGAAATTTTTTCATCTGAATGGTAGTATATACCCATTCAACTGAAGCATCAAACAGATTAACCAACAGGGCAAAATTGTGTCTGTATTTTTAAAGGTCACAAAAATAGAGAAAAAAATTCGTAAAAAATCGAAAAATACAGGTGGCGCCACCAGTCTGCAGGAACTGATGGAACATCTCATGATCAATATGTATGCAAAAAATCATGACCATCAGTGATGTAGTTAATGAGATATTGATGTTTTTTACTTTTCTGGGGGGTACTTTGGGGCCCCATAGCTCCAAGGATATGGGTAACAGAGACCTGATTTCTGGTTTCCAAGGAGATTTTTCTCGGACCTCTCAGAATGCCAAGTTACAAGGTTCTAGGTCCAGCAGTTACGATTTGTGCCTGGTTAACGGACGGACAGACGGACAGACGGACGACGGACAAAGAGTGATCGCTATAGCTCAGATGAATTTCAGTCAGCTGAGCTAAAAATTAACAGATTTTGATCTAATTTTTGGTATACAATTAAATTTTGATCAATAAAAGTTGTATTACTGAAAAAAAGTCCCTACCTTTAACACTTTTGGTCTTAAGTGACCAAATATCTTTCCTGATTTTTTTACAAAGTCCATTATGTTTGGGCCCATAACTTTTTAAAATTAAATAATACTGACTTTATTTCTGGCATGTCTATAGGAACTATATATAGGAATATTTATGGTAAATATGAAGAAAACCAGATGAGTGGTTTTGATATTAGGCAGTCCTGAAGTGTGAAAATAGATTTCTTATAAAAAATTGAGGTTTTTCCTTAATATCTCAAAGGAACGAAGTCCTATTGACCCAATTTTCGGCATGGTAGGAGATTTTGGGGAAATCTAACTGTATGGCAATTTTCAGATTCGTAGGTCCAATGGTGTCGAAACCTGCCAGTCTTACAGACGGACATCCGGACGGACGACGGACAATGGACCACGACTATAGCTCAGATGACTTATAGTCAGCTGAGCTAAAAACTGTGTGCACTGTTTATAGTTATTTATAAGGTATGTATGCAGCTGAGAAGAATTGTTCTGACTCCACAAACATGATTGCATGTTGAATTTCCTGTGTGACAAAATACTGACAGTTCTGTTAAACCAAGCCAATCACATTTCTCCTGAACTCTTACCAATTCTTAGTGCACCTTGCCAGTCCAAGCAAATTAATTAATAATACAGATTCACATTTCATTTAGAAAAGATTTAACTCTTACATGTTAGGTGATACTATAATCAAAGTCAACTCCATAAATTCCTTGCAGAAGTCGCATTACTATTATAACTAAAAAGCTGCTTCACAGCTTCAAAGGTCAGCTGGTACCATGCGAACAAACATACAAGCAATATAATTCATGGTGGGTCTTAATTGGAACAAATGTGGATGTAATGTAACTTGAAATGTGTATTGGGATATGGAACTGCAGGTTTTTTCTCAATGACACGCATGCCAAAAAAGATTAAATGAAAAGGTGTTAAAACAAAGAGCTGCAGACTGTTATATGTGTAAAATTGACTCATGATAAAACAGCAATACAAATTTGGGAGTGCCACGTAAATTGGAACTTGTCAACCAACAGGCCTTGAACTTGGCAAGTTTATTAATCGCATTTCTTGTCGATAAAAATGAAACACCACCAAACATCAGGCATGTTTTCATAAATGATGGTTAAAGGCACAACACACTGGTGAAAGGAATCATCAATAATGGCTCAACTGGCGTCGTTCCATGTACCAGTAAAGCTGACTTTGATGGGACAAGTACATATTACAAGTCATACCCTGAATTCACCAGAATAATCTGGTTTTTATGATTCTATTTCCTAGTATAAGTTGCAACTTCTGCAAGGAATTTTACAGTAATCAATCACAAACAATATTTGTCAAGCCAGGCTTGTTTTATCTCACTTGAAGAAAGGCTGAGCAACAGCATCGTCACAGAACAGATCGTTGATGTATGTCAGCAGGAGACGTCTGTCCCAGTCGTCAGTCACATGACCACTGTAGTTGATGCCAGCTATGAGGTACTTGAGGGCTTCCCATGGCGTCTCTTCATATTCATCAAGGTAAATACTCAGGAGATTCTCAGAAACCTGCATGGATGACACAGTCAACATCTCACTGTATGTGGTCAATATTCAGACCTGCTAGCTCAAGCTATATCGATCAGTTACTGATGGTGTTCAGAATAAGACAAACTCAAGACAAGTTAATTAATAACAAAATAGACCTGGCCTTGCTTTGAAGCAGACATGATCAAACATTAATCATGGAATGCATTTTCAAAGTCAAAGATGAAGTTACTGAATATTTGAATGATACAGACAAGCTTATCTGGTGAGGCGTAACAATTATCTTACCTGTGACACTACATCAGCTATGAGTCTTTATACAGGAATGGTTAAGCACAGATTTGTGCTTAAATACCCCTCCCCCCCCCCCCCCCAACTTTGCTCAGGGTCACTAATACCCTGAGTTTCTGAGTTAAAATAATATAAAAAATCATGTTTCATATAGATATAGGAAGATATATCAAATATCTCCTAAAATTTGCTATCAGTCTATCAACATACAGGTACAAGTACCTACAGATAAATGATGGCCTCATGGGTCTATTGTGAAAAATAAGTCTTCTTAGCTAGCTGCTTCTGGGCATTCAGAAAACAAAGAGCACCACAGGGGTGCATAGAATGCCTGTCATATTTCTTATGACCTCTGACCTCATTAAATATGCATCAATTTTGATGGCAATCAAACTTGTCAGTATTTCTATTGAGTTTCATGAAAATCCATTATATTCTTGCTAAGTGATAGCAGTGACACCATAAAGTAGGCTGGTGACCTCTGATCTCATAAATATGTGTGGATTTTGCCTTTAATAAAACTGGACCTAGTTGATCTATGGCTGGGGTAATGTCACAGAACATCAGTATAAGTTTAACAGAAATATCTTTATTGGCAATTGAGCAATAAGCCCAACAAAAAACTTTAACCTGACATTTTCGTGAAACAGGTGACCTGTGATCTTGACATTTAACCTTCAAATTATATGTGAGATTTCTAACCCCGCATATAACACATATATGAAATATGAAAACAATAAGGTGAGAGATTGTTGAGTTATAAGGAGTTATCCAAAACTTTTACCCTTGCTGTGCTTGGATCTGTACAAATTTTTTTTGTTAAGAGCTAATTTCTGGCCCAGAAATTAAAATATGGTAAAAACTCTTCATTACTGTGCTAGGTATTGTGACTGTACATCAGTGTATTAAGTTCAATTGAAATATATTCATTAGCAATGAACAATGAGCCTAATAAAAAAAACTGGACCTGACTTGTTCACAAACAAGACCAATCCTGACCTTTGACCTTTTGATCCCTGAATCACAGGGGGAATCCTAACTACCTATACAATACATATGTGTAATATGAAAGCAATTGGGTCAATGGTTGCCGAGTTATAGAGTTAACAAAAATCTTTAACCTTGGGTGTCTACAGACGCTGCTGATGCTGATGCCAGGGGTACAGTAGAAGCTCTCCTGAACTTTGTTCCAGCAAGCTAAAAAAAGGTTCATGTTGCTGCCGTTCTCCGGAGACAAATGAACAGCAATGGAACAAATCACTATCACAGGGCTCCAGCTAAGTATACACTACCATGAACAAAACACTGATCACTCACCTCAAAGTCAGAGTCATTGAAGTCGTAGGGGATGTTCCAGCCAAGCATGAGGAACTTACGTCTCTCCAGCAGCACTGAGTGGAAGAAGCACAGACAGAACAGCAGCTTCTTGTACTTCTCTGGCTTTCTGCAGCGCGCAAACTGCTGCTCCGTGATCAGGTGGTACAGACGCTTCATGTTGGCTTTCAGGCCCTGTAATATTAAAGGAACTGGCTTACCCCAGTGGCAAAACTCTGCTTACATGCAAGTGTAATATCTTAAAACAAAACTTGATATTTAGAATAATATTGTGTTCAAAGGTCATTGTTTTATGAATATTATCACTGGTTCAGCAGAATGGTCAGAATAAATAACAAATGATAAAATGTAATATCAGATCTATAATATCAGCTACAATGATAATTTAAATTCATGACACATGAAACAGATAATGTGTTGAGTAAACCCCTATCTCAATTATAGCTGTTCACTACAATGTGGCAGGATATTCAGTGGTATTGTAATTTGCAGTACATGATTTATTCCCTTACCTTTGGAGGTTCTGTAGTCATCTTGATGCCAGCCTGTAGGATGGCGATGGGGAACTCAGGGTGGGGACTGGAGCTCAGCCACAGTCTGAACTCCGGGTGCGGCTCCTCCACTTGTAACTGTTCTACCAACTTGTCCAGCTGAGGCATCCAACTCAGGGAAAGGTGACAGTTAGCAAGGAACACCCAGTTACCCTAAAATAACCACAGAACTATCTAGCATTCATGTTTCAGGTCAGTAGTTACTTCTGTTGAACTGTGTTTGGATGCCTGTATAAAGCATTATTTAATTAGGAGTATGCCTTGTTACATAGAGGACAGGTGTGATATTTGAACTGTTCAATGAGAGCTTGCCCGTAGGAAGCTACATTGAATATAGACATTATAATATCTCTTATTGCTAAATGTTTCTTTTGTATATACCTGGCAAAATACAGACTATCATCATGACTGGAATGTTTACAACCACAAGGTAATGCTCTATCTCATAGGAACATTATGTGATACAATCCAGCATTATCAAAACATAACTACAATGTAGACAAATTTGGTTTTAATTACGACTAATTATTATACAGCTCTGGTCAACTGAGTTTAGCAGGGTGTGTCACACAATACTACAGAGCTATAATATTTCCTCATTGCCAAATGGTAAGAAAACAGGAATTGATCCATGAGATAAGACCTGAAAGCCACATGAAATGTCAATGTATGGTGTGTCTGATAAAACAAATACAAACACAGACATTTAAATCTTACCTCTCTGACACCTTCCTTGATCATCCTTGTGGCGATGGGACTCTGACCTTGACCTAGAGAGAGGGCATGGAACCGAGTGGCCATTCCACTGGACTCCGCTAACTGTAGCAAAGCACTTGTAGGATCCTACAGTCAAAGTTATATTTGTCACTGTCTGAATAAGTAGTAATATCAATAATATCAATGATTCACAATATATATCAGGAAAATGGGCCATGCCTGAGTAACAGCTTAACAAAAATCATGAGAATTACTGGACATGGTTTTTGCTTTTATGTTTCTGAAGCATGTTTATTATGTTTACTTGTTTTTGCTGCAGATCTACAGATTACCAAGTTAATACAGATACAGCATTTCAGCTCAATTAAGTCAAAGATTTCTGAACAACTTCCTAGAAACATGATCTAATGTTGCTTTAATTGTTTTAAACAATTTCCTTATGAAAGCTCATATATCTAATTTCAGTAATCTTTAAAAATAACAATGACCCTACCTTAAAAATACCCAATGCATGCCAGGAAATAATGCAATGCAGATAAAACAAACTATTTCTTGTTTCAGATATTTTGACCACTGAAGTTTTCTTGAAAGTATCTTGTAATCAGTATATCTGACTCACCACACCAGGAGACAAGACAAATATAAGTGGGGTCCTGGTCGTTGAATCTTCCACCACTTGTTGCATGTCCAAAACTGGTGGCTCGACAAACTTGGATCCCAAATTGTTCACAATGAATGATGTGACACAGAAGGAAACCCTGTCAGCACGCAGCGAGCGCACAATCAGCATGCGTTGAAGTTCATTACATGCATTGTCCCATTCACCTGAAGAAAAGGTGATAGAAGTACTTATCACATAGCAGACCTGTGTTTAATTATAAACAAAAATACAGCTTTATATTAATATTTGTAAAAGAAGACGTAAGAGATACACTGTTCTCTGGTATGGCATACTTTAAATAGAAACATTCTTTAAATATGCAGTGACACTCATGTCACTAACTATACAATTATATAACCTTTTTTATTTTACATGGATTGTACAACCAGTTATAATAACTAATACAAGGCACTCTCCATGGCTCAGATGTTGGCGCTCAGTAGTCGGTAAGGGTGGAGGAAACCAAAGAACCCAGAGAAAACCACCGGCCTATTTCTTTGCTCTGTATTGAAAGTAAATCACATTAACTGGCATTTTAATCAACTGAGGTATACAGGTACATTGACTGTCTTTGTACACTGGATGCCCTGTGTGCTGGACAAGTTACAGGCAGTATTTGATCATTATGTGTACATACCTGGTAACGCAGCAGTCTCTGGCTCTGAGGAGGTGTACCAGATGTTCCAGTCTCGTGGATACTGCTCAAAGGATGTCATGACACCGTGGAAGTTGGTGAGTTTGTCAAGCTCCGTGATGTGATCCCAGCAGTTATCAGGCAGCCAGCCTGGACACGGGTTGTCCATCTGGTTCTCACGATCCAAGACCTGAACAAAAAAGGTTCAACACATTTACATCACAGATTATAAGTAAGGCCTGATATATGAATGACCAAAAGAGTGGAACCTATCAATGAAGCCACCCATGTCATCCAGAAGTCAGGTTAGTTCAATGATTGTGCCAGATAACTATTATATTCTGTACAGGCTGGAATAGAAAAGTTCTGCGTAATAAAACTGAACAAGGGACCCATGGGTCACAGTGCTCAGCTGAAGTTGACCTTGAAAGTAAAAATACTTAAATAATTACAAAGGAGAATCTGAAAGGAAGAGATAATATAGGCCATGGCTGGTTGATATGATAGGTTTGTATTGATCTGAATTATTAAGTTGATTCATAATTCTAAATTGCATCAACATTTATAGCTAATTTGGTCAGGTAACAACATGTTTTGCACACATGTATTTATTTTTTTTTTAATATATTTTTCAAATTTGCATAACAATAAATATCTGAAAATAACACTTGATTCAGAATTCTAAATTGCACCTTTATTTAACCATGACTGGGCTCATATATTATCTAATTATGCCTACTGATGGGTTAATTATATATTAATTCGTTTAAATAACTTACAAGGAAAATATTTTTATTAAAAAGCTTCATTACCACAACATGGCATCTTCTGGATTACTCCTTGAATTACTATTTTAAGAAATGTTTTGTACACTGGAGTGGAAACAGCTTTACAATTAAAGAAAATGCAGTTCAAACAATAACAATTATTCCAATACACTTGGTGGGGGGGGGGGGGGGGGTAGGGGGGGGGGGAGGTAATATGAGAATTACTCTACACCTGTGACAGCAGAGGTGCTGGACCAGTGTTGCAAACTTGCATCACTAATGAGGTTACCAGGCAGGGCTATAAGATACTGATCAGGAGCTTGCCAATGCAATGAAAAACTTCATTAACTAGCCATATTTTTTTGCTTTTCTTTACAAATTTCAGAATTTAACAGATTTAATCCTTATGTGTACCTACTGTGAAAAATAAATAAAATGTACTTTCAGTAAAAAAACATGCCATGGTCAAAGGTGGGCAAAATTTAAGGTACTGATATTATATTTATGCTTATAACTTAAAAAAATGACAAAATTTGATCTATTCTTTGGTAAACAAATGAATCTTGATTAAATAGTTATATCTCTGAAAAAAAAGTCTCTAGCTTCAACAATTATCATGTTAAATGAGTAAATAACTTTCCTGATTTTTTACAAAGTGCATTATGTTTTGGCCCATACCTTTTATAAATTACGTAATACTGACAAATTTTCTGGCATGTACATTAGAACTATATATTGGAATATATTTTTGGTAAATATGAAGAAAAACAGATATGTGGTTTTGATATTAGGTAGTCCTGAAGTGTGATAATAGGTTTTTAATGGAAAACTGAGGAACGTCGCAGTGACCTAGTTTTCTGTTTGGTGGGAGATCTTGGGGACATCTAACAGTATGACCAATTTTTAATTCGAAGGTCTAATGGTTTCAAAACGTGCTGGTCTAACGGACTGCTATACAGATGGACGAACAAAGGACAATAGACAATAACTATAGCTCAAATTACTTATAGTCGACATGAGCTAAAAAAAGTGAGATGCCTGAATGGATTATACCTGTAAATCATGATGAAAGATTAGAATAAAAATCTTGATTTAAAAAAGTTCCAATCATAATATCTTTAATAAATCAGGTGCACTTTATTATGATTCGAGTTCATCTGGTCTCAAAGTAAGGTGTGTATGAATGTACTGCCCTGTTTAGATATGAGACAGTGGTATGTTCCATCATACTTACAATGCCTCCACGCAGGAAGAAGTTGTATTCATCCATGTTGAGTTTGCCTGAGTGCTCCAGGATCTTGGCACAGATTTGGAAGGAGAACAACAACTTGTGTCTCTCAAAAAGTCCCCTGCATGTGTACCTGATGACAATAAAGTCAGTGTCACTCTCCTCTCAATGTAAACTACCTGACTCTCACAGGAAGAGAATACGTAAAATGATGAATATTGAATATTATGTCTGTTGAGGTAGTTCATCATCAGTGATTTCAGTTACTATTTTTCCCGTAATCATTACAACACAAATTACAAAGCATGAACATCCATGATAATATAACATATGAAAAAAAAGGTCGTTCAACATGGCTTTAGGGATATGAATGAAGGATAAGCTGTACATTACCAACCTGTAAACAGCGTATGTGTGGTAGTCATTCAGATTCTGTATGCGCTCCTCGAGTTTTGAACTCCGCTGGCTCTTCTCAATAGACAAGTTGAACAGTTCAATGTAAGCGTCCAGGGAGAACTGATACATAGGGTCCATACGTCCCATGTCATTCAACACAAAAAACAAGATGGAAGCTCGTTGGGCACACGGCCGATATCCCTGTAGTGAAAAGAATACATGATCTGAAGGAAAAACTGGATAATGAAGGAAATATACTCCCAGAAATGCCTTGAATAATCCGATGAGTAAAAACATTATCAGCTTTCATTTTCAAATTAATTAAACAGAAAAGAATAAATTCTATCTATACTATTAAAATAAGGTCATAAATAAATATATTTGTTAGTGCAAAATGTACCTTAAAAGTAAAATGAACTGTTCCAGCAAGTACAAAAGTATAAAGATTTAGTGCTCATAAGATACCACAGTGACTGAATGTTGTTAATCAGATAAATTTTAAATAACCAGCCTGATCTGAATGACAACAAATATAGACAAAAGACAAAAACAAAGCCTAACTAGAAATAACTGGCAATCAAAGGTTCTCAATTAGGATCTGACAAACTCCCATTTCTTAAAATAGCAGCAATGTGGCCAGACTGGATGTGTTCTGAAATTTACCACCACAAATAATATAAAAGGGACCAGTCTTTTAAAATAAAAATACCATATCAATATCAAAACGGGTTACTGAGATAATGCATGTGAAAGCAATTCCAGGAAGGCTGATTGGTAACCATATTGTATTTTGCATAGGCCTGAAATTCAATAGTGCAAATCCACTCATGGTTGTCAATCTTCATTAAAAGTTTCCCGGCAATTGCTGGAACAATTCTTGGACGCATGCGAAAAGTTTTCCAAGATCATTGCCAGGTAGCTATTCTTTATCAACAACAATAACATGTCTGAAATTCTACAGTGAACATCCTCACATGGGCAGATCTGTACTTCGATAGGTCTAGAGTCCTTATTCACACAAATAATCCCTCTGAAACTGAGAAAGATAGAATGAACTCTCTCTCTGAATTGTGTGGAAAAAAGAAAATCACAGATAATGCTATGGTGGCCATACTGCATTTCTGGTAGGTCTGGAAAGGCTAGAATCTTCATAGGCACCAATCATCCCTGTGAATTTGAGATAGATCAAAGATATTCTCTTTGAGATACTGCATGTGAAGAAAATCAACAATTGTGCTCTGGTGGCAATATTGTTATTTGGATGGGTCTGTATATCAACAGGGCTGGAGCTTTTCAAGCAGGGCCCTAATTATAAATGATGTAATGTCAATTTCAGGTCAATTGTGTTTAAAAATTGAATATTACTGATGTCTAAATCCTAGAAAAATTAAAACCTACATTTTTAATATATACACATTATGACTGGTTAATACACACCTCTCTGGCTGTGTCGATCTTGATTTCTGTCTGCTCAGCAGTAGCCAGTTGCTCAGACACCTCTTGAGAGGTAGCCTTGGAGGTCTGCAGTGTGTTCACGAGCTGCTCATCATCCAGCAGTGAGCCCTGAGCCTCATTCAGTAACCTGAAATACACAACCATCATTATCAAAACATTACTTATCACAGGCACTTACCCATATCTTATATCATGTCCTTTATTCTCCTCACCAAAAATCAGTTTTGAGCATGTCTGAGCACTCTTGTTGTAAATCTAAATACCTAAAAAATTATTTGAGAGTAAAAGAAAATTTCCTTATATAACTACCATTGGAACATATGTTTCGACAGACATTCATTTAGTTTATAAATATACTTGTCTCTAAACATATGTAAAACACAGGCACTTTGATGTGTCTATGAATAATGTATAAGGATACCTGCTCCCAGCAAGACCTGTCTGATGAACGAGGGGAACCTCTGTTGTACATCAATGCATGAAACAACTGTCTGAAGGAAATTATCTGTTATACATCGTTTACACTGAAGAATGTAAATGAAAATAATGCTATGATAAGTATGGGTGGCACAGACTTTACTCACCACACCCTCATGGACATACTTGTCTGGCACCAGTTAACATGGCATTTATAATAGTTGTTTATTTAAGAACAACTCAATGAGCTGAGCTGATAAAATGATTGTGAGGGAACATTTTCACATTAGCTGTTATATGGACACTGAAATCAACTGAATGTTTCACTATTTAGAGTAACAACAGGAGTTTTACTTTCAGCTGTAAATCCAGTGACCAGCAGGTATAACCCTCACTGAAAGGGGATGTTACCTGCACTGCCAGCAAAGGGAGTGGGTGTTTGTAGCCAGACAGCTATGCTATTTTTGCTATGCTATAAATTATATTTGTTGATGCACCTTTTATCTGATGCTTTACATTGGTTATCATTTGCCCATCTGCTGCTATCAAGATTTTTTTCTCTCTTCAAAAATCCACCTGGACGTATATGTGGTGTCAATGTTTATGCTTTTTTTGCTAAATGACCCACCTGAGGATCTCATCCTCCAGTTCCTGGAGTTTCTTCTTTCCTGCTGCAATATTGATAACCAAGTTGTCCTTCTGTTCCTCTAGTTCTGGCCGCTCTTTCCTCACTACAATACCCAGCAGCTGAGCCTCCAGACCTACAGCAAGGACAGTCCTTGTACAGCCACAATATATATAAAATAACTATGTAAAATTCACTAATACAAACTTTGATGAGTTTCCCATGCTAACACTGTAACATCTTAATTTTTTTTCACTTAGCCAGAGCACAAATAAAAACTATCATGGTGACCAGGAAATTCAGAAAGAAAACTTATCTGCATTTGGAAAACATCTGATTTGTAGTTAGTAAAAAGGAATAACCGCAGTGAGTTCCTGCAGAAAATGAATAGAGCCACAGATAATCATAAAATGTATTCACAGCCAGGATTAACTCTGTTCACCTACCAGTCACATGGTGACTGTCTGATACTCACCTTGTTCTTTGACAGCAAAGTTGACAATGGTGGTTTTGCTGGAGATTTCTGGTGGATAATGAGGATTACTGAGCTTGGTGGTGATGTAGAACCGGAAATCGTAGTTGTACTCTACTTCTTTATCACCCAAGTGGATGATAGGGGCGCCACCTGAAAAAAAGATAAATCCTCACATGTATAATTCTTCAATAAAGCTCAGTGTAATCATTGTTCTTCACTAAGAAAATTCTAATGCCAGCAAAGTGACTCCACAAATCAAATCCTGTCAATGTTTATCCTGTCATGAAAATAAATCTTGTGCTGCTTGATGACCCAAGAATTATTATCCTATTGCTTTTTACTGTTAAGTGACTTGTACAGAACAATTTTACCCCTAAAATATTCAGTAAAAAAGTGTTTATGGAATGAGCCTATTTGATGAAATACTATGTATCCATCAAATAACTCATGCATCAAAGTTGGAATAAAATAAGCAAGATTTCCTACCTGGCTGATCTGGATATACAGAAGCCTCAGCAACTATCAACCATGTTGCATCAAGAACATTTTAAATAGTTCAAATATTTAATAAGTGTCAACATGAAGAATTTATGTACAAGTATATCATGTCGTATGACATACCTATCTTCACAATAGACTTGTTAAGGATGGGGTCCAGTGAAGGGTCCAGTTTTTCTTGGACATTTTGCAGCAAGACAGGAAGTCCATACTGGATGGCACTCTCTAGGTGGCGCATGTAGTCATGTTGCTGTAGATCTATCACTTTCAAGCCCTGCAGAGACACCAATCACAGCAAGTTAAAGTCAGAGGGCCCACACAGGTAAACTCAACAGGCACAACAGTAAAATACAACAGTCTTGCAGCATGTAAAATCTACAATGTACTATGTTCAGCAGCAGATGTCTGTTTAGTTCTAATCAAAGTGAACATGATTATTTCTGCTGACTTTTGTTAATTTTTTTATGAAAAATTCCAACCAGACATTGAGGTATTCTAAATTAAGGTACCAATGTGTTTACAGAGCTCTGGCTGCTAATTTTACTTATCAATTTACTTCAAAGGCAGGAAAAGTATACTGTCAGAGTTAGCTATATCTACACAAAAGCAACTGTTAAGATTTCAAAGAAAATGAGAAGGCCCTGCATTTATTCAATTAAGCGTGGTACATACTGTTGATAAGGGTGAAGTATCAAATATAATTCCATGACATTGTTCAAATACAACTGAAAATAAATAAAGCAATTAATAATATGTACCCTTTGTGATTCCATGTTCTTGATCCATTTCTGAGCCTGTCCCTGTGGATCAATCATGAGTGGCCAGCGGCGCCCCCTGGTGACAATCACACCGTTCTCAGTGGAGAAGGCATCACTTGGCAGTCCTTGAATGTTCCAGTCTCTTACAACAGTGCGCTTCACCATAAACTCACAGAAGTCAAAGGACGGGCTGCATGGAACGCCTGCCTTCCTAACCTTTATCAACGAGCATACACCTTGTACAACTGGTGTGTGTTAGGTATACATATTTATACTATATTACTCGTATAGTCTTGCCTTCAAGCTTTATTACGAAAAATAAATGATATAATTATTATAAATGACTCAATGAGTCAAGATCACATCATGTAATAATAAGAACTAGGAGTGGCTTAATTTTTGCAGCACAAAAACAGACGTGTGTCATGGGCCATCCCAAAACATTAGGGTAAAAAAATATGCACCATTTCAAAACAATGATTGTAGATTACAGCAGGTTTGACCTTGAAGATCAAGGTCAAGGTCACCAGTTTTCGAACTACTCAGAGATTTTTGCAAAAAAACTGACGTATTTATCTTTACAAAATTTCCCTTGACATAATTGTATTTGTCTATGCTGACTCCCTGTTCATAACCTTACACAGTTACAAGTACCCCTTGATATTTTTTACAAACAAGGTCAAATAGTAACTGATATTTATAACATAGGAGGTCAAATCATAATTATTCAATCATCTAGCAAATTCTTGCTTTTTTTGTCGAACCTGCCATGAGACATTCATGGGTGATGCATACTTTCCCAGCTCAGAAATAATTATATCTGTTAAATAATATATAATAATTATGGATGGAACAGCAATGTAAATATTATTTTGATGAAGGAAAAGTCTGAAGCTACCTCTGCCATCCACTTCTTCTGGACCAGTTCCTCTCTGTAGTTGGACAGGAATGGACCCATGTATGACAGGAAGGCAGCGGCTATCAGCACGTCACCGATCAGGAACCCCATCCTCTCCTCCAGGTCCTGTCAACAAATACAAGCATCACATGATAACGGTCCCCTGAGGGATATGGAGCGATCCCACAAGAACAAAATAACACCATGGACCATATATAGTCCACTGAACCAGGGTAGTTTTAAGGCAGAACTAAGATTAATTTTACCATGAAGTATTTAGGCTTGGTATAAAAAGAGCTGAGCAACTATTACAACATAAAGTAAACATACAAAACAATTATAGGATGCCACTGAGCAAAGTAGATCAGCTGCAGGGCAGGAACCAAAGATCTCAACCCTGCATTTGACTGCCTTCAAATCAGCCAGCTCCTTGCCAAATGAGATGTCTTTATTAGATCTAATAGTACAGGTCTGCTTCTTAAAAATAGTGAAACCTCTATATTCAAGAAATGCTAGCTTATGGCATGCTGACATTATGTGAACAGACAATATGTAAATTTTGTAAGGTTCTGCAGTGACCAAGAGAACTCTGGGAGCAATGCAATAGAGAGGAGTATTATTTAAAACTTGGACGTTTGTTTGATTAATTAAATATATGAAATGCAATGGAAACCAGCATTAAATAGATTTCTGAAACCTGGACAGAAGGCAGAGAAAATAAACTTGAGTATTATTTTAACCATCCAGTTATCAAGCTTACCTTGACAGTTTCTTCCCATCGTGTACGTTCTCCAGCCAGACCAGACACCAGCTTGGAGGCCCTGTCTAACATCATTTCAGTGTGTTCGGCCTTTTTACGGAGGTCTTCTTTCTGAGCCAGTTTCTCGTCGTACTGCTGCTTCAACTCGGCCATCTTGGCCTCGACCTTTATGATCACAAACACTTATCATATATGTGATAGATTAATAAATCCTTGACACTTTAAATACTAACATGTACTGTAGTATGTATCGGGCAGAATGGCTGCTGAGGGTCACGAAGCTGTCAGAACAGTTGACTCTTTCCTTCATTAAATGATCAAAGCAGGATCACTGAGTTTGAAATGAAGATTATACCTTAAGTGACTGATCAAATTTCTCCATGATATTTTGAATATATTCAAGTGATACCAATATCTGCCTCCCTCAGGGGCCAACTTTTACCAGCAGACTAAAATAAAAATTCTGAAGCGCTGCTCCTCCTAACGTAATCAACCAGTAAAAAAATGCCTAGGGGTACCTCCTATCCTTTCTTATCGATTTAAGGGTCCCATTTAAATGGTCCAGCTATTACAGGACCATGGGTAGTGAGTGTTGTCTATTGAGCAAAATGATGTGAATGAAATACAAATTCAAGATCTTTCAATAAGTTAAGTATATGGTTTTGAATAATCCAGAAGACATAACAGGTAGGTCAGACAATGTGGCAATTCACCAAGATCCTGTACCATCACATGGCCTGCAATCAAATCCAGGAACACCTTAACCACCATGCTATCCCTGTTATGGGACTTAAACAGCAAATATACTAAACTCCCTACATCTTATGAAATTTTTAGATATATAATATCATAAAGTATAATGATGTCTTATGCTCATGTGCATATTTAAAAAGGCTTTATATAAAGTAAAATGGAATATAAAGTAAAATGAAGGTCAAAACACTGAGAAAAATGCTATGCAAATAATTAAAATAATTCTGTCACCACAAAGGCATACAAACTGTAATTTTTGTCACATTTTATATTTAAAGATTTTCAGTTTGAGATTTTGTGGTTACCTCTGCCAGCTTGTCTTTGGCCTCTTGTAGCTGAGCCTGTTTTTCTCTCAGAGTCGCCTGGGCTGCATGCAGACGCTGACGTTTGGGTTCTACGACTCGATAGATACGCCCATACACCTCCATAGCTCGTACCCACATGCACAAGGATTTAGCAGCAACAGACACTCGCCCGACGATATCTGGCTGAAAGTCCGGCTGAGCCACATACTGGCCGATTTTCTTGAGAATCCTGTCAGATATGTTGTCCTTATCAAAGTTCACAAGATGTTTAATAAAGTTCTGGTCTCCTGTAAGGTCACAGAGTTCATATGTCAGCATGTATATGTTCATGTCCCATACACTTCGGTAAAAATATCACTCCCTGCCCCTGTGATACAATGAATTACAGAAAACTGATGATTAAGACTATTCACTGGTATGGAATGCATTCAAAGAAAGTTTTATCAAAATACAAGGAAGTGCTTAATGTTTTAATTTGTTATAAAATTACCTCAGACTTATTTGCAAACACTGTTTAATGAACTATTTAATTTAAATATTTTTTATCAAATATATTAACATATATGAGTGCACCATTGTACAATAAATATATACCACTGTTATCAGGGAAAACTGTTTCTTCACAATTAATACCAGTTATAAAATATCAGAAATCAGTTTTTAAGTTCTTTAATTTTATCCCAATTACATATACAAAAGCATAAATGTGCATTACTTAGTTATATGCCACACCACTGTGTTGTGTAGAAAAACAAGTTGTCTTTGATATATCAAGGTTCTAAATATTTACTTTACCAATCATGAAAGAAAACTATAGTCTCAGGATACATGGAAGGAAATTTTCTAGTTTTAAAATATGTGAAATGTGCAAATGTTTACAAATGAAAAAATTATACTCAGTAAAAGAATCCAACAAGAAAAAATGTCAACTAAAATGGCAGTGTAAAGTGAACTGTGCTTTCATATATCACTTTTTCCACATTTTATGATAAATTTGCAACACTTTTAAAGATAAAAATAATAACACAATTGATGGTAAATTAGGAAACCCTTCAGGAACTGAAACCACCTAACATACAAAAATAAAAAGTCTCTATGACAAACATCATATTCTGTGGATTCAGACATTTTTGCGGTTTTATTTAAATTTCTGATTGTACAGCTTTATAGGAACAATTACAAAAGAAAGCAAATACATCTGAACCAATGGTGTCAGGCTCTTACAAGCATACACCTAGGAAATCTTAATTCCTTAAATACATCAGAAAGTATTTGCACTCTTCATTTGATCATTTGAATACTCCTTATGTTACACAAATTCCACGGGAGCCCTTTCCCAATTTCTCTGAATGCATTTTTCTGCATTATAACATGGATTTCTGAATGCTTCTAATGGCACACTATTGCTTATGTTGCTGAAAAGTGCAAACATAGCACATATGACAGTTATATATTCATCTACATAACCCCCTTACCCACCAACCCACCCCAAAAACCACCACTCACTTAAACCCATCAATAAAAAAAACTTCTCTCATAAATCTGGAAATTTGAAGTAAATGATAAAGAATACCCAAGTGGTCCTCCTAAATAAAGTAACTCCTTTATTCTTTAGCTTTTACTTCTTGAGATAAGATAATATCTTCAAAATAAGTCAGTTTCCCTTTATGTTTTAAAATAAGTCTGACCTGGAGTCTAACTCAACACTTGTTCCAATGTGAGTTAAAATAGTTACTGTCCATACACCAGAATCAAGCTGAAGCCTCTACTCAAATATGCAATTACTAAAGCAGTACACTACTTATCAGTATGTAACCATGCATCATATACATGTAGTATATATTAGTATTAGCTGTTGCATGCAAGCAGTATTATATATATATATACATCACCAACTGTTAGTTTGCGTGAAAAGTAAGGGTTCCAGCACAGTTAGTAGAGGCAGACATGCATGTCACAGGTAGTAAGGTATTGAGGGAATAGCGGATTTAAAGCCTATGAAACAGTAGACCTTGACAACATGTATGGGGATACAGTGTTCTCGCATTACATTAATTACTACAAATACTTCAGCACATCTTATTACATCAACTACAACATTAAACATGACCAAAATAGTGTCTTAGTATGTTTGTTTAAGAATGCTCAAAGAGTGAATGAAGCTTTGTTTACATATATGTACACAAGACTTATTGCACAAACTGTTAAAGCAAAACATATTTGACAACAATAAATGTTAAGAAAATATCATCCTCAGGATTATATACTATAAAAT
Organism: Sipunculus nudus; assembly: GCA_026874595.1. NCBI lineage: Eukaryota > Metazoa > Annelida > Sipuncula > Golfingiida > Sipunculidae > Sipunculus > Sipunculus nudus. The sequence continues at coordinate 46,764,839 of CM049314.1, read as the reverse complement.
TTGAAGTCTGTAAGAATATTTAAATGATAAATAAATATGACATTGGACCATGAATATTCAAACAAATTTTTTCCAAAGAAACATGTTTGGAGTTTTTAGATTAACTTAAAAAAGCTAAAGCAGAACTGATAATAATTCAAATGAAATTCTTCAGATTCCCATTTGGTTTTTATACCTTTTATGAGAATCTGAATATATTCTACTACATAAGATCAATGAATAAGGAACATAAAAAAAAATGGGATGAATTATTGGTCAACCTTGCATACAATGTTGGCTCTATCCAAAGTTTATCAAACTAAAATATATCAGTTAATCAATAAATTAATTATATGCAGCACGCTCTGGTTGGCTTCATACTTGAATTATTAAATGAATTTTCAAAAGTTCTTAATTTTCTTTATTCAAGTTTTCACAAAAATTCACAAGTCATTTTTTGTAAGGTGTTTATAGATATAAAAAGGGATAATGTGGAACTGTTAACTAGTGACCACTGAGATATGTCAACACAATATCTTAAACAACATTCCTGTCAAAAATAAAGAATTCCTCATATCATTTTCTAACCTTGTTTTAAAACTGTAGTGATTTCATACATTTTGCCCTTTTGAATAAAAGTGCTGAACTCACAGATTTTAAAATATTTAAACCTTTATATTGCAGTCAATTTTGTAACAACAACTACAGAATCATCACGACAAAGTCAATGATCACCAAGGATATAAAAACATGGAAATCCACAAAAAATAACAAAATTTGTGAGTAATACAGCAATAAGTAATATTATATGAAAGTGTTAATATTCAGTCAAACTAAATAACCTGGGAAACACCAGCAAATCCCATTAAAAAAGGGTACAAGCACACACACAAAGAAAACGGAAAACAAACACTGCACGAGCTTGGCTCCAACCACAGGATGAAACAAAACAAAGACTGGCCTGGCCGTACAAGTTAGTGCTTCCTAGTCACTCACCAAGCTGACGTTTAGACTCGGCCCACGTGGGCTCATTTCCCCTCAAGATCATTACAGCCTCCATTACTTTTTCTACCAAGGTTGGTGGGCGGCCGTAGGATTTAATCTCTGTCATGTCTTTCTTGTTTAGGGACTCAAGGGCCTGAACAGACAACACAGCATTAAACATCACAGTGGCAAATATACAAAGTTAAAACTCGGGCAGGAACATTGTCACTTCAAGTATCTATGGCAGGGCTGAAAGAAAAACATGATTATTTACATATTTACACAAGTCAATTATCAATTCAAAGAATGGAAATCAGGAAAGGTTTAAAAGTGACTATCTGAAGAATAAAGAACACAGAACTTGAGACAATCATATATATGTTGATCATGCTGTCACTGAGAAGAAATAATCCATGAAGGAACAGGAAGGTGCATTCTGTAGGCATTATAAGATTTTGAGATCTTTACAAGCAGTCTAGAAGATTGCATGTTGACCCAATCCCTGCACAGTAAAGCTGGTGCTGAATGTACCGTGTGTGGTTGGGGGAGGTGCTGACTGTACCAGATGTGGTTAGGGGCAGTGCTGCGGTGTCAGCTTTATTAAAGCCTTACCAAGCTGACGTTTGGACTCAGCCCAGGACGGGTCTCGGTGCTGGAGAACCATCACAGCTTCCATGACCTTTTGGATGAGTAAAGGCGGGCGGCCATACGAGCGGATCTCTCTTATATCATTCTTATCTAGGGCCTCTAAAGCCTGATAAAAGGATGTAGAAATGTAAACAGGCTCAAATATTATTTAATCTATTTCTTTCTCCATAACAATCTGACAGTAAAATGTACATAACATATCTTCTGACTGAAGTTTTTCTTTTCTGATCCACAGAATATTCTGTTGATGATCCTGAGTTGTATGCTAAAGAATTGGGTATATGTGCATGGTGAGCCAATTTATATCAAAAGTTCACTGAACAGGCTGAGTAACAATTTTACAGGAATGCAGTTAGGTACATAATGGTTTATGGAATATATCAGTCAGAATATTGTTCACTATCAAGGAAGGGGGGGGGGGGGGGTGTTCAAGATGATCAATGATTTAGTTATGAAGGCTGGAATCTTGTGAAGACAAATAACCACACATATGATGAGGACGAATCCGCCACAGGTCAGGATGTTACTTGTCTATAATAGCCCATCCTTTCTACTGTTTTATTCATTTAATAATTTTATCATTTTAGGGTTTCCACTATTCATCAGTGTATCGCTTCATCAGTGCATCACAAACCAAGAAGGTCTGGCTGAGGAAGCCCTGGCAGTGACACAGCAATAGTCCTAACATACAACACACAAAATGCTGACACAACAGCAACTAATACATAACTTACTTCCATTAAACTTCATTGGGTCAATAACTTTGAAATAAATTCCTAATGAAGAACCATGTATCATAATCTTGTACAAATGAAGTATATATGACAAATCTGTAAATGCTTAAAGTACCTCTGTATGTTAGTGGGGAGAGCTTTGTTTAAACAGAAATAACTACAGCTGCTGGAGTCCAAGGTACATGTACATGCTGACAGATTGGTAGTCAACCGGCTGGCTCAAACCAATATTGCCAAAACCCAGAATACCAAAATTTTCTTTACGGAAAGATGGGCTTCAGCATTTTGGGTGTATGGAAATTTGTTTTGGCATTCTGGGTTTCAGCCAGCTGGTCTACATTTGACAAATCATGTATTTTGCATCTGATTATACTAGAAGACCAACAAATAACTTCCCATGGAAAATATTACAGACCATGATACTGTCTTTCATCCTGATCTTATCTGTCTTATTTATGATAAACATTAACAGCAAAGACTGACGGACCAAAATAACTAAGTCTTCTAAAAATAAAGAAAGACATATATGTTAATACACAGTGTATGAGCATTACTATAAAATAACAGCATTACTGGAGACTATAGTTTCCAAGTTACGGCAAATAACTTGCTTCAATTACAGTAAATACTTTTGCGTCTTAACTTAAAAGAATATTCATAGGATCAACTGAAATATAATAGGATTATATGCATTGCACAATGAAACATAAATATATCAACTTAACAATCAATTTAATGTTCAAAGGTATGACATTTGCAAACAAAATTCTATAATCACTTCACTGTAAATCAGAGTGAAAAAGCATGTCATTCCAACTATATTGAGAATAATTTGAGAATCTATTTCTTATCATTATCATCAACAGTTTCATTTAAACGTTTTAATTAAATAATCTAGCTTCTATGACCACCCCCACCCCTAAAAAAAGAACTATAGATGAAGTGTGATTCACTTACATGTGAATTTAAGCCCTTTTCCACAGCAACCATGAACTACGTCTAAGGATTTGACAACCCCCACCTTCAGTTGACTATGTCATTTCCATTTAAGAAAGCATAATTAATGCAGGTCAATAGGTCTAACTGGAAAGGCTATATATATGTTTTGTCTGCTTTCTGCATGCATGCATCATGCCTCAGTTTGGTCAATTGCATTTATGCATGTGCACATGCATCCTTTACAATTAGGTAAAATTTAAATTAACCCAAGGGATTGGCTCCATGTATAGGCATCCATTTAAATTTTTTTTTATTTTAGTGGTTTGTTTCTATTAAAGGAAGGATGGGACAGCAAGACACAAAAAGATAAATGGTTAAGACAATTTTAAGGTAGCTCTATATTGTACAACTACACTGATAACATGTGTCAAGTCTTACCCTCATGGCCTCTTCCAGTGCTGGTAATGCCTCGTCCAGGTCGTGTTGGGCCAGGTCGGCCATGTGTTGACATTTGGTTTCTTCCTCCCCAATCTTCTCGCTCTTCTGAGCGACAGCCTTCTGCTGCTCGTCGGCGTCTCGTTTCTGCTGTACTATGACCACCAGGTACTCCTCACACTGCTTCTGGAACTGGGCCACCTTGGTCTTGGCTTCCTCTAATTCCACCGACATGGCCTCAACCTTGATTCTTGTCTCGTCAATTTTGCTCAGGCCATTTTTAAGTTTGCTGCAGGCATCACCAAGTTCTTTCCGTTTTTCATACAAGAGTCTGAGGAATGCAAAAATTAGAACAGGCATGAAATGATAAAGAAATGAATAGACTGGAACATTGACACATGCTGTAGATGCCATGGGACCTGAACAGATCCAGATTTTTAAATGTAATAAGACAATGCAAAAATGTCTAACAATGTACTGAATCACCTGAGGCAGTATCAATGATACAAGGTCAAAGATAACAAGGCCTATAGGCCTAATGCAAACCTGTGCAATTGGATATACATCAGGTATAATGCTTCCAGGCTGGACCGTTTTTTTTTCAAGTAATTGTCTGACATGTATATGTACAATGCAGGTACTGAACATTTTGAAACTGAGTATAAGCACCAATCACTCTAACGGTATGGATGTTCACAACATAAAATGATTATTCAAGTAATTGTCTGACATGTATATGTACAATGCAGGTACTGAACATTTTGAAACTGAGTATAAGCAACAATCACTCAAACGGTATGGATGTTCACAAAATAAAATGATTAGTGGTGGGTCCACCAATCTTGTGGACAAGAAAGCCATCAAAAATGTATGGACAAGCAAAATTCCATGCATTTACTTCAAATCACTCTTGAGCTGTGTGCAGAGATGCATGAAAGTTGAAACCCATAAACATACCTCCACCAAAAAAAAAAATTATAGATGGCGCCACAAGTCTTGTATACAACAAAATTATCCAAGAGGTATGTACATGCATAATTTCAGACTGATATGTCAAATCACTCCTGAGAAATAAGTCAGGACATACACTGTCCAAAAATTATTGTAGGTGGCACCACCAGTCTTGTATACAACAAAGCTATCCCATATGTATAGATATGCACCATTTCAGGCTGATATATCTAATCCCTACTGAGAAATAAGCAGGTATATACACTGCAAAAGTCATTGTAGGTGGCGACAAAAGTCTTGTGCAGGACAGAGCCATCAAAGATGTAGGAACAAGTCAGAAAGTCAGGCTAATACATCAAACTTCTCTTGAGTCATGTGCACTTGGCTGACTAAATTCAGGTGAGAAAGGCGGTTGCCCCGAGTGATCCAGAACAAATTGCAAGCTGCAGCTACTGCACTGGGTGAACTCTTAACCTTGAAATTTAAGTATCCTTTTTGGCCAAATGACTAAGTTCAGCTTCCTGTAACTTGGCCAAAATTCATTGAACTGGAACCATTCGAACAAACCTAATAAAGATTGTTCCAGGGATTATTTCTGTGAAATATTGAATGATTTGGCTGGACAATTTCACAGAAGAAGATTCTAAAGCTTTTTAAGCTTATTCCCTATAAAATCAAAGTAATTTAATTCCAAAAGAGTTTTAAGCTGACTGATTTTTGCCTAAAATTTGGTGATTGTGGCTCCTGCCGTTTTTTAGATAGTATGGGTTAACGTTTGGACGATGGATGATGGCTGACCCCACACCATCGCACAAGTTCACAGGTTCGCTAAAAAATGTCATTTCATTAACCAACCCTGAAAAGCAGCAAATGTTACAGCGTCAAGAACGTCTTGACAACAGAACTATCATATTACACCTTCATGTAGCAGCAAGATCAACTGACTGTGGCACTGATGTCTGAGGATACAGCATAACACTTTGGCAACAAATCTGTATATATTACTTCAGCTGCATGATAACCATGATTATGATGTTTTAGACCATCAAGTGGTCATAATATCAACATAATAATGTTAATTAAGTACGGATCATAAAAAGATGTCTCAGCTTGGACTTCCCCCTTGAAACAAGCCCAAAATTAGGATGAACTAAGACTGTGGCCTGTTTCTGATTTACTATAAAGTGTTACTAACTCCTTGTATCCATCCACCAGCTCCAGGTAGTTGGTAGGTGTCACGTAGTTATGACGACGCATCTCCTCCAGCATCTTGGCTGAATACATCCCCACAGAGCTGTGCATCATGGAGAATATCTTGGCCAGGGCTGGCTTCATCTTATTCTGTAACAGTTGTTGAATTTATTACTACTGAACCATCTGACTGGTAAGGCATAAGCATTAAAAAAAAATTAAAACAGTGTCATTCAAATAGAACTGTATGCTATGAAGGAGAAGGATTATAAACAGCTGTGTAAATAAGTTGATCCTGAGGATGTAAATAATAGATTATTTGTTAAATGAAAATTCAACAGTGCCTCCTTCAGCCTGCACATCTGTATTAACCTGTCCCCTGCACAATTTTCAACAAGTTCCTAAAGGAAAATTCAAAGAGCTATGGACGAGAAAAATGTAACAAGAGTGCAAAATATGCTGTTGAATGTTTTGTGACCTCTGACCTCATTAAAAATGCATGAATTTTGCCAAGTATTTAATCAGATGACAAACTTTAATGGTAAATATTCATTATTAGTTTCATGAAAACATAAGAGTTTTGGGAAAAGTTCACCTGGCCACCAAAGCTGATGACTTCTGACCTCATTAAATATGTACAGATTTTGCCAGAGAAGACTTGAGCAGAGATATTATGCTGGTTAATATGTCTGTTGAGTTTCATCAAAATCCATCACATTCCTGGTAATTAAGTTATCACAGCAACACCACAAAAACCTGGTGACCTCTGACCTCATGATTACATGTCAATTGGACGGGCTCCAGTTGGACAGGTCTCAATTAGACAGTCCCATTTGGACAGGTCCCATTTAGACGCTATGTTATATTTATGTGACTAACCACAATACATACAGCATGGAAAAAAAATCACAAAATAGGATATCTGTTGATCTAACACGGTTTAAGTAAAAAAATTTAATGCAATCCATGATACCAATGTAGATGAATTACTATTTAATTGACTCACATTTTATTGACCAAATTAGTAATTCACAACCTAATAAGGAACCACGACAATAATCAACTGGTGCTATGAATAATACCAACAAGCAAGCAATGCATATTTTAGTTCTGTACACATTCCACTGAAAACTATGAACTGTCTTTTATGATAACATCACCTAAATTGTTGTTCCATTAAAAAAAAAGAACAATATAGACATCAATGATGCCACACACTGACTAAACACAAATATGATGTATTAATGCTTGCAAATTATGTCGCCTGTCAGCAGGGTGGCCTATGTAAACAGGACGTTCATTCTTCCATGGGGTTCAAATGGTTTGATATTTTCATAAATACATTTAAACTGTCATATATATAATATATAATAATACAAAAAGACAACAAACACGAGTGATATTAAAATGAGACGTTTGAATGCTTGCACATGATGTCAGTGTCGCCAATCAGCCAGGTCGTCTATGAGAATATACTGTTCATCCATTTTAAACTGCTTGATATTTTCATATAAACATTCAAATACTATATATAAAATATCATGCATTTAGTAGCCTTTGTGATATCTTTAACCCATAAGTTATTGATAAAGCGTCTGACTTGGACCAACCCAACTGGGACCCATTCAGATGGGATAAAAAAATCAACCGGTCTATCTGAGACCCGTCCATTTGGGATGACACTGACCTCATTAGATGTGTGTGGAATTTGCCTAGAATCGAACATGGGCAAGATAATCTATTGGTAGGTAGTTATACTTACAGCGAGTTTCATGATAATCCATCAAATCCCTGTTTAGTTACCACAGTGACAGAAAGTAAACGGACAGAGTGGGAGGGTATACCATAATAAATCCCATCTAAGATGGGCATATAAAAAGGAGTTAAGGATATAAGCAAATTCAATATTCTAAAAGATTACTTTTGCTTCCCAACCTTTACATTTTTATGGTATTTAAATCATAAATTGGTCTGTGTGCATCTTTCCTAATGCTTTAATTTTAAGGAGTCCTTTGTTTTTCCAACCTAACATGATCCATGTTTTTCCTTATGATTCACATGAAACTATTTAAAAGTTTTCTTGTTGACATGTTTTTGACTAAGCTTTTACATCTTAAATCAGAAACAAGAAAATAACAGGAATGATTTTAAGTTGGTTCCACCCTTCCTCATGTGGCCATATTACCTTTGAAATAACAAAACAATCAAAATTATCAAAATTCTACATGCAAAGAGCATCACACACCACATGAGGTTGTTGTAAACATGCCAGGAGTGTTGGTAAAAACAAACAAATTACAGCCACAAACAATGTCTAAGCCATAAAAGCCTGATACTATATCAAAGCAAGCATTTAAAGAAAAAAATAAACATATACAATATGCTGAACAACAACCACGCACAAAGGGTTCATATTAAAAGCAGAATGTCTGTAGATTCCAACCTGAAACAAATTGAAAGCAACAAACACAGGCAAAAATCACCATTCAGAAAGTCAACAAAGGAATAATCAAGGGAAAACAGAGCATGCTGGGAGCCAACCGTCAGAGAACTCACCAAATATACAAGTAGTTTTATCATGCATCAGGCAGCAGATGTTCCAGATGTAAAAAAATACAAATATTATTTACATATCTCTATACAGTTACAGAGAGTATTAACAAATCTCTTCACAGATACAAAGAAAATGTACACTGTATATCCATTTAGTTACGCAGAATATGTTCACATCTCCATTTAATTACAGAGAACATGTACACATCTCCATTTAGTTACAGAGAATATGTACACATCACCATATAGTGACACAGAATATTTACACATCTCCATATAGTGACACAGAATATGTACACATCTCCATATAGTGACACAGAATATTTACACATTTCCATATAGTAAAGGATAGGGTTTTTATAGTCTGATATCACTGACACAGAATATGTACACACCCCCATATAGTGACACAATATGTACACATCTCCATATAGTGACACAGAATATGTACACATCTCCATATAGTGACACAGAATATGTACACATCTCCATATAGTGACACAGAATATGTACACATCTCCATTTAGTTACACAGAATATGTTCACATCTCCATATAGTTTCATAAAATCCCTTAAAGGAAAGTACCAAAAAGTGCTTTGAAATTAATAGAACCTGTTCTCATTGTGCTTAAAAATCTGGAACAATTTTAATAAACTTTGATTTCCTTCCCTGTGAGCTCCAACAACAACATTTTACTGATGAAGATGACCAGCGTTAGATGAAACGCAAACCATCCTTAGGGCATTTTCATTCATCAAGACATTCATCTGGACTTCAAGGCCTGGTTTCATGTTCCTTTTAGAAAAACTATATTCTGGGGCCCATCCATATGCTATGTCAATTACTTGAGCAGTTTTAATCACAAAAAAAATAAATACAATTTTTGAATATGCATGGAGCATACTAATTTTCTCAAAACTTTGTTAATATAATACAGATGTTGTACCTGGTAGCCAGCATGTGGAGTATAGCATATGAAGAAATAAAACTTATTGTAAAGGATAAAAATTCATAATAAAAATGATTTTGTGAAAGCCGGAGTCAAGTTTATTTTTCCAAGGATTCAAAAGCCTAGGATGACCCTCCAGAATAAAATACAATATCTATGTGATGTACTGAGTGTTATGTCATCCAGACAAGCACTAACATTGAGTCCTTTAGAACTGCATTACTAGGTGAGTGTTGTGACAGGTGTACTAAGATGTTAGTGATGCTGACACCTACCTCTTCCTCGTTAGCCATCTGGATGTCAGCCAGGTATCTGTCAGCAACCTCCAGCAGAGCATCCTGAGGCCACTCACTGAACCAGTCGATCGTCGTGCAGTTCACAAACGCTGGGTACATACGGATACGATTCCTGAACTGTTCACCCACAGGACTCATACACAGCACCAGATGCAGGTTTGCCCTCACGCGGTCGATCAGGAAGGTAAATATGTTCTGTGGCGTATCGTCAATTCCTTCCTTTTTGGCTTCATTAGCCAGGGCATTTCTAACCTACAAAGTACATGAAGCTAAATAAAACCTTTTCCACAATAAAATAAAAATAAAGCCAGAGGGGCAAAGGAAAAAAATTTTAACATTAATTAATAATAAAGTAATTCACAATATTCAGTTTATGTACATAACTGCATAAAGATAAAGATAGAAATAATACCTGTTTGTGCATTAATGTTAGACCTGTAAAGACAATGTCATTGTTTTTCCATTGTAAAATCACTGATAGGATACATCCCTGCAGTAACTGTTATTGTAAAGCTAACCCCAATTAAGTTTCAAAAGCTTTCAGTGATGATATTAGAACACACTTGAAATCAGGTGAGCTGTGAATCTTTTAACACACATACCTCTTCAAACTCATCTGGTTTGTAGAGATTTGGTATTTCTCCACTGCTGAGAATGTTATTGATGTCTTCAAGGAAGGCTTCCTCAGCGACCTGCATGTCCGTGAAGAGAAACACTGTGGGTTTGTTCTCTACACCAGCCATGAAATACAGCTGTCTCATATCTGTAAACAACCAGGTACACCCATAAACTGTGTTCAAAACAACTGTAATAGGCCTTTTTTCATAACAACTTGTCACTCTTTGGAATTTTCATCTTCCACTGTTTGACTCGTGGTATTAGTCACCTATCATTCAACAGCTATCAACAGTGCCAAGTAAACTGAATTGACAGGCAAGAAATCTGAGTATCCTAATGTTGTATTGCATGCATATCTTAGTAAATGTACAATTTATGTCTACAAGGACATTGTGACATTGTGAAAAAAAACAGGTCATCAATACCATGAGCATGATGAGTGAAGATAAGGCTTTGATAACACATTGATAAACTACAATTAATGGAAAACATGAACACGGCTTCAGGCTGCTTACCGTCTCTGAACTCCTGTCGCCTGTAGGACTTGGTGACCTCGATCTGGAAGGTTTTGTATTCACAAATGTGAGATGCAAGCCGGGTCATGCTCTGTCTTCCGCTGCCTCCTATACCGACCAGCAGCATGTTCCCTCGCGGCTGTCTGATTACTCGCACAATCTTGGAAACTAAAGAAAAATGTCATAATGAACACGCATTTCATTTAGACTGAGAGGTGTTCAATCAATAATATTCTGTAATAATACTCTGCCAATATAATACTGGCACCATTTAAGACATGAGAATAGTTGAATCCTTCAGCTGAGTGTTAATTCTGCATTCCTGGGATGCCAGAATGTATGGCATGATGTATAGTGCTTAAACAGCCATATTTTATTTAAACAAGGTCATTTATTATCTGTAATAATCTTAGCTGTGATGTGGTATATGTGAAGTACTTACTGTGTTCACAAGCATCTTTGAAGAGCACAAGCTGCATGGCAACAACTCCTGGTGTTTCATTGTACTCCGACAGGAAATCATTCATACTCCTCTTTAGAGATGCAATGTCCTGGATGTCCTCATACACCTGGTCAGTGCTGATGTAATCCCCTGAATCAACCAGAGATAACATTAAAGTTTAAATATTATCCCCTAAATCAAGCCAGAGATAGCATATACAGTGAGTGTTGATGTAATACAACAATCAATCCAGAGATAAAATTAAAGTGTGAATGTGATAACTTAAATAAAGCCAGAGATAGCATTTACAGTGTTGATGTTATCTCCTAACATTTATAGTGCTGATTCAGTCCCTTTAATCAAGCAGGAGAGATCATTTACATTGTCAAAGTCAACCCCAGAAATAAGCAAAACGCAATATTTAATGCATATATGTAATCCTCTAGAAAATGGATGGCTTAAGATGATATTTATTATTACTATATGGTACTCCTGCAAAGTAATAAATGATAGAAGTATCACTGCATGGTATAAAACAAAACCAGAGAAAATGATAATTACCAAAGACTGGTGGCTGTTTGTTAGGACAGATATTGTGGTATGTTTGGTCAAACAGAGCACCCAGTTTATCTGACAATATATTAATGAAGGATTCCATGTCGTTGCTGTCTACCAATCGGTCAGAAAACACACGGAAACATTCATGGATCCACAGGCGAGTCATGGCAGCCTTGGTGTCATGGTAATCTTTGTTGGCCCTCAGTAAACCTTGGAATACCTGTCAATCACAAAGACATCACACATATCTAATGTCTACATCAAATTCCTCCTCTGAGTACAAGTAACAGCTGGATGCATGATGTAGACTTTGAGTAATACAGTACTAATTTTGTTGTTGTTGTGTTCTTTTACCTTTTTCACTGACCTTCAGTCTTGTATGAAATTAGAATGAAACAGGTTTAGGAAAAAGCACAAATTAAAGGTCACCAATTTCTGACCTTGCCAAAAAAACATTTTGGAATCAGCTTATGTAATATTTGAGGGGAAAATCTTCAGTTCTTCAAAAGTTACCGGGGTCAAAGTCATTCTAGATCATATTCTGGTGTCTTATGTAATGATAAAGCTCTATTGCAATAGTATGTAATAAGAAAGACCTAGTGTCATAATATATGTCATAATATGTAATGAAAAGCCCCAGTGTAATAATATGTAATGATAAAGCCCCAGTGTAACAGTATATAATGATAAAGCCCCAGTGTCATGATATGTAATGATAGAGCCCCAGTGTGATAATATATAATGATAACGCCCCAGTGTAATAGTATATAATGATAAAGCCCCTATGTAATAATATGTAATGATAAAGCCCCAGTGTAATAATATGAACTGATAAAGCCCCAGTGTAATAACGAGTGATGATAAAACACTAGTGTAATAATATGCATCCTTAGCCTAGTTGTTGGTGACTAAGTTGTTTAGGTTGAGTTTGGTGTATGCAGCTTATTTTACCTTTGAGATATCACGCAGGTTAAACAAGTAGTGGATCTTCGATGGTGTTGGCAGGAACTTGCTGACGATTCCATGGTACATCTCGATGGTGGCCTGTGTCATCACGTCACCGATGGGCTTCACCTCCTCCTCAAAGTCCTGCAGCTTCTGGTTGATCATGCTGCCAAATATCCGCTTTATCTGGGACTCCTTAAATACAAGTTTAAACATTTTTTTAACTGGATCTTATAATCAAGCTGCACTGTAAAATGTCAAGTAACAATTATTCCCAGTTCCTTGTTTACAGGCATGTGTGTAGACATGGAAGATTTTAATGCAAAACTAGAAACAAACTTGAGTGACATAAAATATGATATCATTCACCTTATACTGTAACACTTGCAAACAAATGTTGAATAATACCATTTAAATAAGAATGTTATCATTGCTGACAGAAATTAAGGAAAAGAGTTTTAAAGGTTCTTTAATAAGGTAAGAAAACAGATATGAAGTGTCCACTCAAAACAAATATAAAAGATTCAATCAAGCAAAACATAAGGTTTGATACACACTACTATATGATATCCAAGATCATTTAAAGATATAATATATCATGTATTTTTTTTCAAATAAAAGAAAGCCTTCAACTATGTTTATTAAAAGCTTACTGCAGGGAAGGTCATGTTGATGAGGTTAAATCTGCTTTGAAGTCGTCGTGAGATCTCCATCCTCCCACCACCAGGTGGTCCCATGGCAACCAGCAAGAACATATCCTGTAATGGTAATGTGTCAGTGTATAATAATACAAGCAAAAAAATAAATATCTGAAAATAGCACTTGATAAAGAATTCACAATTCTAAATTGCATATTTTTTTATGATTTAGCTAATATATAATTATGCCTACTGATGGGTTTAATTATATTTTGATTGGCTTAAATTATTTTACAGGAAATTAATTTCTTAAAAAATCCCACATTACCACAACATGGCATCTTCTGGATTACTCCTTGAATTACTTTCTCAAGAAAAGTTGTGTACATTGGAGTGGAAACAGCTTTACAATTTAAGAAATAGAGTTCAAACAATAAAAAATTTTGCAATACACTTGGGGGGGGGGGGGATGGGGAGGTGACATGGGAATAACTGTACACCTGTGACAGCAGGGGTGCTCGACCAGTGTTGCATCACTAATAAGGTTACCCAGGCAAGGCTGTAGTGACCATAAGTGGGCAGCCTGGAGCTAAACAATTAAAATGAATACAATAGAGCCTCTGAAAAAAACTTCAACAACTAGCCTAATTTTTTAGCTTTTATTTTCAAATTTCAGAATTTAACATATTAAACTGTATTGTGTACCTGCTGTGAAAACCAAATGTACTAACAGGGAAAAAATGTGCCATGGTCAAAGTTGGGCAAAATTTAAGGTACTGATTTCATATAATATATAATTTATGCTAATAACTTAAAAAATTTACCAAATTCAGATCTAATTTTTTGAATCTTGATTAGATAAAGTTATTTCCCTGAAAAAAGTGTCTAGCTTCAACAATTATCATGTTAATTGAGTAAATAACTTTAATGATATTTTACAAAGAGCATTATGTGTAGGTCTATAAATTACATAATACTGACCTAATTTCTGGCATGTACATAGGAACTGTATAAGGGAATATTTATGGTAAATATGAAGAAAAACAGATGACTGGTTTTGTTATTAGGCAGTCCTGAAGTGTCATAATAGGTTTTCAATAGAAAAATGTGGTTTTTCCTTAATTTCTCAAAGGAACAAAGTTTGCAGTGACCCAGTTTTTGGTTTGGTAAGAGATCTTGGGGACATCTAACGATATACTAAATTTTGGTTTCATAGGTCCAATGGTTTAAAACATGCCAGTCTAAAGGATGGACAGACAGATGGCATAATGGAAAATGAACCATAACTATAGCTCAGATGACTTACAGTCAGCTGAGCTAATAATTTGTGATATAGTTAGAGTGTTATTACAATCACATGAATCTCAGCAAAGTGATCAAGAGAAGTGCCCACCTTGATATATTTGATGGTCTGCTTTTGCCTGTCATACCAGAATCCGTAATCAAGCCACTGCCTGATCAGTTCCAGGGGGGGCTGAGAGCCAAACAAGTCCTTGGCTGGCATGTTGAAGTCATCCATGAAGGTCAGGAGCTTCTTGCCACCGATGGGGACGTACACTCCCTTTGTCCGCTTCTCTACTCGGCTCTCAATGATGTCTTGTACATTGTTAGAGCTAGTCTGTAAGGTCATCAAAAATTCACTTTAAACACATCTATTACCCTTGCTAAATGTGACCCATATATGTAATCTAGGAATGAAAACAAAAGATAAATTCTTAATTATTATGCACAGTACACACTCTCATTACACAAAGAATACAAATCCAGGGGGAGGGGGCAGTACATAATAGAGGTGTCATAATTAGCATTACTACACAAAGAATACAAATCCAGGGGGAGGGGACAGTACATAATAGTTAGAGGTGTCATAATTAGCATTACTACACAAAGAATACAAATCAAGGTAGGCAGTACAGTAAGTAATAAGTGAAGGTGCGGACCAGACAACTTGGACCGGTCCAGCCTCTATTTTTGGCTGCACTGGACAGGCAACATAAACTACCGGACAGCCTATCTCTGGAATTCACCAGTCCTGACCGACCCTGACCGCCCTTTTTGAATCAATTTAATTGCTTGTGCTGTTGTTGAATTGGTCTTAGTTAAACATTTTAACCTTAAACCCTTGTTTTGAACAAAGTGCTTGTGTTTTATAGGTCTGTTCTCAATAATGCATCCCTAACTTCAAGTTAATGTTATGTTTCTTATGGCCTAATAAAATGCAGAAAATCTGGGGTGATGTGAAAGATTGGTGATATTGGCATTTGCACTGTGGTCATGGTAAATATGTTAAGAATTCATTGTTTCTTGGATCACCAAGTCTCACAAGTGTGTGACTCACACCAAGAGGACCACACCGGACCTTAGTGTATCCTGGCAGTATGAAAATTACTTCAATAGTTACAGTTGTTACAATAAGTGTATGGAAATATTAATATAAAAGATGAAATTTATTTAAGAGATGTAGGAGTTACAGCTGCAAAAATAAACTATAAGCATGCCAGTTACTTAAATTGAAAATTTTGCAGAGGCCATCCAGAGGAAGTTTTTGAGATGGTACAAATCCCTATCATATTGTGCTAAAAAAGATATTTAATAACTCTCTTATGTATAATGTGAGGGCACAACACAAAAACAGTGAGTTTACACTGCTCAGCAATCAATGTTTCATTATTTTATAAAACTTTGTTCAACATAAGAGTATTGTCATTTGTAATTATGGTGTGCATTATTACTAAGAAATTCAATGAAACAGGCAGGGCCTACCAATGGTGGTCATTTCTTCACATTCTGGTATAATTTATTCAGAATAATTTATTTTTAATTATTAATAAATTATTAAATGATAAAGGGACAGGACCGTTTGGACTGGTCCACCCTTAGTACTGTACCACCTAGAGCTGGAACGAACCAGGACCGGACCGCTGTTGTGGTAAGGGGGTGGTCCGGTCCACACCTCTAGTAATAAGCATACATTTTCACAAAGTTTACACTTGTGAAGACGGTGATATTGTGTGTACTGACCTGAGCCGACATGTTGACAGTGAGAATGCTGTAGGCTCGTGCATCCAGGTGGTTGGTGACATTGGTTGCTACCGATGTCTTGCCAGTGCCTACTGGTCCCACCAACATCACTGGACACAGCGCCTTGATCAGGTTGGACACCAGGAAGTTATACCTTACCGTGTCAACCGTGGGTACGATCATCTTGAAGAATGGTAAACTGTGAATGAAACAAAGATTAAACTATGTAAGAAATGTGGAGGGTGAACACTGTGAAAGGAAAGGAGGATTTAAAATCATAAAAGAAAAGCAGAAAACCATTGGAAAAGGGAATGAAGAAATGAACACTGCAGATGAAACAAGGGACCCATGGGTCACATCCCTCAGCTGAATTTTGGAAAATTTTAACAAATGCAATATAAACTTATTTCCTTTGTTTTTTCATAAATATTAGCAAATAAAAAAAACAACAGGAAATGGCCCTGCTTAAATGAAACCCTATAAATTATAGAATAATGGACATTAGCAAAAGTATAATTATAACATTAATTTATTAACTGAAATAAAAATGCTGTAAAAAATGCAAATGAGCATAAACAAAATTTAATAAGCATGTTAAAACAAGCCAATTAGGTTTAAATCCCATTTGCACTGTGTAATAAACAGAACTTGAGGCCTGATACCATTTAATTAATGATGCAATAAGGAAAAAATGGGCCCAAGTGTTATTAGGCAGTCTTGAAGTGTTACAATGGGTTTTTAATGGAAAATTGAGGTTTTTCCTAAATATCTCAAAAGAAAAAAAAGCCAAATGCGACAACAGTATGCTGAATTTGAATTTGTAGGTCCAACAGTTTTGAAAAGGTGCCCTTTTAATGAAGGATGCCTAGATGAACAGACAAGGGACAAAGGACCATGACAATGGCTCAGATGACTTATAGTCAGCTGAGCTAAAAATGAAACATATTAAGTGGAAGACTGCAACAGAGGTTTGGAGACGCCTGTTAGGTGCTGTGAGGTTCTGCAGGTGTCCTGACAGACTGTTAGGTGCTGTGAGGTTCTATAGATGTTCAGAGAGGCCTGTTAGGTGCTGTGAGGTTCTGCAGGTGTTCTGACAGGACTTTTAGGTGCTGATGACTAACCTAGGGTTGTACTTCCAGCCCCCCCTCAGTTTCTCCTCCCAGTGTACCCAGGTCTTGTTCTTGGGATCAACAAAGTACTCGTATATTGTGTCTTTGTTGGGGAAGGTGCCCTCCATCTCACGGATGTAGTTGTCAATCTTCTTGCGACCATCTTCATCAACAGAGCAGCACAGAGACCAGATCATACAGAACTGGAACCACAGCTCGATCATACGCACATAGTTCTCAGAATCAACCGGGTCCACCTTGAATGACACAATACTGTATAGCAATTTCAAGGACTCGTTTTAATGTTCAGCAATAAAACAAAATATGGAACGCACAGTATCCTCACAGAATCACAGATAACTAGAAACAGTCAAATTTGTGAGAAAAAACAGGTGACCATGGACCCATGATGCTCAGCTTACTGAAGTCTTGTTATTGGCTATGCTACAAGATGCATTTATGTGTTTGATACTGGTTGTCCTGAGGGCACTGTACATAAGCCTGTAATTTATGCAAATGAGTTCATGGTGACCTAATCACCAATGTAAAGATCAAATCATTACAATATGTACCTTGTCGTACATCCAGTTTCTCAAGTTCAGACACTGGCACCATTCTAGTCTATAAAATACTAAATGAAACTACAGCTGAGAAACTGATATGTTTGCTGTCATTTGACTGTCTCGCAAGTAGAAGGAAAAAATAATTATGAAAAAAAAAGATGTCTCCACAAGTCTTAAAAAAACCAATGACCAATATTGTAATCCATGTGTTTATTATTCAGACACTGGAGCCTATGCATCAAAATTTTAATTATTCTGGGGTGCACAAACAGGCCCCCTTACTCGGAGAATATGTCACAGTGACCTTATTTCAGGTGTCCAAGGAGATTTTTAAGGACCTTAAGGGATTTTAAGATAGAAGTTTCTAGGTCAAATGGTTAAGATTTGTGACTTGTTAACAGACAGCCGAACTGGCCAGATGCCAGTAAAAAAGTGATCACTACAGCTCAGATGACTAAGTCAGCTAAGCTTTTGATGTATAAATACTTCTTTCAGGATACAGAGATATCTTAAGAAATGACTATGTAAAATGTAACAGCCATTAATATCTCACCCCATTTTCCGGTGTGGCCAGACAGTCAAACAATCGGCAGAGGGAAGCGATGCCATTCATTTCTGCCACTGGTACCAGCTCTTTACAGTTGTTTGTTTTCTTGAATTCCTGGATCTTCTTCACATATTTATCAAAGAGTCGCTTCAGTTCTTCAACAAGTGTCTACAAACAGCATTGCTGACAAGGTTCAATACCACAATTATACAGAATATTCATAATAATCAATAAAAAACTTGTTTAACTTCTAATAACAGCACAGGTGTGATAATTAGGCAATCAGTGTGAAATGTGGGAGGCCACAAATGAAAATACAAGTGACCCATGGGTCATGACGCTCAGCTGACTGGGAAGAGATTTGCAAAAGAAAATTTTATCATCTGAATGGTAGTATATAACCATTGAACTGAAGCATCAAACAAATTAACCAACAGGCTGAGATTGTGTCTGTATTAATATATCTCAAGAATAGAGAAAAAATGCATAAACTTTAAAAAAATACAGGTGGCTCCACCAGTCTGCAGAAACTAATAAAAACACTTAATGGTCAATATCCATGCAAAGAAGCATGGTGGTCTCTGGATTAGTTGTTCAGATACTTCAGCTTTTGTATCAGATTTTCCATTATTCTGAGGGATACTTAGGAGTTCTATAGCTTGAAGGATATGGGTAACAGAGACCTAATTTCAGGTTTCCACAGACACTTTTCATGGGCCTCCTTGCATGACAAGAATGAAGATTCTAGGTCCAGTTGTTACAATTTGTACCCTGTTGACAGATAACCACATCTTTAAAGGTCTCAAAAATAAAAAAAAAATAATTCGTAAAAATTTGAAAAAAAATAGAGGTGGCACACCCAGTCTGCTGAAACTGATGGAACACATCATGATCAATATGTATGCCAAAACTCATGAGCATCAGTGTTGTAGTTATTGAGATACTGGAGTTTTTGTATCAAATTTTTCATTATTCTGGGGGGTATTATCCAGCTTAATGGATATGGGTAACAGAGACCTTATTTCAGGTTTCCATGGAGATTTTTCATGGGTCTCCCTGTGTGTAAAGAATGAAGATTCTAGGTCCAGTCGTTATGAGTTGTGCCCTATTTACAGATGTTCATATCTTTAAAGGTCTCAAAATTAGAGAAAAAAATTCGAAAAAAGCCCGAACAAATATATGTGGTGCCACCAGGCTGCAGAAACTGATGAAACACTCCATGACCAATATCCTTACAAACAATTATGGTGATCTCTGCATTAGTTGTTCAGATACTTCAGCTTTTGTATCAAATTTTCCATTATTCTGAGCTGTATTTTGGAGTGCCATAGCTCAAAGGATATGGGTAACAGAGACCTAATTTCAGGTTTCCATGGAGACTTTTCATGGGTCTCCCTGTGTGTCAAGAATGAAGATTCTAGGTCCAGTCGTTACAATGTGAACCCTGTTGACAGATAACTACATCCTAAAAGGTCTCAAAAATAGAGAAAAAAATTGTAAAAATTTGAAAAATACAGGTGGCGCCACCAGTCTGCAGAAATTGATGAAACATCCCATGATCAATATGTATGCCAGAAATCATGACCATCAGTGATGTAGTTAATGAGATATTAAAGTTTTTCGGTGAAATTTTTCACTATTCTGGGGGGTACTTTCGGGCTCCATAGCTTAAAGGATATGGGTAACAGAGACCTAATTTCTGGTTTCCACGGAGACTTCTCATAGGATTCTCAGAATGTCAAGAATGAAGATTCTAGGTCCAGTCTTTACGTTTTGTGCCTTGTTAACAGATGTTCACATTTTTAAAGGTCTCAAAAATAGAGAAAACAATTCGTAATAAATAAAAAATAGAGGTGGCACACCCAGGCTGCAGAAACTGATGACACACTCCATGATCAATATCCATGCAAACAATTATGGTGATCTCTGCATTAGTTGTTCAGATACTTCAGCTTTTGTATCAAATTTTCCATTAATCTGAGCTGTACTTTGGAGTGCCATAACTCAAAGGATATGGGTAACAGAGACCTAATTTCATGTTTCCATGGAGACTTTTCATGGGTCTCCCTGTGTGTCAAGAATGAAGATTCTTGGTCCAGTTGTTACAATGTGAACCCTGTTGACAGATAACTACATCCCTAAAGGTCTCAAAAATAGAGAAAAAAAATTGTAAAAATTTGAAAAATACAGGTGGCGCCACCAGTCTGCAGAAACTGATGAAACATCTCATGATCAATATGTATGCCAAAAATCATGAACATCAGTGATGTAGTTAATGAGATATTGAAGTTTTTGTATGAAATTTTTTACTATTCTGGGGGGTACTTTGGGGCCCCATAGCTCAAAGGATATGGGTAACAGAGACCTAATTTCTGGTTTCCATGGAGACTTTTCATAGGTGTCTCAGAATGTCAAGAATGAAGATTTTAGGTCTAGTTGTTATGATTTGTGCCCTGTTAACAGATGTTCACATTTTTAAATCTCCCAAAACAGAGAAAACAATTCGTAAAAAATCGAAAAATACAGGTGGAGCCACCAGTCTGCAGAAACTGATGAAACATCTCATGATTAATATGTATGCCAAAAATCATGACATCAGTGATGTAGTTAATGAGATATTGAAGTTTTTGTATGAAATTTTTCACTATTCTGGGGGGGTACTTTGGGGCCCCATAGCTCAAAGGATATGGGTAACAGAGACCTAATTTCTGGTTTCCATGGAAACTTTTCATAGGTCTCTCAGAATATCAAGAATGAAGATTCTATGTCCAGTTGTTATGATTTGTGCCCTGTTGACAGATGTCCACATTTTTAAAGGTCTCAAAAATAGAGAAAACAATTCGTAAAAAATCGAAAAATACAGGTGACGCCACCAGTCTGCATAAACTAATGAAACATCCCATGATCAATATGTATGCCAAAAATCATGACCATCAGTGATGTAGTTAATGAGATATTGAAGTTTTTGTATGAAATTTTTCACTATTCTGGGGGGGTACTTTGGGGCCCCATAGCTCAAAGGATATGGGTAACAGAGACCTAATTTCTGGTTTCCATGGAGCCTTTTCATAGGTCTCTCAGAATGTCAAGAATGAAGATTCTATGTCCAGTTGTTATGATTTGTGCCCTGTTGACAGATGTCCACATTTTTAAAAGGTCTCAAAAATAGAGAAAACAATTTGTAAAAAATCGAAAAATACAGGTGGCGCCACCAGTCTGAAGAACCTGATGAAACATCCCATGATTAATATGTATGCCAAAAATCATGACCATCAGTGATGTAGTTAATGAGATATTGAAGTTTTTGTATGATATTTTTCACTATTCTGGGGGGGTATTTTGGGGTCCCATAGCTCAAAGGATATGGGTAACAGAGACCTAATTTCTGGTTTCCATGGAGACTTTTCATAGGTCTCTCAGAATGTCAAGAATGAAGATTCTAGGTCAAGTCTTTACGATTTGTGCCCTGTTAACAGATGTCCACATTTTTAAAGGTCTCAAAAATAGAGAAAACAATTTGTAAAAAATCGAAAAATACAGGTGGCGCCACCAGTCTGCAGAACCTGATGAAACATCCCATGATTAATATGTATGCCAAAAATCATGACCATCAGTGATGTAGTTAATGAGATATTGAAGTTTTTGTATGATATTTTTCACTATTCTGGGGGGTATTTTGGGGCCCCATAGCTCGAAGGATATGGGTAACAGAGACCTAATTTCTGGTTTCCATGGAGACTTTTCATAGGTCTCTCAGAATGTAAAGAATGAAGATTCTAGGTCAAGTCTTTACGAATTGTGCCCTGTTAACAGATGTCCACATTTTTAAAGGTCTCAAAAATAGAGAAAAAAATTCGTAAAAAATCTAAAAATACAGGTGGCGCCACCAGTCTGCAGGAACTGATGGAACATCTCATGATCAATATGTGCGCCAAAAATCATGACCATCAGTGATGTAGTTAATGAGATATTGAACTTTTTTTGTGAAATTTTTGACTATTCTGGGGGGGGTACTTTGAGGCCCCATAGCTCGAAGGATATGGGTAACAGAGACCTTTTCAGGGTTTCCAAGGAGATTTTTCATGGACCTCTCTTGATGTAAAATAAGAAGATTCCAGGTCCAGCGGTTACGATTTGTGCCCTGACAGACGCCCGGACGGCCGGACGGACGACGGACAAAAGGTGATCCCTATAGCTCAGATGACTTACAGTCAGCTGAGCTAATAAAAATATCAAGAGAATACCACTCGATTTTTCAAGCTTAGAAAATTATCAAATGGAATGTCATCATACAAACAGCAATTCTATTTAACAAGTTAGACACACGTGCTTTTAAAAGAGTTTTGTATCATAAACAGATGCATTGTGGAATTTTAAAATCAACTTTCAGCAACAAGGTTTGAATAATGAGATACTGGCATGATATAAGATAGCTGGTACCTTATCTTGCTTCTTAGCCATCCAGGAATGAACAAAAGGCTCCCAGCCCAGGTCAATGTAATCATAAAACACCATTCCACAACGGGAAACTGTTGCAGGTGAAGCCACAGAAAGGTCCTCCACTTCAAACAACAGAGACACCTGCAGGTAATATCAGAAACCATAAGCTTTACACACAATCAAGACCTGATGTAGTTCCTAAGATAACATGAGGCAGTTATACTGCTAGCTATGATAAAGTCTGAGGTACCTGTGTTGGTACAATATGAAAATGTTAGAATTCCTATAAACTCCAATGCTCTTCAAATATTCAGTACAACATGACAAGTATTTACACCTGAAGCTGTGACCCTCACTGACCAAACTATATTTTATCAGTAAATCAGTGCATACAAACTTAGAGCAAGCCAGATACAATTTATCTTTTCTTTTTTTTGCAGACTGGTTGAGTATAATGTACATTAAATTTACACCTCTCCTGGGAGTTTTTGAAATATATGATACAGTACAGAATATCTCAAACATGGTGTAACAGTGCTTCCAGACATCTTAACATTATGCAGGATACAGTGAGGGAAATTTAAGTACTGTCATGCCATGATCATAATGAAACTTGTTGACTGACCTGGTCTGGCATAGCGATTCTCTCTCCATTGATCAGTGTCAGGATCTTGTTGTCATCCATGACAGAGTTCATGCTCTCAATCCACAGAGTGTCAACAGGTCCATCAAACACCAGCCATTTCTCCTCAGGACGCTCGTCTAACATCAAACAAAACAGAATATTAATTTCAATCTGTTAATAATATCTGACAAGTCAGACTCCTCACATATATATTGTAAAGCACACTCTGCTTTAAAATTCACCAAAAATAAAGTAGCCGGATGGCTAGCCTGATACTAATCACATTATACTCACCACTACAGGTCTGTCTCATCACACTTGACAACACACCGTCTGTCCACTCATTTGTGTTCAGGTCAAATTCTCCATAAAGCTCTCCAAGAGACAAAGCCTTGGGGTTCAGAGGGTAGTCCTTCAATTAAAAATAATACAAGCATGTGTGAAGCAGGACAACCTGGTAGTTTCTGAACAAAGCTGTATGAGAGGTCTCTTGTCTAAAAGGATAATATCATCAGTTATATAATTATCTAAAATTATTATGTCTTATGTAAAAATAAGTCTGTAAGAAAATGTAATAAAGGTCAATTATAATATTTCCATAGACAGGTATAGCCCTTGGATTATAGGTATGTTAATAGTTAGCCAAAGAGACAGGACCCAAATATCAGTATTAAGAATATGAAATGTCCTTCAGAAACAAGAGAAGGACCTGCCTGGCAGGGAGGTCTGACTGACCAACTCTACAATATATGATGCCATCACATTCCAAACATCTACCATATAACCATGCAAATAAAACTTAACAGTATTTTACTAGTCTTTACCCTATTAATTACTGACCAACCCTCTTAATAATTAACCAGATTAGAATTAGGTTCACAACCATATAATAATCATCTATTACAATAAAATATATATCAGATCCATAATGCTAATAATGTCACCCTGGTCCACCTGGCGACTCAGCGTTGACACTGGTTTGGTCATGTGACTCACCTTGACCTGCTGGTAGTTGGGGTCACCGTCCTTGTTCAGTTTTGTCATGGCTGCCTGGAGGACCTTCCAGGACACAGTCTTCCCTGACTGCGTTCTCCCAACAATCATGGTGGAATGGCGGGAGTTCTTGGTCTCGTACAGCTGGATGACCTTGGTCAGGGTGTGCGGTATGGTTTGTAAACCAATGGCCTTCAGTTCACCCTCAATAGCTGTTTTCATCTATTAGGTGAAACATGTTACATTAGATTTACAACTTCTTTATATAAATGGAAAGCTGAGAACTCAATAAAAAATTACTGTAAGAATAGAAATATATGGTTTTTGATTAAAAACAGTTTATACTAATGTATGATAAATCATTGTGAACAAGAGTTTTCATGGTATTCCACCATTTACAAGTTCAGTGTTAGGTTATGATGTTTGAATGTTTTGTTTTATATTGGACAACACCTATGTGAAGAAATAATACCTTGCTATAGTCAATGACTGGTGGATCTACCCCAGGGAACAAGTCAGAGACAATCCCCTTGAACAACGGCAGATCAACCGACGTTAACTTGGCCACATTCATGTCATTCATAGACAGCAGCAGGAGCTCTTCGTCCGGCATGGTTGGGTTGGCACGTTTCTTACGTCCTGCGTAACGCAGCACGGACACCAGCGCTCTCAGACCAAAGTCATAATGGTCCTGTTTAGACAACTGCTGAATGGCCAGTGAGTACAGGGTGAACACTTTCTTGGCAAGAAGCTGAAATGGAATGGAATACCATAATAAATATTGGCAGAATGACTATTTGTAAAGTTGATTCATGCTGTAATGCAAATTTTAAACAATTTTCAGAATTTTAGAATTACAATAAGACAAACATGTCTTTAAGTTACACTGTTTTCAAATAATCTTACTTTTTAACATATTAAAATGTTACATGCAATCTAATTAAACAAGGGACCCATGGGTCACGGCGCTCAGCTGATCGTGATTGGACTATAAATGTTTCTCCACTGTGATACTATATCGAGTCAATAAAGCTTATGAATATCATGTACATGTTAGGCTATTATAAAGGAATGTAATGTAATATGTGAGTAAATGATAAATGAAATTACCTGACTGATGGATTAACAGAGTCAAATAAAGTGGTTTATTTTTTATTTATTTAGGAGGGGTTGAAAATTGTGATATATTTGAGCAAATATGAATGCAATGACAGCAGTAATAAGCAGTAGTAGAATGATGATAAGGCTATTTGTTGTAGGATCTAAAGTGTATGGTAGTCTGCAAGCGTTCAATTTGACAGATAGGATGTTATGATTAACTATGCTGATGAAGTGATTTATGAATATGTGACTGTATGACACAATATCTCTTTAGTCTTGACAAGGTACATTATTGTGATGCCCACTATGTCTACATATTACACAATATTGACATAATTTCTGGCATGTACATAGGTACCTATGGACGAATAGTTATACAAAATATTAAAGTATGAATATATCTGATTCATCTTGTTCTTGCTTACTGAGGCTGACTTTGGGATGGGGTTCGGAGAAGGGAAAAGCGAGGGCAGCACGAAGGTGGATGTAGAAATATTCTATTGTAATGTTTTTCATTTATATAAGAATATGAAAAGCTAAGAGGAAAGGGGCCCTCCTACTTGGTTATAGTAAAGTTCTAAATATATGATTGCAAACTAATACTCTGACAAGACTGTCATGAAGAAAAACAGTAAAAGTTTTGAGATACTGTGTTGCATACAAAAATTCATAGTTGGACAGGCAAGTGGACAGAATGGACTAATACCTTTATTTCACTTTCAAGAGAATAATGCATTTAAGTTTAAATATAATCCTATTTTTTTAAGCAGATCCTCTTTTTCCATTAAGAAGTTTTTATCTGAATCATTTTTTTTTTACAGGTTTATAAATTTTTAATTAAAAAACCTGAAAATAAAAGTTAAAATATTAGAATTGTTGCAAAAGTTGCAATAATTATATATACATAGTAAAAAACATTGGGTCATATTATGCCTACACATATATTTTATTATTTTTAAATCATAAATGTTTAAACTGATTTTAAAAGAAAATAATGCCACAACATGGCATCTACAAGAATATTCCTTGAATCACTATTAAAAAGTTTTGCACATTGGAGTTTTCAGGACATGCTTAATTTTATTCACCAAAATAAAATAAAAGTAAATTTGATAAAATAAAACATCTTTTCAAATAAAGTATACACACTGTTGGTTGAATGAGGGACAAACAATATCATTGTGCTAATTACTATCCCAGTTTTAATTAATTACTGGAATTAATAGTCAATTTCACACCTGGTGAAGTTTTTACTCTTCTGAAGTAAGGAATTACTTATCTTATGAACATCCACACTTTCACAGCAATACACCACTTTGTGGACACAATTAAATGTACACTTTAATCATTGTAACCCTGGTGGTACAATACAAAATCTAAAATGTAGCATGTCCAAGAATAAAATAAAATACAGAAAAATTATAACATTCATCTAGTTTATGCACCAGCTGGGGGGGGATTAGTGCAGGGCAAAGGGGAAGCCTGCTAGTAGTGGCCAAGCTGGGCCAAGGTAAGCTGCCTGGGGTGGGTTACATAATGCAAGTGAAGGCTGTACTACTAGGTGGGCTAGATGTAAACAACACTTGACATGGTGTATGAAACATGAATAAAAGCTATTCATTCCAATCAATTTCTTTTGAATGTTCAGATTTTAAAAGATTAAATCCTTATGCATATATGCTGGGAAAATTAAATCAACAGTGCCAAAGTTGGACAAAATTTAAGGTATTGATTTTTTATTTATGCTAATAACTTGAAAAATTTGCAAAATTCAGATCTAATTTTGGGTAAACAATTGAATCTTGATTAATTAAAGTTATATTCCTGAAAAAAAGTCTCTAGGTTCAGCAATTCTCATGTTAGGTGAGTAAATATATTTCCTGATTTTTTAAAAAATTGCATTATGTTTTGGCCCATAACTTCAAAATAATACCCAATACTGACCTAATTTTTGGTATGTTCATAGAAAATGTATAAAAGAATGTGATTACTAAATACGATCAAAAACAGATCAGTGGTTTTGATATTAGGCAGCCTTGAAGTGTAACAATGGCTTTTTTTTATGGAAAACAGAGTTTTTTTCCTTAATATTTCAAAGGAACAAAGTCCCAATGACCCAATTTTCGGTATGGTAGGAGATTTTTGGGACATCTAAAATTATGTCAACAGCCTGGGGAGCATAGAGATGTGCACTGAATGACCTACAGTCATCAAAGTGGACTGCCTGACAATGTAAGGGAATACAACAAGAGCCTCCAAAAAAATTCAATAACTAGCCTAATTTTGCAGCTTGTATTTTCAAATTTCAGATTTTTACAGATTAAATCCTTATGTATACATGGTGTGAAAATTAAACCCACAGTACTTACAGGAAAAAAACGTGCCATGGCCAAAGTTGGGCAAAATTTAAGGTACCAATTTTATATTTTTGCCAATATTTAAAAAAATTTAACAAATTTTGATCTAATTTTTGGTATACAATTAAATTTTTATTAATTAAAGTTGTATTACTGAAAAAAAGTCCCTACCTTTAACACTTTTGGTCTTAAGTGACCAAATATCTTACTGATTTTTTTACAAAGTCCATTATGTTTGGGCCCATAACTTTTTTAAATTATATAATACTGACTTAATATCTGGCATGTACATAGGAACTATATAGAGGAATATTTATGGTAAATATGAAGAAAACCAGATGAGTGGTTTTGATATTAGGCAGTCCTGAAGTGTGAAAATAGATTTCTAATAAAATATTGAGGTTTTTCCTTAATATCTCAAAGGAACGAAGTCCTATTGACCCAATTTTTGGCATGGTAGGAGATTATGGGGACATCTAACTGTATGCCGAAATTCAGATTCGTAGGTCCAAGGGTGTCAAAACGTGCCAGTCTTACGGACGGACATCCAGACGGACAGACGGACGGACGGACAGACAGACAGATGGACGGACGACGGACAATGGACCATGACTATAGCTCAGATGACTTATAGTCAGCTGAGCTAAAAATGACAGGACTTTCACTATAATGAGATATGGTACCTATCAGAATAAACCGTCTGTCATACAAAGTATTTATGAATACCTTAGTGTTGTTGAACCCTTCACCAAACAAAATGATTTCAGCAATGAGGTTAGAATCTGGCACAACCATGGAGATTGGTCTGAACATGGACTTGAGGTTGTCAGGCAGCTCAGTTCTCCCAGCATAACCTGAAAACAACAAAGGCTATATTCCCTCATATCCATGATATGCTGCTGTGACAATGTTGCTGTGGTTTATATCATAAAAATTTCTGTTTACCTCAAGACCATATATGTTTAAGTATTGTGAGATTTTTCACTGCATAATCTGCATATTATAGAAAAACAGACAGAAGTGATATTTACAATAATTAAATCTACATACAAACAGCAACCGTTCTGATGACCACTGTTTTGTCCTTAAATCAGATTAACCTGAATCAATAAGAACAGAAATTCAAACTGATGCTTTGATGATGCACTAATGATAAAAAAATTATAAGGACAATGCAAATTCTAACAGGCAAAAAGAAGCCACATTTTAACAGCTCCCGGACATTTGCTTAGAGTGCTTCCCATTCCTTACCCTGACTTTTGACTTGTATTCACTGACCTGGATTCATTGTGATAAATATACCACAGGATGCCTTCAGGTTGATCTCGCGTCCCTCAAATATGAACCTCTCGCTGGCCGCTGCCAGCGCTGACAGGATGGACAAGATCTGCTGGGCTACCACAGACAACACCTCAATGTTGATGCGGTTGAACTCATCAAAGCAGCCCCAGGCACCCGTCTGGTAAGTAAAGCAACAACCGGCAATGTAATGTAAGGCTCCATCAAAACACAATTTAGGAATAGTGAACATGGTCCTATAATTACCAGATGGTATTGTAAGAAGGTAGGCTTTGATAACATGATGCTAGCAAGAAGGGAAAATAAGATCATTAAATAATTAGCCTTGGAAATGCTGGTTAGAAATGATCAAAACATATAACATGTCTGAGTACCTGACCTGAAATACACTCCAAATAATTTCATCCTATACTAAGTAATATTTTGGAACTTTTACTGAACTTTTACTGAAACTGATATTTATGTAATGTATACTCATACCTCATGAGTGGCTGGCAACCATCAATTTATCTACCCCTCAAATCAAGAATCAGACACATGGCGAACATCAAAATAATTTACCTGTGCCAGACCTGAGAACATGCGTCCCATGCTCTTGAAATCCAGACCTTCAGAACAGTTGACTACAATGACATAGTTGCCGAGGGCCTTGCCAAGATCCTTTGTGGTTTCTGTCTTACCAGTACCTGCTGGTCCCTTGGGGCTGCCACCACGATGCAGGTGAAGGGCTGTTGTCAATGTGACATAACACCTGCAGAGGACATCAGGAAAGTCAGTAAAGTAACAAAGCAAACATCTTAAATAAATTATCACAGCTTGTAGGCAGATACAGAGATCTGTCACATTAATAACAAAAACAACATTTATCTGTTAGTTCTTTAGTTGCTTGTTATGTTACTCGGAGAAAACTTTTTGGACACTATAAATGTCAAAACCACCCAAATCACATGAGTAAAAATTTCACTATGCTCAAAGGTCTTTAAAATGGTCTTAGAACCTGTGAAAACAGCAAGCTATGTGGTAAAACCATCTGACTATTCAAACCTGTTTGTACACTCCCAAAATAATAATGCCATATGATTTAGTTATTTTTCAGTTCATGGTTATTAAATTTAATTTAAAAATCTAAAATAAGGTTGTAAGGTAAAATAAAAGAAAATACTTTTTATAAATTTCTTTGGTCACACATGATGGATAATACATGAGTTAATAAAAACCACTTAACACTGTCCTGTCTGTTAGTGGTGTGATGACCTGTCAGATAATAACAACTACTAAACACTGACCTGTCTGTTAGCGGTGTGATGACCAGTCAGATAATAACGACCACTTAACACTGACCTGTCTGTCAGCGGTGTGATGACCTGTCATGATCAGATAATAACAACCACTTAACACTGACCTGTCTGTTAGTGGTGTGATGACCTGTCAGATAATAACAACCACTTAACACTGACCTGTCTGTTAGTGGTGTGATGACCTGTCAGATAATAACAACCACTTAACACTGACCTGTCTGTTAGTGGTATGATGACCTGTCAGATAATAACGACCACTTAACACTGACCTGTCTGTTAGCGGTGTGATGACCTGTCAGATAATACTGACCACTTAACACTGACCTGTCTGTTAGCGGTGTGATGACCAGTCTACCAGAGTTACCCAGGTACTCGTAACCATACTGGAATTGAGTGTTGGTCTGTCTCACCACACAGTCATCAAGCTCCTGTAGGAGATGTCATATACACAATGCTCTATATAACAAATATCCAGCATCCAAGTACCAAGATATATAAGGGGAATGCCCTTCATAAATTCTCGTTTTTTTCCATGTCTATGTTAACACTGGACAAAACATCAAATACTCATAACATGATGAGGTTAATAAAATCAAATGGTGTTACAGCAAAGTGCATAACTGCTGTTGGTTGATGCAATATTGAATAAGATGAGATAAAATAACTGATCAGCCTCATATATTTAGAACTGTACAGGGTGGTTGCATATATAGTTTTCTGCATGGTCTGCAACACTGTAAATGGCAGTGAAGAAAATATTACAGGACCAAAATAAGAATATGTTAAGATTTGATATTTATAACTTTGAAAGAAGACAAATTTTAAAAAATGTCTGATAAGTATTGCACAAAGTAATAGTCTGAGTAACAAAGGTTTCTATGTTGACAAGTCTTACATGCTGATTCTTTAAAGAATGTATGACATGGCAACAACTGAAAGCAGTTGAACCGTAAGTGTGATTCAGTTAAACAGTAGGTGTGACCCAGCTAAAGTTTACATTCAGCTTTCTTACATACCTTTGTAATATAAAACTGTGAAAATTTTAGCTGAAACACAAATAATTCTCTAGGCATTTTTCAAATTAAATAGAGGTGATCTAGTTTAATCCTGGACACTCAACAACTGAAAAACAAAATATTTAGTATTGTATGATGACCATGAAAACTTGATGATAAAGTTGCATATAAACAGATAAAAACAAAACCACCTACCCTGTCCCAATAAACACGCAGCTGACTGAGCCAGTCAAACGCATTAGGGTCGGCACATCCAGACTTGATCAGCTTTTCGATCGTGTCACGGGCATGCACTTCAATTGTCACCAATGATACGATCTTCAGACGTTGGATCTTTGTCAGGTTTGTGCGGATGGCCTCTGAGTATTTATTCAACATTGCAATCTGCAAACACAAACAACAACTCTATAATGTTTTTCTACTTAACGGGGAGCTGTACATTTTGACAAATACAGGATATAGCAGCTAGCTCCCAGCTGAAGAAACTATAGGTTTACAATGAGGAATATAAATACAGAACTAGAATACGGGTAGTCGACAAGCGACTACGTGTATCCGCCAAAATCAGAGAAGGACAGGTGAAGTAAGGCATTGATTGAGTGGCAAGGGGATATAGAGTTACATGTGTTAAATATTAGAATGGATCTCTGCCACATAAACATGATTGTAGGTGGCGCCACCTGTTATTTGAACGAGAAACTATCCAAGATATATACACATGCAAAATTTCATATGGAAAAGTCAAACCACAGCAGAGATATGAGTAATTTTATCCTACAGCAGACAAACAGATGGACGCTGTGCAAAAATGGCTGCAGGTGGCGCCACCATTTTTGTTCATGTTATAAAGCTATCCAAGGGCTACATTTGTGTAAAAATTTTTTCCTGATCGGTTAAACGGTTCCTGAGTTATATGGATTTATGTGTGGAGTGTTAACGTGAATGTAGGTTGTGCCACCTGTCATAAAATCAAGAAAGCTATCTAGGATGTATACACATGCCGAATTTTAGGTGAATTAGTCAAACCACTGCAGAGATATGAGTGATTTTAACCCCAGGCAGATGAACAAATGGACACTGTGCAAACATGGTTGCAGGTGGCGCCACCTTTTGTTGTGTATGTAATAAAGCTATCCCAGGGCTACATTTGTGTAAAATTTTTTTCCGGATTGGTCAAACGGTTCCCGAGATATATGGGATTATGTGTGGAGCGTTAACGTGAATGTAGGTGGCGCCACCTGTCACAAAATCGAGAAAGCTATCTAGGATGTATATGCATGCCGAATTTTAGGTGAATTAGTCAAACCACTGCAGAGATATGAGTGATTTTAACCCCAGGCGGATGAACAGATGGACACTGTGCAAACATGGTTGCAGGTGGCGCCACCTTTTGTTGTGTATGTTATAAAGCTATCCCAGGGCTACATTTGTGTAAAAATTTTTTCCGGATCGGTCAAATGGTTCCCGAGATATATGGGATTATGTGTGGAGCGTTAATGTGAATGTAGGTGGCGCCACCTGTCACAAAATCAAGAAAGCTATCTAGGATGTATATGCATGCCGAAATTTAGGTGAATTAGTCAAATCACTGCAGAGATATGAGTGATTTTAACCCCAGGCAGATGAACAGATGGACACTGTGCAAACATGGTTGCAGGTGGCGCCACCTTTTGTTGTGTATGTTATAAAGCTTTCCCAGGGCTACATTTGTGTAAAATTTTTTTCCGGATCGGTCAAACGGTTCCCGAGATATATGGGTTTATGTGTGGAAACAGACGCACAAACGGACGCTGGGCAGAGACGAAAGGTCAGAGGTCAAGGTCACTTGGTTAGGCACCAGTTCACATGTGACCCGATAATTTGTGTAAGTTTCGGAAAAATCTGTCCAGTAGTCTCAGAGGAGTTCTCCGGAAACGAACGCGGCGGCGGCGGCGGCGGCGGCGGAACCCGGTCAAAAACATAGTATCCGCAAAACTTCGTTTTGGCGGATACAATTATGCCATTAAGTTGACTGTAAACACAATGACTTGGTCTTTCCTGACAAGATATCAGACTAGATTATATTTATTTTTAAGGGGGTTCATGCCAGTGCATTGTGGGCCATGTATCTTGTAGAGGAGCTAGCACAAGTAATGACATGTAATGGCACACCAGGAAGGTGATATCTTGGTCTGAGAGCTGTCAGAGAAATCTGATCATTAGGCCATACTGTCTATATGGGAGTATACGTGTCAAAAAGAGCACTTTCAATTAATCAAGTACTGCTAAGAGTTTCTGCTTTTCATATATAATTATCCATTCTGATTAAACAATTCACCCAAATGACCATTAGTAGAACCTAACCTAGATGTTAACTATTTGTAAAGTGAAAGCCATGAAGAACATATCATTTTGGTCCTCTGATAATAGTTCATTGAAAAACATGGCTGACCTGTTTTTTCTTTAAACTCTTGAGAGCTTTCTTGTCCCCACGGTCTTTGGTGATGTTGAGGGCCTTCTGTACATCAGCCGTCCACTGCATCTGACTGGCAGTGATGCACATCTGGAAGTCACATGACAGATACTTACATTTACAGTGATTTCTAAAGTGACATGAAGATATTACGAGCCTTTACCATATGGTTACGCGATTATACAGTTTCACTTTAGTGTTGACAATAGGCTTTGTTTTGAAAGCAGGTGTTACTTAACAGTATTAAAAAGTTCTACCAAAACACTTATATTGGATCATGTGTTACACTATGTGCTGTAAGTGAGAAAACAACAGGATCAGTATGAGCAGTGATGTAAGGTAACCTGACTTTTCAGTCATCAGTTTTGCCCGTTTCACTCATTTGGTCCGTCACTCAATGGTAAGAGCATAATAAATGTTTGCTCAACAAAACCACTTACACTAGTACTGCATAACACTCTCACAGCTGTCAGCTATATATTTTGAGATTCTAGAGTCAAACTTGAGGGAGGGCTTTAGGAGAAAGATTTATGACAATGAAAAGGGAAACCCTATAGTGTCAAACTCGCTAAAGTAAGAAAACTTACTTGTGTCAAGGGTCATAGGCTGTTTGTCAAAGTCAAATGTAGTAAAATTATTACCAACTAAACCCATTTGTGTCAAACCTCTCATGTGTCAAGGCTTTTTGTTGATCCAATCAACTGAAACTTAAAATTTGTATGTATTTACACCTCCAAACTGGTATAAAAATCATAAATTAAAGTTTTTCTTGAAAGAAGTACAAGTATATTTATAAAAAGTGTTAAGTTATAGTACTGAAATTTTTTTTTTATCAAGCTGATGTGCATTCTGTGAAACAGAAATGTTTAAACATAAGTCTCTACCTGTCCGGCATGTTCTTTGATCCACTTGTCTCGTTTGTTGAGCATTCTCCTCAGGGCTTGTCGACAGTTGTTAAGGGCGTCCTTCAAGGTGTACACCATCATGCGCTCAATGTCACACAGCCAGGCCTAGTGTTACAAAAAGGATAGGTGGTCAATACACATTTTAACAATTCTCTGTTCAAAGCATCCATATATGTAATTAACATTATGCCCTCCATTTCATACCTGAAACCATGCCTACAAAAATTATAGTGAACATATTTAATGAACATTTAAAAAGTTGTTCTTTGGGCATTCTTCAAGATATATCCCTAAAGTTTCAATGTCACAGTTCCATACCTAGAACATACAGGACTTAGGTAAAATATAAGGATATCTTAGCAAACACCATAATCTACAAATGCAATTTTCACAACTTCCAAATGTATAAGACATTATCTGTCTGATGTTGTTTTGATAAAGCAGCAAAATGAAGCAGACCTCCACTGGTCCATCCAGCTTGACCTGGCTCAGGAAGTCCACGCTCTCACCGTCTGATGATATCATGGTCAGAGCCTCATACTTCTGTGTGATACCAGTCTACAATCACAAAATCAGTAGATAACAGCATAATTACACAGTCAATACATCCAACATAACAACACAGTCAAAACATCCAACATAATAACACAGTCAAAACATCCAACACAATAACACAGTCAAAACATCCAACATAATAACATGGTAAAAACATCCAACATAATAACACAGTCAAAACATCCAACATAATTACACAGTCAACACATCCAACATAATAACACAGTCAAAACATCCAACATAATAACACAGTCAAAACATCCAACATAATAACACAGTCAAAACATCCAACATAATAACACAGTCAACACATCCAACATAATAACACAGTCAAAACATCCAACATAATAACACAGTCAACACATCCAACATAATAACACACTCAACACATCCAACATAATAACACAGTCAACACATCCAACATAATAACACAGTCAAGACATCCAACATAATAACACAGTCAAAACATCAACATAATAACACAGTCAAGACATCCAACATAATAAAACAGTCAAGACATCCAACATAATAACACAGTCAAGACATCCAACATAATAACACAGTCAACACATACAACATAATAACACAGTCAAAACATCCAACATAATAACACAATCAAGACATCCAACATAATAACACAGTCAAGACATCCAACATAATAACACAGTCAAGACATCCAACATAATAACACAGTCAAGACATCCAACATAATAACACAGTCAACACATCCAACATAATAACACAGTCAAAACATCCAACATAATAACACAGTCAAGACATTCAACATAATAACAGTCAACACATCAAACATAATAACACAGTCAAGACATCCAACATAAAAACACAGTCAACACATCCAAAATTATAACACAGTAAAAAAATCCAACATAATAACACAGTCAACACATACCTGACACACTATTTCTTTCTGGCAATAATTATATGGAGTAGGAAGGTGCTCCCATTCCAGTTTTCAATTGCCCTAATATAATGATAGCATCAAATTTATGATTAAAATGCTTCAAAGCACCATTCAATAAAATCACCTGTAAGCTGACAGGTGATTACCTTCAGAGAGACACAGGATTCTGCTTCTCAACTATGAAGGATTAATTTTTTTGCAAAGACTAGCTTTCAAGGTAATTGATACCTAACATCCAGAATATATTGAATAAGTAAAATTAGAAATTAAACATGCTAAAACGTGTATCATAACATCCAAGGTAAACCACTAGCAGGTTTCACCGGAGATGTTAAACTTAAAAGCAAGATCAAATGTTTTATTAAATCTACTGGTAGGGGTGGTTATATCCACTTTACTAAAATGTGACATCCTCAAAAAAAGGACAGCCACGTATACATCATAATCTTCACAAACATTAACCTCCCTGTCATTAAGAATACATTTGAAGAAAATCAAGGGCAGTGCACCTTCTGCATCTTAAGAGATTTGATGTTGTCAAAACACTTCTTGAGATGTGGCTGTACGGCCTCAGGGTTCTTGGACTGTCCGAGGATCTCCAGCAGGTCGTCATTAGACAGGAAGTAAAATCGTGGGAAGATCTGTCTCTTGGTCTCCAAGTACATGTCCAGAGACTTCTGGATCTCCTCCAGCTTGTTGTTCATTGTGTTCAGTCTCTCAAGCATTCCTATATAGAAATGATGAACAGTTAAGTTTATATGCTATCTACAAGAGTCTGAAGCATTCCTACATGGATATGATGAACAGTCAACTGTACTTGCTGTATACAGGAGTCTGAAGCATTCTAGAAAGTCTGAAGAATTCCCATAGGAAATGATGCACAGTAGTTTACATACCGTCTACATGAGTCTGAAGCTTTCCTACAGGAAATGATGAACAGTAAAGTTAACGTGCAGTCTACATGAGTCTGAAGCATTACTACAGGAAATGATGAACAATAAAGTTTACACGCTGTCAACAAGAGTCTGAAGCATTCCTACAGGAAATGATGAACAATAAAGTTAACATGCTATCTACAAGAGTCTGAAGCATTCCTACAGGGAATGATGAACAATAATGTTTACATGCTGTCTTCATGAGTCTGAAGAATTCTCACAGGAAATGATGCATAGTAGTTTATATGCTGTCTACGTGAGTCTGAAGCATTCCTACAGGGAATGATGAACAATAAAGTTAACATGCTGTCTACATGAGTCTGAAGCATTCCTACAGGGAATGATGAACAATAATGTTTACATGCTGTCTTCATGAGTCTGAAGAATTCTCACAGGAAATGATGCACAGTAGTTTATATGCTGTCTACATGAGTCTGAAGAATTCTCACAGGGAATGATGAACAATAATGTTTACATGCTGTCTTCATGAGTCTGAAGAATTTGCACAGGAAATGATGAACAATAAAGTTTACATGCTGTCTACGTGAGTCTGAAGCATTCCTACAGGGAATGATGAACAATAATGTTTACATGCTGTCTTCATGAGTCTGAAGCATTCCTACAGGGAATGATGAACAATAATGTTTACATGCTGTCTTCATGAGTCTGAAGAATTCTCACAGGGAATTATGCACAGTAGTTTATATGCTGTCTACGTGAGTCTGAAGCAAATTTCTACAGGGAATGATGAACAATAATGTTTACATGCTGTCTACAAGAGTCTGAAGCATTCCTAGAGGGAATGATGAACAATAATGTTTACATGCTGTCTTCATGAGTCTGAAGAATTCTCACAGGAAATGATAAACAATAATGTTTACATGCTGTCTACAAGAGTCTGAAGCATTCCTACAGGGAATGATGAACAACAATGTTTACATGCTGTCTTCATGAGTCTGAAGAATTCTCACAGGGAATGATGCACAGTAGTTTATATGCTGTCTATGTGAGTCTGAAGCATTTCTACAGGAAATGATGAACAATAATGTTTACATGCTGTCTACATGAGTCTGAAGAATTCTCACAGGGAATGATGCACAGTAGTTTATATGCTGTCTACATGAGTCTGAAGCATTCCTACAGGGAATGATGAACAATAATGTTTACATGCTGTCTATAAGAGTCTGAAGCATTCCTACAGGGAATGATGAACAATAATGTTTACATGCTGTCTTCATGAGTCTGAAGAATTCTCACAGGAAATGATGCACAGTAGTTTATATGCTGTCTACGTGAGTCTGAAGCATTCCTACAGGGAATGATGAACAATAAAGTTAACATGCTGTCTACATGAGTCTGAAGCATTCCTACAGGGAATGATGAACAATAAAGTTTACATGCTGTCTACATGAGTCTGAAGAATTCTCACAGGAAATGATGCACAGTAGTTTATATGCTGTCTACGTGAGTCTGAAGCATTCCTACAGGAAATGATGAACAATAAAGTTAACATGCTGTCTACATGAGTCTGAAGCATTCCTACAGGGAATGATGAACAATAAAGTTTACATGCTGTCTACATGAGTCTGAAGAATTCTCACAGGAAATGATGCACAGTAGTTTATATGCTGTCTACGTGAGTATGAAGCATTCCTACAGGGAATGATGAACAATAAAGTTAACATGCTGTCTACATGAGTCTGAAGCATTCCAACAGACAATGATGAACATGAAAACCTACAAGGAAAGAGGTGCTCTTCAAAAAAAATTATCTAAAATTATCTGACCAGCAAGTCTGATGCATATTAATAAATATTTTTCAATACAGATCAGTTACAATAGATAAATACAGTTATCTCTAGCCTGAAACATGTGCAATAACCCTAATATAGATAGCAGTGATACTATAACCCAGAATAGAGTGGGTCATGAAAATCATAACAACCTTCAAAGTGGGTTCCCCTGAGCGCATTTTTGTCCTTGTTCAATCGAGTCATGATTTGCTTCCAGCTGAGATTAATGTCATCAAACTCTGCAGATTCCCTAGGCAGCTGGCGACGGATGTCCTCACCAAGGAAAATGTTCTAAAATTCAATTTACATTAACTTTCAACATGTTTGAAGTGGCATTTAAAATAAAACTGCAAAGATTCATGAACTACAATTACTTCACAGGTTTCCTTTCACAGGCACAGTAAAGAAACATTACACATGGTCAAAGCTAACTACTGGTGTCAAATTGTTTCTGGTTTAGGTTAACTTACATAGGTAGAATTACTTACCATTGCCTTGATACCGCAAATTAAAAATGTTATGTATCCTTTAGTAGTCTTTAAATAATAAGAAATCATTGTTTACTCAGGCAATGGTGTGGAAAACACAGGAAAATCCATCATTCTTCTATATTGCCCATATACTGGTCATGACCAATATTGTTTTGCTGACACAGCACCTTACCTCCAGATACATCCACTGACGCTGGACGGTTAGCAACATCTCAATGGCCTCCAGTATGTGAGACAGGGTCCTCTCCCAGTAGTCAACCTGCTGCTCAAATGCCTTGACAAAGCGGGAGGCCTTCATGGTGGACAGCTTCACCTGATTGTCTTCTAGTAGACCAAAGATGTCGTCTGTAGCCCTGTCATGTGGTTAACATTCATGAAAACTCCACATCATGGACTAAAGTTGTAAAATTTCATTTATAAATAATTTTAATCAAGATAAGTAAAGAAAAATATGAGATCATCAGATCATTCCAAATCTGCCACGGTTTATTTTGAAAGCAGTTTTTGATTTGGCAGCTAGTTTTAATGACTTACACATCAGGATGCCTACCTGAGCTTGAAGTGTCCTCTGTCTTTGTAGGGAGCCATGTCCAGCTCGGTGATGTTCCACGTCTCCTCAATATCCTTCAGAGCTACTTCAATTGCTAACTCCTTGGTGGCAGCACCAGAAATGTCATTGATCTTTTCACCATACTGGTCAAACCCAAACTCAATGATCTTCTCCAGGGTGAATTCAGCTGCATCCTGTTCGAACTGACGGCTCATCTCATCCTATACAAGTTAAGGAAAACAGTAATCCATCAATACCCAGTCTTACTTTCTTTACTGATGCCTCTGTGGGAAACAAAACAGTGGACTGACTAAAGGAGATCTATATTTATTTTCTTGACCTTAAACATGCTGCCTATAAATCAAGTACAGATACCATGAGGGTTTCTTGTCAAGAGAAAATTTACTTTAGATAAGACATGATATTTTCAAGAAAATTATTTTTGGCAGTGTTTACACACATTCTAAAAAACAGTTACAATCTGACCAGTTACATAGACCTATTTGGGACAAAGCACACACTAAATATTGGGTAGCTGACCTTGATCTGTGTCCAGTGTCTGTCTCTCATGGCTTTGTTCTTCAGGTCGTTAATGAGGGGCATTGTCCGGCGGAACTGATCCACCTTGCCTCGACTGTTCTCCAGGATCTCCCAGTTCTTATCCTTTATAAAGAAAGAGAATAATTGTAACTGATCTGTATCTAATCCTTTTAGGTACATGTTGTAAAATATGACAGGAAATAAAAACAGAAAACAGCAACAACTCCAAACTGTAACAGTGATGCATTCTTTTCAAATGACACCTAACAGTAGTTGAAAGCTTCAGAATTATAAAGTACACTCACAACAAAAGGAAAAACATGATATTGTAAAGTGAAAAAGTTATTTAATATTTCATTATGATGACTGCTTCATTTTTATGTCATTTCTGCTCATTTTATGCACATGGTGATTAAATACCTTGAGCTCTCTGCTCATCTTGTGGAGTTTCTTGTACAGTGAGTTGGACAGTTCCTCCATCTCCTTTGTCTGTAAATCCACAAACTTGCCACTCTTCCACACGTCCCAGTGGGTCTCCCAGTCCTTAGTGATTTCCCAAATGGTTTCAATTTGTTCTAGTTCCTGTTGAAGAACCAAAAATATATAATCAAATATAATTTTTATGCTAATCTCACAGGAAACACTGGCATATTTACACCACTGCAGTCTCTACCATTAACAGAAGATACAAACATGACAACATTGTACTCCTACATATTCTTCTCCCACTTAAGCACACTTGGTACAGGTTGAGAGGAACCCACACAATTCTTGGACAATAGTGGAAATTGAAGGCACTTGATGTGTTGGACCCAGGATGGCAGAATGAGAGAACAACTGACCATTTTTGTGTATGTAATAAAGCTATCCAAGGGCTACATTTGTGTAAAATTTTTTTCCTGATTGGTCAAACGGTTCCCAAGACATGAGCTTGGATGTCTGCAGCGTGAACGTAAATGTAGGTGGCGCCACCTGTCACAAAATCAAGAAAGCTGTCTAGGATGTATACGCATGCCGAATTTCAGGTGAATTAGTCAAACCACTGCAGAGATATGAGTGATTTTAACCCAAGGCAGATGAACAGATTGACACTGTGCAAACATGGTTGCAGGTGGCGCCACCATTTTTTGTGTATGTTATAAAGCTATCCAAGGGCTACATTTGTAAAAAATTTTTTTCCTGATCGGTCAAACGGTTCCTGAGATATGCGGGTTTATGTGTGGAAACAGATGTACAAATGGACGCTGGGCAGAAAGGAAAGGTCAGAGGTCAAGGCCAATCGGTTAGGCACCAGTTCACATGTGACCCGATAATTGGTGTAAGTTTCGGAAAAATCTGTCCAGTAGTCTCAGAGAAGTTCTCCAAAAACGAACGCGGCAGCGGCGGCGGAACCTGGTCAAAAACATAGTATCCGCAAAACTTTGTTTTGGCAGATACAAATATTAACAGACCTGATCTGCCGAAATATGTTTATATACAGGACAACTGAACCCAAGGTTTATCAATGAAATTAAATAATCTGTGTTGTCATCTAGGTAAGAAATTAATTTTGATTTTGTGAATCAGGGTACCTTTTCCAGTGCAGCAATTTCCTTTGAAGGTGGCTGGTCTATCTTAAAGATGCCCAGTCCCTTTCTGAGAGTTGCTTCTTGGTCCTTGAGAGCATTGAGCTGAGTGCGGATGGAGCTGATACCAGACAGAGCCTCCTGTGTTGGCATGCCGCTGCTGAACGGACCCTTCATGTGGAACTCCTCCACCAGGCTGCCCACCTGCTTCTTGAACTCCTCAGACTGAGCCAGTAACCCGGTCTTGAATTTTTCCTGCAAATGTTTGTCAGTATTTTTAAAATATATCTATAATATAAAGCTGTGACACATATCTTTGACTAAGCAATGTTAAGTTTACAATTTGAAAAGGCTTTTTAAAAAAAGATAAAAATATTTGTTGCATGCTCAGCACACATCATAAGCAATAGCAAAATTATCATCTTCAATGCTTCAGGCTGTTCCCACAGATCACATACTAACCCTTGATTCAGAGTATACACCTGATTCAAACAGCAGTGCAAGTTGTATGTACAATTTTATGTTGGTAAATAAGTTGACAAGTGTCAGAAATCCAGAGGACACACAGGTCAATACATTTAAATCAATTCTTTTAATCCAAAGACGGGTCAATTTAGCTATGGGTGACAGAGGGATGATTTACCTGAATCTGTTAAGTTTGATTTAGTAGGCCAATGTTCCCTTATACATTATTAACACATTTATATAACAAGATGTTTTCAGAGACATCAAACCTCCATCTTTGCTGTGTAGGTCTACACCCGTCACAGATCAACAACCCAATCCAAGGTCACTTCCAGTACAGACCCAACCGCTAATACTGATCAATGGCTCTATTGTAATGTAATAGCTGTAATCCTTTCCTTGGAACAGACCCCTTTGAACTAAAATTTGATTTATGGTGATCAAGATTAACTCCAAAATTTAATGAACTGTTCCTTGGGTGTTGTCCCAACCCTCTATAGAATTTCAACAAAATCTGTTCAGACCTTTTATGTAAATTTGCTGACAGACCAACCGAGGGTAAAGTATTATACCTCTCACCACCTGGGGAAGGTATAAACATGGTATCCTGTTTACCTTGGATTTCTTGAGCATGGCATCTGCATCAATA
Organism: Sipunculus nudus; assembly: GCA_026874595.1. Taxonomy (NCBI): domain Eukaryota; kingdom Metazoa; phylum Annelida; class Sipuncula; order Golfingiida; family Sipunculidae; genus Sipunculus; species Sipunculus nudus. The sequence continues at coordinate 46,721,272 of CM049314.1, read as the reverse complement.
AGAGTCTGTTGGAAGCTGACCCACTCGTTGCTGAGATCCCCTAACGTCTGCTGCACATCCTCGGGGATTGTAACCTCATACTTCTCCATGATGGTAAACTGGTCATACAGAGGCTGAAACTTATCCTTTGTCTCCTTTTGGCTGCTGTTTAATTTGTCCCACAATTCTAAGCTCTCTGCAAATTCATCGAGGGTAGTTGGTGGCCTGCTCACACTGAAAGATCAGGAAAACTGTTTACACTAAAGATCAAATAAGAGTAACAAGCAGTTGACAGCTTAACAAATTTGTTGGAATCACTACATAACGTGCAGTGACAATTAATAGCTGATACAACATTCAGAAATATGACTGAACAGAACTAAGTTATTCTGTAAACTTCTTTCAAATATATAAGCCAAGCTCTATGATGAAACTTATCATGATCAACGAGAAACCCCTCATGCATGGTGGTCTGCTGAAAATCTCAGCTACTAAATTCAAGGAATTAAACAGGCTTTCTACAGTACTTGCGGTTTAATAACAGCAAAATCAAACATTTTTCTTGCCAAAATAAATATGAAGATAAAATATAAAAGTTTTAGACCTGATAGAACTAAAGACTTAAATGTTTACTTACTTTTCAGAGTTTGTCTTCAGGTAGTGATGTAAATCTCTTAAGCTGGCAGTGGCAATCTCAAACAGTAAGCTTGTAAACTTGTTCTGCCATTCCTGACAGTGACTTAGTATAGAATACTTGAGTGGAGAGCAGTCTAGCAGCACAAACTGAATGTTCAGGATGGTCTCCTGGGTCTGAACATTGTTAGCTACCTCTGTGTATCTGGAAATAAGATAATCCAATACATTCTGTGACCATGGACTATCACCATTAGATGTCTGGATATTTTGTCATAAGGCATTTTTACTTGACAGTTTCTGCAAACTAAAAGTGCAATCTTTGTGGTGTGTAGTAAAAGGTTTTCAATTTCTTTGTGAAATTAATGGCACTGTTGAATTTCCAATATCAACTAAGCTTTATTTCTACACACTGTCCTGCATTTGTGAAAGCTTTGACGACATTTCTAGTCCATCAACTCTGTGTAGCCCCACTTCTTTAAAAGACAATTTATCTATGTATCAGATTAGTCTAAATAACAATCTTTAAAAAGTTATACGTTTATATGTTTATATCATGGTGGCAGTTATCACTAAAACAATGCTGTTATTTATTTGACACTGTCTTTTTTCCCTAAGAAATTATCTGGAATAATTCAAGGTAAATGTGTATGTTGTTATTTCACATGGTATAATCTGAAGTTAAAGACAAACCTGGCTATATCAGCATCAAACGATGACACCTGCGGCTGTAGTTTTTGGTATCGTCTGATGAACGCGTCCTTGTTGATCTCCCAGATTTCTCTGTAGTTGTCCCAGGTACTCAGGTAGTTCTGCAGGTTGGTTGCGTTACTAGTCATGCCTGTGTTTATCTGGTTCTGTATTTTCAGGATTTCTTCATCCCTTGAAACCACCTCATAGATCGGCTGTATGATTAAAATATAATTAAATGTGACCACAGGTAGCAGTTCAACAGGGACTTATATGCATAAGAATGGTTTTTAAAAAAAAATGTTAGCGACAAGCTATAAATTCTTTATCTGAATTTATAAGTTATTATTTCACATGGTATAACTTAAGTCCTGCCCAGTCTACAATTACACAAACACACTGCAAAGAATACAGAGCCACTGATCACCATAAATGATTAGACTGACAACCTGTACTGTAATGAAAGCTAATGCAGTTCCTTTTTTTTTCCAGAAGTTTTAACGCTATGTTACACAAACTTGTCTGTATTGTATATTCCACATACTTTGACCTATATATACAAATCATCCACAGCTATGTAGGTGTTTTATAAATAATAGTTACATAAAAACATTATGTAATCTTTTTCAAGTGTTTACTTGGGAGGTTTGATTTTTATCAATTGTTTTCCTAAGAATTCCCTTTCTGACAGATTTAAAAAAGCCTACACAGAAAAACAAAATCTTACACAGTAAAGGCTGTGTTCAAAAACGGCATGCATTGGAAATGTTTTACCACTCTTTGATACTATACCATAAATAATGATTTCATCTTTAGATATTTTATTTATGCCACCACTGAAAAATTAACGCATTTAAGATAATAATTTTCCAAATCATTCAATGAAACTGACAACTTTAACTAAGATGAGAACAAATTAAGCTGAAATAATACTCAAAACCATGTAAAGACACATAAGAAAATTGTAGTTATCCATAAGTTCAACTTTTACAATCTTTTTAAAAAATAACCTACAAGTACTCTTGTGTAGAGCTTGTGTCTGCTGTCACTCACCTGTTTATTAGATTTTCTTCTGGTCAGAAGGTCTGGAAGTCGCCTGATGTCACTGATAGCTGTGGTCAGGTGACCTCCTATACTGCCCACTATTGTTGCTAGCTGTTTAAGTGTTGGTGAAAATTCAACCTACAATCACAGAGAACTCATCCGATTGATATATGATATATAATACATACAATAACAAGGCTTCATACAACACTACAAATATGACTGAACGATGATCTTAGAAGGGAAATGAAACTAACCTTGTCCCTTTCTAGCACAACCTTGACCTTGAAGAGAGGATTGGGGGCACTTTTGCCGTCCCCATTAATGGCACGAGAGAGCTCCTGTAATGACCATTTGACATTAAGCCTGAACGCCTCCTCCACCATCCTGTCCATCTTCTCAGTGTAGCGATGCCAGTGCTGCTGAACCTGTTGACAGTCAAACTCAAGTTAACAGAAAAGAACAAGCTTACCCCAAACTTGCATAATATGCCTGTCTGATGTCTTGTAACCTCATAAAATATGCCTGGATTTTGCCAAGAATTAAATGCAGGTGAGAAACTGTATTGGTTAATATCTAGAAGGAGTTTCATTAACATCCATAAAATTTTAATAAGTCATCCTGGCGTCACTAAAGTCTGGTGACTTCTGACCCATAAAATATGCATGGATTTTGCCAGGAATTAAACTTAGGCAAGATATTATACTGGTTCATAATCTGTTGAGTTTCATCAAAATCCATCATATTTTTGATAAGTTATCATGGTGACACCACAAAGTAGCTTTGTGATCTCTGACCTCAAGAAATAAGTGTGGTTTCTGCCTTTAATCAAACTCGGGCGAGATAATCTATTGGTAAAGTAATTAAGGTGAGTTTAATGAAAATTCATCAAAGCTCTCGTAAGTTTGCGAAGCTACACCAAAAGTTAACAGGCAGACCGTGGGTATACCATAATAAGTCCCGTCATAGACAGGAATATAAAAAGATACAGATCCATTAACCCAGCAGCACCAATCATGTTACTCTTGAGCAATAAATACATCAAGTGACTCATTTTTCAAAAGATGTTCTGATGATTGAGAGGCTCATACATAAATACTATGTATTTATGGTCCATACATAAATACTTCAAGCAAGCTTAGATACAATCATTTAAGTAAATACTGCAGTTCAACCATCATTTTATACATAATTATCACTTTTCTATTAAATGAGTCTTTAATTGTCAAAGCCTTCTGAAATGATTATAAATAACATTTTGTCAGCTCGTTACATATAAATTATGATGCTGTGCATAAACAAGTGGCCCATGGGCCATGATACTCAGCTGAATTTAAGGTGAACAAAGGGTAAAATGACTCCCAGTCCCAGATTGCTCAAAATAATGCATTTTGCCAACAGACCATAGCTATAGATTACAGTGACATTATTCTACACCTAGCTGCTACCATTTGTGCCAATCTGACTAAAAGTGTGTTAAATCATGTTATTTTTACACAACTTGCAGAAAATAGGTCACAGTGACATTATTTTTGGTTTACAAGGAAATTTTTTATGGACCTCCCTGAAAGTCATACTTGAGGATTCTAGGCCAAATGGACACAATTTGGGCCCAATCTGACTCACTCAGTGCTTAAAATTCATGTTTTATCCCATAATCTCCAAAATATAGGTTACCATGACCTAATATGAAGTTTCCAGGGAGATTTCCCTAGGATCTCCCTGGATGTAAAGTTAGAAATTTCTAGGTCTAATTTCTAGGACAGACAGACAGAGGACAAAGTGTGATCGCTATAGCTCAGATGACTTTCAGTCAGCTGAGCCAAAAACTCCTTATTTTAAAAGAAAATATCTTTGCCTCAAGTAATAATAATAAAGATTAAACAGACAGCATAACAAGACAGACTTTGCCATACCTCAGCACCATCTGTTCTGAAGACTTCGTAGGTTTTCCTCATCGTGTGAATGATCCCGTCATGTGTCTGCTCAAGCTTCTTCTGAACCGTGTTTCTGTGACGGGACTACAAACAAACATCCTATAACGTTAACAGACATTTCATGAAAGAAAGTAACATTTATAAACTTATATATGTAAATTATGTATATACCATTCTGAATAAGTTTTCAATGGATTATTAGGTATTTTAAATACTGACATGATGCAACAGGTTTCAGTCAACAGGTTTACAGCTTCCAACCATATCCCTATGTTTGAACACTTAATCTGAGTTTGTTTCTGCATTGATTTTATTCAAAGGCTTGCATTTTTATTAATACTGAATATTTCAAAAGATATATGCTAATAATCAGGCTTCATTTTGTTTTTGATAATATCAGCAAAATAAAATGAGTTGTACATTTATCTGAATGCATGAATAATAGAATATGCATGAGATCTTCATATATAAGCAAAGTCCCATGGTGGGTGTAAGAAGATAAAACTAAATGATCAATGTACCTGGTCCTCATCGAATTCCATGTTCTCGTATACCTTCTTGCCATCTATTTTGACTAGCAGCAGTTCACTGATATTCTTACAGTTCGTTTTGATGTTCATGTTAGCTCCCTTGTAATCATCAACTATTGCCTGGATCTGTTATGTGAATAACTGCCATCAGTGAACTAAAATAGCATCTGAATTTTAACCATTTTTAGTGAAAACTGTCATATAATACTGCTCATTAACAGCAAAGTAACATTCTATCTGGGTTAAATATATTTGTGCAGAAAAGGGAAAACTTAATATCCCATATAAGTATATATACTCTGATTTTTTTTTTCAAAATAAGACATTTCATCAAATTAGGTGCTATGTTTGAAATCCATTATACAATGAAGTGACTGACATGGCATTTTTTAGCAAAATCAAATCACATTACTATAAGAGCCCAGGTTACAACAGGTCATGGTGCAACAGGTTTAGGTCTGACAAATCATGCAATGATATATGATGTGATCTACAGAGTCACTGAACATGCTTACCCTGCCTGCATGCATGCGACACTCTTGGATGAAGTAATCAGAAATTCCTTTTGATGCCCACGTTAACTTTGTCAATCCTGGGTGAATCTTTTTGTCCAAGAAACGTATTCTTTCACGGAACAATCCTCTCTCTTCTTGAGACAGTGCCGCTATTATCCTACAAACCATTTTAAATTTATGTTAGGCATTCCCAGCAATCTTTATATCATGGGCATATACATACATCCTTATCACACAAGATTAACAAAACTTCATTTTTTTAAACTTAAATTAAAAGACAGGTAAATTTATGACAAAACACAGCTTGACCTAAAGAAAGCTACAAAAGGTTTTTCAACAGTATTCATTTATGCTGAACCCCAGAAATAACATTCCAAGATCTAAGTCAGACTTCTGGTAGGTTATTATTTTACCTGTTATAATCCCGGACAACCAGCAGCACATGTTCTCTAGTGTTCCGCAGGTCTTCTCGTTTTGTGTAAACATCTGCTGCATAGTGTGGTATTTCAAACATCAGTCTTTCCCAGTAGTGTATTTCTTGGAACAGTTTCAAGAGATTTCTGAAATAGTTCATACATTCCTCATATACATTACCAAAATATATATATAATAAAAGGTAAGTATTAAGACACTAATTAATTCTTACCTGAGAATGAATATAAAATATAGTTGATTAGCTTAATAAATTTATCTTATAACTTGGTATGCACAGGGCAGTCATAGGCTTAAAAATAATGTCACAAAAGATAGTTTAATTTGTTGTTTTGTACCTGAAAACTGACGTTTATATATTTAAGTAAACATAAAGACTGCATGGCAAAAATGCAATTAAAAAATTAAAGTTTGAAAACTGTGACTACCTGTCGAAGTTGATGTCATTCATGCCTTGTTTCTCCGCACTGCGACACATCAGTGGCACTTCTAGTTGCTTCATTGGCTCCTGAACAGAAAATATGTTCATTTATCTCATGTAGCTGAATTTAAAGTATCCTCTGCTTATAATAATGAACAATTATTTCATAATTTTAAGTAACCCTCAAGATATCAGGCAAGAGTTCAGATGACTAATGAAAAGTACCTGTAGGAAACATACACATGGTAAATGATATAGACTAGAACAGATGATGGGTTTCTGAGAAAGACCAAAAAAGATTGACAGTGACTTGAACCAGAATAGATGGCTCTTAAAAGGAGAAAAAGATCAGCTGGATGGTCAATAAAGAAATCAGAACAGATGGATTTTAACTTAAGGGACTTGAGCAGATGGAAAGGTAACAGGGGACATGAACAAATGTATGGCATATGAAGCAGACCAGCAAGATTTGATGGTGCCTGAAAGAGACCTGAAAAGGATGGTGTCTGAAAAAGGCCAGAAAAGATGGATGGTGTCTAAAAAAGGCAAGAAAAGATGGATGGTGTCTGAAAAAGGCCAGAAAAGATGGATGGTGTCTGAAAAAGGCCAGAAAAGATCAATGGCGTCTGATGAAGGCAAGAAAAGATGGATGGTGTCTGAAGAAGGCAAGAAAAGATAGATGGGTGTCTGAAGAAGGCCAGAAAAGATGGATGGATGGTGTCTGAAAAGGCCAGAAAAGATGGATTGTGCCTGAAAAAGACCTGAAAAGAAGGATGGTTTCTGAAGAAGGCCAGAAAAGATGGATGGTGTCTGAAAAAGGCCAGAAAAGATGGATTGTGTCTAAAAAAGGCCTAAAAAGATTGATGGCGTCTAAAAAAGACCTAACAAGAAGGATGGTTTCTGAAAAAGGCCAGCAAAGATCGATGGTGTCTGAAAAAGGCATGCAAAGATGGATGGCGTCTGAAAAGGCCAGAAAAGATGGATGGTGTCTGAAGAAGGCAAGAAAAGATGAATGGTGTTTGAAGAAGGCCAGAAAAGAAGGATGGCATCTGAAAAAGGCCAGAAAAGATGGATGGTGTCTGAAGAAGGCAAGAAAAGTTGGATGGTTTCTGAAGAAGGCAAGAAAAGATGGATGGTGTCTGAAGAAGGCAAGAAAAGATGGATGGTGTCTGAAGAAGGCCAGAAAAGATAGACGGTGTCTGAAGAAGGCAAGAAAAGATGGACGGTGTCTGATGAAGGCAAGAAAAGATGGACGGTGTCTGAAGAAGGCAAGAAAAGATGGATGGTGTCTGAAGAAGGCAAGAAAAGATAGACGGTGTCTGAAGAAGGCAAGAAAAGATGGATGGTGTCTGAAGAAGGCAAGAAAAGATGGATGGTGTCTGAAGAAGGCAAGAAAAGTTGGATGGTGTCTGAAGAAGGCCAGGAAAGATGGTTGGTAACAAGAGCAAGATGTGTAAGATGAATGGTTTTGGTCGAATGGTTTGGCTTAAAATGGGTAGACAAGCTTTTTCTTGGATTGGGTCCTGTGGCCTTCGACCTTTGACCCCATAACTTCAAAATTGATAGGGTTCTTCATCTGTTGGTGGGTGAGCCATATGTGCAAGATGAAAGGTTTTAGTCAAATGGTTTGGCTTGAAATTGACCACAAGCCAATTCCAGACGGACAGACAGGCAGACAGGCGCACAAATGGAGGCGTTACTATATCCCCTGCAACTTCTTGGCAAGGGGATAATAACAGGACACCAAAACAGAGGGATATAAACTGAAGGAACCAAAGCAGATCAAGGGATCAAGAATTAAGAACAGAAGATCAGAAAAGATAGTTGGTAACTGAAAGAACCAAAACAAGACTGGTAACTGAAGGAACCACAGCAGATGGAAAGGTAACTGAAGGAGCTAGAGCACACAGAATGTATATGAGAGAACAAACAGATGGCATCTGAAGGAATGACAACAGATGTTCTCATCTGAAGAAATAAAGGATATCTGAAAAATGGATAGTGACTGGAAGTAACATGAAGGATCAGAACAGACTGATCAGAAAAAGAAATTAGAGTATACAAACTCAATTTATACAAGCAGTTACTAATGTTTTGGACCAAAAAAAAATTGTTAATATATCAAGAGATTGGGTAACCATGCAATTTTAATAAACATTTAAGACACTGTGCAGCAAAACTACATAAAAGAAGCTTGTGTAATGCATAACAAGGTGGTATTTCTACATCCTGTGATCTGGATCCACACAGTTGTTGGTTAACAAACGCAATGTGTAAAGGTGAGGCCCTTAGTGTCATGCAGTATATATAAAAATCATTCAACCAAAAAAAGTGACCCATGGGTCATGACGCTCAGTTGACTAACATTCAAAATTGGAATATATCATCTGAAAACTAAACTGAGATAACAGTGACCTTGATCTTAGATCTTCTGACATAAATGTTGACAGTTCTCTCTTGAGCAATCATTACACATATAACCCCTGAATCCTATTGATCACTGCAAAGGCGTTGTGACTGGTATCTACAGGTTGTACAGGAGAAAAATAAATTTCTGAAGAACAGGTTTGGCCAGTTTTGTTCAAATTTTGCATGCAGACTGGGATACATGTCAGCTACAATAATTTTGTTTCACTGTCACAAAAAAACCTGCAGATGTCTCTCCATAGGTCCCTTTTCCCAAAATTGAGGGAAAAATATATTTCTGTAGATTTAGCTTTAAAGATCAAGGTCACCAGTCCTGAAAGTCAAACAAACAGTTTTGAAACAAATCTGGGAATTTCATTGAAACATTTTAAATATAAAATTTGAGGAAAATATATAGTACTTCAAACGTTATGGTTGTTTACAAGAAATCCTACATTGCCACAGTGTTCACCTTGAGGATCGAGATCAAGGTCACCAATGTCAAACTCTTCTGAAATATTGGTTGAAACAATTGCTGTATAAACTTTGACAGCAAAATATGGAAATCTTCAAGCACTTAGAAGAGTCTGACATTCACAGCATTCAAAAGCATGTTTTTGCTGTGCCACTTGCAGAATGTTACACTGACCTGGTTCTGAGTTTCCTAGGAGATTTTCAAAAGACCTCCTGTGATTTGGGGTTACAGGTGTCTAGGTCAAATGGTTATGAGTTGTGCCTGCACAGGACGGACGACGTACAAAGACCCATCACTACAGCTTAGCATAACTAAAAGTCAGCTGAGCTAAAACTGCTTAAAAGAGGCCTGATGGCTTACAACATGAGCACATGGCACACTGCTTAGGATCAACCAACATAAAGTATATCCAATCATACATTCCTTCAACCAAGGTGCTGATCAAACATTTGTGAATGCTGCTTAAAAAATAGACTTAGTTTTGTTTAAAACTATTTGCACTAAGAGGAGCTGAATTTATGCCCTGAACAATTTTTTTTTTATATGCTTATTAACTAATGATTTCATTACCATGCTTAATAAAATACATGCTTCTAGTGCCACACATTGTAGATAATGTCTTGCTTGATCACACCCCATGCTAGATCTCCAGATAGTATAAGACATTAACCATGCTACCAACCCTTTCAGTTTCAATTTCTTCTTCAAGTTCAATTAGCAGGTTCCAATCACTGAAGTTCTTTTGTTTCAAGCAAGCATATAACCATCATTAATATAAAGTCTGCCTAATGTTTTTATGTCCATATAATTCAATTAAGTCTGCAAGCTGTCAAAATTACAAGTGCCATAAAAATGTTGTTTTCTGGTCAAATATGTAAAAAGTAAAATGAGGACATAAAACAAATGGGAAATTTACATGCTACTTCATACTGACTTTGACTCCATTTTCAAAATACTGTAGAACTGCTGCTCAAGTTATTTTCCCAAAAATACATACAAAGGTATATTAAAGGGAAAAGCTCATGAATACTAATTTATTGTATGGAGATGTAAACAGCTGGGTCCTTTATTTTGTTTTATGTCAAGGATTATCTGTACTAGTGAACAATTCAAAATTAAATAACATTATGAAAGTGAGTTTATGATATGATAGAGGCAAAGGCAGGCATAAATACATCTGGCCTGTCAACACCATTCTTGTATACACATATAATATATGGGCATATCAACTGCTGTACAAAAAAGCTTGAATGATAAATAATTAATATGAACAAACTGTGGTCTGCTAGAATATATCTCTGCCCTGAACATGTCATCTACAAATTTAATATTCACTAATCACTGATTGAAGAAAATAATTATTTTTGCTAATAACAACATATAACAGGATTATGTAAATGATGATGGAAGATAGCATATGATAGGAATGAGAGCTCACCCTGTCCACTGTCTGTGTCCATTCGCTGAATGTCTTTCTTGTGTACTCATCCAGGGCCTGACAGAGCTGCTGATACTGTGTCCTGGCTTCTTCACCGGAACCAATGTGTGGTAGGAAGTGTGCCCTGTCCAAGATCTGTCAAAATCAATACAAAACAATGTGTGGTAGGAAGTGTTCCCTGTCCAAGACCTGTCAAAATCAATAAAAAACAATGTGTGGTAGGAAGTGTTCCCTGTCCAAGATCTGTCAAAATCAATACAAAACAATGTGTGGTAGGAAGTGTTCCCTGTCCAAGACCTGTCAAAATCAATACAAAACAATGTGTGGTAGGAAGTGTTCCCTGTCCAAGACCTGTCAAAATCAATACAAAACAATGTGTGGTAGGAAGTGTTCCCTGTCCAAGATCTGTCAAAATCAATACAAAACAATGTGTGGTAGGAAGTGTGCCCTGTCCAAGATCTGTCAAAATTAATACAAAACAATGTGTGGTAGGAAGTGTGCCCTGTCCAAGACCTGTCAAAATCAATACAAAACAATGTGTGGTAGGAAGTGTGCCCTGTCCAAGACCTGTCAAAATCAATACAAAACAATGTGTGGTAGGAAGTGTGCCCTGTCCAAGACCTGTCAAAATCAATACAAAACAATGTGTGGTAGGAAGTGTTCCCTGTCCAAGACCTGTCAAAATCAATACAAAACAATGTGTGGTAGGAAGTGTTCCCTGTCCAAGACCTGTCAAAATCAATACAAAACAATGTGTGGTAGGAAGTGTTTCCTGTCCAAGATCATTCAAAATCAATACAAAACAATGTGTGGTAGGAAGTGTTCCCTGTCCAAGATCTGTCAAAATCAATACAAAACAATGTGTGGTAGGAAGTGTTCCCTGTCCAAGATCTGTCAAAATCAATACAAAACAATGTGTGGTAGGAAGTGTTCCCTGTCCAAGATCATTCAAAATCAGAACAAAACAATGTGTGGTAGGAAGTGTTCCCTGTCCAAGATCATTCAAAATCAATACAAAACAATGTGTGGTAGAAAGTGTTCCCTGTCCAAGATCATTCAAAATCAGTACAAAACAATGTGTGGTAGGAAGTGTTCCCTGTCCAAGATCATTCAAAATCAGTACAAAACAATGTGTGGTAGGAAGTGTTCCCTGTCCAAGATCATTCAAAATCAGTACAAAACAATGTGTGGTAGGAAGTGTTCCCTGTCCAAGATCATTCAAAATCAGTACAAAACAATGTGTGGTAGGAAGTGTTCCCTGTCCAAGATCATTCAAAATCAGTACAAAACAATGTGTGGTAGGAAGTGTTCCCTGTCCAAGATCATTCAAAATCAGTACAAAACAATGTGTGGTAGGAAGTGTTCCCTGTCCAAGATCATTCAAAATCAGTACAAAACAATGTGTGGTAGGAAGTGTTCCCTGTCCAAGATCATTCAAAATCAGTACAAAACAATGTGTGGTAGGAAGTGTTCCCTGTCCAAGATCATTCAAAATCAGTACAAAACAATGTGTGGTAGGAAGTGTTCCCTGTCCAAGATCATTCAAAATCAGTACAAAACAATGTGTGGTAGGAAGTGTTCCCTGTCCAAGATCATTCAAAATCAGTACAAAACAATGTGTGGTAGGAAGTGTTCCCTGTCCAAGATCATTCAAAATCAGTACAAAACAATGTGTGGTAGGAAGTGTTCCCTGTCCAAGATCATTCAAAATCAGTACAAAACAATGTGTGGTAGGAAGTGTTCCCTGTCCAAGATCATTCAAAATCAGTACAAAACAATGTGTGGTAGGAAGTGTTCCCTGTCCAAGATCATTCAAAATCAGTACAAAACAATGTGTGGTAGGAAGTGTTCCCTGTCCAAGATCATTCAAAATCAATACAAAACAATGTGTGGTAGGAAGTGTTCCCTGTCCAAGATCATTCAAAATCAGTACAAAACAATGTGTGGTAGGAAGTGTTCCCTGTCCAAGATCATTCAAAATCAGTACAAAACAATGTGTGGTAGGAAGTGTTCCCTGTCCAAGATCATTCAAAATCAGTACAAAACAATGTGTGGTAGGAAGTGTTCCCTGTCCAAGATCATTCAAAATCAGTACAAAACAATGTGTGGTAGGAAGTGTTCCCTGTCCAAGATCATTCAAAATCAATACAAAACAATGTGTGGTAGGAAGTGTTCCCTGTCCAAGATCATTCAAAATCAGTACAAAACAATGTGTGGTAGGAAGTGTTCCCTGTCCAAGATCATTCAAAATCAGTACAAAACAATGTGTGGTAGGAAGTGTTCCCTGTCCAAGATCATTCAAAATCAGTACAAAACAATGTGTGGTAGGAAGTGTTCCCTGTCCAAGATCATTCAAAATCAGTACAAAACAATGTGTGGTAGGAAGTGTTCCCTGTCCAAGATCATTCAAAATCAGTACAAAACAATGTGTGGTAGGAAGTGTTCCCTGTCCAAGATCATTCAAAATCAATACAAAACAATGTGTGGTAGGAAGTGTTCCCTGTCCAAGATCATTCAAAATCAGTACAAAACAATGTGTGGTAGGAAGTGTTCCCTGTCCAAGATCATTCAAAATCAGTACAAAACAATGTGTGGTAGGAAGTGTTCCCTGTCCAAGATCATTCAAAATCAGTACAAAACAATGTGTGGTAGGAAGTGTTCCCTGTCCAAGATCATTCAAAATCAGTACAAACACTGAAGGTCATAGCAGGGACAGCAATGCTACAGGATTTGCCATTTTAAATCACCTCAAATGTAATTTTCATTCATGAATACTACCCACTGATTTACAAAACTCAAATACTGTCATTTTTATTCCAATGAAGGGCAGAGGAAAACTAGAACATGCTTATGTATCATGGAATGTAAGAGGATGTTGGAGGAACCTTTTTAGTGTCTTATATAAGAATAACCAGGGAATTTGGACAGCATACAAGTTCATGATCTTGCTCTGCATATATAAGATTGCCAACAATCCTCCTTTGCTGGTTTTCTTAGTATGTTACTGTAATGATGTAGCAGCCACTCAGTGAATGTCAGCAACATTTGTATTTTTCATCACAATCTTACATCTGACATCCTCTGTACATCCCCTCCCTCTCCCCCAAGTAAACAAATTCTTTTTTTTCACAAATTTATGACTATCACTGTAAAATGTTGCTCTTAACATTTATGATGACCTGATTTATAGCCTTTTTATTTGAACCCTCATCCCCTTACCATCATAGACCTCTCAATCCTCTTCTTCAGCATCCTCGCCCAGTGAGCTTGGCCAGCAAACTTTGGATGATTTGGTGGAAGTGGAACATTTTTCTGTGTGAGCTCTTTTTTGACAGCATTCAGTTCATCATTGAACATTCCAAACACATCTACCGTCTTCTTGTCTATTGTCCTTCTGATGGCCTGGAAGTGTAATAGACAGTCTCAGCATTATGGGCCATTTGTATCCATTGGCTCTTCATTACATTGATTACATTGTTACACATACTCCAGAAAGCCATGTTCAATATGTTAAAATAAATACAATTGTAATGACACGATGAGTATGACATTACCTACACTTTTTGTTCATAATGTACAATACTGATTTGTTTTATGGCACTATACAATAACCTGGAAAGTACACAGAAGCTATGAAAAAAAGTATATTACCTCCCGTGTGGCGAGATGCATGTACACGTCGAGGACTTCTACTCCTTGCTCCACTGTGGTAACGGTGTCAAACGCAGACGTGATGACATTCTGCATCATGACCTCTAGGTCCTTCATCCCTGCACGGAATCTGCAGTGTAAACACTAAGTAAACACAATCTGCAGTGTAAACACTAAATAAACACAATCTGCTGTGTAAACACTAAATAAACACAATCTGCAGTGTAAACACTAAGTAAACACAATCTGCAGTGTAAACACTAAGTAAACACAATCTGCAGTGTAAACACTAAATAAACACAATCTGCAGTGTAAACACTAAATAAACACAATCTGCAGTGTAAACACTAAGTAAACACAATCTGCAGTGTAAACACTAAGTAAACACAATCTGCAGTGTAAACACTAAGTAAACACAATCTGCAGTGTAAACACTAAATAAACACAATCTGCAGTGTAAACACTAAATAAACACAATCTGCAGTGTAAACACTAAGTAAACACAATCTGCAGTGTAAACACTAAGTAAACACAATCTGCTGTGTAAACACTATGTAAACACAATCTGCAGTGTAAACACTAAGTAAACACAATCTGCTGGGTAAACACTAAGTAAACACAATCTGCAGTGTAAACACTAAGTAAACACAATCTGCTGTGTAAACACTAAGTAAACACAATCTGCAGTGTTAACACTAAGTAAACACAATCTGCAGTATAAACACTAAGTTAACACAATCTGCAGTGTCAACACTAAGTAAACACAATGTCTGGTATTAAATTTTTGTACTAGAAAACACAGGAGCTCACTGACAGATTCTTCCATACAAGACCTTCACAAGTGGTAACAGTCAGCTGCTCACTGCCAATATCAGCATTTCTCAACAATGCAGTCCACTGATATTTTATCTGACATATATCTCCAACATACCCATTAATTTATGGTTCTTTATGATGAACAAGGGATGAATTAATCCCTTGATAAGGGATAAAAAATGACAGTCAGGTGAGCTAAAATTTAAAAAAAATTAAACAGTCATTACAGGTTGTAGGAATTTAAAGTGACAAGAAACAAACCCTTCTCAGGTGGGTATATCTACCTTGCCTGAATGAACAGGTCTTACTGCTAAGGATAAGATATTGGTCATAAGTCTTTATGGATGGGAGGTGCTGATTACATGCTGACAAACTGGCTCAGCAGAGATCACCTATAATACAACCAATCCTTCATTGTTAAGTAAAACTACCAAAAACCATTAATAAACTTTAAAGATCAAAACCATACGTTGTGATGTAGTAAGTCACCTGTTGTAGTCGTCATGCCATGAGGTGGCTTTTACATCAAGAATAGTTTTCTTGACGTCTCGCAAGATGTTGAGATTCTTCAAAAACACAGCCTCAATCTCCATTAAGCTGCGGGTGATTTCTGGGCCTCGCTGACCAGAGAAATGAGGCATCTCTGTCTTGTTTCCATCTTCCATACGAGCAAAGTGGATTTGGCACTCACATACCTGTAGGGAAGAGGCAGGAAAATAAAATCTCTGGATGAGCTACAGCAATTTATTCTAAGAACAGACTGTGTTATTTGTAGCTTACAAATCTTTGATATTCAAATATATATAACCATTATTAGATACATTCTTCTGAAGATACAAGAAATGGAGTAAATAAGTGACCAATTGGTCATGATGCTCAGCTGACTGGGAAGACATTCACAAAAGGATTTTATCATCTGAATGCCAAATTTTGTAGGTGGTATTCCTATTCAACTGTAGCAATTAGTTTTCTTCAAAATCAGCAAGAAGGAAAAGTTTCATGATAATATGTCCAGCTATTCCCATGAAATCTTGCCTTTTTGTATGCAGTCAGCTGAGCTAAAAATGACAATGCACATTTTTAAAGGACATCCCTGGATGTCAAGACAGAAGATTCTAGGTCCAACAGTAAAGTTTTGTACCCTCTCTGACTGTCTGGTTGGTTAAAATGTTTTTGCCAGAATTATAGGACACCATGACCTAATTTCAGGTTTCTATATAGATTTACTAAGGACCTACCTGAATTTCAAGTATGAAGATTCTAGGCCTAGCAGATACATCTTGTGCCCAGTCTGACTGACTAGGTGCTCAAAATTATGTTTTTAGCCTGTAGTTCATAAAACATGGGACCCATGGGTCACGGCGCTCAGCTGTTATATATGATAAAAAAATATGATTTGGAAATGAGGCACATGCTGGTTTTGTGTGGTAATAAATAAAAGCTTTATTATGAGTTGTTGGTGTTAAGCTTATGTATGATTTTGATAGTATATTTGGAGACAGGGAAGAGGATTGATTTCATTTATTTTATTAACAAATGGAGTACTACTGTCACACAGATTTTGACTTGGCCATATAACTTATAAGCAGCACAAATAATATAAAAGTTTAACTATTTATTAAAATTTATAACAAATATTGTGCCAAATATAATTTTATTAAAAATAATAAGAGAATCATGATTTTTTTAAAATAAAATGTAACTGAAATGATCATTAAAATAATATTATAGAATATATTCATGAATGCATTCATGAATACATTTTGAAAGTATTTGCACTGGTATTCAAATACTTTCATTTTTACCTGAATTCCAATTCTTATGCAAGAAATTTTATAATGATTCATATTTGTATATATACATTATATATATATTTGCAAAGTATTTGCACCATGTCTAGTATTTATTCAGTTTTAGCCAAACAATGATGTTCAAAATACAAATACATTTGCAAAGTATTTGCACCATGTCTGGTATTTATTCAGTTTAAGCCAAACAATGATGTTGAGAATCCGGAATAGACAAAATTCACAAATTTAAATGATGATCATAAGTACCTGGTTTTATGGCTTATATTCACTTTGGACTACTTTCACATCAATCTACACACTAGACACATTAGGAATCTAGATCAATATTATCAACTGCATCTTTGTCTGTCATTAATTTCCTTCATATGATCCCTAACGATAAGTAATGAATAATATAATTTATTTTTGTTATCATTAAAAAATTGAACTGAAAAATACCATAGGTGACTGCATGTTGTTATTTGGAATACTTCCATACAAGATTCTTACATCACCAGTTACTGCAAGTTAATTTCCTGTTACTCATCAACTAACAAATTCCTTTTCTATTAATTTTCTTTAATTTGTTATTAAAAACCAATAAAAATTTATTAATTTATAGTTTCTTGTTATGTTGTTGGTCAAAACAACTACTAGATAAGTCTGGTTGGACACCTGGATCAACTGTGGCTGGCCATAAGCTGCCTGGCTGCCCCAGTGTATGCCTCCCTCAAGCGTGCATAATTTGCTGAAAGGTCAATAAGGTCAACATAAAGGTGACTGAAAGGGGCTTGAGAGAGCTTGGTTCTGACATGGTCTCATAAAAACATTAATAAAAGCTACAATTTTTGGCCATTTTCTTTCAGCTTTCTAAACTAAAAAGCTGAAATCCTTATGTATGCATGATATGAAAATTATATCAACAGTGCTCACAGGAAACAAACGTGCCATGGTCAAAGTTGGGTAAAATTTAAGGTACTAATTTTATATTTATACTAATAACTTATAAAATTTGAAAAATTCAGAACTAATTTTGGGTATTCAATTGAATCTTGATTAAATAATGTTACATCCCTGACAAAAAATCTCTAGCTTCAGCAATCCTCTTGTTAAGGGAGTAAATATATTTCTTGATTTTTTACAAAGTGCATTATGTTTGGGCCCATAACTTATTACGCAATACTGACATCATTTTTGGCATGTGCAGAGCGAATGTACAGAAAAATATGTATATTATATATGATCAAAGTCAGATCAGTGGTTTTGATATCAGGCAGTCTTGTGTAACAATGGGTTTTTAATGGAAAAATGAAGTTTTTCATTAATATCTAAAAGGAATTAAGTCCTAGTGACCAAATTCTTGGCATGGTAGGGGATTTTGGAGACATCTAACTGTATGCCAAATTTTGGGGACTGAGAGCTGAAGCTGGGGAGCTGAGCTATAGCAAACTGCATAACACTAGCTTGATGTACAGAATATGTGACACGGTGCTTGAAAACTTGAATAAAATCTACATTTTTTTATCAACTGGTTTCAAATTTTTGGTTTTAACAGATGAAATGCTAACAAAAACATGCTGTGAAAATTAAATCCACAGCAGTTACAGGAAAAAAACGTGCCATGGTCAAAGTTGGGCAAAATTTAAGGTACCAATTTTTAATTTTTGCTAATATTTAAAAAAAATTTAAAAGATTTTGATCTGATTTTGGGTATACAATTTAATTTTTATTAATTTAAGTTAGATTACTTGAAAAAAAGTCCTTAGCTTTAACATGTTTTGTGTTAAGAGATCAAATATCTTTCCTGATTTTTTACAAAATGCATTATCTTTTGGCATATAACTTTTTTAAATCATATAATACAGACCTAATTTCTGGCATGTACATAGGATCTATATAGATGATTATTTATGGTAAATATGAGGAAAAACAGATGAGTGGTTTTGATATTAGGCAGTCCTGAAGTGTGAAAATATGTTTTTAATAAAAAATTGAGGTTTTTTCTTAATTTCTCAAAGGAACGAAGTCGCAAAGACCCAGTTTTCGGCTTGGTAGGAGATCTTGGGGACATCTAACATTATGCCGAATTTTGGATTCCTAGGTCTTACAGTTTCAAAACGTGCCAGTTTAACGGACGGACGGACAGACGGACTGACAGCCGACGGACAAAGGACCATGACTATAGGTCATCAAGACCTAATTTCAGGTTTCCAAAGAACTAGGAACTCCCTGGATGTTCAGTTAGAAGTTTCTAGGTCTAATGGTTACAATTTGTGCCCTGCTTCATCTGAAGGTCTCACAAAAAAGAGAGAAAAATACGTAAAAAATTGAAAACTACAGGCGGCACCAACAGTCTTCAGGAAAGCCAAACACTCCATGATCAATATGCATGGAAAAATCATGGAAATCAATGCATTTTTTATTCAGATACTGGAGCTTTTGTATAAAAATGTTTCATTTTACTCCTGGGTACTTTCAAGCCCCATAACTTAAAGAGGATATGGGACACAGTGACTTAGTTTCATGATTCCAAGACAAATTTCTTATGGTCCTCCAAGGGTGTTATGTCAGAAGATTGTAGACCTAGCGGATACAATTAGTGCCCCATCATGATTATTTTTTAAGCCTGTAGTTCGCAAATTATATGTCACCATGAATTAATTTCAGGTTTCCAAGGAGATTGGCCACGGAGCTCCCTAAATGTACAGTAAGAAGTTTCTAGGTCTAACAGTTACAATTTTAACCTTGTTTACGGATGGACTGTTTCATCTGACAGTCTCAAAAATAGAGAGAAAAAATGTGTAAAAATAGAAAAAATAAAGGTGGCACCATCAGTCTTCAGGAAATGATGAAACACTATTTGATTAATATGTATAGAAAGAATCATGGCAATCAACGCATTAGTAAATAAGTCACTGGAGCTTTTGTATCAAATTTTTCATTATTCTGGGGGTATTTTCAAGCCCCATTACTCAAAGGATAAAGGTCACAGTGACCTTATTTTAGGATCCCAAAGAGATTTTTCATGGACCACTATTGGTGTTCAATCTAGGAAGTTTCTAGGTCCAGGGGTTACGATTTGTGCCCTGTTAACTGACAAACTGATGGACAGACAGAGGGACAGCGGACAAAGGGTGATAGCTATGGCTCCGATGACTTAAGTCAGCTGAGCTTAACAGCATAAGCAATAAATTTATCCTAAAATATGACAGTAAAACAATCAAACCTCAAGGAGATCTCTGCAGCGTTGAACAAATGCATCTATCTGAGCAAATATGCTGCTTTTGTCCAACACCCAGCCAACAGCGGAAAACTTGTGGTGAAGCTTCTGTGTCTGGAAATCAAACAAAATACATTTATAACAATATGAATGTTCAGTTGATATCAAACAATGGTACAGGATCACTTGATATTACTTCAGTTCTATTTGACACGTTTGAATAAAACATCTGTTGTTAAACCAATCAATGAATCACTATGTTGTCCAATTATCCTCAGAATTTTTGTCATTTCCAACAGTAGGAATGCAAAGTGAATTCCAAATGTCACCTTGTCATAAATCTGTTTCCACTGCTCACAGCATTCAATGCATTCATTCAGTGTTTTCATGCTGGACTGAACATAACCATCAAATATACGATCCAGGTCTATCTCCCTGCAGCAGCGACGGATGATTTCATTGCTCAGCTGCAGAAAACACAAAAAATTCTCTATAAATCAGGTTCAGATGTATCAGCAGGAACAACACAATACACAGAGAGAGAAACATTAATTTACATGAAATCACTTCATATTTATAAAGACATTATAATCAATAAATTGTTTCCTATATTAATGTCCTCATACTTTTTTACAATAGAAGTAAAAAGAATAAATTTTTTTTTAAAGCACACTATTTAATAAAGCAAAAAAAAAACTGCTTAATTTTAAGGCAAAATTTATCACTAATTAAAAAAGGGAACTTTATTGATCATCATATTTTCAAAATTTATATTTTTAGACACAGCAACTCCCCTAAGATGTTATGATTAACACTGAAGATTCCATGGAAATGACATCAAGAATATGTACAGACTTTTCTGCTCATTAACTATCATTTTTGGGACAACTTTTTCATTATTTTGAGTTCATTATTTTGAGCTAGTTCTGAGACTGACCTTCCTGAGAATCCCTGTGAGCCTCTCTCTGGTCTTGTAGAACTCTGAGTTGACCCAGATCATGCGGATCAGGTTGAGGATTTTAGGCAGCATTGGAGCGATATCCCGTGGATGAGCATCAGCCAAATCCACACACGGGTCTTTTAATACTTGTAGAAACTTAAGGTTACTCTGTGCTTGATGAGACCCTTCCTACAAGCAATAAGGCACACATTTTCTTCCACTGCTTGACAAGAATAGGCCCAAAATGTTCTCTTTCTCACATTTAACTGGTTTATTCTAACCAAATAAAATTCACTCTGAAAACTGCAGGGAAATTTGAAACTACTGCCTTGTTAACTACTGCCTTTTTATATTACAATGGCAGCTGGTGCATAATGTAAACTAGGAAAATCTGACATCAGTGAGGCCACAGTGTTTGCTGGTTTATGGAACTATACAATCATGCATACAACAATGTGTACATTTGCTGTGTTCTTGTAACAATTCATTTTATAATTTGAAAAATCTGTTACATTTTTATGAACAATTTAACAATGACAATCACAAGTACTTGGTTACATGTTAGGAGGAGGAAAAGGGGAATAAAGCCAACCTTAATTTGTCCCGACAGTTTCATGAATGGTGACACGTAGGATGACTTTGCCATGGTTAAGATCTCGGAGATCTTCTTGACACCTGGTTTGTCCAGCTGCTCACTGATCCCCGACAGATCAGCACACCTATTCTTCCAGAATTCTATCTCCTCCAGGGGGCCAGCATTTTCTGAGGTTTGCAGTGCATCCTGGGCACTTAAAACTTCCTTAATCTGTCGTGTCCAGTGTATCATGGCAGCTGTGAGAGATAAATATCTTGTCTGTATGTTGAGTTTTGTTAAAAGCTTGCAGATTTAGACCGCAGAAAATTCAGTTTCATTAAAATAAAATGTATGGATATATATATATATATATATATCTATATGATTATCTGTTCATAGTGACGCTTGTGCACATCACCTAATATAGATAGACCAGCATACCTACGAACAATAAAGGAACAATAAAGGGAAAGAGTCCAAGTACAAAGACCAGAATGGACTGGGTCATTTGATATCTGGGAAGTTACCGGTTGGACTAGTGCTATAAATAATATATAATAACTTAATGCCAGGGATCTGATGACAGTTGGCCAGCAGAACTGACTTTTCGCTATTTTATCTTCTGAGGAGTAAAAGATAATGTTACGCATAGTGATGAAGCTACTTTACTTACTTTCCAGCCTTTGTACCAGCTCTTTATTCCTTGATGCTCTCTCAGAGTCCATCTTTAAGCCTTCGCTGGGGATGTACAGCACAGTCTTGCCCTCCATCTTCCACCGTGTGTCTGTCAAGCTGGCCAGGAACTTGTGAAGCTGTGCTGAGAAATCATTCTTAATACCTGTCAGTGGTTAAGGAAACGGTCATCTCCTTCACTTACACTAAAATTCTGGACTAAAAATCATTCCTGATATATTAGTAGATATGGTATTAAATTACTTACTGTAATTCTGCTTTTCTAAATTAAAAAGAACACTGGTATTTTGATGAATCCTGCATGTGAATATTCTCCTAATCTTGTTATCTCAATCCTGTGACAAGAATGATGTCATGGCAATGATGCAACAAGAATGAAACATCTAAATTAAAAAAAATATATAGCTTTATCATATTGTGGTAAAGAAAATTGTAACATGAAGGTAGAGAAAGTTGTTATTACTGAAAGGAAGCTTGTATCCCTGATGAAAATGAAACATTTAGAAATAAAGCTTGCTGACCTGGAACAAAAGCCTGCCAAGTCAAGAAAAGGAAGAGCAAACACATCAAACTAAACTATCAGGTAAAGGCCTTTCATAACTATTTTAATAATATTAAATTCAGAATTTTAAACATAACTACGCAGTGAAGTTTTAGCTTACAGCAGGGTTTAATGGTTAAGTTAAGACCAACCTTTTCATACCCCAAACAATTCTATCCTCTGGAAGCAAAAACAGTAATTGTAAATGTGTATTACTTTGTTTTAATCACAAGATCCATTTGAACCATAAAGGATACTGTCTGGCCATGATGTATTTTCAAAGAAGATGGGAGCGTAAATCCCTGTCATAAGTCTCAGCAGACTTTCAATATGGCCGCCTGCAACTGTGCCGTATTGAACCAACAGCATGAAGTTTTCTGCTGTGATAGGTCCAGTGTTTTCTCCCTTGATGAAGTATGTTAATTCGTCTACAGGAAAGTTAGGGATGGCATGCTCTACCATCAGTCCATTGATGGTCTCTATGTAGGCCACCAGAAACCGCTGGGAACCATCTACAAAACTATTGATAGCTTCCTCATGGTCTTCAGTCCACATTTCATCATTCACCTTGCTCAGGGCAACTCGCTCTTTAATCATTAGTTTCTGAAAAATAAATATGTCTACACTCAGCAGCTTATCTTAAAACACTGATGATGTAACATTTGTATTCAATTTCATAAATCAAAATAATATTAAAAATAGCAGCAATTTAACCATCTCCAGGTCCAGGAGCTACATTTGGCCTTGGCTGTTGTTTTTAATTTTTATTTCCATTTTCTCTCATTTTAATTTTGATCTAGGTGTTAATATTGTAAAGTATTGCCTTTCTGTTTTATTTGGGTTTGTGGTCAAGCTTATTTGAAATATTAAATGTGTGATATTTATAATTCCCATAACCCTCATCTTTTAGAATATGCAAAAGCAAGTGGTCCATGCATCATGGTGGGAGCTGAACTATGATTATTATATATGTAATTATTATATTCATGTCATATTTACCACATCAGCGGGCTTCACTGCTTCCATTGCTGTGACTGTTTTATCCCCCACATCTTGGCTCACATTTGAAGTCACCTCATCATCAACATTTTCTGAAAACAAAAGATTAGTAAATCTCATGTTTATTATTCACAGGACAGAACCACTTTACAGTCCTTACTCCATTCAAGTAGTCATCTCCTCATTTCTGTAATGATTTTAGTTGAAGTAATTTCAGAAAAAGCTTAAGATCAACCAAGCAAAATTAAAAATCATGGCAAGTAAAAGGCAGTAAATTAATAATGTTGGGATATACGTTATTTCATTTTATTTAAAAGTTAAGTTTCCTATTTGGAAGTTTCAGTGTGTGTAGAACGATCGTTTTGGATG
The DNA here is from genome assembly GCA_026874595.1 of Sipunculus nudus. Classification (NCBI taxonomy): domain Eukaryota; kingdom Metazoa; phylum Annelida; class Sipuncula; order Golfingiida; family Sipunculidae; genus Sipunculus; species Sipunculus nudus. The sequence goes on along the minus strand of CM049314.1, from coordinate 46,697,179 downwards.
TAGGGGGAACCGGAAGTGGGGGGAGGAACTGGAAGTGAGGGGTGGAGAGAGAGAGTTTGGCTGATGATAGGCTGCTAGGTTTAGTTTGAGAGAATGCACTGTTTTGTTTTGTCTTGTTGTGTCTGTGAACACTGAATCAAGGCTGTGATGTCCGTTGTTTGCTAACTGAGTAACCAGGGTACAGTTTAACTGTGAGGATTACTGTGAATGAACTCTCTTGGACTGGAATTGAGTCACATGGAACGCTGACAGCAGCAGTTGTGCCTTGGTATTTCAATATTTGTGCTTTGTAAATTGGGTGCAGAATACAGGACTGTTTCTCTTGTGTTGGATATTATCTGGAACTTACTGGAACCTGGACCAACCTGTACTTTATTGTCAAGTGCACATGATTATTGTTTTGCTTTTGGCTGGATACGGATGGATGTGAAAATGTATCGCCGAGCAGGCGCGTGTTTACTTTCTGAATATATTATTATAATTTATCAAGGACTTGTTGTGTTCATTTTCTCTGGCATAACAAACTCATTTACATAATTCACCATGTACGTGTTCTACAATAACTTGAATGCTTTTTATCAAAAGTAAATTTAACTCTGAGAAGACAGTTCATATTTTGTGATAACTGCGTCACTCACTACAACAAGTCAGCCTCAACAATGTATGATGTAATTATAAACTACGCTTAGAATATCTATTTCTGCATCTGTTTATGAAACATATTTACTGTATGCAAGCAAAATTTTCATGTTTTACACTGGACAGTCTGGAGTCACAGGACGTGGGCATACTGGGTGTCTGATGTAAGTTACTGCAGTACTAACCTGTCACCTGCCCCTGAGCCTCCTCATCAGGTTGTTCCACGTCACCATTCATTTTAGGGACAGAATCCCCCGGGGAGTCACTGTTTGGTTGCTGATTGTCTGCCATGGCACCTTTCAAGTATCCTAAAAGTGTAATCAGCAAGATACACATAATCTATGAAGGGACCACCACTGATTTCCTAGGGTTTTAAAGTAAATACTGTCAATACTGTCATTTATTTCAACAATTTATTTTCAACTTTTGCTGTATAAATATATATAAACATATTTATTTTTTTTAATTTTACATGGGTTGTACAAATAGTTATTATAACTAATCAAGGCACTCTTCATTGCTCAGTTGATGGTGTTCTTATCTTATACTTATGCAACCATGTAAGATGAATGCAAGGAGGTTTCTGCTGTTTCAGCAAAATAGTAATGTGACCGCAAACCCCTGACTTATGATTTTTGCAAGCTAAAAGACAGAAATGTTACAAAGGTATGATGGAGGAAATTCATCAATAAAACAGCTCCATCTTTCAAACCTTGTTTCCCTCAATCTAGAGTGTATTCAAATTTATGATATGCAGTTTTTCTTAACTTACATGAGATCAAACTATGAATTATAAGGCCACACAGAAACATCAGATTTATTTCTTAAATGTGACACAAGCTGTCCTTTTTGATGCCTTTGAATAAATATGTTATCAGAACATATAGACACGTCTATTTAGTGTCGGTCACATTATAGTTCTTGTAAGTATTGATCAACATTTGTCCTTTGTTGTTATCAGTAATTAATATTAATAAATTAGTATGCAGAATGCATAAAAACACAACAGGAGAAAATTAAATGGGGCCACACCCCAATCCCTGTTGGATTGAGTATGACATGAGCATAGTTTGTGTGCAAGAAAACCTTACACTGCGAGCAATAAACAGTGATGGATACGTCAAGTTTTGCTGAGGCGACATGAAATGTCTGAGTGTAAGCATGCATGAAGTACACGTGTTAAAGGGCCCTAATCATTTACCAGGTTTGTCAAATCCACAAAAAAGTATGGTGTAATCTCCTAGTATCCGCCAATATTTTGTTCTAAAACCCTGTACTTACTCCTGATCATACATGGAAATAAAATTACACCGGGTGCAATCAGTTATCAAAAACAAAAATAGCACACATATGCCATCTGGTTACCATATCGTACATCTTTATAAATAATTTTCTTCTAACCGGTGTACCTTCTATGATTATTCCTTCATGTTTCTTTTTGTTTGCAAGTTGTCTCACACGCGCAAGATCATGGGCCTCTGATCATGCAGTGTTGCTATATTATATATATAGTGAACAACACATGGATTGTGTAAAATCCATACAACTGAAAAAGGTTAACTGGGGACAACAAATCTATGTGCCAGGATGGTCTAGCTGGGAAACTTCGCATTCAGCGAAAATAAACAAATATCATGACATAATACTTAATAATCACAATTTCATTATATCAAATGATTATGTACCTTTTGTTTTAGGAAAGTATGTGTTTTCACTCCTAATTTAGTTTTAATTAAATGGCTAGCCCATAATGGCTATTAATCAAATAAATATAAAATTAAAATAGCATCTGATATGGGGATGCAAACCCTGCACAAAAGAGTGTGATATGGAATTTAAATTAAACCTGTATGTTATTCCTTGGAACCTTTTATTTTAAGTGAATATTTTGAAACGCCCTGGACATTGTTGTATTGCTGTTCTTGACTATAAACATAAACAACAACCATGCCCCCCCCCCCAATGACGTACGCTGGTATATGGACACCTATCAGGGAAGTGCCTTGTGGCGTGACTTCATTGTCATCTATGACATAATCGATCAAGCTCGACAGATGGTCGTATTTATGGTCACATTCAACAAGTGCAACTGTGCAAGTAGTAAAGTGTGCAATGATCGAAAACCAATACAATACTCATTCTGGGGTTATTTCTGCTTGGATTTGCACCAAAATTGAACTTCGTTGACAATTCACAATACCTTTACCAACCTTTAACGGCTATACATGATAAATTTTAATAAGATCCGTTATTCCGTCTCCAGATATCGTCCGGACACACACATACAGAAACGAGTGAAAAAATAACCCTCGCTTCGCGCAGGGTTTCACATAGTCTGGACCCATCTTAGCCAGAATGAAATGTTGGTCGGATTCTTTCATCGAGCCCGGGTTTCCCGGAGCCGAACAATTTCACGCTGACAGAGCCTGCAAATATCTGCCCTATAATGTCATAGAATGTATAACTTGTTCGATTAATCTACATGATATTTAACTGCATGCCTTTAAGTTTAATTTTACCTTTAACATTTGTCCTGTGAATAACTCCAGACAAGCAGCACCGCTGGGTAAATCGAAGTACGGTTGGTGATAATTCCAGCAGGTGCTGGAGACATAGGAGGCATCAAAGTTTACCTTAGCGACGCAGTCACGCTTTATCTCGCGAGAGTAGCACAATATAGACTTGTAACTATCATTTATGAAGGTTTATATTTAGACTGGTACCCGCTATTTTTCCCATTGCTTTCGCCCTAGATGGCCTAACGGTCTGCAATATAATTTTGAACACTTGTCATACTCTTTAGTCTTATTTTTAAAGTAAAAAAATCCCAGTAAACGCTGTACACAGCGTGTGTCTGTAAGAGACTAAGTTGCGTATTACCTGTTCTTACGTTGGGACAGGTCCGGGAGGTCCGGGACGGACTTTACGTGGGCAGAAATCACACTGGCGTAGCCTCTGATCAATGGCCCTCCGACAGACCCTTTGCGAAATTTCCCGTTTAATGTCAATTTCCTTAAGATAAAAATTTATGAAGAAAATATGGAAGATGGCTCTTAATGCCGTTTGAGCACGCTTGGCATCTTTCCGAGCACTTGGAGAAAAAAGCTAGGCATTTCCGAGGCATGCTCAGAGAAGAGTTGAATGACAACGATTTAGTGTTACTATCAGTTATAATATAGATCAATATTTATTAATATTATTTATATTTTTATGACATTGGTCGTACGTTGTTCCCTGTATTTTGCTTGGACCAAATGGTTTGTATACAGGTGTGAAGTAGGCGTGACAGCTCAGCTGAAACGATCAAAAGCTAAACAATGATAACTATGCCTATTTATCGATATGATAAGTGGGATGAAATTTATCGAAGTGACCATATATGACGATCGGATAAATGTTATTTAACCGTCCTGAAGCAAGCGGTCCGGAAGAAAAAAGATCTGAACTCGTGTATTTTATTTTGGTTTGCATAAATTTATTACACGAAGTGGTGGTTTGCACGTTGACTTCACGGTTATTCCATGTTCCATTGGAAATGCAAAACAAGGTCATCAGTAAATTATTATTAAGTCTATTCATGTATGGTCAATTAGAAGATTATATAACATCAAAAGAGTACGCAATGTGATAAGATAAAATTAAGACAGTAACTGTGACAACATGGGCATTGCAACACAACAGGTACTCACAAAAAGAATCAATCTCCCTTAAATTCTCCGCATTGACAATTAAGAGAATATAAATATTTAATACTATTTGACTTTATACATATAGTCAAGTCCGTACGATATTTATAATGATATACATTAATAGGACTCAGGTCCGGTTCAGGAACTCTTTTGTTTCATGATTTGTTGTATAAAGAAATAACATATACCATAATTATGGTTGATAATATACGTAATTTCATAACTAAATCAATTTTGGATCTTTAGGTTATTAATTTTTTTCCCATTTCATTTTGTGTGTACGTATTGTGGATTTTCTATACTAAAAAAAACATCTTAAAGTGTAGACGATTTTTTTTAAATCAACTTTATATTAAATTATTTTCAGCATCATAAATATTAGTTAAGGAAAACAAGTGTTTGGAAGTCTTCTTGGTGTTTTAAGTTTGTATTTTTCGTTTCATCAGTTTAAATGATATTTATTGTAATCTTATTTTCTCAATTAAGTTGAAAATTTTGGAATTTTTGTTGTGAATCTTATTGTAACACCCGGGGGGGTGTACACGTGAGTTTGGGTTAGTTTAATAAGTCCTAACGGCTCGGGTTGATGTATCTGCATGCACTTGACAAGTGCATTCACAAATGAAATAAGGCAGCAGTACATAAATAGGGTTTTAATACAACTCAGCGATAACTTTCAGATGGCAGAAGAAGATGGTGAGGCGCTCTCTCACTCCGTTGCAGGCGAAGCCGGGGGTGTACGTGGTGTCACTCCGCTACGCACAATACCCTTAACAGTTATCCCCGCAAACGTAGGTTGGTAGAGTTATCCAATTATATAAACTCCTATGCAGTATAGGTAATCCAAATGTAAATGTGAATATTCCAGTATAGAATCCAAATGGCGAGTTAATGAATCACTGCTAAGGCTGACACGAGAGCTGACCATCCTGTGAACAGACCGAGCAACACTCTACACTCTCCTCTGACATGCTCTGCGCGCGCTCTACTTACAGGCTGAAGGCGGACGGTGACCGTCCGAGCGGTGTCCGCATGGTCAGCCCTGCACGGGCGGTTATCGCCCAGTGCTACATCGCTGTTACAAGCCAGCAGACAAACCCCGCTTACGTAAGTGACTCGCCCCCATGGAACCATGCATTCACTACATTATTAATGCCCAGAAAGACTCAGGTATAGCGGTAGCATACTGGTATATCAGCCTTACATATTTAACCGAGTTTTTGCTATTGCCATTACCCAGGAAAACGAAGCCTGACAGAGCTTCAATTTCATCCTTGTTTTGACCTGTCACACACACACACACTTTTTAGCAAGGAGGGCTGACCATTGTAATCCCCCCTGCTTTTCAGGGAATAACATAAATATATTGGAAATTAAATAAATTAATAAAAAGAATTCAAACTTTTGTTCAATTCATGAGCTTACTCAGTAATTTTACATATCTAAACCTGGTTTAGAAGTAACCTATAGCGGAAACATAATACCTTTTTTTTCAAAACCTTATACTTATTTTAATATACCTGAAATATGTTACACATGATACACACACACACACACACACATATATATATACATATATATATATATATATATATATACGTGTATATATATATGTCCCAACTCATTGACCTTCCCACTCCAAGATGAAAAAGGCTAAAATTGATGATGCTAGCTCCTGTCGTGTCTGAGGCTGTTATGTTAGTATGCTTTCTAGGCCAAATGACGAAGTTAAAATTCCTGTAACTCAGCTAAAATTCACCGAACTGGAACCATTCGAACATACTTAAGATATTGTTTAAGGATTATTTCTGTGAAATACTGAACAATTTGGCTGGACAGTTTGAGGAGAATATTTTTAAAGTTTTTACAGCTTTTTTCCTTATAAACCCCAAAACAGCAAAATCCGATAAAGTTTGATACGTGTCTGATTCGTCCATAAAATTTGGTGATGCTATCTCCACCGGGTTTTTTTTTTTTTAAGATAGCATGGGTTAACGTACGGACGAAGGACGACGCCGCGCCTTTGCATAAGCTCACAGGTTCGCTAGAAAAAGCTCTGCGAACATTGAAATCCGGCTGCTTAAGTTCATACTTTGAAACTGCTGGTGTACACAAACCGTTTTGCTGACAACCTATCTGAAAGAGGCTGGACCGTGTTTGCATTCATTTATTGGCACACATTCCCAGGTTCATTCATGTTTATCTGACAGCACATCTGTTAATATTAGTGGGAGTCCTTCCTGGATGCAGATCATGAGCCGGACCTTCACCAAAATCTAATCGATTCTTCATTGCACCATTTCCGAGGTGCCCTGAAAATGTCATTGAATTTCGTTCATTATTCCGTGAGTTATGTTGTGAACAAACCTACACACACACACACACACGTGAATGAAAGCATACCCAGCTGGCGGAGACCATAACCTATGCACGTCGCCGTGTCTTTGATCCGCAAAGGAAAATACAGTAAGGGAAAGGCCCATACCGACTATAGACTCGTTTATGACTGCTATGTCCAATACGAGACAGGCGGTCGCATGGGTAAGTTTCAAGGTTCTTTCTCCTTGTCTTGTCTTCAAGGCTGGCTCTGGGTTTTTTTTCCCGAGGCGGAGAGATTTTTCACGGTCGGCCCCCAGTGAGCGCTCTGCGGGGCTTAATCGGTAGGCCGTGCTCAATGGTCGTGTTTCACTCACAAATGATTGATCCTTTCTGGGGTTCCTCGGGGGTATGACCTAGTTATGCGGACGATTACGCACCCAGGGCCCGCAGGTGCAGTAGTGACTTGGCAGTAGTGACTGAAGCGATTGCTCTCGAAGTCGCTCCCTTGATCTGTATGGACGACCCGAGGCACTCCTAGCCTACAGATCCACTCATCCACAACTACCCGGGCAACAGTCTGCGCCCAGTGATCTGGGAAGGCATAGGCTTCTGTCGATTGGATGAAGTAGTCACCCATCAGCAAGATGTACTGATTCCCAGATTGAGATTTCGACAGGGGTCTCACGACATCCAAAGCGATTCTTTCCAGGGACAAGCCTGACGATAATAACAAAAAAAATTTATTACACGATTTACAGTAGGATGTTGACCACTCTCTGGCTGCTACACAGCAGTCTATAAAGCCCAGACCCACCGTATTTCCGTCTAAACTCGGCACAACGTCCAACGCTCGTCAAAATCGCCTTTCAGTCCACAGCCTCGCCATCAACACAACGTCGTGCTGACATCTTCCCTCGACCTACCTTCCCCCAGCTCGCTACAACCCTGGACATGGTACGAGGTACCATGTACCGTCATGAGGGCTTCACTGAATCCTCTGTAATCGCCAGTGCCTGCACTTTTTGCACAAAGCTGGCTTCTCTTTTAAGGGTTTGTCCGCCGCTCATTCTAGGCCATTCAGAGCTAGCGTCACAGAATACCACATGTAGTTTTCTATTAATTACAAGATGTCTGAGCCATTTGACCTTTATGTTCAGGTTGTTTTGGTTGTTATCTATTACAGAAACCCAAAGATCTGAGACCCCAAGAAAGCCAGTTTTCATAGGCTCCCAGAACTCGAAAGGGGAGACCTCAGTTGAGCTGATTTTTTCCACCAATTTTGATTGAAGGTTCGCATGAAGTCTGCTGTTTGCGATGAAGTATTCTTTCAGGACTGCACACAGAAGAGTAATCTTTTCCTTACTGCTCTCTTTTTTTTTTTGGCTTTGGGTTGAAGGGTATTTGGAGCTTACAAAGACTGAAGTGATCGTCAGTGTGACACCTAGAAACTGAAGAAAATCGGTAGGGAAGCTAAACAAAATAACCTTTTTTGAGATGTCGAGAGTGAAGTTTGTACGTCTTGAATCATGAGATGATGTGATACCATAGCCTAATATATGCATGATTTTTTGCATTATCCTCTCTTCCTTTGTAAAACCTTGCCAGTTCTTCATAAGTATGGTGAACCAAATCCTTTAGTCTTACCATATTTTAGACTAAAATCTTCCTCAATACGCCATGCTTTTAAGTACATATTATTCTGGGATCCCTTTGTTGGAAGCGGTGTTCTGTATAAAACATAAAAACAAAATACAATACAGCTCTGTTCCAGAATGTTAAATGCATCAAAGTAATTGATTGTTAAAAATGTAACAAACACAAACTTAAATACCATTTACATGAGATTGTGGTTAAATAGGGATTTTTTTCTGCAAGCATTCTTGCATTTGTGTTGGTGTCCCCTTCTTAATTTGAAGTATGTGCATGTTTAGTGTTCCACATGGTAACAACGAAAAGAAATTGTTTCATATTACGATCATGGGTTTTAGACATGACAGCTGCTGTATACTGGTTATAGTGTGTACGGGGTGACACAAGAGTGGACCGAACTGTAAGTTACTTATAATGTAAGGATATGACATATTTGTTTATCAAGATTTCAGTAAATGTTTCACGTTTCACATATACAAGCTTTGTTTCAGGCATGCCAGACTAGTCATCTGGTTACACACATATAGGCTTTGCTCCTAATTCAATCAGAGAACATTACAGCCAACCTTTAGGGCCCATTTTAATGTCACAGAGTGAATAATGTGTTGTCTTTGTTGAGAAACTGGTAAGACAAAATTAAAATATGTTATTGAATGAGACTCGTGTATATTTAAGCACTGTTCTGTTCTAAGAATAGAACTCTTTTTAATCATGTTCCACAAAGCCATGTGATTTGGGTTAATATATTCTAACGTCATCATTGACACCAATGTTAGGTTACCAATCAGATTCTGTTAAAATGATGAAACTAAGGGGAAATGTATATGTATCTATGATGTCATGTCTGTTGAACAAAACTTCTGTAGTGCGCTCTTTCAGAGAGAGACTGGACCACCTCTAGCTGAACACTGCAGGGCCTCAGCAGATACTGGCCTAGACCTCCATGCTGTTGAATAAAGACTTCCTATCATCATATTCTAACCAAGTTTGTAGTTTGTTGCTTGGTCAGTGCTTAGGGTAGGGGCAAGCTCCAGGATAGTTGACAACTTCTTCTCTGGGATATGATGTTCTTTATTTTTCACAAATGTACAATCTGGTTATTGGTTCTAAACGGTCTCTACTCTCTGTCTCTCTTTCTACTCTCTCTCTCTCTCTCCTCTCTCCCTACTCAATTGTTGTTTCCCCCTTATGTGTCTCTCTCATACACTTCTACCTTCTACATTTTTTCAAACTAACTTAGCAATATGAGAACGACCAATTAAATTACAGCTTACAAATTAAGATGACCAATGACAAGCAAGTTTAACATCAAACAAAGGGTAAATCTGGACTGCCCATCATATTTCACACATCATGAAGTGCTTGACTTCCTATGCCTGTTCTAGAAACCACTTCTGGCAGCCAGAATTATTAATTTATTAAAGAGACTTCATCAGAGATACCATACTACATGCCAAGCCAGATGAACACAATAATTATCACAGCAAATTATGGAGGCTATTCATGACATTGGACATCTGTTAAGAAACACCCTTGTATCTGCTGGACAAAGCAACATCAGTCAACCACGGGCATCAGTAACTGTTTATGATATATGCTAAAGGACAGTTCCCTATTCTACTTACCATATATCATTAAAGTTGAGCTTATATCATTAGGTGTACCCTGTGACAACCCTGTAGGGTGGATTATTTGTGCTTCCATTTCTCCATCCCCTTCTGTCCCGGTACTTGCTGGCACAGAATGCTATCGGGTGGATTGGCCCTCTAAACATAGTCTGGATGGCATCATGAGTGCTTTATAATTTACATCATCCTAGTTAACAAAATCACTAAGTCGAGTTGGAGGAGGTGGGTGGGCGTTGGGATCTCTGATTCCCCCAATGTCAAAGCTCGGGCACTTGCTAAAGGGCAAGTTCAGACTGTCAAGTGTTCTAATATTTTGCAAAACAGACTGTAATTGTATTCTCAGTGATTGGACCATCTGACAAAAGATTAAAGTGTCAATGTGTGAATGACACGAGGATATGTTGAATATAACTCACCTGCACCCATAACCCTTGTTTACTGGGTGTACTGGGGCATGCTCCTATAATTCTTTTCCACTGGGTTTACTGGTGCATGCACCTATCATTTTTTAAATGGGTTTGATGGAGCATGCACCTATAATTCTTTTTAAATGGGTTCACTGGGGTATGCATCTATAATTCTTTTTAACTGGGTTCACTGGGGCATGCACGTATAATTCTTTTTCAAAGGGTTTACTTGGGCATGCACCAAGAATACTTTTCAACTGGGTTCACTGAGACATGCACCTAGAATTCTTTTTTAACTGGGTTAAAGGGGCATGCACATAGATTATTTTTTAACTGGGTTCACTCAGACATGCACCTAGAATTCTTTTTTAACTGGGTTTACATGGTCTATAATTCTTTCAACTGTGTTTACTGTAGCAGCAGCCTTCTGATTTTCATGCTCACAACATATCATGACCTGCATCACATCGTATCAGCCAGAACAGTCACTCTATACCAAGGAGTTCCATCCATGAAAAAAATGATCACACATTCAGCATACCGGGCCATCTGAACCAGATATAAGACAGGTATTCATTTATAAGTCTGTATTTAATTATGCATAAATCTTCATATGATTTTTTTATCATGCTTTAAATATGAACAATATTTTGCACTGAAATTGAGAGATAACATGTCTGACAACAGTTTCTTTTTAACAGTTAAACCAGCTATTATAAAAGCAAAATAGAAAGGACAGCACCTGTTGGCTTTGTATTGTAGTTAGTACCTGAAACCCTTATTTTCCAATGTTTGTTTATTCTTTTCACACAGAAATGGCAGGAATGTCTCTGTTTTCATCAATGACTAACATATTTGGCACAGGATCCACACATCTAAAGGGATGGTATACCAATTCACAAAATCAGTGTAAATGCTGCAAACCAAAACTGGCTCTTCATCATACATATTGAAAGGGTGGACCTAATTTTATTCATAAAATCAGCTCTACAGGTTTTTGACCAGTTTTCCTGGATAAAAATTCAAGTGATTGCTGATTAAGGCATGTTCATATGTAAAACCATATCAAACACATAAGTAATAAACATATACTGGATAACCGATCCTACAGACCTACTAGAGAGATTCAAAATGTAGGAGATTCTGAAAGGCTATTTGGCATCTCGAAAGACGAAATATATTAGAGGCCATTTTTTAGCCTACTGATGTAAATAATAACACAGGGTCCCTCAATATAAGACGACATCAAATGACACAGGGTCCATCAATATTGGATGACACAAAATAATGATAAAGGGTCCTCAATATTAGATGATACCAAATATTGACAAAGGGTGCTTCAATATTAGATGACATCAAATGATCTCACAGATTTGGTGTCTTCAATATTGGATGACACAAAATAATGAAAAAGGGTCCCCCAAATTAGATTATACCAAATAATGACACAAGGTCCTTCAATATTAGATGACACCAAATAATCAAACAGAGTCAATCAATATTAAATGACACCAATTAATGTCACAATCACTCAATATTAGATGACACTAAATAATGACACAGGACCCCTCAGTGTATTAGGTGTCACTGGATGACACAGGAATACTCATACCACCGAGTAATGATGCAGGTTTCATTGGAATGTAAGGAAAGCTGAGCACTGGTTCTTATGGGGCATCAGCTGTTGGTCTCTTAATATATAAAGCATATAATTTGTAGATTCATCCCACATAAACTTAACTTTTACCAGAAGATCATCAATATACATGTATTATCTGCTGTCTGATGTCCTTTGCTTGAAACACATGATTTACATAAAATGAAACACTAGTAGGTCACATAGGTTATCCAGCACATTCCTCCATGTAGCGGAGTAACTTTTTACTACCAGGGTGAGAAGCTTGCACAGGGCACCAATGTAACAGCTCTGTACACTCAATTTGTTTTTAACAAATTTTAAAAATACCATCACAGATGAAAGCTTGTTAGTTATCTTATCAATTCTTACTTACTGATTAATCAGCAAGGGAATACTTAATTTCAGACTAACATGAAATACTGGTTAAGAATAATACAAGCTTCATTCTTATTATACAAAATATCCCCCTACATAGTGTCCCTCCCACAAATCCTGAAGATATACATACAATTATGTCTGCTTGATTTGTCACTTTAACACATGCCAGAATTATTAACTTCTCAAAATAATTATTTATACAGTTATTTCAAACTAGAGACTGAGGGTTTTAAAAGCACTGTTCCTGACTAATGCATTTTTAAAGGCAGTAGCAAGATCAAGAAAAAGAGAAACTCGTACATCATCGGTAAGTCTGAATCCGAGGCAATTGTGTGAAGACTCCACACAAAAAATACAAGGCACTCTCTTGGCTCAGCCAGCTGATTTCTCGACATCCTACCCTTCTGTATTATTACAAACATACCGGTAACATGAAATGTCAACAACACCACTGATACAGATCATAAAGTCTGCTTCCATGGAGATTATCACCCTTGCTTCAAAGGGAAGGGTGTGGGGGTTTAGGTCATGATCTGTATGTTTGTTGGGCTGTCTGTCTGCATGTTTGTAAGTGTATATATGTTTATCCAACCTTGCCAACCAATAACTACAGTGTATTTTAAATTGAAGAAATAAAAAGGGGGCAGTTCTCTATAATATCTTAGTCCTCATAAATAATATCACAATCTGGAATCCCTGTGCAAAATAAATTTAAACTGTGGTTCACTCTTTACTCTCCAGATGGCAGGAGGCAAGGCTCTGCAGTAAATCAAGCAGTTTCTTTTTTATTTTAAACAATCTGAAATATGATTGAAACTGATGGAAACAATTTGCAGCTCAGTCATTCACAATACATGTAAACCTGTATATAATAATATTTCATCATTAACAAGCTCTGTTCAACATTTCAGTTTAAAATGTTGAAAATCATATAATTTAAGTTAAAACATTTTTCAGATATATAAGAAAAAAATTTTAAAAATAAAATTAAATAGGTAAAATGTATTTGTTTTAGGTCATGTGCAATGAAGCCTTCAAATTATATGAAATGATACTTTGTATGACAGATTTTACAAAATCACAATAACACAGTATAAAGAGGTAAACGGCTATAGCTGAAAAACCTCTGTTGACAAATTAGCTTTTTTTATATACACAAAAACATACATCCTAATCAGTAAAATATTCAAAGGATTCCTAAATTTATGTGCTATCAACCAAACAGATTACTTATTTTCTGTCCTCAAAGACTTTCTGTTATGCCCCCCCCCCCCCCCCCCCATTAATTTTATGTCTGCTAAAACATCTCAGTGACCCAATTCGTACCAGTATGTATATCGCCCTCCTCAGATCACCTGGATATCACCCTTGCATTTATTGCAGCAAGTGAAAGTGATGCCATCATATCTTGTGTTTGGGTGGAAGCGATCGATCATATAAGCGTGAGTCTGTGAGAGTGGTGCATTCACTGGTACCTGTACCATTTCCTTCTCCTGAATGTTTCCCACCAATGCCTGCAAAAACAATCGTCAATTGTACAATAAATCCATGATAATAGATATACATGACAAGAAGTTTAGTGATGGAGTTTAGTGTTCTACCTGAATCAAATGAAAAATATGCAATTTAAGGGAGAGTGGAGCAGTTCTAAGTTCAGGACCTAGCATGCGATATTATCACATGCTGTCACATGAAAGTGTAAACACACCAAGCAAGAAACAGATTAATCACCCATAAAAAAAATAAAAAAAATTTTAAGGATAAGCCCAAGACCTACTGACAGCAGTAACTTTAATGAAGATAGAGATAACCCTGTAATATGAATAATATACTTTCAATAAACCTTCATGATTTCAGGTTTTATATGCAAAGAGCTGGAATAATCCAAAAGTCATAATCTGTCATTAAGATATTGGAATTAATCTCTGAGGTTCAACTGTTTTTTCACCATTTTTTCACCATATTTTGTTGTATTTCAATACATCCAAGCCACAAACCTGATGTGCTCGGAGCTCTGCTGGGGTAAGGCTGGCGAGAGGCAAGTCACTGGGGGAGCCAGCAGAGGTTACTCCACCCAGCAAACGCACCTTCACATGCTCAGCCATTTTGTTTGTGGTTGTAGCCAAGTCAACCATGTCTCCTGATGTCATCTTACACTTGTGCAAGTACCTTGGGTCATAGGCATCAAGCATCTTCTTCATGTGTCTGAAGAGAAGAAAATAAACATCCACCAAGTACAGTGGTGCATCGTTACATTGTCTCAGCACATAAAGCAAGTGTCAGTGAAGACATGAGAATTATAGGTGACAGATGAGAACACATCAAAACTATCCCTGACAAATCTGTACATGAAATATGACCAGCTTAGACAGCTCATATTCAAATCAGTTGCAGATATAGTGATATGTGGAATTCATTATTAAAATGTAATTCAATTACATCTAGTTATTTAACTGATAAATTAAATCTGAATGATATCAATGTTTGCAGTACTTGTAACATGCTATACATGTGGAACTGGGAGATTTAAAACATATATTAATCAAATTTGAATGGTAATTTTATCACAGATCTGATCCTGTAATGACTTCATGTCAGAAAAGATTTTACATGATCACCAGACCCCTTTGAACTCCATTATTGTTCAGAAAAGCCTGCTGCCCACTGGCAATTTTGCTGTGATGCAATGCATTTCTACTAAAATCCAAAGGGATCTGCGATTAGTCACCGATTATAATCGCAGGTGAATCACAAGTAAGTGGGCCTTGCAAAGCGACTTGAAACCAGCACTTGCAGATGATTGCAAGGTTTCTGGAATGTCAGAAAACTTGTGATTCCTTGTGACTTGTTGCGATCATCTGATTGGCTGCCGGAGATTTGGTCAAGTCACTGAGTCTGCAACCAGTCAGCAACTAGTCGCAGACTGAGCTTGTAGGTGTGAAATGTGGAATCGCCCCAAGACAGCTTTTTTCAGTCCCCTGAAAGGAATATGAATTGATGGCTATGTGGAATCAAACACCTTGCTTGTACAACCAGATTTTGCCCGCATAACGCAACTGAAACCAGAAAATAAGGGCATGTGAATAGATAGGTGTGGTATTGGGCTGTTCTGGTGAGTTGTGGCTGATCTTTTAATAGTTCTTATAAATTATATTTGTAGTTACACAAATTTATCATCTCCAAATTAAACAAACAACGCTGGAAGCTCTGTGATCTCAAATCTAGGAATGATCACTTAATGCCAGGTGCAAGCATTCGCAGACTGTCAATGACTGGTCGTAGATAACAAAGCTGGAAGCTCTGTGATCACAAATCTAGGAATGATCACTTAATGCCAGGTGCAAGCATTCGCAGACTGTCAGTGACTGGTCGTAGATAACAACGCTGGAAGCTCTGTGATCTCAAATCTAGGAATGATCACTTAATGCCAGGTGCAAGCATTCGCAGACTGTCAGTGACTGGTCGTAGATAACAACGCTGGAAGCTCTGTGATCTCAAATCTAGGAATGACCACTTAATGCCAGGTGCAAGCATTCACAGACTGTCAGTGACTGGTCGTAGATAACAACGCTGGAAGCTCTGTGATCTCAAATCTAGGAATGACCACTTAATGCCAGGTGCAAGCATTCACAGACTGTCAGTGACTGGTCGTAGATAACAACGCTGGAAGCTCTGTGATCTCAAATCTAGGAATGATCACTTAATGCCAGGTGCAAGCATTCGCAGACTGTCAGTGACTGGTCGTAGATAACAACGCTGGAAGCTCTGTGATCTCAAATCTAGGAATGATCACTTAATGCCAGGTGCAAGCATTCACAGACTGTCAGTGACTTGTCATAGATAAAAATCACAGGATAATCACCAGCAGGCGGCAGGCTTAACATTAAAGTGACTTGGTTGTCATAGCTGTATATGTTATTGTTTTTGTGTTATTGCATAATTGTTACTACAAATCAAATATATGTCAGATTTAAACAAACAGAATTATGCCCATTTAGGTGAAAGTAAATGATTATGTATGATCTTGTCTGACATGAAGTCATTATGGTGTGGTGTTAAAATGCCAGAGATAAAAAGGTCAAATGTAAAAATGCCAGAGTGGCATTTTTAATTAAGCTATTTTAACCTGACACTGTTTGAAGGGGTATTTGACACTTTACTGGTGACTCCTACTAATGACAATGCAAACTGAAAATTTCTGGTTGAATAATATGATCATGAGGCTATATGTTAAGCTGTTTGTGAAGTTTGTTGCCATTAACTTCATCATTGCTGCACGCTTCAATTGAGAAAATTATCCATAATTAATAATAATTGTAAGAACTTTCAGCAAAACAGCTTTACTTATTAATTCTACAACCATCCTCACTTTTTGATTTCAGAATTTTCAAATTACATATCATCAGAAGAGTATTAAGGACAATAAACAAAACCACCAGTGGTCCTGTCAGCTGTCAGTTTTGACAGTTGCAAATACAAGACAATATTAGTACACAATCACTATATTATTGTTAGCTATACTGATGGAAATATATTAAAGGAGATAATCAGCCATACATCTATAATATAAGGAACTTATATATTGCATTTCTTCAATCTTTAAAACCAATAACATGTTGCCACCTGAAACCATTGTGTGGACTGACTGGCTCCCTATCTCACAACTGCCCGCTTCATCTGTGAGGGTTTTAGTAAACTAGTATATATCCAAAATGTTCACTTTATATCATCATATGTCCAAATTTAACCCCTCAATATACATTTTTTTTGTCTTTTAATAAGATAAATATTTAATTCTGGATGTTTATGTCAAATATTATGAAAAGCATATTGGTCAATTTTCTAATGTCATATAAAAATCAACAAGTGTCTATTTACAAATTCAAATACTGCAAAAACAAGCACATTGGCCCCCATATTTTATTTGATAAATGAACAAAGCCTGTCATATAGATATCCTGTGTCCTTAAGGAGTGCTGAGACTGCTGTCTTACCTGTGTGTGTGGGTTATCAGCTGTTTGATGTCGTTGTATTCTCTGAGCATCATTTGTAAGGCTGTATGTGACAGGTACACCTGGCCCTGTATTTCTTCCCTCACCTGGTTCAACTTGTCAATCAGTACCCTGTAACAAAAGTATGGAAGATGTTTAACTTAAAAACACCACCCTCACCTGGTTCAACTTGTCAATAGTTTACCCTGATTTACAGCCAGAAGATCTGAAGATCTGACAAAATTCAATCTCTCCATTAAATCTCAGTCTAAATGCAATATCACTTCCATCATTTTCATTCTTCCTGTAATATCAGCAAGTCATCAGTTATACATGTATCTACAAGTTATAAACAGTGATATAAGTGCCAGTTTGTCTAAGCCAAACATCTACTTTAGACCACACACAAACCTGCTGGCCATGTACTGAGCCACACCCTCCTACTGGCTACATACTGAGCCACACCTACCTTCTGGATAATTTACTGATCTACACACACTTGCTGGCAGTATACTGAACCACATGCACCTGTTGGCCATGTATTGAGCCATATCCACCTGCTGGCCATGTACGGAGCCACACACCTACCTGCTGAACAGGTATTACGCAACAAGCACCTGCTGGTCATGCACTAAGCCACCAATGTACATGACCATGTATTAAACCACACCCACTTTTTGGCCATGTACCCAAGTCTGACCCACCTGCTGGTAATGTACTAAGCTGTATCCACCTGCTGGTAATGTACTAAGCTGTACCCACCTGCTGGTAATTTACTAAACTGTACCCAACTGCTGGGCATGTACGAAGCTGTACTCACTGCTGGGCATGTACTAAGCTTTACCCACCTGCTGAGCATGTACTTAACTGTACCCATCTGCTAGGCATGTACTAAGCTGTACCCACCTGCTGGGCATGTACTAAGCTGTACCCACCTGCTGAGCATGTACTTAGCTGTACCCACCTGCTAGGCATGTACTAAGCTGTACTCACTGCTGGGCATTTACTAAGCTTTACCCACCTGCTGAGCATGTACTTAGCTGTACCCACCTGCTAGGCATGTACTAAGCTGTACCCACCTGCTGGGCATGTACTAAGCTTTACCCACCTGCTGAGCATGTACTCAGCTGTACCCACCTGCCAAGCATGTACTAAGCTGTACCCACCAGCTGGTAATGTACTAAGCTGTACCCACCAGCTGGTAATGTACTAAGCTGTACCCACCAGCTGGTAATGTACTAAGCTGTACCCACCAGCTGGTAATGTACTAAGCTGTACCCACCAGTTGGTAATGTACTAAGCTGTACCCACCTGCTGGCCATGTATTTACTTCTCCACATGTCTGCCTGGATTGATAACTGGTCTAGATTTTCCCAGTCCTGGCTGATTTTACGAGTATGGTCCACAACCTGTGCTCCTAACTCTGCTTTATCTCTGTGAATAACAGAAAACAAAAGAATTATTTCCTTGTCATAATATTAATTAGAAATTTCCAGCATCTGCGATGCCAAAATTAATATCCCCAGACTGGGCTTAGCCCTCTGAAATACGCCTACTTCTTCTGAAACATATACTGACACTTTACACAGCCAACAGGGTCAAGGTCACAATTTGTTGAACATGTTCAACAACCTGATGGAAACAAAGTGTGTATCAAATTTGAAGAAAAAATATGCAGTTATTCAAAAGTTATGGTGTTTACAAAAATACTATATATTCACAGAATTGTCCTTGAATACCAAAGTCCATGCCACCAGTTTTCAAACATGTCTGAGAGACTTCCTTGAAAACCTAGGTCAAATTCTCCAGTTTTCAAGCATTACTGAGATGTTTATGAAAACAATTTGTGTGTAACATTTAAGGAAAAAATGTAATACTTCAAATGTTATGAGCTACATAAAAATCCTATATATTTGGCAGTTTTGACCTTAAATGTCACCGTCAAGGCCACTGGTTATCAAACTCATTCAACAACTTGTCATCTGACATCTTTCATTTTGATTTTCAGAAAAATTAATCCATCTACTTGAGAAAAATGTTTTTGTTTTTCCCCAAATATGGAAATATTCAAGGTCAAGGCCTTCTCATCGTAAATGCCATGACCCCAATTTTAAAAGACTTCCTCATATAACCAATATCTATGGATGTGCATAATATAAAAGAAACCTGTCCATTAGATTGGCTTATAATGCTCACATCACTGCCAAGTGGCAATGATTGGGATATTAAAAGATGTGAAAACATGAAAAGGATAACAGAAGGCAACACCAGTCTCTCATAGAGTTTTTACAAAGTTATCCTAGATCTTCAGTTGACCTGATTTTTTTACCAATCCAAGCAACTTTTCATGAGATATCTAAGATTTTGTGTGATTGTCAGCAAAAATGAACTTATTCAAGGTAAACTTCACTCTCCTCGTAAAGGTAATGATGCCATGTTAAGGAGGCTCTGTCCTCTCACCAACATAAATATACACAATGTAAAGTTTGATAAAGATCCACAAGTTATTTTTAGTTACCTCATTCGCTTTTTTCCTACCAATTTATTTTTCAAGTCATCACGCATAAATGATTCAGAGAAATATAACACTTCAAACCTGATCAAGGCGTCAAACTTCCAGTGCAGATCATCCCCAACAGAGGCCACTAGGAGCTTCTTCAGATCAGCATTCACCTGGATGTAAAAACCAGAATGTCAGTGATGTGGTGCTCATCCAGCACAATGCAACATCAAATTATGCAATTTCCACCAGATGCATGGATTGAACTTTTCATCACAGAAAGTTTGTATTTCAGGAGACCCCACCTACAGGTTCAAAATTTGGTATAAAAGTTTAAAAGGCCACACCTAGCCCTATAAAATAAAACAAACAAAATTCAAATCAGTCAAGAAATAAAGGACAAGAAGTATTTTTTTTTTAATTTTAAAAAAGTTTGCATAATTCACAAATTTTTTAGATTCTGTGTAGAACATTTTGAAAGCCCATACCAAGCCCTATCAGGCCTATAGCTGGATGTGCTAAAAACTCAAAATTATAACGGTAATGTAACATTTATCATAATCTGACAATAATCTACAGGCAGGAGCAGATGAACATGATGATCCAGACTGAACGTACATTAAATGTGCCGCATTAATGTCGTTTTCAGGCTTCTGTTTCTGATGGAGAACAGACCCTTCTTTTGTAAAGTCATTCATTATTATGTTCTACCTCATACATCCATAAATCAACTAAATATGTTCTATGACTTGACGAACATTAGATATAATTCCAGCTGTGTAAATGTCTCCTTACAAATCTGATGCTTTAATCCTTTATTGATCAATCTGGACAGAACATGAAAAGTGCAAAACAACTGAGATTACTGTATTTGTGGGGAGTTACTGGCTTCACAACTCCCTTCAAGAGAAGAAGTGCAGTGACCTTAACAACTAACCTTGGTTTGCACCTCCAACTGTTGCTGCAGGTGGTCTTTGTCTTTCCTTAACTTCTCAATTTCATGGCTCTGTGCATCATCAACTGACCCTTCAGCAGTTCTGTCAGACATTGTTTCCATGGATATAGATTTGAATGACTGTTCTATTTGAAGACTATTGGCTGATGAGCTCTCATGTAACTCCATACTGATCTTGACATCCTCAGTATTTTCAGTCCCTTCCTTCCCAGCATTATTTGGAACACCTTTACCTTGTGTGTGTAGTTTTTTCTGCTTAATCATAGCATAAGTGTCTTTATGTAAGTGAGAGGGGGCATTGTAAACTGGTACATTTATCTGTATGACAGATTCCTTCTTTTTGTCTGATTTTGTAACACCTGATGTATTAATAGTAGATGGACTGACTGCAGACCTGGGAGGTGATGATGTCATAATTAAGTGACTTTGAGGAGACTGGACATCTCTAAGTTTCCCACTAGATGGCAGTGTAGTTTCCTGATTGGGAGATTTCTCACCAATATTAGACTTGCTATGAGAAACAGGTGATTCCTGAGCATTCCTCACACTGGAGGGCGTTGTTGTGACTGGTTTGACAGCTCCCTTGACTGGCTCACGTGGGACAAACTTTGGCTTTGGGGTTTTTACAATGGTGGTAGATTTGATGGAGTTTGTGAGACTCTTGTATCTGTCTGGCACACCTGTTCCTGCTGTAACCACAACCTTCTTCAAAGCTTCACTATCCATTCCATCCCCTTGAGCACGTGGTAAATAAGCCATTTTAGCTGGAATGTAAAAATACATATGCAATCACATAGTGACGAGGGTAATAGTCCATGCTTTTCAAGTTTAGGTCTAAGGATGTGTAAATCAACGCTGACTGCCAAATCTAAGAACATCTTTAGAAATTACCACTTGGGAACCATGATTATGTCTATTTCAACATACAGTGGAACCCCGCCTTGCGACCACCCCACAATTGCGACCACCCCACAATTGCGACCATTTTGCTTGGTCCCGAATTGTTTTTAGTTTATTTATGTTAAAAAATGACTCAAAATTACGACCACCCCTGAATTCAGAATTACGACCAGATTTCCTGGCCCCATCGCTGATGCGACCCAGCTAATGCGACCACCGCCGAGAAGTACTGAAGCAACATTTGTCACGAGTCAATGACTGCGTCTTGTCACAGGCGCCTTAACGAAAGATCAAAGCGGGTATCAAGGTTTCTTAACCCGAGGGTTAATCTGGTTCTGCATATCTTCCCGACTCGGTGTCTTCGCTGAGACTCGTTGAGGTGTAGGTTATAGATCAAAGAGGGTAACCATCGGCCTGATTACTTAATGAGCAGGTCTGACCTGGGGTCAGATGCTAATTGCCCCTCAGTGATCACCTGTATTACAGCTAGCCTAAGTGTGGGGTTGTGGGCTTAATATTTCAACTAATCACATATTGTTCGATCCTCATTGGTAAAATTAACGACCTAGTTAATCCTAAATGTGTTCATATCTTACTGACAGTGAGTATTGAGCAGTCAGTAAAATGTATAAATAAAGCTTGCATGGGGGCATTGGGGGGAGAATCCCTCACATTAACTTGCCTTTTCTGATAG
This sequence comes from Sipunculus nudus, assembly GCA_026874595.1. Classification (NCBI taxonomy): domain Eukaryota; kingdom Metazoa; phylum Annelida; class Sipuncula; order Golfingiida; family Sipunculidae; genus Sipunculus; species Sipunculus nudus. Next base: position 46,674,790 of record CM049314.1, on the reverse strand, counting down.
ATCGTTGTCAGTTTTTTTCTCTACTGTTTAGTCTGCATTTAAATTGCTTGCTGTTAGGCAACATGCCTCTAAAAGAGCTATCCTTGAAGGATTAAGTGGCGTTAATCAAAGCGGCAACACCACGCGCAGTCAGCACCAAATGGCTCAGCAGTTTAGCGTCGGGAAAACACAAGTGCACGCAATATATACTCAAGCGGAAGGCTAAATATATGACAGCCACGTATTATGTTCAATATGCATTCAGTAGGTTGTAATCGTATTTACTTTGTGTTATTTTTTGTTAATTATCAGTCACTACGTATTTGTACATGTATATTAATTTTTATCATGAATAAATATGTTCAGCTACACACAAAAAAAACATTCATAATAAGGGTCCTTCGCTAGGTAAAATATTTTGTTATAATTCACATTAAAGATATGCAATAGATAAACTCTGATACACATTAAATATCAGCGTGTTATATGCGACCACGGTAAGAGTTTCACAAATACGACCACCCCCAAATTATGACCATTTTGCTCAGTCCCCAGGGTGGTCGTAATTGTGGGGTTCCACTGTACATGAACGAAAGAAGAGCATCCTCTGTCAATAAATGCCCTCAAAAGATCATGATAAGCTGAGTAGTCATTACTGAGACAGTCAGCTACCAGGCAGCCCTGAATAACAGCCACATGCAGTCCACAGGCATGTCATATCAAAAGCATGCACCTCAAGCAGTGGTGGTACACTGCAGTCTTCCCAGACATGCTTTCGTGTTCAACCATTTCTGGGTTCAACCATTAGGGTGGGCGCAGAGCAAAGAATTGTAATCATACCAATGAGAGTATGGTATTACATTTTGCATCCAGCCCAAATTTTAAACATGCGACATCGTTGGTCTATTTAGGCCAAGAATCAGACAAACAATAGCTTGTGTCTCAGTGTAATCAAACAATGAGAGCAGGTGATGCATGTTTAAAATTTGTAGCAGGTTGCTCCGTGCCCACCCTGGTGTTCTTGCCCAGAGAACATTGCTGTACAAAGCAGCGGTTACACAAAATGATGTCTGGGATGACAGGAGGTATAACCCCTGCCGTGAGGAGCAGAATAAAAGGTGACAAAGATGATTTAAACCTAAGTAATATAAAGAAGAAAATCTGACCTGTAGATGTAGGTGTGAACAGACTCCCTAGTGCCTCCATGGTGTTTACCTGAAGAAAACGATGAAACATTATATTATTATAGTCCTACAGATGTGATTTACAGTCAGCAATAATGACCATTATGATGAAAGAATCTAAGTAATAAATTCATTAAGAGTTTAGACAATTGCAGATAAAATAAATCTGTAAGATGATCAAAGAAAACAGTAGGATTAGAGAATCCTGAAACAAATGCTGGATTAATAAATTAAACTATATCAGCAAACAAATAAGCACAGTAAAACCAAGCTTAAAGACCATGTCAACAATGATATGTTATCATAATTTTGTCACATAAAACATTCAGGTTCAATTCAGAAGTACTATACTATACAATATTTATTGATTTACTTTGTGAACAGCATGATGATAATTTAGGACCCCCCCCCCCCCATATCATGTATTTTTTCATTGATTTATATCAAATCTTTAATGCTATCATGAAAAGTAAATATAATAGAAGAACCCATCACACATTAATGAAAAAATACCTTAGAATATGTGCAATCAATTTCAGTAGTCCAACAGGCCAGACATACAAACAGAAGTGACTGTGGTACAAGTGTATAGCATCTCTGTACAAGTTTGTACAGGAATCTGACTGTGTGCATTCAACCATGAAATGATGCATAGATACAACAGGACATGTTAAGTGCCACCACACCATGAAGGAACTTGCCTGAGAGCAGCCCACGCTCTATCTCTACTCATGTGTTTCATGTTTTTATAATACTTGATGCTCCTATAACTCATCACTATGTACAAGCCAGATGCCATGCTTCACACAAACTTAAACAAACTCACAGGACCTACACTACTATAAGACCTACTGTGTGAATGGTTCTCTTACTGCATGTTTTAATTTTAAAAGTTAAACATACCAACAAATTTTCCATTCAAACTTCTTTTTCAAATATCAAATACACTAAAGTTTACATGGATATCCATCCCATCTGTACCAAAATATTTAAATTTCTGGAACCAGTATATCTGAATTCATAAATTTGTCATAAATTATATGTTTTCAAACATTTAACAAACTGGTATATATATATATATTACCTGTAACATCCCTTTTAATCTTTGTTTACTTTTTCATGGCAAAGCTTAAACTTTCCTTTTTTCATTTATTTGTAATTATTCTTATAATGTATATAATTTTATAGATTTATGTTTTCAAGTAAAATTTGAAAGTGTTTATCTGGTAATCTAATGCTAAATTTCATTGCCTCTACAAATACAAGAATAAAGCTTTTGTCAGGCAAGGATAATAAAAGTTAAGTATTGTTTCTCTAATTCAGGACTTTTCATTCAGGAATTCTCAAACTTACTAAATTTAAACCGTGGACCCCAGATCTGCATGAAAGCACATTGTATTAAAAGAGAATCTTGGCACACTCAGCAAACAGTATTTTAACAAAGCAAATATTCTTTTATACTGAATACAAAAATATTTAATTGACAGGCTCCAGCCTCCAGCGCATGCAAAATACAGCAGCCTGACTTATCACAAGATACGGTGTCATGCCAGATGCGCCACTCCCAAATGCGCACCTGTCAGTTACGCCACTGCCAGATGCGCAACTGCCATATGAGCCAAATTATTATAGCTTTCTTCCGCATATGGCATGAGGCGCAACTGGAATTTGGCGCATATGGCAGTTGCGCATCTGGCAGTAGCGTAACTGACAGGTGCGCATTCGGGAGTGGCGCATCTGGCATGGAATCCATAATTCTTTTGATGAGTTAACTAACAATGGACCGCCGCAACACTTTCCCTTTGAAGTTCAGAGACCAAACCCGGGCGGGTTTTCCAGGTCAATTAAGCCATAGTGATGAGTGGTTTCCTGTAAATCAGTAGTACACCAGGGTCTATATTATATCAAATGTGACATAATTCTTTATTTTATATGTCAAATATGGCATAAATAAAATCACATATCAAATAAGACCACATCAGTAACGATAACAACACCAGTCATTTACACATATTACGTTTGTACGTCAACGTACTATCACCCACAAAGTCCGGACAATATGACACAATAAATATCGCCCTTTATTTTAATATATATCTCTTATCTATATGATAGTTCATTGGTAGTGTTTCTTAAGTAACGGAGATGATTAAATAAAAATATTCAATGTTCATAAATTTTTATTGACATATAACGCGACTGTGTTGTGGTGATCTACCGCACGTGTCGTGACCCCACCTTGTCGCTCAAAATGGAAAGAGTTTCTTAGCTCGTATTTTGTTGCAAAAATATACCATATTCGATAAAATTATGAAGAGGCTGTGTGATACAGATACATACTTACAATAAGCATAACGTAATATGACTCCATATGGCTTATTATAGCTTTGTTGCGCATATGGCACGAGGCGCAACTGGAATTTGGCGCATATGGCAGTTGCGCATCTGGCAGTGGCGTTACTGACAGGTGCACATTCGGGAGTGGAATCCAAGATACAGATGGTGAAATCACATAAGGTCTGTCCTTAATGACCTTCATTGGCTACCCATGGAGTATAGCGAGCAATATAAGGTTTTATTATATACTTTTAAATCACTACAAATCTTCCATTTTGAGCTACAGCATCCACAACCGCAAAGGCACAAGCAACCTACATTCCCTCTACCGATCCCAGCAGCCGAGACCCAGCAATGCCATACGAGAGCCAAACCCAATTTGTGAACGACATTGTTTTGAGACGCATCGCCTTTATACTTGCAGTTTCGGCCATTTGGACCATATTAACCAGTTTATCCAGTTATGCAAGTTTTAGCAAGTTTTTTCGTCATCATTTAGCTTATGTGCACATGTCCTGCCTACGTCATTCACATACTTTTGTGTTGCGCCCACGAGGCATTTGTATGCACAAGGATCACGGATATCCTACTTATATTTGGTGTATTTCAAGGGTTAGGGTTTACAAATAAACCAGTGACTCCAACTTGTCCGCACGAAGCGCGAGATGGAATACGCTTTAGTGGCAGGCAGTTAACAAACGGCTGAGGGTTAATTTTTTTAACCTTTTTCACCTCCAGGTGCGAAGCACTCGGACAATGCATATGCTTAACAAGATTAACCCCATTTTAACAACTACGACCAATTCTCAAGAGTAGATTTAAATATCCCCATTTGAACCCTAGTTCCAACTTGTCTTCTATGGCACATTGGTAGTGCATAGGACATTGTATCACAGGGTTGCTGGTTCGAGACCTGGTCAAGAGCTTCACAATTGCATGTTATGTGTACTAATAAAATATGAATTTCTCATTACAGGTTCCCCATCAGATGGAGACACAGCAGGCAAACAAATAACAGACGAAACCATTTAGGAAATACTAGACAAAGGCACCAATAACATTTTCTTTGACTGAGACCATTTTCCGTAGGCACTTATTCTATATTCGCTCCTAAACTTTTAGGTATATGTGGGGATATATGTAAACTACGTCATTGTATTGTTTATGTTTATGCTGATTGCCTGAAAAAAAACTAGGAGCGACTATTGAATTAGTCTAACTGAGTCTAGAATTCAGGCTGCTGTTCTGGACATGTTAAGACACCACCGATACATGTGAAACGTTGTAATAATATATCCAGTTTACTCCTTTGTAAGTAAATGGTATCCTATATCCTTCCCATTTTCCTCTTACTCTGTAATAATGTACAATTTATCCTTTCTTCACGCAATTTAATATGCTCGTATCCGTCATGATTCCTCCCTCTCGCTTGTTTACACCACTTAGCTTATGGCACGTTCTGCCTACGTCATTCACATCCGTTGTCTTGCGCCCTCCAGGCATTTGTACGCACACACATCATAGATATATTTGGTGTATTTCAAGGGTTAGGGTTCACAAATAAAACAGTGACTCCACCTAGACCGCACGATGCGCAAGACGGAGTACGGTTTAGTGGCAGGCAGTTAACAAACGGCTGAGGGTTAATTTTTTAAGCTTTTGCGACGTCCGGGCGCGAAGTGCTCGGATGACGCATACGCTTGACAAAAATAAACCCTCATTTTAACAACTACGACAAATTCTGAAAAGTAGATTTAAATATCCCCACTTGACCCCTCACACCCAACTCGTCTTGCATGGCGCAGTGGTAGCGCATAGGACTTATTAATCCATGATTGCTGGTTCGAGACCCGGTGGAGAGCTTCACAATTGCATGTTATGTGTACTATAGTCCGTTTCATCCCCTCATGTCCACCTGTTTTTTGCTATGAAAATTTTTTTATTTACATTTCAAGGGAAACAATTAAAGTGTAGAGCAGAGGATTAAAGAACCTAATTTTCAACAAGGTAACTAAATACCTAACTTACGCCTTATTTGAGAAACAGAATTTTCTGAAAATATGAGAAATCAGTCTACATTTTACAACATATCAGACCCACTTATGGCGGTCAAGGTCACTGGTCACATGCAAAAACAACCTCAACTGAAAGCTGCTGATTGGATGATCTCATGTAAACACTCTAAAAAATATAACCAGCTAAAACAAAGATGGCTGCTTGTGGAGGGACACATAATATCTGCCAGATCATGATAAAGAGACTAAAATGTTGTGAAACATAAACGGGGGATTTACAGTAAAATTCTTAACTGCCATATTAGGTTGTCACTTCCATATACTGTTTTCTTGGAAATTATTGAAAAATATAAACTTATAAGCAAATCATCTACAAAAAACAGGTGGACAGCAGGTGGTGAAATGGATTATAATAATTGCATTTCTCATTACAGGTTCGCCACTAGACGGAGACACAGATACATACGACAGACATACAAACAAGAGACTAGAAACCATAGACACCAGAAGTTTTATTCATTGACTCAAACTCAATGGCTCAAACAGCAGCCTGAATTCTAGACTCGCTCCGAACATCCTCCTGGACTACCAACTGGGCTCTATTATTAATATTATATATAGTCATTATAGTCCGTTTCACCACATGCTGTCCACCTGTTTTTTGCTGATAATTTTCTTAAAAGTTTATATAATTCAATAATTTCCTGGAAAATGTCATATGGAAGTGACAACCTAATATGGCAATTAAGAATTTTACCATAAATCCCCCGTTTATGTTTCACAACATTTTAGTCTCTTCACCACAATCTGACAGATAAGATGTGTCCATCCTTAAGTAGCCATCTTTGTTTTGGCTGGTTACATTTTTTTGAGTGTTTACATGAGATCACCCAATCAGCAGCTGTCAGTTGAGGCTTTTTTTGCATGTGACAATGACCTTGACCGCCATAAGTGGGTCTGATATGTTGTAAAATGTAGACTGATTTCTCATATTTTTAAATAATTCTGTTTCTTAAATAAGGTGTAAGGTAGGTATTTATTTACATTGTTGAAAATTAGGTCCTTTAATCCTCTACTATCCACTATAATTGTTTCCCTTGAAATGTAACTAATAAAAATTTTCATAGCAAAAAACAGGTGGACATGAGGGGATGAAACGGACTATAGTACTCATTAGTCAATATATGCTTCAAGTTGACAACTTAAGTTGTCCAACTTTAGTGAAGCCTTCACCTGTCACACTTACGATTTAGTGGCTTGCGTCACTGCCTTGCTGCTTCCTATTTTGTGCACCGCATTGCTGCTTCCTCGTTTGGAATGTAACTGGTCTATGCTTTTAGCTGACAGTAGTTTGTCGTTACGTCGATAACACCGTTACGTGTGCTTGTTATCGTCCCGTTGAAACCACTACTGCAGTACTGGTCACAGTGACACAGAGCTAACTTCCGTGTTGACATTGAGGCTTTCCGGTTGAAAATATTGGTATTTTAGCACTACAGTAGCACTATATGTGTCGTTTTTATTATGATGCAATTTACAAAACTGGGGGGGGGGGGGGGTATGTTATTATTGATAACCCACACACATACAAATAATTTTAGCTAAATAAAAAAGGACCGTCTATTTATATAGAGGGTGCCCGGCCGTATATACATCCCCCCCTCCCACTTTTGACAAGGGAGGGGGTCAATGTAATAACACCCCTGTAATCATCCCTCTTTATTCAGATAATAATAATTTTATATTACAAATGATATATATTAATAATTAGTATTATAGACTATGGTTCAATGTATGGAATATTATATATCTAAACCTTGTTTAGAATTAACTTATACTGGAACGTAGGCCTAATAACTTATTTTCTAAAACCGTATACCTATAATTGTAATATATTTGAAATGTGTTATACAGACACTACAAAGAAATATGTGTGTGTGAGGTTATGTGTGTGTGTGTGTGTGCGAGTCACCCCCCCCCCCCCCCAACCACTCTGGAAGATAAATTGACGCACGCTCCCGAGGCAGCGGAAATCTTGCGCTAGAAGCTACTCATTTTCCCGCTGCCTGCTTTGACCGTTTATGGTGCACTCAAACACCAGGTGGCCTGTCTGCTGAAAAAAACTGCTGATGTGACCAGCAGCCAACCAAATGCCAGTCAACAAACACTCGACAGGCACCAGGCTCCGCCCAGAAACCACGTGTGAGACCATTCTCTCTGAGCCTGTGGCCTGTTCAAACGCGGTTGCCGGGGCGATGAGCTGTCACTCTGTAGGATTTTCCCCACAGATAATAGAAAACAACACAGAATTTTAGGTTTAAATTACCAAATGGCCAAAAGATCTGTCCTTTAAATTAAACTGCCAGTCTGATAGTTATAAACGTGATAAACAGGGAACTAGAAGGGTCGTGGCAGACTACTAAACTTCGCCTTATGTCGATTATCCTTTAGCCCCTTAAAACGTCTAAATGACTAAACCTAGTGCTGACCAGACGTGGGCCTGTGGCCCACGTCTGCATCATTCAAATGCATGCGGAAGAGTGAGGAGGACGGGACATTCCTGGCCGTAGGCCAGCCTACTTTACAATAGGGGTGGCATTAATGGGCGAGTCCAAATACTGATAGCTGACCGGTAGTAGGCCTGATATCTTACAACTCAAAACATAAGCTCCGTGTATTCCTCGCTTGGCTGGTAAACCGTTTTGTCTTCCAGCACAGGGTCTCATCTGATTGGACCAAAATACAGTGCTCCCCTCTGGTGTAGCGATTCAGGATATGAGGTCAAAACAAACAGCGCTTACGATATAGGTAGTAGGCCTATAGGTAAAGCGCTGTGTAAAGAGCGTAAAATTGACGCCACTGATAAAAGAATATCATTTTGCATTTCAAAAATTGGCTTTAATTTCAGTCGGTTAACATAAGAGTTATTAACAAACATGCATCACAGTGTTACAAAGTTTTTTTTAGATATCAATGATGTGAAGGATTTCTGAAATGACGTAAATACCAAAATTACCGGTAATGATATAATACATGATGTGATTCCCAAAAGAGGGCATGGGGAGGATTCACCCCACACCCCCACCCCCAAGAATTTTTAAGGCCAAGTTTTCCTGAAGCGAGAATATTCCGTTATTTTAATCCTAAATTACTTTAAATTATTTTAAACTAGGATAAATATTATGATTTTTTATGATTCCTTTCACGAGGTTGCAGCAAGGCCAATTCCTTTTATGCGGTCGTAGTTGCAGATAAAATGTATATTTGTATGTATATATGTACATGTAATATGCATAATTTGTACATAAAGTATATATATATATATTGTTGCGAAGACAAATTGACCAGGGGAAAATACTGGGCCGATCCCGGATTCGAACCCATAACGATGGCGCACAAGTCTGGCGTACGAACAGTTCGGTCCGCTTTTATGTCACCCCGTAACGAGAGAGAGAGAGAGAGAGAGAGAGAGAGAGAGAGAGAGAGAGAGAGAGAGAGTCTATAAATGATATATACATTATATATATGTATATGTATCCCTGCATTATGAACAAGGGACCCATGGGTCACGGCGCTCAGCTGTTATTTTTGATCATAAAATATCAATTTGAAGAAGGGGAGTAGTAGGAGTACAACTCTGCGTCATTAAATGTACGCGTCGACGCAAGGTGAAAAAAGGGTGGTATTTCGTGTGCGCGTCGACGCAAGGTGAAAAAAGGGTGGTATTTCGTGTGCGCGTCGACGCAAGGTGAAAAAAGGGTGGTATTTCGTGTGCGCTTCGACGCAAGGTGAAAAAAGGGTGGTATTTCGTGTGCGCGTCGACGCAAGGTGAAAAAAGGGTGGTATTTCGTGTGCGAGTCGACGCCAGGTGAGAATGTGGGCGTGTTGCGCCGACATTTAAAGAGGTTTAGGATGGGAATGTGATAGCACCACTCGATCGGACTATGTGTTGGCCTTTAAAAAGGCCTTTTTTTAATGTTTTTTCTTCTTTTGTGATTTTTTTTTTTGGTTTTTCTGTTTTTCATGGAAGGACATTAAAAATAAACTTCCAGCTTCCTGTTGGCGTAATCGATGAATGCGCCCGGCGGATGCACAGGTTTTCCTCCCAAGAGGTCTGCATACTGCTGCGGATGATACATGCGCATGAAACTTCGGAGCAGGGTCAGCTCCTGTTGCATGGATTGGAAATTATCAGCTTCTTGTCGGATGAAACGTTCGAGGTCGTCTTGCGTCTGGGTTTGGGGTTGGAAGTCGGTGTTGGCCTTAGCGGGAGGACCTTTGTGTGTATCGTAATCATCTTCGTCGTCACTGATGACGATAACTTCGTCTTTATGGCCTTTCCCCGCTGAACGTCTGGGTTCTGATTTTACTTTGATAAACTTGGCTGTTTGTTCCGCCCTGGTAGGTGCGTACACATACCCGGCCCCATCTTCTAGCTCAGCCATGACCTTACAGCTGCAGTCACAGCAATGTTCGTTATCAGGAACCAAGTGCCTTGGGTCTTCGCACATCCACATTAGCGGCATGTGGCAGTTTCGGCAATCTGCCCCGTTCGTGTCGACGTTTGTGAATTCACTCAGCAGTTCTGTGTCTTCCATGGTGGTTGAGACGAGAAAGTGCAGGGTCAGTTGTGTGAGGTTTTATATAATGTTCGTAAATGGGCCCAAATATAAAGCAACCAATAGGAAAAGCCCAAGGATTAGCCAATGGCGTGAGGGGCCAGATGCGAAAGGAGCCAATGAGGTAGGAGGAACGTTAACACCACCAACCATCAGCGAGGCAGGGGATCCCTGCTGCAGCGGACATGGACAGGATAAAAAGTCTAACAGCCAATAGGAAAAGGCCTAGGACCAGCCAATGGCGTGTAGAGACGGGGGTGAAGGGAACCAATGGGAAAAGCGGGGGGGGGGACTTCAGCACCACCGACCATCAGCTGGAAAAGGCGGGAACGCTTACAGGCATTTGCAGCAGTGATCCATGAGTGTGTTTCATGTTGGGTTAATGAACATTTAAGTTTACGTGTAATGCCACAATACGCTTAAGACCTGGATGTGGTGTTGGCCCTGAAAAGGGCCGTTGGGTTTTAGTTTGCAAGGCAAACTATTTCAGACAGATGTTAACCACCATCCCTGGTGGACACCCCCAGCCTTCTTTTACCATATCTTCATAGGTTTTTGCGCATTCGCAGCAATGTTCCTTGTACGGAGTGCCGTGTTCTTGCACTTGACAGTGCCAGAGCACGGGCAACTCGCACTCTGGGCATGCGCCACCTTCATAATCAGCTGCTGTAGGTTGCTCCATGATGACTGGTTATAGTCACTTGGGCTGGTGGGTTTATATAGGCATGAGGGTATAAACCAACCAATAGGGAAATGGGCCCAAAAAAAATTAACCAATGGCGAGCCTGTTTAAATTAAACCATTTGTGTGTCCGGTTGCAGCGTTGATCCACCGTTTGTGTGACATAATGTGAATAATATGCAAAGGGCGGGCAAAAGAAAGGTGACTTGTAGTGTAGTCGGAACGATAACGCTCATGATCTTAATGTGTTGTTGGTCCTGAAAAGGACCTTTTTTTTTTATTTTGTGATTTTTTTATTTTTTTTATGCATTATCTGTTTTTATGAAACGGGAACTGGAATCTTCAACATGAAACTCAGTAGTAAATGCTTATCTTCCTCTTGCTGTATTCAATCCGGATTTTAGGTGGCGGGGCCAACTGTTTTTCCAGCACGTGCCCTTTGTCGGGGCTGCTTGGAGGATCCAGGAATACAACACGGGAGCCATCATCCTGCCGGGACGGATTCTCCACCTTTTCCTGTTCAACGAAATATTTCTCTTCCATTGAAAGTTCGTGCCTGTCCATGTCGCTCGCTCGTTCAAAGCAGATTGAGTGTGGGGTGTGGTTGTAAGCCCTTTTATATACATAAAGTCGGAAATGAACCCAAAAAAACATGCAGGAGAATAACGGGGTTTCGGGTCAATTAAAAAAAAACAGCCCACAATAATTTTCAGGTCAAGCTTGGTTTACGGGTCACTTAAAATTGACCCTAAATCAAAGGTTTGCAGGTCAGCCGGGGAGGTCAGATTTTTGGGTCAATTAAAATTGACCCACAATCCTACCTTTGCAGGTCAACCGGCCGGGTCAGGTTTTTGGGTCAATAAGAAATGACCCGAAAACAGGACCAGCAGGTCTGTCGAATCAAAACTAACCCAAAAAAAGCGGAGGGCCAATGGGAGGGCAGGCGAGGCGCCCAATAAAAAAACACGCCCAAAAAAACGAAAGGACCAATAGGGAGAGGGGGATCCAACCCACACCAATCAAAACAGGCCCAAATATAAGTGTTAGCTATAAATAGGGGTCAAAAACTGACTGTCGGCAAGTCTCGTGTACGTCCGTTACACAATGAAGTTGCGTCGCTTCATCCGTTGGTGTGGCAAGGGTCAGGTCCGGGTGCCGCGGGAGGCGTTGGCTGAGCGCTGTTCAGCTTTCGCCAATCAACGTGCCCTGGACCGGGCGGCCAGTTCATCCCCCGTGATTCAGCAGGAGGTCCGGCGCTACAGGCGGGGAGAGCAGTTAGTGAAGGGTACGATTTCGGCCTTGGAACTCCACAATTATATTCAGTGGGGTAAGGCCCTCCGTACAGAAGCCGGACAGGAGCTGGCCGGCTACATCGAGCAGGGGAGGAGAGAGAGGCTCGCCAGGGAGCGCGACGGTTTCATCAAGGCATCTGAGGAAGCCAGGGAAGGTTCCCCGGAAGAACAGAAAAGATTCAGACGCCAGGTCATCAAGGAGGCCTTCTTCTTGCGGGTGCGGGGCGGCTACGAGAAGCCAACGGCAGCTCGCGAGTTGGAAGCCGCCCTCGCGAATTTACTCATGGACACCCCCCAGGGCGGTTTCTGGGAGGACATCGTAACCCAGGAGGAGCGGTACGTGGCCCGGCTCCTCCGCAGCAATCCTCGTTGGCTGATGGTCATCGAGGATTGAGCCACGCAACCCAACGGCCTTTTTAAAGGCCAACACACAGTTAAGATCTAACTGTTTTATCACTGAAAAAAAAGATATGTTTCCTTTGGCACAAAATTCCCCTGAGTAAAACAAAAAAAAAATTCCCGATTGAGAGAAAAAAATCGCCCTTGCATCTTATAAAAAACCCCTTGACAGGCAAACTTTTTAAGTCCGAGAAAAAAATTTATAAAAAAGCCCTTTATATTTGTATAAAATAGGCCCAAAAATAAACCCTAACAGACCACAAAACCTGGTTTTTAAATCAGGCCCAAAATACGGTTTGATGAAAACAAGCCCAAAAATAATGAGGATGAGTCTTAGGCCCAAAAATAATAATGGGATATAATCCGTAAATAATCCCCCCCAAAAAAAGAATTGGCCCAAAAAACAATGCACCGACCATCGCGCTTCTATCGGATCACTGCTGCAGCAGGCACACACACACATATGCAAATGAGAGGGTCGCAGCTGCCAGGTGCGGTATTTAGCTGAAGTCAGGGAGGTACAATGGACAGTTCGCTAACCATGTACTTTTGGGTGCGTGGGAAGTGGGAGAAGCGGGACTCCCGCGTTACCAAAACGTGCAGGTACTACAAGGAGGTTTCCCAAGCACTGCAACGGAGATGGAGGCGGGAACTGATCACGCGGGGGTTTCTGGCACGAGACAGGAACATGATGGTCGCCCTGCTCAATATTCATACAGGCTGTAAGAGGGGAGATTTCTGGGAATGGGTGCTGCGGAAAGAAAAGAAGTTCACCAGGAAGATGATCTACGACCACATGGTGCTGTGATGCACCATCGGAATGCACAACGGCCCTTTTCAGGGCCACCACACGGTCACGGTCTGGCGTTCACACACATATACACTTACTTGCAGCTGCGATCCCCTTTTTTGCATATATGCAAATGAGGGGATCACAGCTGCAGAGGACGTATTTTCAGGGTATTTAACAGGAGTCTGGAAGCCTGTCATCACAGACACCGACTATGGCACATAGGGATTACGGGTGGCTCTATGAGCAACACCACCGTTGGGAAGCAAGAATTAAAAAACCCCTGCGGCAGGAGTTTTTGTGCCTGGACAAGGTGCGGATGCTGCTCACAGACAAGTACCACGGGGAGTACGCGTCGTCTTTATTCTTACACATGGGAGTTTCACGGGCATTCCCAACCCCCGTGTTCAATGACCTGGTAGAACTGATGGAACTGAACACCAACCTGTTATTGAAATTTCGTGGCCACATGTTCCGTGAGCCGGTCATTCTCTACTTGCCACCGCGGATGTTTTACAAGAAGGGAGACGATTCAGAGAAAAGTGCTTGATAAGGCGGGAGACCCACAACCCCCAAAACGGCCCTTTTCAGGGCCACCACACATTCTCGGTCTGGCGTTCACACCCGCACGTCGCCTGCAGCTGCGATCCCCCCTTGTTTCGCATGTATGCAAATGAGGGGATCGCAGCTGCAGGGGAGCACACACACCCCACATGAAACAAAAGGACAACACAGTGCTTCTACACAGTCCTTTTATTGAACACATTCAGGGAAAGCGGAGGTCACGAAACCGTACTTGGAATCGAACACTTTCTCGGCAGCGGGGGCGTCGGGGTCGACCGGCGTGGCCCATATTTCCACTTTGTGGCCGTCCAGGGTGTTCATGCTGCTGTATTTTTCCACGGCGCAGACGTAAGCTTCCTGCAGGGTGCGGTGGTTGTCCGACTTCCACACTTCTTGTTTCGTCCTTTCGTAGCCGAACCGCCGCACCGTGCACACCGGCGGGTAGAAATACAGGAACGCCACGAACCGCATGTTATGCGGCCGGGGGCACAGCACAGTCCCGTAACCGGGCATCACACGTTCACTTTTTTCAGGCGGGAGGTGAGCCGCTTGACTTTTTCCAAGTGTTTGATCTGTGCTTTGGCTTTCAGGATTTCCAGTTGGAGTTTCAGCCGGGCGTTTTCCAGCCGGAGTTGTTCCAGGTGCAGGTGCTGCAAAACCTCTTTATTCATCGGATGGTCACTGCCGAACTGCGTCCGTCGTCCTGCGTTCACCCTTTTTTAAAATGCAGGAGGATGTACATGTCGCCTTTTTCAGTGCATTGCACTAGGTCCCCCGAAGGCAGTTTGAATTCCATAGCCAAGACCGAAAAGATGGCGCCCGGTTCACACTTGTGGTAGTCCACTCGCGGGGGCAGGTGGGTTTGCAGTTTCTGGTTCGTTACGGGCACCGCGGCCAAGATACGCCTGTCGCTTTCCCCTTCTTGCGTCAACGTGTCGGCTTCGATGAAATCGGCGTGCACTTCGAAAAGTCGTTGTGTCTTCCCTTTGAAACACATTTTCGGGAAACCTATCTTCACCAGGCCCACCTGCCATTTCCCTGGGGAGAGTTGGAACGGGGGTTCGATCCGGATTTTGTAAGAAGCCAGGGAAGAGGTTTCGACCTCCAGGTTCAAGCGCATGTAAAAATCCTTAGTGCGCTGCATGGTGGGTTTGGGGCGATACACGCACGCACACACCCTCTTATATACACAGGCACACACAGTCACGTGATCGACCAACAAGACCGGCATCTAACACAACTTTTATTTCAACCAAGACACAAAATCGAACGTGTTTAAAACATATCTACAGGATAAACTGGGAAGCTTCGGCGTCGCACGTCTCGTCATCGTCTGAGGGGTCCGGCAGCTGGGAATACGGTTCTTCGTCTGCGGCGTGGTAGAAATGGAACCCCGAGCACGTTTCGGTTTCCAGGTAATGTTGGTGGTGTTCTGTGCAAGGCAGTTGGGGGAACAGCTCTAGAATATCGTCTGTTTTGGTCACCAGCTCGTCCCAGACAGCTTCGGGGAGGGCCAAGCCGGACTTGCTGGGCCACAGCTTGTCGTCTTTGCCGATGTACCAGTCCCGGATTTGCACGCAGTAATGGAACGCCGGGTCGACGGTCACTTTCAGCACGTCTCTTCCGTTCAGGCTAGTCCCCAGGACGTACTCGAACCCCCCGCTGGTGACCTGGTTCGTCACTTTCTTCACTTCCCAACTCAGGAATTCTTTGTGTTTCACCAGTTCTTTCAGACAGGCCAAATTGAGCAGGCGTTTCTTCTCAGGGATGCCGTCCCGCCACAAACCGATCATGGCACGGGGCTGTTCCTCTTCTGCTGCGGCAGGGACTTTGGTGAGGAAATACCCAAAACCCAAGTCCACTTTGTTTTTGACGGGACACCGGTCCGACACTGCCGGCGCTGCCGAGGGTTGAACGCGGTGCGAGTGCGGCGCGTTTTCTTTATCGGTCTTGGGCAAGGGCCGCTGCATGGCGGAGGCGTAATTCTTGCCCTTGGGTTTCTTGGCTCCGGGCTGCTGGTGCTGCAGTGCGATACCAAACCCGCGTTTCATCCTGGAAGTGCGGCGGACGTGTGTGAACTCTCAGGCCCAAGGGTGTTTTATACCCTCAAAGCGCTCAGACAGCCGCTGCTCATTGGCTGGCGGTGAAGCCGGTCTTTTATTGGCTCATCCCGTTCCCCCGTCTCCTATTGGTTCATCCCGTCGCTCCCCGTGTCTTATTGGTCGGTGGGATGAACCAATCCCGATTGGCCAGCGGGGCCTCGACGAATCCTATTGGCCGGTGGGGCACAGGGAGGGGGCGTTCCTTCACTCCGTGTCTAGCCCCACCTCCCTTCTCATTGGTTGGGTCTTCCTGGCCGGGGATTGGCTGACACTCACACGAAATTTTTCAGGACGTTCCTGTCGGGCCCGATGCTGATTTCCCCGTCGTACTCGAAATACGCCACCATCGTGTACTGGTCAGACAATTTGGCCAGGGAGCCCTCGTCGTCCTCGTTGAAACGGAACTGGATCCGGAGGGTGCCGTCTTGCTTCGGGTTCTGGTACATCTCGTCGGACGCCAAGGCCGGGGTGAAATCCATGGCGTGGAGGCAGTTCCCCTTAGGGTAATCTTCGTACGTGAGGCCGATGCCCGAATCCCCACGGTGCAACCCGATGGACCGCAGCAGGTTCAGGTAAGCGTGTTTCCAGTTGCTTTTCCAATTAGGTCGGTAGGGCCATTCCGTGCGCATCCGCCCCGCGTAGTACACTTCCATCTGTTCCAGGCCCAGGGGGACAAAATTGAGCGGGTTCTCCGTTTCTTTCCCGGCCACGGCCGTGGATTTCACGAACCCGAACACCATGCGCCGTGGGAGGGTGCCCATGATCAGGTTGTCGAAATTGGCGAAATTGGTCTTGGGGTTCAGCGGGGCAGTGCGCATTTCCACGTGGCGTAGCGGGAAACGCACGGGGATGCCTTGGCTGAGGCTGGTCTCGTTGCGCGTGCGCAGGGCGGGGGTGGGCATTACTTTCCTCACCATCAAGTACATGTTTTCGATTTTCACTTGGTTGTCTTTACCCCCGATCTGCAAAATAGGGAATTCCTTGTGGTTCATGAATTCGAACGAGAACTCGACGTCCACCCCGTTGATGAGGTACCTCTCCTGGTTACAGATGTCCAGGTGCAAAGGGGTGATGAACTCGATGGGTTTGGAGTATTTGCTACCTCCCGGGAAAAACATCAGGAACCGTTTCAAAGCCCCTTTGTTCTTCATTTTTGAGTCCAGGACGCTTTCCAGGGTGAGTCCCGTGTTCTTGTCGTCTTTGACTTTGTGTTCACCGCTGCTCTCCGTGGTGTAATCGGTGTTGGCCGTCATGGCCTCAGGCACCGCGTCAAACTGGCCGGGGGTGTCGTTGGCCCACCCGGTCTCAGCGTACAGGATCTCGTCCTTGTACTTCTGGTCAAAACCCAACTGGTTCTCCATGTAAGCCCGGAAGGGGTACAAATGGTCCTGGGTGCACACTTCCGTCATGTTCAGTTTCAGGTTGACCTGGCGCCACATGGAGTGGACGATGTTGTTGATGGGCGCGATGAAATCGTCGCTGATTTTCTGGCACGGTTTGTTTTTATCGGTGCAGATGTACAACGTCATGCACATGAACGTGTTTTGGAAATCAATGTACTCTTGGGACCGGCCTGAAATTTTAAATTGCAGGGGCCCCCCGCTCGCCAGGGGAGCCGTGGAAATAGGGTCGAATTTTTCCCATCGCCCGTCCGTAATGGAGTCTTGCTTCGTGTTCCCGGTGAACAGGTTGATCTTCCGGGCCAGGTCAGGTGCGCGGTCGCTCATGGTGGCGGCGGCGTTGGCGGCTTCACACGTGTGTGTGTGTGTTTGCGTGTTTTGCCAGTTCCGGTGCTATTTATACTTTTTTCACCCGGCGGGCCGCACCAGGACATCGAAACGGTACACGTCGTCCAAGTAGTTCAAGGCCCAGACGATCCAATTCAACAGAGGGTCTTCCACCGAACGCAGGACGGCCCGGAAGAATTCTTCTTTGGTCCCACCGCCCAACACCACCGCATTCGCCAACCTGAATTCGGACGAGGGGTTTTCAAGGTGCGACCAGATTTCCGTGAGGAACAGCTCGAACTCCCTCACTCCCATCCCCATGGATTTCTTCAAAAACGTCCCCACGCCCCAGGCCGCCCTGAAAAACACGGGGTCATCCGGCGCGCAGACGGTCGCAGGGTCCACACCTTTGGCCTCGGTGACGCTGCACCACACGCTTTCGGCGAGCACTTGCATGGCCAGCGCCGTCAACGTGATCAGGTTCTTATCGCATTTTTCGTAAATGTTCCTCAAGATCGGGGTCCGGTCTTGCAAGGTCGCCATGTACACGATTTCTTTCTGGTACCGCAAGTACATGCCTTTGTTCTCGTTCTGGGCTACCAAGGAGTCCGGGTCCGGGTCGGGGTCGGGGTCCGGGGGCGGGACCGCGTCGTCCGGCCGCGCGGGGTATGTCCCTTGCATCGACGCCGGTGTGTCTGCGGTGGCCCCTGCCACCACGCCCCTTGCCGCACCTTCCGTGGATTGCACGAGGTAAGGGGCGTCCGCGGTGGGGTGGGGTTCGTCCGACCCGTCCAGCACCCGGCGGCGGACTTGGTTTTTCGCGGGGGTGTCAGGGCTCCATCGGACTTTAGGTTTTCCCGTCGTCGACGGTGTGCTGAACGTGTTGCTAAGGTCAGGGAAGAGGGTGTTGGAAGAATGCGGGGTGGGGAACGGGCTTTCGGTCGTTCCCGGCGTCGACGGCACGCTGAACGTGCTCTTGCGGTCAGGGAAGAGGGTGCTGGAAGACCGCGGGGTGAGGAACGGGCTTTCGGTCGTGTGGTCCCCTCCGCCGGCGTCTTTCTTGGCAGGGGTGGTGGACGGCGTGTCCACCCCGGTTATCTCGTACCCGTTTTCGACCGGTCTCAGTTTGAACCGCAGAGGAGGTTTTGGTGGGGTGGCGGTAATCGCCGGGGCTTCCAAAAACCCCATGGCCATGAGGTCCGCCTGGGAAATGGTGGTGGTCCCAGGGGCGGCGCCCAGAGGTTTGGTCTGCCGCGCTTTCGCCGGTGTGCTGGTGGCCGCGGGTGACACGGGTTGGGACGGGACTGAAGGGACGCTCTCTACGGAAGAGGGTGGGGGAGAGCTTTTTTTCGGGGGTGTCTTCTTCCGTCTCCAGTTCACCAAGGCTTTTTCCAAGCCCAGTTCGCAGCACCCGCCCGCCGCCGCCTTCTTCGCTTCAGTGAGGTAAGGGTTATCAGGGCGGGCCCGGTACCTTTTCTTGCGGCCGACGCGCGGCGGCGACCCTTTCCTCGGGCGGCCCCTTTTCGTCCGCGGCGGTGTTTTCCCCGTCGGGATGTTCGGGGGCCTCCCGCGCGGCTTTTTCTTCTTTTGGCCATCGTTCTCTCTGGAGTTTTTCGCCATGTAAACGGGGTGTGGCGGTCGGCGGCCCTATTTATACTTTTCTGCCGGGGTCCTCTAAAACGGCAAGGTCACGGTTTTCACCCGGGCGCGCCGGCGGGGCTGTTTGAATGGGCGGTGGGGGGATACCCCCTGCCGGGCGCGGGTGCTGTAACTGCGTTTCCGTGAAGCGACAGGGGGCCCGGCTTCCGCTGCTTTTTTGGATGCTGTGGCTATAGGGGTCATCTTGTGGACCGTCCTCAAAGTGGTCTGTTCCTGTGAGAGGGGTGCCGTTCCCGGCCCGGCAACTGGTGCTGGGATGTCCACGGGCGGGCTTGGGTTGGCCGGTGCGATGCGAGGCACCCATCCCTGCTGCCCTTCCGCTCTCGTCACGAACCGCCCGATCCCCACGTGCTGGCTTTTCATCCCGTGGCCCCCGAGGCCTTTCTTGTCGTGGAACCGCGTCCCGATCCTCACCATCGTTGTCCTGCGTGCGTTTTTCAATACTGGCTGGGTTCCCCTGGTTGAAGCCCCCCTTTTATACGTTTGAGTTTCGGGTTGGGCATCAGGTACCCCATGCCCGTGCCTAGCACCGTCGCCCAGTACGCCCGGTCTTCTGCAGGGGCGAACCCCCCGGCCAGGACCGTCAAGGATGTCAGCACCACCGCCGTCACCATGAACACCTTGGCCGTGAAAAGGATCAGGCTCCTGTTGCAAAGCGTGCCTTTTTGATCTGTCGGGTGGGTTCCCACGAGTTGAATTTTTCCGGGTAACCCTTCCATTTCACCAGGGAATATGACACGCCCTTGATTTTTTTCGTGCGCAAGATTTTTTCCACGCGGTACTCGGTCTTTTTGGCGACTTTCTGGACTTCTTCCCGGTAAAACCTACCTTTTATAGCTTCCCCGGCCAAATCTTCCACTTCGTACATCGTCACTGGCGACGCCCCGGCCCGGCCCGGGGCTTGGTAGACCCGGGTGATTTTAAACTGTTCTTCCGACCAACGGGGGCGGTACCCGCGTTGGTCAAACGCGTGTTTTTTCACGAGGGACAACCTCACCTGGTCCCCCACTTTTAAAGCTTTGGCAACGCGTCTTCCGCGCGCAGCCCCCAGCCGGGCGGGGTCGCCGTACAAACGCCGCCAGATCTCCCACTGGTTTTTGCTGGTGACGTCAGCGGGCCGGGCCCCGATCGCCGAATGCCGCCGTCGGTTGTAACCGTCCACCACAGCCTGGAGTCCGTTCACCCATGAGGGGGTGCCTTTGGCTTCCATGCGTTTGTACAGCTGGGTTTTCAATGTGCCGTTGAACCGTTCCACCAGCCCTGCTTTGATTTCCCGGTTCCCGGTACTGAACCACCGCACGCCCTCCTTTTCCAACAGGTTCTGGACGGCCTGGTTTTTAAATTCGCGCCCGTCGTCTGTCTGCAGGCGTTCCGGGACACGGCCCCGCTTGAAAATAGCCGCCAGGGCGTCGCGGACTTCCCCGCCCGTTTTCGTTTTCACCGGGGACGCCCAGGCGTACCGTGACAAGACGTCAACCACCGTCAGGATGTACCTGTACCCTTTGTTGTGCCTGGCCAAGGCTTGCATGTCCGTCAGGTCGGCTTGCCACTGCTCGTCC
Source organism: Sipunculus nudus (assembly GCA_026874595.1). Lineage (NCBI taxonomy): Eukaryota > Metazoa > Annelida > Sipuncula > Golfingiida > Sipunculidae > Sipunculus > Sipunculus nudus. The sequence goes on along the minus strand of CM049314.1, from coordinate 46,653,883 downwards.
AACCCCGACACCAAAGTGGCCGAACGCGGGAACCGGCGCCTGGCCCGGCGGTGCAGGGTGTACGGGTCTTGCCCGCTCAACCATTCCTTCACCGTTTTCAACCCCACCCCCGTGTAAAGGCTCAAATCCCTCGCCGAACCCGTGTACGCCACCGGGAACCTGTCGTCGTAATACGCGCGTGCCAAACGTTCGCTCGTCCGTTTGTTTGGGGGCATCGGTCAGTGTTTCCCGGAAAAGACGACGTGGTACTGCACCCGTCGCCTCGTCACTCCTGCTCCGGGGATTCGGGCGGCGGCAGCAGCGGCCGCGCCGCCGGCGCCGCGGCGGGGGCCCCCCTGACGGGGGCGGGGGCCCTCCCGGCGGGGGCGGGGGCCTTCCTGGCGGGGTGCCCTCCGGGTTTCTTTGACCGTCTGGCTTTCAGCCCGTTTCTGGGTGGGAGAGCTCGGGGGTTTTTCGGCGGGGTCTTCCGGGAGGCTTTCGCCGTCACTGCTGCTGCTGCTGCTGCTGTCGACGGTGGGTTACACCACTTTTTCCATAACTCCCGGGCGAGCACCGAAGAAATTTCTTTCCCGTCCCGGGAAAGCAAATGTTTTTTTCTTTGCGTGTACGAGGATTGTGGGCGGGTGAAGGTTTTCGCCCCGTATTTATAGAGTTTTTTCCGGACCGCCGCGTTGACTGGCACGTGGCCGTGCATCCAGTTGTACACGAGGTTCGAGGCGAAATTGACCGCCCCTTGCCCCACGCTTTTCTTCAGGACTTTTCCCCCGCCCGCGATTTCTTCGTAGAGGGGAGCGTACTTGCGTGCTTTCACCAGGAGGTCCATGCCTGCCGTGTGTGTGTGTGTGTACAGGGCCTGTCCTTCCTCCCCCCCCCTTTTATACCCTTTTCAGAACCATCGGTACAAGGCCCGGTGTTTTTCGGTCACCATGTCGTTCCAGTTCGCGTCTTCGCCCCAGTCCGCCAAATAGTTGACGGGCGTCTCAAAGATGCTTTGTTTCTTGGCGGGGTTGTACCTGAAGACAAGCCCGATCACCAAGATCCCCGGTTTCAACAAGATTTCGTCCGAATCGAGGTTCGTGACCTGGAACCGGACGGTGTGGCGCTGGAACGCCGGGTAGACCCGGAAAAATTTCAGGTTGGTCGGTTTCACTTCCCGTGTGCCGTTTAGGCCTGATTCCCAAAAAAGCAACGTGTGCATGTCCTTGGAAGGCATGTCCGTCAAGTTGGGGTCCGGGGTGGTCAGGTCCGTTTTCAACAAAAACACTTTGTCTGCTTCTGGCTGGTGGAACGGGAACTTGTACGTGACGTCCACGACGTTCGGGGCCTGCACCGCCCGCGCCTGGACGCTCCCGAGGAACTCGTACGTGTCCTCTTTCCCAAAGGGGATGCCCTGGGCCAACGGTTCCAGCTGCTCCGCCGTCAAACAGTTCGTCATGAAAAGCAAGACCGTGTTCGTGTCCAGGGAAAAATACCGCATCAGCCCCTTGCTCAAGAACAACCCCGGTAACAACCCTGTGACCCCCTTTTTCCGGTCGAGGTTTTTAAACCGCACTTCCAGTTTGGTCACCCCTTTTTCTTCCACCAACACGCATTCGCACAACCAGGTCTTGCCAAACCCCGACAGCGTTTTGAAATCGTACTCCGAATCGCAACGGGAAAACAACCACCAAATGATGTGGTTCAGTTCGCTGGTGAACTCCTCCAGGGTGTACTGGTGGCATTTTTTCGGAAAAGTGTAACGCACTGTTTTCTTTTGCTGCGCGTGCCGGATGGGTTTGGACATATGCAACTTGCGCCCGGGGTTCAGCATGAAAGGGACGGCCTCGAATTTTTTCACCAACGCGTTGCTCATCTCGAGTTCCTTCTCGCTCGTGTCCCACAGGAACGCTTCGATGAAACTCCCCCCTGGCACGCAAACGTGGGCGAGTTCGGGGTGGATCAGGTGGTCGCATGCGACTTCCCAGTTTTCAGCCGAATTGTACAAAGGCGATGGCAACGTCGACACGAACCAGTTTTTGGTCGGGTGGAACTGCGCTTTTACGATGCAGTGGTTTTCTTCCATATTCACTGCCCGACCGTGTATTCCCAATACCCTTGTTTCCAGCCCTGCGGCCTTTTTATAGCCCCTTGAGTTTTCTTCGCCTTCTTGTTCTTTTTCTTCTTGTGGGTGGCGGCGCCCGGTTTTTTCTTAGGCCTTGTCTTCTTTTTGGCAGGGCCACCGGTGGGCTGTTTCTTCCCTGGGGGTTTCTTCTTTTTCGAGGGGCCCGCGGTGGGCGGTTTCTTTGCCGGGGGTTTCTTCGTTTTCTTCTCCCCGGCCGGAGAAGTTTTTTTCTGCGGGGGCCTGTCCTCCTCCTCCTCCCCTTCCCTGCCCCGTTTCCCCGAGGCCTGCCGCCAACGCTCCCTCGCCTCCGCCAGGGCCTTTTCTTCTTTTTCAAGCTTTTGTTCTCTCGCTCTCCCTTCCTTTTCCATCCGTTGTATTTTTTCCCGCAGCCCCCGATCGCTTGACCGTGGGCCCTCCTTTTTAGGGAAGAGGGGGTGGTTTTTCATAAATTCTTCTTTTGCCGCATGCGCGAGCACGTTTTCCCTGTCCACAAACGTGTGGGCGATCTCTGTATACGTGAACGGCATTTCGTGGTCTGGGTCACGCAGAAATTTCTTGTACTGTTCCTGCTCTGCCACTCGGAACCCTTTCAGCCCTATTTCCCGCATGTAGGATTCCAAAAAATCCGAAGCCCGTTCCCCAAAGTACAGTTTCAGGGCGGTGGGCAAGTGGAATTTTCCTCCCAACCGTTTCTTCTGTTTTTCCAAGAACAGTTTCAATCCTTTCTGGCTGATGGTCTTTGCGAAACTTGACGAAAAGAAAGGGATTTCCCCCGTGGGGGTGTTTTTCTCACGCCCCGCGAACATGTCCGTCAAAAACTTTTTCGCTTCGCTGCAGTATTCTTCCAACCCTGTGGCTTTGCACAGGTTGTCCACCTTGTCCTTCACCGCCAGTTTGTGTTTCCGCAGCAGCATTTTGAAATGTTCGTAGGCTTTCTTCGACAACCACTTGAACCATTTGGTTATCTCGTTGCAGGTGATCCCAAACGCTGAGCTCAACGTCGTCCCCAGCCCAAGCATCGCCACGGCTTTGGTGGCGGTAGCGACCCCCGTCATCCGTACGGCGGCCTGCACGCGGGCCGGCATGGCCTTCAGCGCCGCTTTGCCCACCGCTCTCAGGGCCCTCCTGCCTGCGTTGCGCAACCACCCGCGCCTGTTCCTTCCCGTCCCTTCCAAAGCGTCGTCGATGGAAAACTCTTCGATGCTCTCGTCGTCAAGCAACGGGTCTGTTTCACGGGCATTGTCGATCGAGAACTCTTCCACACTTTCTTCGTCCAGCATCTGGTCGATGGCCCGGGACATTTTCTGCCACGCGGCCCTGGCCTCTGCGTCAGCCACCCGCGTTACCGAAGCAGGGGCCCGCTCAATAAAAGACGTCTCTTCGACGATCTTGGCCGCCTCTGACGCCGCCCGCCTGCTGACCCCCAACCTGCTGTCCAGCTCTATCAATGTGTCTGTTGTCCCCCCACTGACCGGGGTGCTGGTGAGTGTTTCCGGGCGGAGCCCCCCTTTAGGGTTGACCGTCATTTCGATCTCGGAATCAAGGATGAAATTGCCACTGGGCAGGGACGTTGCTTCCCACCATTCCTCGAAATTCCTCGCCGTCTGCTCGCGGAGCAGTTCCCGTTTTGGGGCCCGCGCTTCCATCTCCTCGGCTGTTTCTTCAAACACAGGGTTTTCGTACAGCAAAGAACTCGTCTGCTGCGGGCGGGTCACCGGGGTCAGTTCTGAGCCCCCGGACGTGACGCTCATCCCATGCTCGTCGGTGTACGCCGCGTCCTCGGTCGAGTACCGCATGGCAGGCCCCCGGGTCGGTTCCCCCGCAGATATTTCCTCCACCCGCCACACCTGTTTGCCTTCAGCTCCTCCGTAGGTGGTTGGCCGGGCCCGTTTGGAAACCCACTTTTGAAACTTTGCGCGGGCTTTCTGTGCCCCCGTCCCTTCGCCTTCCCACCACGACCCCCGCCCGGCCTTGTACCGAATTCTCCCCAATTTTCCGAGCATACGCCCACCTCCGGATTGCACGGCTTCCTGCTCTGCTGTGCCCCGGACCACGTCTTCCATCTGGGGGTCGTTTAATTCTTCCAACTTTCCTGCCTGTTCTTCTGTGGCCGCCATGTCTGCGTCCTCCATGGCGATCGCCACTTCGTCCGCATCCGCCATGCCCGCTCGGACCGCTTCGATGTCTTCTATAGCCGCCATGGTGAGCTAAGTGCCCGTCCACGCCAGGGTGGCCTCCCCCACGTTCCCTCCCTCCTATTTATACCCCCACGGTGTATTTCTGGGCCCAGTACGTGGCTTCCTCCGCTTGCCTCTGTTTCCGTTCGGCCTCTGTTTCCCCGGAGGGGTCCGTGGAAGGGGCTTCCGCGTCCGGGGTATCCACGGGCTCCCTTTGGGGTGGGGGGTACCCTGGGGGAGGGCCATGCCATGGGACGGAAGGCCAGTAGGCCAGGGCATCCCCCATTTCCACCCGGCCGAAAAGAAGTTTCGCCAGTTTGCGTTTTTCCTCGGCTTCTTTCTTTTCCGCCACCAGTTCTGACCGTCTCAATTCCTCTGCTTCTTTCTCCGCCCGCTGTTCGTCCATGATGGGTTTGAACTGTTCTTCGAATTCCCGCTGCTGTTTAGTCGTCGGTTGGGGTGGGGGTGGGGGTGGGGGTGGGGGAATTTTTCTTGCTCCTTCGGGCATCCCCGGACCACCCGGGTGGCCGCTTTTCGTTCCCATTCCCTGTCCCAGAACCCCGGGGGAGGGTGCCCCGCGCACCCGTACATCTCCCCTTCGTACTCCCACAAGTCTTCGATCCACTCGTTGAAAAGTGCATACTGCTGTGGCCAATACCCTTCCCCTTCGGCGTCCCCAAAGGAAAATTTCCTGAACATATTGTTCAACCGGGTAACCGCCAACTTGGCCGCCACGATTTCCCCGCGGCCGCGCCACAACGGGGCGCCCAGGGCTTCCGTCAGGTCGTCCAGTTTAATCGGTGTACTAAAGACTTTATACACCAGGTCCGCTGAGCTTATTTTGATTTCCGGGTAAGGTGGGCCCCTTGGAGGGGGTGTGTTTTCCGTGGTGCGCCGGCGCCTGCTTTTGGGAGGGGATGGGCCTGTCCTGTCCCCCCACCCCTCGTGCACGAACACGTTCATTGCCCCTCTGAACGCCAGGTGAACGATACCTTTCAACCGGAGCTTTTCTTCACTGTCCACGTTCACCTCCGTCACTTCGGCTGCCAGAGCAACGGCGTTTTTCGGTTTGGGTCCCGGCCACGGGGAAATTGCCCACATGGCGTGGTCCAGGTACCCGCCCAGGGCGCGGAAATACTCGATGGTCTTCGGTAAAGGCCGGTCTGGTTTTCCCTCCTGGTGGAACATGTTTGCGTCCAAGTAAAAGCGTTTGCGGATGTCGATGAGGCAGGCCCTGAGGTGCGGGGGGTGGAGACGGTGTGGGAAAGGCAGTTCCATTTGTGTGGTGTACCCTTCCGGCATGAGCCCGCCGAAAGGGGCCCCTTCCTTCTCTTTTTCCCATCCGGGGGCGTCCGGCCCGTTGAGGGTTTCCCAAATGCCTTCCCACATCCCTTCAGCCGTCTTGAGCAAGAGTGACTGGGTTTCTTGCAGGGCCAGGTCGAGGTCGTCAAAAGACTGCGACCACAGCAACACGGGTTTGGTACCCATCATCGGCCCGTACCATTCCCTTTTGCCCGTATGTTCTGGGGGTTTGTATTCAATCCACACACCCTGCCGCCGGTGTTCCCAACCGTACCACGTGAACTTTTTCTTTTTTGAATCCCACACCCCCGGCACCGGGCGCAGCCATTCCGTCGCGTTGTTTAACGGTTGCATTGCCTCGGCTTCTTCAATGGTGACAAAGCTGTGTATATCTCGCGGGGTCTTGATGTTTCGTATCTTGCCTCCTGTGGCCATCCCATGGTCCTGTCCTAATCCCCTCTCTTCCCACCACGTCATTTCGTCCTGGCTGACAGAACCCACTTCGAACGCGGTGGGTGTGGTCCTGGTTTTGGGCGTGACGCTGGGGTCCGACGTGTACACGGGCACGGGGTGCCCCCGGAAAAATCCCCCGTACTCTTTTGTCATGCCAAAATGGTAGGGTACTTCCACCAGCATCCAATGTTTCCCATTGCAGTGTTTCGTGTACCGGTGGTACAGTTTCCCCCGGGGGTTGTACTTGTGGTAGAAGTCCAGGTATTGCCGTTTCGCCAGTTCGGGGCCTACTTTCCGGCCTTCTGTCAGTTTGTCCTGGGGGTCCCCTTCTCTTTGCGCGTGCCACCACAAATCCCACCAGAACGCCGTCAGCACCAAGACCAATGTGTTCATGTGGACCCAACGTTCGGCCAAGTGGTCGTGCTGTCGCATCCAGAGCACCAACCTGTTGGCTTCTTCCGGACCCAGGGACACGTCGTCTCCCTGGAAGCCACGGGTCCTCCCTTTCAGGGACTCCCCAGGGGTGTGCCGCACGATGTCGTGCAGGCTGAACACGTACGTGTCCGGGGGCGGCCAATAGTACCGGTAGTTGGCCTCTTCGTTGAAAGGGACGCCCATGGCGTGCCTGCCCCGGTGGGCCAAATTGTAAATCAGGTTCATGTGGTGGCGGTTGGCGTACTCCACCACTTCGCGGACGCCTCTTGCAGCCGCAAACGGGAAAATGGCGAGCATCAAGCTACGCAAAACGCTCCAGAGTAAGCCAAATGCAAACCCCACTAAGTGCCCCGCCATTGTTCACCCCGTTTTTCTCAAGGGTTTGTACAGGTGGTGTTTCTCTCCTGGAAAAATATCCGTCCTGAACCGGAACCCTTCTGGGGTTTCCTGACGGAAATCCAACAAGAGGTACCCGTGCGGGCGGGACGTCGCGTCCCGGTATGCCTCTTGCAAAAACCTAGGGTTCCCAGGGCACACCTGCTTGGCCAGGTGGGTGATTTGTGCTTGGTCCCGCGGGTTCTTTAGAAGCACGATGTAGTGGGAGTTCAATGAAATGTCCCTCTGGTCTTTTTTCTGGTGGAACAGGTTCTGCACGATCAGGATCACTGACACCTTGTGGTGGTGACTGCCTTTTTCAAAGACATCGGCCGTTTCCACCCCGCGCTCAAATCGTCCAAGATGAGCAAGGTGCCGGGTTTTATACGTTTTTTTGGGAGGCCTTTGTGGAAGGTCACGTTTTTGACGCGTTTGTAAAACCGCTGCCATTCACCGTAACACCACAAGACCCGTTTCGGGGTGGGCTGGACCATCTTCTTCAGGTGTTTCAACAACCTTCCCACCCAACGGGTTTTCCCTGACCCCGTGGGGCCGGCCACCAGCATGGTGAACGGGTGGTGGAACTTGTCAGTCATGGCTTGTTTCAGGGGCCAACCAGGAAGGCTCCCCCATATTTATAGGGGCCGGGCGACACCGCACGCACGCACGCGCAGAACAACAACGCCACCGAAGTTTTTTTTTTCAACATTTTATTCAATTCAAACTGTAACCATACGGGAATGTGAACCACATGTCACCGGGGTCCCCCGGCTGCCAAAACCGACGCTTCGTGTACACCACGGCGTAGGTTTTGTCGTAACTCTTGCTGCAGATTCCCCCTTCTCTGGAACGTACGACGTGGAAGGGCACCGCTACCGGGTGGGTTTCTGTTTCTCCGGCCACGAAGTTCACCACCATCGAACGCAAGGTCTGATACGTCACTCCTCCAGCTTCTGTCAATCGGAAGCCCCGGGCTTTGTGGCAAGCCACGCCACCGGGGCCTTCAAACGCGTAATTCTTCGGACCGCCACTGACGAACTTAGTCAAGTGCGTGCCTCCCATGTCTTTCACCTCGTCCTTCAAATCGCCGAGAAAATCGCCTGTAAGGGGGCACGGTTGACCTGGCCTCGCTGTGAAGATCAAAGAGTCCGTGTCATAATACAGGACGCGGGGTGAGTGCGCCACCCCGCAGGCCCTGTCCACGGTGTCGAGGTGTTTGTACAGCTCTGTCCTGCCGTAACACGTCGTCAATGCCGCGTATACCACGTTGTTGGTAGAACCTTTCTGGTAATCCTCGTTGTTGTAACGCCATTGTACCTGCAGCACGCATTCTCCCAGGTTGGTCACGTCCAACACCTCTTTGGCAGGGTCGTTCAAGGTACCGATCAGTTTATCGTAGGACCGCACCTGTTCCGTCTGCGTCATACCGTCTCTCTGCCCGAATTTCCCCCAGTGGGAGTTCAGGGCCAGTTTGGACACGAATTTCAGCCCCGGGTTCTTTTCCACAGCCGCCGGGTCTAAGGTAATGCCTTCCCTCTGCTTCACTTGTGCCACGTAATCAACTTTGTCTCCTTCCGTTGCGCACCACGACGGCCACCCGCCCGCCGCCATCTTCACTGCCATCCACTTGTCCACATACGGCGCGAACATGGACGCCCACCGGTCCCAGTGCCACACCTTGGAGTCCGTCCCGTGCAAGGTGTACCCTTTGTCAAATGCCAGGTACAGTTCGTCCGTGCACCATGTCCCTGGCAGGGCCCTTTCTTCTCGATCGTGGTTGCAAGGGTGTTTCTGGTTGAGTTCCTCGGCACATGTCCGGCACAGGGGAAACATCAGCTTCTCGTTGCATTTGTAAGGCAACACCGGATGGAAAAGGTTTCGGGGTGGCAAGACGGTACATTTGATCAGGCCCCGGTAGGCCCTGCCCTCGACCAGGTGCGGTGGTGGTCGGAGGATGACGTCGGGGACGCCCACCGGGTATTCCCGGTACTTTTGCACATAGGGGTACAGGGACGTCACGTCGAAGTACAGGATCGTTTCGTCTTCACCTTCAGGGATTTCTTTCAGCAAACAGGACGCGTTAGTTCTCCCCCCGTAAAATGCGTCCCGCGGTTGTAGCGGGTTCTCCAACCGCCAGGCCGATACGCCGGACTGTTTGGGCCATTGCGTGTGTTGGGCGTCGTACTCGTGTTCCCACGAAGACACCACCTCGTACCCTGCTTTCCTCAATTCTTCTTCTTTGGCCAACTGTGCTTGGTAAGCCACCCTGTTGGGAACCGTGGAGTTGAATATTTTACCGTCCGGCTTTGTGCATCTGGGGCACCCGTGCCACACGCACCCGTTGAACTCATACACCCTGTTCAATTCGGGCAGGTACCCATCCACTTTCTTGGTGGCCCCTCCATGGAAGAGCTGTACTGTGCACTCTCGGCCCGCCCAGTTGTTTTCCCCCCGGTAGATTTTGAATGGCAGCACTTTTTGTTCCTCCTGTTCGAGCCAACGGGCCGCTTTCATGCTCAGGTGATGAAACGATACCACAGGCGGGATCATGGCGATGGTGTTGGGTGCCAAATGGTTGAAACGGAAATCTGTCATGCACGCGGACGCCAGGGTGATGCTCTCTTTCAGTATATCGAACCCCGCTTTGCTGTAGTACAGTTCCCTGAACCGCAAACACCCTTCCTTCAGGAGCGCCACGTCACTTTCGCAGTACTCCCTCAGTTCTTTTGCGTGGTCCCACGGCGTCTGGCACCGGGCTTCGTACCACCGCTCAAAATCTGCTTCGCCGGTGTGCTGCTTGAAAAATCTCTTGCTCGGCATGGGTCCCACGTACGTCTCGTTCTCTTTCGTGTTGAACAGGTAAGGAAAATATCCTTTCTTCATTTCCTTCAGGCCGAACGTTTTCGGGAATTTTGCCAGGGGGATCGGGATGATGTTCAGGGAGTCCTTGAACACCAACCCACCCACATCCAGCTGCAGGATATGCAACCTGCGCAGGAGCACCGTGTCTGCTGGGATCTCTTCCCGCAGCAAATAGTCCTGCAAAAAACCCCCGTCGTACCCTCCGAAATTGTGTGCAAAACACACGGCCCCCTTGTTGGCCGCGTCAGTGAACATCCAGTCGAACAACGTTTTCTGGTCTGTGAAATGTTTTCTCGTGCATTCACACACACCTTCCTCTTGTTTCTTTCTCCTCCCTTTCCTGGACACGGTGGGGGCAAAAACGCCACTGCTGGTGCATTTTCGGCACACGCGCTCTGCCACAGCGGCGTTGACGGTGTGCACGCTCAACCCTGCTGTGTTCTTTTCGTCTTGACGGCACTCCGTGTCCCAGAAAATGAACGGGACGTCCTTGGATTTGATGGCCATCACCTGCTGCATGTAACAGACGTGGCCGGTGGACGCTGGCACCTCACATTTGCACACCTTGCACGTGTATTTCCCGCACTTGTGGGATGTTTTTTTGTACAACTTCAACACGGCCCCGCATTGCTTGCAGGCTCCCCGCTGCTGGCACATCGAACCTGTTTGCCCTTTCGGCGGGGCCCGGTGGTTCTCGTAACAGCGCTCACCTCTGAACTGGTCTAGGCCGCATTCGTCGCACCGCCGCAAGCCAGTCAGGTCGTCCGGCCAATCACAAGCAGGTACCGTTCCGCATTCCTGGCACGCCCCCTCGCACATGTGGAAATGTTCATAGCCCCAGTGGCAGGCACGGCAGAAATTCCGAACGTTCAAGTGTTTCCGGATGTCCTTGATCCCGTAGGCGTGGCCTTTGCGAACCAATATGTTCACGGCGGGGCCAGGCAGGAGGCCCTGTGATCGGTATATCACATCGTCTGACGTGAACCCGTGGTACACCACCAAACCGTGCTCCAATACCTCAGCGATTTTGCCGATGTCTTTCAGTGTGCACCCCACGCCTCCCCCGGGCATCAACCCCGCTCTGCTGCACAGATCTTTCGCTTGTGATTCGTACTCCTGTTTCTTTTCCTCGCTCATCCGAGATTTGTTCCTGTTTTTGTCTCTGGGTCGTGTCAACCAATCGCGGGTCATGACGACGGCCAATGGCACGCACATGCCTGGTGCCCCGAAATCCACGTGGATGTAACTCCTCCTGCGTTTGTCAAAATAGACGTCCTCTCTCCCCACATGGTCTTTCACCCTGACTCTCTGTCCAATCACCTCTCCTCCCTCTTCGGCGTTCCCAACACCTTCTGGCCGTTCCCCTTCCACTGATTTCAATTGGATCTGGAACGCTTCGTCGAGGCTGAACTCCTCTTGGCTCTGCAGTGTCCGCTCGACCTGGGTCATGATGCGTTCCAAGGACATGTCGCTTTTTTTACGCCAGCGCGTGTTCAACGCCCCGCTCTTCAAACTGGACGTGAGTATCTGGACCTGCACCCAATCGTCGGGATGCAATTCCCGAAACCATTTCTTCAACAGTTTCTTGAATATTTTGTACAGGGCCGTGTACGTGTCCGCCCCTTTGCGCCGGAAATAATCCCTGTTGGGTTTCACCACTTGCAAAGTCCCTCTCTTGCGGAAGCGGGGGAAATACTTGTCGGACCGTGATACCACTTTGTACCTACCCATGCCGTGCGCAACACCTTCACTGGCTGCAGTGGCTGTGCCACTGTTTAAATACACACCCTTCCCGTTGTGTCTTCCAATCAGACGCCCGCTCTTGATTGACACACGCCTGTCAGCCCCGATGGGTTGGGTCTGCGTCCACATTGTGAATGTACCCTCCGCATCCGGCAAACCAGACTTCCAATCAGGTACGAGGGCCCTTTTTTCCACCAATACGGACGCTTGGACGCCTGTCCACCAATCGGGTCGCTGCTATCGGGTCCCCCACACGCAATAAATAAAGGGCCGCTCGCACCGATTCTCCACACACCCAGCCACCATGGCAAGCGTTCAGTCAACCCTCATGTGTCTTGGCGCCACGTTCGATGATGACAGCGACACCGAAACACACAACACCCCTGAAACAATGGCACACGATGCCGGCCGGGATGACGGCCATGTTGACGACAAGTCTGAAACCACGTCAAACGCTGACGGCGGGGATGATGACTTTGTTGTTTTTGACCCGGCGGCTGAAGCCCCTAAAGGTCTCGTGTTCGTCACGCCCGACGATGGTGATGATGATGATGATGACGGTGATGACGATTATGAAGTCGAGGTCGAATGCAAGGGATGCGAAGAAACGTTCGCAGATGACGGCCTCCGACTCTCAGAACACATGGAGGTGTGCTCCGACCAACACCCAACAGACGTTGCGTGCGACTGCGGGGAACCGCACACAAATCCCAAATCTCTGAAACGTCAGCATGCCGTTTACAATGACATGGACGCCATGGACAAAGAAGAAACGCTGTCAGAGTACAAAGCGCGAAAAAGGGCCCTCGTCCAGGACCGAAAAGACAAACTACTGCAACAACAACAAGAGATGACAGGTATCGACTGGTCCGATTTCACCATTGAGTCAGGCACCAGTCGGCTGACCATGACCTGGAAGGTACATCAGTTTGTCACCCTGCGACGTGAACTGTCCATTCACGGACGCGACCGCATCCTCGTCGTGAACACGAAAATGTCCGAAGACTTCGCTTTTAAAGTCCCTGTCGAGGTGGCCAGGAAACTCTTCAGCAGAGAAAATCTCCTCAAGTACGCGACCTACTGCAACGTGATGCTGGACACCATCATCGAACGCACCGCCGACCCTAACCCTTTCTCGCACAACCAAGCGGCGCAACAAATCCTCAGACACACTGAACCCGTGTTGACGTACCGCCAGAATATGGGCATCACTCCGATTCCCTGCGTCTGGAGTATTTCTTTTCGGTGGAACTACCTTCATGCGGCCTTGAGACAAGACATGTACAAGGCGGCGACAGATAAGGAGAAAAAAGTGCAGGCCATGGGTATCCCCCTCCTCTCATTCTGTTACCTAGCCAAAGAGGGTGTCGAGAATGGAGACGACAACAAATTGAAATTCCTCATGACCCCCGTCGAACGCATGCTCTGGAAACACAGTACCATCCCTCAAAGCAAACGCAACGACCCACGCTTCTACCACGATTCGGACTCGTCCACGGATTTCGAAGAGTACGTCGAAGCCTGCAAGGTTCAGGAGAAATTTGACGCTCAGAAGTATACTGACCTGTAATTGCCAACCTCTAAAGGCATCCTCGCATTTCACGTTTTCTCTTGGCATTTACATCTTTTTAAATAAAGGTGGTGTCTTTGGTGTCTGTGTTGGTTTTCTGATGGGTCAACGTGTGATTGTCCACCTGTCTCTGATATAAAAAGGTCACCCTTTTCTCACCTGGCGTCGACGCGCGCGAGAAATACCGCCCTTTTTCCGCCTTGCGTCGACGCGCACACGAAATACCGCCCTTTTTTCACCTTGCGTCGACGCGCACACGAAATACCACCCTTTTTTCACCTTGCGTCGACGCGCACACGAAATACCACCCTTTTTTCACCTTGCGTCGACGCACGCACGAAATACCACCCTTTTTTCACCTTGCGTCGACGCGCACACGAAATACCGCCCTTTTTTCACCTTGCGTCGACGCGCACACGAAATACCACCCTTTTTTCACCTTGCGTCGACGCGCACACGAAATACCACCCTTTTTTCACCTTGCGTCGACGCACGCACGAAATACCACCCTTTTTTCACCTTGCGTCGACGCGCACACAAAATACCACCCTTTTTTCACCTTGCGTCGACGCGCACACGAAATACCACCCTTTTTTCACCTTGCGTCGACGCGCACACGAAATACCACCCTTTTTTCACCTTGCGTCGACGCGCACACGAAATACCACCCTTTTTTCACCTTGCGTCGACGCGTACATTTAATGACGCAGAGTTGTACTCCTACTACTAAGGGGTAAACAGATATTGGTTTTGTGTGGTACTATAAGCTGATTTATGAGGAAGATGACGTTTAACTCAAGTTGTGTCAAAATCTTTGGAGAGGGAAGAGGGCTGATTTACCTACATTGCGGCAGAAGTATTTGAAAAAAATGTCCACTATAAGTCATGTTAATCATCATGCTTTTAATAAAGGAGTTAACTGTTATTCAATATAATTACAGGTTTTCTATATCCAACAGTAGCACTAGCACAAATGATAGAGTTTAACTATTTATTAAAAATTAATTGCAATTATTGGGCCAAATATAATTTTATTTTGAAAATACTAATAGTCTCTTCTGATTTTTTAAAAATAATATAATTGAAATAAATGATTATCAAAATAATATTATAAATGTATTAATGAATGCATTCATAAATACATTTTGAAAGTATTTGCACTTGCATTCAAATACTTTCTTTTTACTTGTATTAGTATTTGTATTCATTTTCTTGATGGAACTATTGAATATTTGTATTCATATTTAAATACAATTATAAAGAATTAACTCAGTGTCTCATATTTATACACAGTTTCAGTCAAACGAAACTGTTGAGAATCCAGGATATACAAATTTCACATATATAAAAAACAATCATAAGTACCTGGTTTTCTGGCTTAAATTTATGAAAAAAAATAAAACTATGTATTATATTCAACTTTGAATACGGTTACATCATTGGCTGCACATTAAACATAGCAAGACACTTATGATAATTTTTATCATTATTGACATCATAATGAGAACTTGTCTAAGATCTGATTTTTTTTTCACAGTTGAATATTTATATTTTTTTTAAACTTGTATCCGAAAAAAAAGTAATCTCAGCTATGAATCTTATACATGTGTTAAAAATAACCCAAGGATCAAAACACCCAATATATCATACAAGGCGCAAACTGGAGTTGGGCATGTTTAATTTTATTAACTGAATGGAGAAATTAAGTACTATAAATTTTGATTAATTACCTAGTATCATGCAACAGCTGATACAGCCATGAGTCTAAATGTCATCAGTCTAACATATTGACTTCTTTAATGAGCACTTGTCTGAGTTATATTTTTAATTTTTACATATTTCATTTTTTAAATTTTGTAATAAATAAAAACCAACTAATTAAACTCCTGGAAAAGACCTAGGAATTAAGATTAACTGCATGGTGTCATTTGGAATACATTATTGCCAATCCATGGAAGATCCATAAAACATCAGTAATTGCTAGATAATTTAAGTCCCTGTTACTCATTAAATTCCTTTGCCATTAATTTTTCTTAAAGTTGTTATTATAAACCAATAATTTTTTTTCAGTTATTGTTTATTGTTATGTTTTGGTCAAAACAACTACTATAAGAGGGTGTTGGACAGTTAGATCCAGCTGAAGACGCCCAAGAGCTGTTTCTCATTAACTAAAAAATTCCTTTTCCATTAATTCTTCTTAAAGTTGTTATTATAAAACAATATTTTTTTAATTATTGTTTATTGTTATGTTTTTGGTCAAAACAACTACTATAGGAGGGGGTTGGACAGTTAGATCCAGCCGAAGCCACCCAAGAGCTGGCTGGCTGCAAAGTATGCCTCGCTTCAAGCATGCATTATTGGCCTGAATAGGTCAACAAGAGGAGCCAAAATTGGGCAAAATTTAAGATACTGATTTTAAATTTATGCAAATAACTTATAAAATTTGTAATATTCAGATCTAATTTTCGGCATACAATTGAATTTTTATTAAATGAAGTTATATCCCTGAAAAAAAGTCTCCAGCTTCGGCAATGCTTATATTAAGTGAGTAAATATTTTTCCTAATTTTTTACAAGAGGCTTTATGTTCGGGCCCATTACTTCAGCAAGTTACGCGATTACTGACCTAATTTTTGCTATGTACATAGGAAATGTATGGAAGAAAAGGTTGTATACATTGGATCGGAAACAGCTTCACAATAAGAAAAATTACAGGTATATTGGAAAATATTTGGTGGGTAGCGGGTGTGTCAGCTGGGGGAAGGGGATATGGGGGGGGGGGGGGGGGGCGGGGGAGGTCACATGAAAATATTTCTATATCTGTGACAGCTGGGAAGCTCGGCCAGTGTTGCATCACTAATAAGGGTACCCAGGCAAGGCTGTAATGACTAGAAGTGGATTGTCTGGTTCTTCAAAATGTAAATACATTAGAACATCTGAAAAACCTCAATAACTAGCCTAATTTTTTTAGATTTAATTTTCAAAAATCAAAGGTTATAAGTTTACGTCCATATGTGCACCTACTGTGAAATTTTAAATTAAATCAAATGTACTTACAGGAAAAAATGTGCCATGGTCAACAAAAAAATTATTTGGGCAAAATTTAAGCTTTAATTTTATATTTATGCTATTTTCTTTAAAAAATTACGAAATTCTGATCTAATTTTGGGTATAGAATTGAATTTTGATTAATTAAAGTTATATTCCTGAAAACACGCCCCTGGCTTTGTGGATAGTGATTAAATGTCTTTCCTCATTTTTTACAAAGTGCATTATGTTTGGGCCCATAACTTTTACAAATTACGTAATACTGACCTATGCCTATGGAGCGTTGTATCTAGAACTAAATTTTAAACTACATGTATATATATATATATATATATATATATATATATATATATATATATATATATATATATATATATACCCTGTAAACATATATTTTATCTATATTAATTAAATAGAAATTACCTGCACTGTATCTGGTAGCGAGCAATAAATTCAGTCAAATATTTAAAATATACATGTTCAACTTTAACTTAAAAACAAATAAAGTTCAGATTAGAAAAAGGCCGTAATTTGATTGGTCAACTGAACTCATTTGTTTTATCATCAGTGAATGTGCACTGTGAAATTAATTATTATATTCATTCGACAATCAATTCATGTCGATCATGATAAAAATGAGGAATTAATAAATATATATGTTAAGGCTGGTTATTACGCTGCCGATTTGTATTTATATTATAATGTCTATGTAAATACTAATTAAATGGTAAACTGGTTGTGAGTGAACATGTTTAATTAAGCTGTGCTGTCATAGCAACTCGCTGTACAAACGAGACTCTGGGCAGGTAACAAATGGAATTGAAGGTCACATATTGTTGATGCATAGCACTGTAGTCCAGTAGTCGCCTTCGCTTGTTGCCAACAACAACGCAAGGGCCCCGTGTTCCACTTCCAGTTGGCGGCAGGAACGATCCTTACAACAAATAATAAAATATGGTAAGTTTTGAAGACAAAAGTAGATTTATGGGTTAAAACTTTGTTTTTCAAAACATAGTGCCCCTACATAGGTTTTTAAGACCAGATTGTATAGACCTCTCTCTTCGTATGTCCTGCTGATTACTGAATCTCTCAACTCTGCGAGTCTGTCAGTGTCATTGTCTGTGCTGACTGCAAGTATGACAGTGTGAGGTGTGCCACTCGTTAATATTCCAGAAAAAAACCATGTTACTTTCCCTGAGGGGTAAAAGTGCAGGGAGCGTGTTCAGAATTCAGTCTGCATTGTGGAACATGAAAATATAAATAAAAGAACCTCTTCTTTTTCTTTATTTTACCTCCTATGTTTCCCTGCAGATGTCTGTACACTCATTTCACCTGTTCTAACATGAACTACTGGTGAAAATCAGAAGTCGCCTGAATCGGGGAATCGAACCAACAATCTCTAGACCAGGAGCCCTGCATGCTACTAAGCGCCATCTATCGCGTAAATGGGGAACCATTCTGTATTTGAATAGCAGCTCACAGCTATCCACCAATCAGGTTCTACATATGGGCCACCAAGTGTACATATCTCAGAGAGACTGCTTTCAGTCAATTATAGGATGTGTCTGCTGTAGCATGCTAGGATACATGTTTAAGAGTTTTAAGCTTACTTTACTTAAGCAGCATTTTATTTTATATTTTTTTTTTTGTATCAAATTTGTTTCAGTATGATGATGATCCTGGAGAAGAAAGCATATTTAAAATGTGGTACCATTTTCTCATTGGTCTGATTACAATTCTTTTCTCTGTGCCAGCCCTGGTGGTGAGACCCAGAAAATCTTGCTGTACAAACCAGCAGTTATAACATGGTCTTGGGACAACTACAGTATATAAGTGCTACTTGAGATATATGTCATAATCTCACATGAACTTTTATTTCACAATCCATACTTTCTACTATGGATGATTTTCTCTGTTCACTTGTACCAGCTTTTACAGGACTCTTATAAGCCCGTCTATGATGGGATGTATTAGAGTATATACCTACCGTCCATGGGTCCGTCTGTCTGTACATCCCTCCGTTAACTTTAAGTGTCGCCCCAATAAATTACTGGGCCTTTGATGGATTGTCATGAAACTCACCATATAACTACTTACCAATAGATTATATTGCCTGAGTTCGATTATGCAGATATTGAATGAGGTCAGAGGTCACTAGGCTACTTCGTAGTGTCGCCACAATTACTTATGAAGGAATATGATTGATTTGATCAAACTCAATAGAAACTAGAATACGGGTAGTCGACAAGCGACTACGTGTATCCGCAGAAATCAGAGTGTGACAGGTGAAGTGAGGCATGGATTTAGTGGCTTGGATGTTTTGCATATAAGCATGGATGACGCAAAATTGGATGTTTTGCATATTAGCATGGATGACGCGAAACCAGAGTGGGACGGGTGAAGTGAGGCATGGATTGAGTGGTGAGGGGAAATAGAGAGAGGTGTGTTGCATATAAGCATGGACGTCTGCAGCTGAAATGAGTATGAAGGTGGCGCCACCTGCCACAAAATCCAGAAAGTTATCCAATTTGTATGTAACTGCAAAATTTTAGGCAGATAAGTCAAACCACTGCCGAGATATGAGTGATTTCATCCTGCAGCAGACAAACGGACAGACGCTGTGCAAAAATTGGTTGCAGGTGGTGCCACCAGTTTTGCGTATGATAAAGAGCTATGTGAGATCTATGGACATGCGTAATTTCAGGAGGATATGTCAATCCAGTCCTGAGATATAAGCCTGGATGTCTGCAGCCTGAACATGAAAGTAGGTGGCGCCACCTGCAACAAAATCGAGAAAGCTATCCAAGATGTATATACATGCAAAGTTTTAGGCAGATAAGACAAACCACTGCCGAGATATGAGTATTTTTTGTCCAATGCAGAAAAACAGACAGGTGCTGTGCAAAAATGATTGCAGGTGGCGCCACCAGTTTTGCGTATGATTAAGAGCTATGTGAGATCTATACACATGCAAAATTTTCAGGAGGATATATCAAACCAGTCCTGAGATATAAGCCTGGATGTCTGCAGCCTGAACGTGAATGAAGGTGGCGCCACCTGTCATAAAATACAGAAAGCTATTCAGGATTAATAAACATGCAAAAAATTCAGGTGGATAAGTCCATTCACTGCAGAGATATGAGTGATTTTATCCCAAGGCAGATGAACAGATGGACGCTGTGCAAAAATGGTTGCAGGTGGTGCCACCATTTTTTATGTATGTTATGAAGCTATTCAAGGGCTACCTTTGTGCAAAATTTTTTTCCTGATTGGTCAAACGAGTCAGAAGATATGTGGGTTAATGTGTCAAAACACATGTACAGATGGACGCACTGGAGAGAGGAAAGGTCAGAGGTCAACGCAAAACATTTTGACACCAGTTCACATGTGACCCGATAATTGTGTAAAGTTTCAGTAAAATCTGTCCAGTGGTCTTAGATATAGAGTTCTATTCCCGAAACGAACACGGCAGCAGTGGAACCTGGTCAAAAACATAGTATCTGCAAAACTTCGTTTTAACAGATACAATAATAATCAATATAATATCTCTTAAGTTCTTTTTCCAGCAAAATCCGTGCATATATAATGAGGTCATCACCCTAACTTACCAAAACTCTTATGGGTTTTCATATAACACATAATGAGTATTAACCAATACAGTTTCACACCTGAATTACATTCTTAGCAAATTCACACATATTCACTGAAGTCAGAGGTCACAAAATATGCAACGCATATTATGCACCATTTGCGGTGTTAGTAATATTTTCACCTGGGCTTTTGTATGCATTGAGCAGTTGTAGTATCTTTGTAGAAAGTTTACATCTCTCGATACATGGTATGTATAAAACAAGTTCATTAAAATAAATCTTTTATTTCATTCAAGAAAGAAAAGAACCAGTTCAGGTAGTCCAACTTATTCAGATTTGTCATTTCATAAAAAAAATATTCTATTGATAAAATGAAATACATGAAGTCAATGACTTGCTGCATTAGAAACATTGATTGTTAAAATGTTAGAAAACAATAAGGATATTCTTTTCATTTAGAGAAGCCAGCAAGGATCATGTAAATATTTCTTTGGCCAATGTTGATTTATTATGATATATATATAAATATCATCAGAATTCAGTGATACTTGATGTATATTTTTAGGCATAATATCAGACTCAGATAATCAAAACATTTAGTCATCAGATTTAAAAAAAAAATACCCATGAGGTTAAAATTAAAATTTTCCAGGAAACTTTCAAAAACATGCATACCAGGTAAATGTACAAAATCAATACATTTGAGACAAGTTAAAGGGTGATCCTCATGGTGTTTACAAGGTTAGCACATATCGTGAGTAGTGCATTGCATAGATAGGACTTATTGCAGCCTGAATTTTAGTGATACACACCTGTGCCTCACACTGTCAACATGTTGCCTACCAACTCATTGCATACCATACTGTTCAAGAGCATTTATTTCATGAGCAGTCACTTGTTGTTTTTTACCTTTTTAGGCTGGAGAAGAGAGGTTCTGCTTCATGACGGAGTGGTATGATCCACATGCTGCCATCGTCAGACAGTACCAGTTTTTCTATTACCCAAAAGACCGCACCATTGAAATGGTACATCTCTTTTTTACTTTGTGTTAGCTGCTGCTTTTTGTCTTAAGTTGATCTGTAACTGTAAGTATTCTTGTTAAATAGTCTGAAATTCTGTTGGTGTGTTACTGATAGAAGAGATGTAAATCTAAGCCAAGCTTGATAAGATCCAGGTCGGAAGTCTGTGTTCCTCCGATCAATACTGCCAATCAGGTCAGACATTAAATGATATACGAGTACTCTTTTATCAAAATGATAATGTGTCTGTGGTTCACTAAGACCTGCCACTTGACTTGAAACATTAAAAAGTGGTTTAGCCAACTATAAACAATAAGATTAATTAAATACATTTTAATACATGCTTTTATTTTGTTATTACAGTTTGACACAAAAAACAGAAGAAACTTTTTGCGGCGTAGTAAGGCTGACAACATTGCTTTGGAAGACTTGTATGTTGGGAGAACCATGAATATCCACTCTCGCCAATTAAAATTTGTTGATTATGGTGATGAGTTTACACGCCGGAAACTCAGTGCAAAAGAAGAAAGGTATTAAATACAGACACATTCATATAATCTTACTAATGTAATCAGTTTCAGTGACGTTGTTCGACTTCTTCAGTCTCTCGTTCTGTCTCAGTTATGGACATTTCTTTAAACTGGTTGTAGCTGTAATACAGCTTTGCTATGTTACCCGGTATATCCTTATTTATCATGTCTTGAGTAGTTATTGGTTAAAGGAAATGTTTCATTGTCACTCTTGTTTGAATTTAATAAAGTGCTTGACCATAGGAAGCAACTTAAGATCATTATTTATTTTCTTGAAAGTATATCTGAAAAACAAAATAAAATGTCTTGGATCAAAGTTAGATGGCATATTAAATGGTTTCATTTCCAGCATCATCTGATACCATGAGAAATTGAACAGTCAGCAATAGTATGGTTTTACACTTTATTTACAGGACACTAGCTCTCATCAAACCAGATGCCATAGCCAAAATGGGACAGATCATTGAATGTATATGTCAAAATGGATTTCAAATCAACAAAATGAAAATGTGCAGACTGTCACGAAATGAAGCATTTGAATTTTACCAAGAGCACGAAAGCAAATCTTTCTTCAAGTAAGTCACTCAGTCATTATATATATCATACTGTAATGTTGATAATTTTAATAAATATTGACAGAAATCAGGATTGGATAATTATTAATGTACAATTGATAGTGTCAACTTTATACTTTTTTAACTTGAGCATTGCCATGTGACAAATAAAGATATTAAACATAGAAATATATGAGATCCCAGACAGCAGAAAGATCATGATTCATTCTTCATTTTATCACCTGGTGAGGAGAAATATATGTGGCCAAGAATGCCACTCTAAACATGACCATGCATTAAGGCACATGCATGCATGACAGATTTCAAAATTAAATTTTTACTGAGTAACCTAACGAGAAGTTATTTTAATATTGTTCAGACACTGATAACCAGATATATTAGTACAGTAATACTAGAAGTCACCAACTTGCATTGAGCTGGTTTTTTTATTAAAATATCTGAATGCAGGTGAAAGTAGAAGTTTTAGTTTATTTTAATCATGGAAAAAATCTGTTTGCTTAAGTCAAAAGTACTAGTCCAGGACTCCAGCCCATGTATGATTGATCACAGAATTATAGCTATAGTTTAGTGCAGTGAACGAGGCCTGTAGGCTAGCTGGATCCACAGAAGTTAGGTAAGCTGGGGGGTGGGAATATTTACTTAGGCCGTTGTTTGCATACAATTTCGGGTTGAGGGCTTGCCTAACAAATCCCAGAATTACTTGTCTCTCATGGGCCAATCAGAAATTTAGGCCAAAACCATGTGACCTAACCTTATTTCAAGGGGTGCAAATTTGAGCCCATCCATTTGTTCAACAACCATTGCTGCGTTAACAGCTTCTGTCTCTGAATTATAATGCTGTGTGTGTATTAGTTACTAATTAGCCTCATTGTTGAGGCCTGTGTGAGTGGGCTTAGACTCATTGTAGTTGGTGATGATGATTTTGAGTTCTCGTATTTCTGCAGCACATTGCTCCAGTTCATCACAAGTGGACCTGTGATTGCCATGGAGCTGATGGGGGAGGGTGCTATAGGTGGCTGGCGCTCCCTGCTTGGACCCACTGACTCAGCAGCAGCACGCAGCAATGCCCCAACCAGCATCAGGGCGCGCTTTGGCACAGGTCGGCAGCAGTCACTTTCTGTTTGAGTTACTTCTGACATGAGATAGTTTAATATAAAACCTTACTCTGATGATGGAAGGCTTACATGCCTGAAAAATTACATGCAAAAAAATCTCATGCATATAATTACAGAAAATTACATGTAAATAAAATCATACCCAGAAAAGAAATATTTGGAGAAATTTCATACTTGGAAATGATTCATGAACTGCATATTATGATAAAAGACAAAAATTTATGCAGACTAAGAAATGCTCCCCTCCAACTTTTGTTCATAAATAAATTTGCTTTGGTTTGTTTATGATAGCAAAATTATTTAATATGACTATATGTCTTGTATAATTCTGCTCACAACATGAATATTCACCAAAAAAATTCATCCTTCAAAATGTAACCTGCAACACAGTGATATTTGTTATTATCCACAGACAATACTAAGAATGCCTGCCATGGATCAGACTCGGCAGGATCAGCAGCCAGAGAGCTGGAGTTTTTCTTCCCGTCCCAGGGGGCAGGCAGACATAATACTGCCCAGTTCAGCAACTGTACCTGCTGTGTCATCAAACCTCATGCTGTTCTCAGTGGTCAGTGTGTCAGCTTGTAAATGTTAGAGGTTTATCATATAACACAAGTTGCTATATAATCCTTTAGTCTAATGTGTTGTCATTATGTCATTATGGAATAAATCATTAGAACTAAAAACAGTATAGGTACAAATAGGTAATGCACATAAATCACTGATGGTTTAGCATTTTATTTCCCACAACAAAATGCAGTTGTTTCATTACAGTGTATTTATAAGTGGTATACCGGTAAGGTGGGCTTAAAATACTGTTATTGGAAATGTGATTATAGCTGAACATGTTGATGAACCAGACACATGATTCACCAGGTTAATTTGTAATACAGGGCAAGCTGGATCTATCATCAGTAAAATTGTGGACACAGGATTTGAGATATCAGCACTGGAGATGTTTCATCTTGAACAAGCAAATGCAGAAGAATTCTATGAGGTTTACAAAGGAGTTGTCCAAGAATACCCAAATATGGTCGCACAGCTGACAAGTGGTCCATGCATCGCCATGGAAATAAGAGCCCAGGATGCTCCTAAAGTGTTTAGGGAGATGGTTGGACCTACAGACCCTGTGAGTTGAACTACATTACCTCCTGAGATATTCAGACAACAAACACAACAAGAGTTTCCTTTGCCCATAAAGATATATATTAGGCAAAAAAAAAAATTAATTATGTTTTCTCAGGCACTGCCCACATAACTTTAAAACCCCTGAGTCAAGAATTTTATTGCCCAAGTGTCACTTGGTAATCTGGAAACATGCCTGATTGCTACTAAAAAAAAAGTCTTGACTCCTGCATCAGTCAATTTCCCTCCTAATGATACTTGCACCATTTTTTACTAATGATTATACTTCAATACATGGATAATTCCTCTAGAAACTTTGACCAATTAGACCTTTACATAATTTTTTATGATTATTATCTCAAATTTCCGTCTTTGTGAACTATATCTTCTTTAGTGGTAACACTGTGTTAATATGCTCAGTTTCCTTAAAAACCTATAATCATCTTTAAATAAACACTTGGAATTGATCTTATTTTGTGTGATAGAATTCAAATGTCAGTTTAATCCTACAATGAGAAATTATTTGCATATTTTTCCCATATTTCATGCTTTATGACCCCACGAAAATAAACATGGCTGCCATCGTATCCCATCAGCAGAGATCGTTTTTTAAATGAACTTCCATTATTCTTCATTTGCAATTAAAATTTAAATAAGAATTATCAACATTTTATATAAGACTTAAAGAAATTTCTTTTGTATTTCTTTATTAAACAATCTTTGATCTTGGTTTTAACAACACATGACCATAATGCATTTCGCTGGGGAGCCCTAGGTCATGGCTTTCAGCTAGGACTGCGTGTTCCAGCGTTCATAGCAAGATTTTGACACCTACATTCAGATATAATCTGCTTTGTATGTTAACAAAAAAGAAAATCAGGATAAAAAAGATAAAATGAGGACAGCTTTTATCACCTTGTACATGCAAGGGTTAATAAATCCAGCAATATAATAATGTATATATATGCAGTATGAATAGGCATTCTGCCTTAAGATATTAACAGAGTGACGTAACATGGCTTTTGACTAAAATGGATGCATCCATTTATACAGGAGATTGCAAAGCATCTGCGCCCCAGGACCCTGCGTGCCCAGTTTGGTACTGACAAGATAAAGAATGGTGTCCACTGCTCTGACCTGCCTGAAGATGGCCTCCTGGAGGTATGTCAACAAATTAAATATAAACTGAACAACCTAATGTATATAGCATTATCTGTTGACTAAAGACCTGATCAGTATCTGTGGTATGTTGACAGGAAGCATGTTGCATATATTCATTGATTTGTAAAGGATGAAAAGTCAGTAATAAAATACATGACAGTATTTGAAATATTAGTTACTTGTTGATCAATTGAAACTTGATATCTGCCGCTAAACAGGAATAGTACAGTCAGGGAAATATGTTCATACCATTGAGAACTTTGTTGTGCAGTTTTAAAGACTGATATCTTGACATTGCCCAACAAACATTCTATGATCTTGGTGTACAGTGAAACCCCCTGGCTACGGACACCTCTCTCAGGCAGACCCCCTGCTATTCAGGACAATGGGCACTTTGTCAGCCCAACAGTTAAAATTACCCTTGCTAATGGACACCTTACAGCCTCCAATGTTCTGCTTCAGGTATGCTGCTCATGACTTTAAACCCCTGAAAAACATGACAGTATTTGGGGAGTTTCACTGAAGTGACATTGCCATCCTGATTTTGTGCAACATTCTTTCACAGGCCCAGAACTGAGAATATCAATGTAACTGCCTTGCCATGTGTTTAAACATATGACTGGTCATGGGTCATGACCTCTCGCCGGTTTTGGAGATTTGGATGGGCTTTAGATCAAAGGCGATTAAAGACCTTAATTATTAACCTGTTTGGCGACTTATAGGGTCAATCATAGCTCAGATTCAGAATGATGAACCTGTATTTCAAAGCTTGTCAGTCCCTTGAAATAAAGGGGGTTTTTTTTCTGTTCGGAAGAAAATGTGACCAGTAACAGGAACCAATCACGGATAGTATAACAGACGCCTCATGAATATGGGTGACATGGACCAATCAAAAAGGCTGTATCACACCTTTTTATATTGGTCTTTAACTATGTGATCACGACTTATGTTAGTTATACTGTGAATAAGAACTAAACAAGAATCGTTTTATTTAATACATGGTTCTTTTAAGACCAGGAAAAGAGTGAGTAGTTACGAAATTTGACTCACAAATAGGAAATATGTCAAGACAACATACGGCGTATCTACTATTAAGTCCTGCTGATGGCAGTCAATATTGGAAAATTCCATATATTCTCCAACAAATATTGACATTTAAGACCCAAATAAAATTCATGTCACAGCCTCATATATTAGAAAAAAAATTAAATTAAAATAAATCACACTAGAATTAATTCACATAATATGGACGTTGCAAATAGCAATACAGAAGAAAAGGTTTTTCATGGATGACCCGACCCCTCTGGAGCAGATACCCTACTATAATGGACAAATCTTCCGGTCACATGACTGTCTGCAATAGAGGGATTTCACTGTATTATGTCCCACATATACACCAAGTCTACCTATTAGCAGTACTTGAATTTATAGATTTGCATGTAAGTGGTGCTGTAAAACATGCTGTTTGCTTTGCTTTTTTAGCTCAGCTGACTGAAAGTCATCTGAGCTATAGCGATCACTCTTTGTCCGTCGTCCGTCTGTCCGTCTGTCCGTCTGTCTGTCTGTCTGTCCGTCTGTCCGTTAACCAGGCACAAATCGTAACCGCTAGAACTGGAATCTTCTTACTTGACATCCTGGGAGGTCCATGAAAAATCTCCTTGGAAACCAGAAATTAGGTCTCTGTTACCCATATCCTTCGAGCTATGGGGCCCCAAAGTACCCCCCAGAAAAGTCCAAAATTTCATACAAAAACTTCAATATCTCATTAACTACTTGACTGATGGTCATGATTTTTGGCATACATATTGATCATGAGAGGTTCCATCAGTTCCTGAAGACTGGTGGCGCCACCTGTATTTTTCGATTTTTTACGAATTTTTTTCTCTATTTTTAAGACCTTTAAAAATGTGAACATCTGTTAACAAGGCACAAATCGTAATGACTTGACTTAGAATCTTCATTCTCGACACACTGAGAGACCTATGAAAAGTCTCCATGGAAACCAGAAATTAGGTCTCTGTTACCCATATCCTTCCAGCTATGGGGCCCCAAACTACCCCCCAGAAAAGTAAAAAAATTTCAAATAAAAACTTCAATATCTCATAAACTACTTGACTGATGGTCATGATTTTTGTCATACATATTGATCATGAGATGTTCCATCACTTCCTGCAGACTGGTGGCGCCACCTATATCGTTCAATTTTTTACGAATTTTTTTCTCTATTTTTGAGACCTTTCAAAATGTAAACATCTGCTAACAAGGCACAAATCGTAAAGACTGGACCTCGAATCTTCATTCTTGACACACTGAGAGACCTATGAAAAGTCTCCATGGAAACCAGAAATTAGGTCTCTGTTACCCATATTCTTCAAGCTATGGAGCCCCAAAGTACCCCAAAGAAAAGTAAAAAATTTCATACAAAAACTTCAGTATCTCATTAACTACTTGACTGATGGTCATGATTTGTGGCATAACTATTGATCATGAGATGTGTCATCACTTCCTGCAGACTGGTGGTGCCACCTTTATTGTTCGATTTTTTACGATTTTTTCCTCTATTTTTGAGACCTTTAAGGATGCTGTCATCTGTTAGCATGGCACAAATCGTAACGACTGGACCTAGAATCTTCATTCTTGACACACTGAGAGGTCCATGAAAAATATCCTTGAAAACCAGAAATTAGGTCTCTGTTAACCATATCCTTCGAGCTATGGGGCCCCAAAGTACCCTCCCAGAGTAGTCAAAAATTTCATACAAAAACTTCAATATCTCAATAACTACATCACTGATGGTCATGATTTTTGGCAAACATATTGATTATGAGATGTTCCATCAATTCCTGCAGACTGGTGGCGCCACCTATGTTATCTATCAAGAGGGTACAAATTGCAACAACTGGACCTAGAAACTTCATTCTGGTCATGCAAGGAGGCCCATGAAGAGTGCCTGTGGAAACTTGAAATTAGGTCTCTGTCACCCATATCCTTCAAGCTATAGGTCTCTGAAGTATCCCTCAGAA
This sequence comes from Sipunculus nudus, assembly GCA_026874595.1. NCBI lineage: Eukaryota > Metazoa > Annelida > Sipuncula > Golfingiida > Sipunculidae > Sipunculus > Sipunculus nudus. The sequence goes on along the minus strand of CM049314.1, from coordinate 46,625,680 downwards.
TAATGGACAATTTGATACAAAAGCTGAAGTATCTGAACAACTAATACGGAGATCATCATGATTCTTTGCATGGATATTGACCATTAAGTGTTTTTAGCTCAGCTGACTGTAAGTCATCTGAAGTATCCCTCAGAATAATGGACAATTTGATACAAAAGCTCAAGTATCTAAACAACTATTGCAGTGATCACCATGATTCTTTGCATGGATATTGATCATGGAATGTGTCATCAGTTTCTGCAGTATGGTGGCGCCACCTATATTTTTTTATTTTTACGAATTTTTTTCTCTATTTTTGAGACCTCATAAGATGCGGTCATTTGTTAACATGGCACAAATCGTAACAACTGGACCTAGAATCTTCTCTCTTGACATGCTGAGAGGCCCATGAAAAGTTTCCTTAAAAACTTGAAATTAGGTCTCTGTTACCCATAACCTCTGAGCTATGGGGCTCCGAAGTACCCCCCAGAATAATGGAAAATTTGATACAAAAGCTCAAGTATCTGAACAATTATTATATTGATCACCATGATTCTTTGCATGGATATTGATCATGAAATGTTTCATCAGTTTCTGCATTCTGGTGGCGCCACCTGTATTTTTTCAATTTTTAGCTCAGCTGACTGAAAGTCATCTGAGCTGTAGGGATCACCTTTTGTCCGTCGTCCGTCCGGCCATCCAGGCGTCTGTCTGTTAACAGGGCACAAATCGTAACCGCTAGACCGGGAATCTTCTGACTTAAAATCCTGGGAGGTCTCTGGAAATTCTCCTTTTAAACCTGAAATTAGGTCACTGTGACCTATATTCTTCGAGCTATGGGGTTCTGAAGTACCCCCCAGAATAATGCAAAATTTAATACAAAAGCTCAAGTATCTGAACAACTAATGCATTAATCACCATGATTCTTTGCATGGATATTGATCATGGAATGTTTCATCAATTTCTGGAGATTGTGGCGCCACCTATATTTTTTTTTATTTTTTACGATTTTTTTTCTCTACTTTTGTGATCTTTAAACATTTGGTCATCTGTAAACAGGGCACAAATCATAATGACTGGACCTAGAATCTTCTGTCCTCACCTCCAGGGAAGCCCATAAAAGGTCTACGTGGAAACCCGAAATAAGGTCCCTGTTACCCATATTCTGTGAGCCATGGGGCTCTGAAGTACCCCCCAGAATAAAGATTTGGTCATATATTAACAGGGCACAAATCATAATGACTGGACCTAGAATCTTCTGTCCTCACCTCCAGGGAAGCCCATAAAAGGTCTACATGGAAACCCGAAATAAGGTCCCTGTTACTCATATCCTTCATGCTCTGGGGCTCCGAAGTACTCCCCAGAATAAAGATTTGGTCATCTGTTAACAAAGCACAAATTATAATGACTTGACCTAGAATCTCCTTTCTTGATATGCTGGGAGGCCCCTGAAAAGTCTCCTTGTGCACCTGAAATTACATCGCTGTTACCCATATCCTTCATCCTATGCGGCTTTGAAATACCCCCCAGAATAAACATTTGGATTTGTTAACAGGGCACAAATCATAATAACTGGACCTAGAATTTTATTTTTTGACATGCTGGGAGACCCCTGAAAAGTCATCTTGTAAACCTTGAAAATAGGTGTCTGTTACCCATATCCGTCATGCTACAGAGCTCCATAGTACCCCAATGAATATTGGATGATTTTATACAAAAGGTCAAGTTTGGAAAAAGTATTTCATTCAAATTTGACATTCAGATGATAAAATTACTTTTGTCAATGTCTTCCTGGTCAGCTGAGCGTCATGACCCCTGGGTCACTTGTTTTTACAAAAATGAAAAAATTTCTTGATCTGCACATGAATCTATTGTAGTACAGTAGAATATTGTTTTTCCTAAAGTCTTTTTTTTCTAAAAATTCGTTTTACAAAATTTTAAATGAAGAACCAAAAATATTTCTGTTTTTATGAAATATTTCTCAAACATGTGAATATTTTTTGCATATGTTGTTGTGAGAGTGAGGGGGATGTGCAGTCAATTGGTTGTTCCAAGGGTTGCCCTAATTATAGTTCTGCACAGATGTTGTAACAAGACATAGATGTGAAAACCACAGCAAGTCTTGTGACTTAATCCTAAACTTAATAAAGCATTTTGAACAGTCTGTCCAAGGGCATTTGTGTGTTATCAACCATATCTCATCGTACTAAAGCAGGTATGTAGTACATTGGCTTGAGCTAGCATGTCAAGCCAAACAGCTGAACAGTTTACACCCATGAGCTCATTAATTTCTGTATTGCTGTTACAAAATACACTGCACACAAAGGATCTCCTAAATGTCATTGATTGAGTTATGGTGTGAAATAAGGGAAAACTTTACAGCATCACATTTTGTTGACAAGCAGTTCATCCTTGAGTCATTAAAAAAACGACTTTTAAAAGCTTGTTAAGATTCTTTGCTGATCATAGGTAACAGTGTCCTGCCTTGGCGCCATCTGTGGCCTCTTATAGAAACTATCCAATTGTCACTAATAGCCGTGTCATGACCTTAAGGTGCAATGAATTTAAGAGAAGGTCACACATGCTTCAAAATTAATACTGAAAACGGGTCCAAAGGATTGTACCTTTAAAGTTCTACAATAAACTTGTTACTTTTATATGTTGAGTTAGTCCCTTATGTTTAGAAAACTGTACGTGTGCCCCGGATAACATGGCATTACCAACCCATTAGGCATTTGACATAACCAAAGCAAGACCGTTTGTATGAAAGGGTAATTTTTCTGAACAAAAAGCTTGTCCCCTGGTGCTTTCAGAAATAATGATGTTCTACTGTATTAAATCAGAAAACCTAACTCTTCAGACCAACTGACTCTCTACCTTTCATTTTATTTTATTTACAGGTGGAGTACTTCTTCAAGATCTTGAGTCAATAGAATGGACAGCAGAAAACCAACAGACATTAAATAAAAAACGGGACCAACTGTAAATAACCATTTTGTTACTGAACCTGTTTCCAGTCCAATTCCTTAACAAGGATTTTATGGAACTGGTCACAAATATGGCAGGTTTACCCGGATGATGTGGTGAACCGTTTCATAAACTTTCTTTATAACTGTAGAGCTGTTTCTGTTGTTACTAGTAATAAACTTTTGAAAGTGAAATATGTATATTGTAAATAAACAATCTTTACATGCTGGACATTTTACTCTGGTACCATGAAACTGTAAATATAAATGTATTACTGATCTAAGTATTAAAACTATTTGGTTTTAGAAGTCCTGTTTCTCAGCAGTGTGGTGTGCATTTCTTCTTTTCATCATTATTCAGTAAAAACATTGTTTGCCATCTTGAAAGATACTGTGATTGTTTTCTGAATTATGCTTCGCAAGGGTTCATTTTGAGCCCACAGCCCTTAGGGTGATGGGCTATTGTCGTCACCAAAGCTGTCTGTCCGTCCGTCCGGCGTCCGTTAACTTTTACCTTGTGAGCGGGATATCTTGAAAAGGATTCACCGTCAGAATTTTATTTCCTCGGTAAAGATGTATATCGACAAAATCTCAGTCAAGTTCGAAGATGGGTGACCTTGACCTATTTTTCTACATTTTAGAGCTGATTATAGAAAAACACTTAGATGCTTATTACTCAGGAACCATTTGATGGATTTTCACAAAACTTACTATGATTATTGGGACTGATAGTCTGTACCTGCTACACAAGTTTAGGGCGCCACCTACAATTTCTGATTTTTAATGAATTTTTATCGGATTTTTCAACTTTGGGCTTGTGAGCGGGATATCTCTTAAAGAATTCATCATAGGAATTTTATTTTTTCGGTGAAGATGGATATTGACAAAATCTCGGTCAAGTACGAAGATGGCTGACCTTGACCTATTTTTCTACATTTTAGAGCTGATTATAGAAAAACATTTAGATGCTTATTACTCAGGGACCATTTGGTGGATTTTCACAAAACTTACTATGATTATTGGGACTGATAGTTTGTACCTGCTACACAAGTTTGGTGGCGCCACCTACAATTTCTGATATTTAATGAATTTTTATTGGATTTTTCAACTTTGGGCTTGTGAGCAGGATATCTCTAAAAGAATTCATCATAGGAATTATTTTTTTGGTGAAGATGGATATTGACAAAATCTCGGTCAAGTTCGAAGATGGGTGACCTTGACCTGTTTTTCTTCATTTTGGAGCTGATTATAGAAAAAAATGTCAAAGCTTATTTCTCTGGAACCATTGGCTGGATTTTCACAATACTTACTATGATTGTAGGGACTGATAGTCTGTAACTACTGCACAAGTTTGGGGGCACCACCTGCATTTTCTGATTTTTAATGAATTTTTCTTGGATTTTTCAATTTTGGCCTTGTGAGCGGAATATCTCTAAAAGTATTCACAATAGGAATTTTATTTCTTTGGTGAAGATGTATATTGACAAAATCTCGGTCAAGTTCGAAGATGGGTGACCTTGATCTACTTTTCAAGGTCACAGAGCTTATAATAGAATAAAACTTAGCTTATTTTTCAGGAAGCATTTGGTGGATTGTTATGAATCATGGTACATACCTCTCCATTTTAAATTTATAACTGAGACATGTACAGATATACATCCATGTGAGAACAGATATTTAGTACTTTTTACTATTACCACCTCTAAACACTGTTCTTTTGGCTGAGGGCTTTTGTTAGCTTCTGCTGATATTCTAGTTCATAATTCTTGCCACACAGATATATGGATGAATTATTTTATTGAGAGTAGTGCCGAGAGCCATGTTAGCCACACTAATGCGACTGGCTTAAGCAAAAAGCTGGGTTTTGCAGCTCAACTCAGCTTGCAAAATGTCTGTTGGCTTTAACTGACCTGAAAGCCTATTCATTTGATGATGTTTTAAGTTCCCATTTATTTAAATCAGTTATCTATATTTATTTATGTGACATATTGCATCCATTTTACATTAAACTAATTTGGGCTCCAGGGATTAAATAATGAGTATAGTTTATCTGGATGGTTTCATAAACCACCACTTTCAATAAACAATCACAATATTTCCTGTCAGTAACAAGAAACAAAAACTAGAATATGGGTAGTTGACAAGCAACTACATGTATCCGCCAAAATCAGAGTGGAACTGGTGAAGTGAGGCATGGATTGAGTGGCAAGGGGAAATAGAGTGAGGTGTGTTGCATATTAGCATGGATGTCTGCAGCCTTAATGTGTATGTAGGTTGCGCCACCTGTCACAAATCCAGAAAGCTGTCCAAGTTGTATACATATGCAAAATTTTAGGCAGAAAGTCAAACCACTACATGAATATGGGTGATTTTAGCCCACGGCAGACAGACAGAAGCTGTGCAAAATGGTTGCAGGTGGCCCCTCCAGGTTTTTTATGTATGATAAAGAGCTATTTGAGATCTATACACATGCAAAATTTTGGCCCAATCGGTCAAACGGTTCCCGAGATATGAGCTTGAATGTCTGCAGGGTAAACTAGAATGTAGGTGGCGCCGCCTGTCATAAAATCAAGAAAGCTGTCAAGGATGAATAAAACTGCAAAATTTTTAGGCAGATATGTCAAACCACTGCCGAGATATGAGTGATATTATCCTACGGCAGACAAACAGACGGACGCTGTGCAAATTGGTTGCAGGTGGCTCCACCAGTTTTGCGTATGATAAAGAGCTATGTGAGATCTATACACATGCAAAATTTTGGCCCAATCGGTCAAACGGTTCCCAAGATATGAGCATGGATGTCTGCAGCGTGAACGTGAATGTAGGTGGCGCCACCTGTCATAAAATCAAGAAAGCTATCAAGGATGTATACGCATGCCGAATTTCAGGTGAATTAGTCGATTCACTGCCGAGATACGAGTGATTTTAACCCAAGGCAGATGAACAGATGGACACTGTGCAAACATGGTTGCAGGTGGCGCCACCATTTTTTGTGTATGATATAAAGCTATCCAAGGGCTACATTTGTACAAAATTTTTTTCCTGATCGGTCAAATCGGTCTCGATTCCCGAGATATGTGGGTTTATGTGTGGAAACAGACGCACAAATGGACGCTGGGCAGAGAGGAAAGGTCAGAGGTCAATGCAAATTGGTTAGACACCAGTTCCCATGTGACCTGATAATTGGTGTAAGTTTCGGAAAAATCGGTCCAGTAGTCTCAGAGGAATTCTCCGGAAACTAATGCGGCGGCGGAACCCGGTAAAAAAACTTTGTTTTGGCAGATACAATAACAAAACCTTAACATTTGTTTTGGGCATTTTTAATTTAAAAATTGTACAATTGTAAAAAAGATTTTGTTTTTGTATTAATTTTATCTCAAGCCAAACTGCGCTGCACAAAATCTGGGCGAAATAGCGGCAGGGGCTTTAGTTGAGAGTGGCAAAATTTTTCTTTAATTGAATGTTGTCAAAATCTAAGCATTTTGATGAAGATCTGAGGGAACAGTGGAAAATCCTTTTTCTTAATTAACTGACAGTAAGGGCCTGAAAGATTTTAGCACAGATGTCTGCAGTGTGAATGTTGGTGGCGCCACCTGTCATAAAATAAATGAAAGTTATCCAGGATGTATGCACATGCAAATTTCAGGTGGACAAGTCCATCCACTGTAGAGATGCGAGTGATTTTAACCCAAGCCAGACAAATAGATGGACTCTGTGCAAAAACTGTTGCAGGTGGGGCCACCAATTTATTGTATATGCTTCATGTCCCATTTATATGATACCAAGATATTCCATTGAAATGGTACGAAGTTGATTTATGTCCAATTGAAATGATACCAAGTTGATTCGTCCCATTGAAATGATACCAAGTTGATTCATGTCCCATTGAAATGATACCAAGGTGATTTATGTCCCATTGAAATGATACCAAGATGATTCATGTCCCATTGAAATGACACCAAGATGATTCATGTCCCATTGAAATGACACCAAGATGATTCATGTCCCATTGAAATGACACCAGGATGATTGATGTCCCATTGAAATGATACCAAGATGAGTCATGTCCCATTGAAATGACACGAAGATGATTCATGTCCCATTGAAATGACACCAAGATGAGTCATGTCCCATTGAAATGACACCAAGATGATTCATGTCCCATTGAAATGATACCAAGATGATTCATGTCCCATTGAAATGATACCAAGATGATTCATGTCCCATTGAAATGACACCAAGATGATTCATGTCCCATTGAAATGACACCAAGATGATTTATGTCCCATTGAAATGATACCAAGATGATTCATGTCCCATTGAAATGACACCAAGATGATTCATGTCCCATTGAAATGACACCAAGATGATTCATGTCCCATTGAAATGACACCAAGATGATTCATGTCCCATTGAAATGACACCAAGATGATTTATGTCCCATTGAAATGATACCAAGATGATTCATGTCCCATTGAAATGACACCAAGATGATTCATGTCCCATTGAAATGACACCAAGATGATTCATGTCCCATTGAAATGACACCAAGATGATTCATGTCCCATTGAAATGATACCAAGATGATTCATGTCCCATTGAAATGATACCAAGTTGATTCATGTCCCATTGAAATGATACCAAGTTGATTCATGTCCCATTGAAATGATACCAATTTAATTCATGTCCCATTGAAATGACACCAAGATGATTTATGTCCCATTGAAATGAAACCAAGATGATTCATGTCCCATTTTAATGACACCATAATGATTCATGTCCAATTTTAATGAACTGGAATGAAATTGTTTAATGGATTGTTAACCAGTCAAAGTTCCAAGAAAGTTATACCCCAATGGTTCTTTTAATGTAGGATTGTACCCAATTTGTCATGTTGGATTTAATGACACCACAGTGGTTAATATTTTGATTTAATGATTATGGGGGTAAAAACAGCTAGACTTTGTCTCTTTGGGTATAAAATATACCTAATGAAATTCAGACTGCTTCGTCTTCAAAGAATCAATAACACAAAATCTATGTTTGTTATTGCATTTATTCATCTTCTTATACATGTATACACAAAAATTAACCCCACACAGAGTGATTGTTACAATTACTTTGGTCCTTCCTTTTTTAACAAGACCATGAAGTGAAAAGTGGTGACATCCATTGGACAGGTTTTGCAGGTTGCTGAGGTTAGCAAAAGAAATCCTGGCTCCTTCTTCCATTCTTGTAGTAGGTGTGACAAGTAACTACTACCTGAACCGGATCACAGGCATTGCGGTTTTGATCCATAGTTGAAGATGCTATTTTTCTAGTGATCAGACTGAGAGCTAGACTTTTTGTATGACTGTTCAACTGTCACAAATGGATATGCAGTTGACTTATTTAAGCTAGTTGTGTATAACTGGATGACTTTGACATAACTCCCCTTGTGACGACTGTAAATAGTTTTGACACGGGTGCACTATAGCAAATCAGGGAACTAATTTTGCAACACGCGTTACAAATGAGAAGCATCTGCCGGAGCTCAGCTGGTTTGTGCTGAGAATGGAACTTTGGTCCTAATAATTTCAAGCATGTACAAGCCTTAAATACATAGTGTTAAATCCTGAACATGTGAAGTGCCATTATCACTATAAATGACAAAAGTTCAGGTTGAGAGATAGATCTTGTTAGTGCGTGTTATACTGAGATCATTGTCCTGACTCATAAAAAGGATACAGCTGATGTTTAAAGACGCAAGTATCAACAGCCCCTGGGAACTACGTGTGGCTCTGTATGAAAAGCTAATGACCTGACTCGGGATACCCTGTCTTAAGATGTTCTAAATAAAATGTAAATGGATAGATCAGCATCAATGGTACAAATCAGAAGGCTTGAGTATATTTACCACTCCTATCAATTTTTGGTCCTAAAAATCACATCCACTGAACAAATGAGGGTTTGTAGTATATGAAATGAAACATTTTGTAAAACAAACTGTGTAAACACAAACACAAACTTAATCATACAGAGACACCAAATAAAAATAATAAGCATGTTCATGCAAATCTACAGGAGGTGTATAAAGTAATCAGCCAAAGCACACAGGATTGGTAAGGTCTCAATCAAAAGAATGTGACATCAGTGACTATTTATAAATGTTTGGGGTGGAAGGGCACATGGTCACACCAACCAGATGTATTTACAGCAAGCATTAGCTGTGATGTCAGGCCTGATCACAAGTGCTTGCTGAAACAACAAATCTATGATATCCTGTCTAAAAATATTGCAAACACTGGGTGCAATCATAGAGGATTTCACCTCTAGCTCATCATACCCAAATAAGATTAATGAAAAACCTTGAAGTACACATCAGTCTTTTGAAAAGGCTGCACTTGTATCTGTTCCAATAAATAATGTTGTGTTTCTCCATATTGGCCCTGTGGGTTTTGTAGTGGTTTGTAGTAGTATGATTGGTCTGTAAGGCACAGTCTTTGCTCACTAAACCTCCCATCTGTCACTCACTCCTGTTACTTCTCAGGTGGGGTGAAATGAACATCAGTCCCTGAATAACATAAACACAATTTATTCATATATGCATTCTTCAAACAGTCATAAAGATAACACACATGGCCTCCTGAGCATTACTAAGTATGACAACACCTATTATAAAATCTCTACAATCAACAAACTTAATGAATTCTACATTTATCACAGATTCACCAATATCCTCTGCAGTTTTGTAACCTACACACTGAGCCATTGTAAACTGTCTCAGAATAGATCAACTTTTATATCATACACCTCACCCTCTGTGGCAGCTAAATCACTCGCCTACAAAACCTTGACCACACCAGCTACTAGTGTGTGACGTGTTAAATACATGGTTTATATTACTTGCCTTGCTTTTGGTAGAACAAGATGTAACCATTACAGTAGTCTTCTTCTAGGGGTGAGTTCTGTATCACAGTTTCATCATTGTAGTGCCACCACTGACCTGTCAGTGGGTGACGAGCATACGCTGTGTAATGTCCCGCACTGGCTCCTGAAATGCATCAAACACACTCAACTGCTAAACAAAATTAGGCAGACATGTTAAACATGTGTTTATTAAAGTAAAATATGTTCACAGAAAGAATTGGGGAAAGTTACATGAAATTTAGCATCTGTCTTGCACACCAGCACCATGTGTGAAACAGATTGAACCTCAAGTATACACATGTCAAAGTGTAAAGATTACAAATGTCAAAATGTAAAAAAATACACACGTCAAAATGTAAAGATTCAAAATGATTATCTACCAAGGGTAGGAAGAAAGTGCCCCATACCTAGCCTTATATGTAAAATTACAGTTATCTTTTGACAAGTATTACAGATGTTGTAGGAAGGAATATGGATACATGTACCGGTAGATCATAAGCATGCACATATGGTTGAAATCCATGCTTGATTAAGAAAGAATACTACAGATTTGCAGTACAGCTTGGAAACTAAGCCAGAAAAACTCAGCCTGTTACAATGAAAATCTCTTGAGCATCAAATAAACTGCAGTAGGAATATTAACAAGATGAAAGCAGCTATCCATGGCTTGCTATTGCTCAGACAAGTAAGGTATTACAAACCTCCAAAGTGGCACACACAGCTCTGCAGGTCATACTGAAGTCCCTCTTGGTAAGGACCAGACATGTACTCTGTAAGGTCTAGATTCTCCAGTGGGAACACAACCTTGTTATCTATCTTCATGCCAACCAGGTCATGGAAAACAAATCTGAAAATAAACAGGTGGGATCCATCAGCAGTATTACATACAGTGGTCCCTGCCTTGAGTGACCAACCTCTCTGTCAAAGAAAAATGGTCAGTAATTGCAGGTGGTCATTTGTGTAACAGATGTGAAAACTGATTATCATTTACATCTTGTTACAATTTCATTAATCTTACCAAAGATGGCAGTGTCTGAGCATTAATGGGATTATTTACCAAATTATCAAGAACATCAAACTGTATAAATAATAAACCACAGTTATTCATATTACCAAGTACATTTCAAAGACCTCTGTGAAGCACAACTCAGATGTAACACCGACTGGCTTAACTTACCTTTTCAAATAGACTACGAGGGTGTTGGGGAAGCGCCACACTGAGAGCGTCTTTTTGGCACACTGGTTCTGCTGGCACTCTGGACAGTACCAGGGGTTGGCTTCATCTAGTGTCTCACTGAATAATGACAACAGGTACCAAACATCACACATTACTACATGAATCACAACATGTCTAACAACACTATGTACATTATAACCTCGACATTAAGACCATCACTGGAACCTCAATAAAGTGGTCCCATTTATGAGGTGGTCATCAAAGTGGTTTGATTAGCAAGCCTGTATGCCCTTGTGTTGGTAACAAGAAAGCTCTGTGACCACCATGAAGCTGGCCATTACTCTTTGAAAGGTTTCATGCATCTCAATATGATGACACATGTTATTCAACGATATTGGTAAATGAGTACCGGTCAAACTGAAAAAAAGAAGACAGAAGTACATCTGGAACATCAAGTTATAATTCATTCATTGATATTTATTACCCTGCAGGAAGGTACTATTTTTGGTCAATTGTGTGTATCTGCAAAATAGTTACTTCGAAATTGGTCATTGTTTGGAGGTGGTCACTTTACCATGGTGGATGGTAGGTGAGGTTTTGCTGTACATATACAGCTTATAAACTAAAGTTAAAACTCAGACATGCAGGATAATGTGCAACAGCGCAAAATGATAGCTGTGGTGAGTTCAAATAACTCTCCATATGGTCAGGAATTATGATAAACCAATGAGGTAACAACATATTTAAAAGTTTTCAATGCTGGGAAGCAAAGCTGGCCATTAAATGTCAATCTGCAAAACAAACCCTGTACCTTTCAGTAAATGCTTCAAAGCAGTCATAAATAGTGAGCGGCTCATCTGGACGTAACTTTTCCATCGTCACATGATCAGTGACATGCTGCAGAACTGCCACCTGTTGAGGGTTGAGGTCCACAAATCGTACAGTGATGTGGTCACCAGGCTGCAGTGTTATCTCTGTCTCGTCACACGGAACTTTACAACCAGGGCAGTGTCTGGTGTATAGGCAGCGTGAACACTGAAGGCCCTGAAAATGTCATTCAACATGTCATCCATACAGTCATTATAGAATAACTTTGCAGAAGCAAAATGAATGTGGTCAGAATAGGCTGACCATGATTCGGTTACATCAATATGTAACTCATTTCATTCTATGATGCCCTGCACCTAATCCAGTGCTATCAATGGATATTTCTGGGGAAGGAGTTAACTTTCCTTGACTCAAAACATGATGATTATTGTTATTTTTTATTTCTACTTTTATATTTATATCATTTCAATGTGAGAAAGATATGAATGTATTGCATGCATTGACACTAGTACCTACTGTATTATATAGTTATTTTACAAAGTTGATACTTGGTGCTCACCTGAGAATTACAAGACCTGTTAATCTGTGCTGGATTGATTTTTGGGTAGAATTCTTTGTTTGTCGCTAACAGCAGCCAAACTTAATACTCACCTGACCGTCAGTCAGCAGGATGGTGTGCGTGGCATTAATACGAAGCAGTCCTGATACATTGTTGTACAGCTCCTGTCCCAGCAGGTTAGACTTGAGGTACAGCACACTTGGATGACCAACCAGCTTGGTCTGTCCCTGGTTCATCTCAACATTACAGTATAACACAGGAACTCTCAAAATCCTGTCAGCAAGAAACATATCATATAATCTTTCAAATACAAAAGATTTATAAATATTCAACCAGCCATTTAATCCCAAAGTATTTCTTTTTCTGGTGAATCTCCAGGAGACAGATAACACTGACCAATACATCTGATCCTTTGTCTACTCTGATAACATATGGAAGAGACAAAAAACTCAATCTGTAATTTTTATATAAATTTGCCCAAAGCTGATTCTCATTGAATTTTCTCTGATATAAAACAAAATTTGCTAACATCCATTCCCTCTGATAACTTTTTTTCATCCATTCCCTCATCAAGAGACAGCAAAGCTGACTAATTTGTATACATCAGCTGCTGCTTTTCTGTAATGTCATGTGTTACATAACAATATGGGGAAAATATGAACTCTGTTTGGTCGCATTCAAATGACTGACAAGAAAGTAAAAATCCGAGGTCCACACCAGTGGAGTTTACTAAACAGTAGTAGCAGGAATCCGGTTTTAAAATCATATTCAATGATTAAAAGATAAAAACCAACCAATGGTCGATTATCAATTAATTATTTTTTGTACAATCTACATTACTATGGAATCTGCTGATAAGAATTTGACCTAAAATATTGCCCAAGCAAATTAAGTCTAATTTATACATCTCGCTGAAAGGTTAAGGTAGTGGCCGGGTTGTTTACAGTTATTCATTGAACAAGGTTAAGTTTTAATGCTGGTCACTGTTTTGTGCCCTATCTTTCTTATATCTCTGACAAAATTAGAATATTTTATCTGGATAATATGACTGCTTTGGATGTGTATATATAATTGTTTGTGATCAAATATGCAAAAATGCCATAGATTCAACTAATTAAGAAAGACTAGATGTGTTGGAACAACACAAATGCCCCTCCCTGGGGCAAATTAGAAACATTTGTTCAATTTTGTAAAATTTTTCAAGTTCAGGAGGTGTCGTATGGTCAAAAGTTGGACAACGGGGATGAAACGCGAACTCAATCTGTAACTCGTCATTATCTGCCCACACGTAAAAAATCAGGCTGGTATCTGCAGGCATTGCGGAAAAAAAGTCCATACATATGCATTTGTTATGAAAATTTCTATTTTCCATGAAACTTTCTATGTTCAGGAGCAGCCGAATGGTCAAAAGTAGGTCAACTGGGACAAAACAAGAACTTGATCTGTAACTGGTCATTATCTGCCCACACACCAAAAATCAGGCCCGTGTCTGCAGTCATTGCGAAAAAAAGTCTGTACAAGTGCACTTGTCATGAAAATTTATAATTTTTATGAAATTTTCTATGTTAGGGCACCGTCAAATGGTCAAAATAGGTCAACTGGGACAAAACGTGAACTCAAGTCTGCCCACACACCAAAAATCAGGGTGGTATCTGCAGGCATTGCATAAAAAAAGTCCGTACATATGCATTTGTTATGAAAATTTTATTTTTCATGAAACTTACTATGTTCAGGAGCAGTCGAATGGTCAAAAGTAGGTCAACTGGGACAAAACAAGAACTTGATCTGTAACTGGTCATTATCTGCCCACACACCAAAAATCAAGCCCCTCGTCTGCAGTCATGGCGAAAAAAAAGTCCGTACATGTGCCCTTGTCATAAAAATTTATATTTTTTTACGAAATTTTCTATGTTAGGGCACCGTCATACGGTCAAAAGTAGGTCAACTGGGACAAAACGAGAACTCGATCTGTAACTGGTCATTATCTGCCCACACACCAAAAATCAGGCCCGTGTCCGCAGTCATTGCGAAAAAAAGTCTGTACATGTGCACTTGTCATGAAAATTTATAATTTTTATGAAATTTTCTATGTTAGGGCACCGTCAAATGGTCAAAATAGGTCAACTGGGACAAAACGTGAACTCAATCAGTAACTGGTCATTATCTGCCCACACACCAAAAATCAGGCCAATATCTGCAGGCATTGCGAAAAAAAGTCCGTACAACTGTTTGATTTTGGAATTACGGAAGGACGGACACAGGTAAAACTACTTTGTGGCGGGGGCATAAAAACAACCAATCATCAATATAATTGATTAACTGACATATCACTGAGCAGGATATAACATTTGACACATGAAGGGTATTTCACAGCTATTTTGAGTCATGGTTAACCACACTGAGACTGACTAGTCTACATCTGGACTGGAAGAGTCATAGATTGTCCGGTTCAAATCCTGGTCAAACTTCAGGCCTGCCTGCATTAAGTTTATATATCAGAAACTGGGTGAGCCTAATCAGGGACTTCAGGCATCTAATTTGTAATTTTGATAATTACAATACCTGATTTATATTAAGTCCAGCCAGGAACTCAATCCAAGTTAAGTTTGGTCAAAATGCTGATCAGGATATGACCTGGAGTGATGGGAAACTAGCTGGATATAAATAAAGTCAGGGTTAAACAGGCATCCTCACCTTGTTTTAGGTTTGTATGAGCTCATCGCATCCATCTGGATAAAATCCTCCACTGGTTTTACTGGGCAAGCATTACAAACCTGAGAAAATTTAAAAACATGTAACAGGTAACTGTTCTATATTATAACTGACAGTGACGCCACTCAACCATTATCATACAACTCCTCCGTGGCCACTTCTCACAAATGCTCATTTTCTGATTTTGAACTGTCAGGAACAATGCCAAGTGTGTCCTAATGGTGTTATTTCTTAAAGTTTCACTTAAATTCTGAGACATTTGACATTATTTCTAAAAGAGGCTATCCCAGCTTCATTTACCTGAAAATACAAGCAATATGCAAGAACAATTAATATGCTACTTCTACATATAATAGATAACACCAATATCAAATGTTTATCTATCACCACTCTGTGGCACTGCCTCTGTTGGTGGTTTATCCCATATATGTTTTTTTTTAAGAGCCACTGCTTTACTGTTATCATCCACATTAAATATCAATTTTTATGACACCAGAGTCACCTGGTAATTCCTTTCAAGAAAATGTATTATGTATCTTTATAATGACTGAATGGGTATGCAAAACAATACTCACTGGACAGGTAAATGATGACTCGCCATAATGCTTGAAGGACATCTGTAAAATCAAGATCAGATATTTACATAACTACTCCCAAAGAGTATGTAGACCATCTTGATTACAAAATTCATTGACACTACAAAGCTGAAGCAAACTACAACAAAACTGAGCAGTTCTTTCCTTCCCTCCTATCCTCTATACACCTAGTTTACAATATTAACCATGTTGACAACAAGGTGAAAACAGAGAGCTTGGACAGTTAAAAGTCAAGCTCACTGGGTCTTCATATATTTCTGTGACAATGACCTAATAAACCCCTCCCCCACTCCCAAGAAATTTTGTGTCACTCCTGGTTCATGATACATCCTTAAAGCTGAACATGACATGATTAACTCCTGGGTCACGATACATCCTCACATTAAACATGTAATGATTAACTCCTGGGTCACGCTACCTCCTTACATCTCACATGAACCCACCTCAAGGCACGTATGACAGAGGGTGCCCCCGCATGCTGTGTGCACCATCAACTCTGTGTCTGCCATCTCCTCAAGACAGATAGCACAGCTCTTCCACTGGTCCCCAAACTTTGTCGTCTCTTCCACCATCTCTCCTGAGCTGGTCTGCTGCAGACCCACTGATTCTACTGTCCCTCCTGAACTGGACTCCTGCAGACCCACTGATTCAGTCTGATCATCAGCTGGAGATACATCTGTATGACCTGTAGTTTTCTGAGCTCCTGTGTTTTCAGGTATGTTCATCTCTACTGCCTGTAGTTTGTCTGTGTGCGAGTCCTCCTGGCTGTCATCTCTGTTGTTGAGTCTGGTTATTCCTGTGACAGGCTCTGTGTTACTGTACATGCTGCACTGGTTGTTCAGCACCATGTCACTGCCAGCACTGGCTGGTTCTAATGGCACATCACCACTGCCCATGTGTGACTTATTGCTGATACCTGGCTGGTCCATGCTGCTGACAGCTGCTACACTGCTGGAGTTCTCATTCTGTTTGGAGGCTGGGGGAAGCATCTCAAAGGCATATATGGTTCTGTTGTAGTCATTGACATACCTCAGTAGCATGTGGTCCTCCTGATAAAATAAAGGTCTCACTTTAATATATAGTTAACTTTACAGTACAGTACACCTATTGTAATAAAACACAACATTAAACAACAAAATGACATTTCTGATGTCATACAGGCATAAATGTGCTCACTAAAATTAATAACTGTCAACTTAAAAAATATGCATGTCTACTGAGCAGTTTTAGCTTGAAAATGAATACATATATTGTCCTGGCTGTTGTATATTATTATAAGTGAGTACCCCATGGACTTTTTTTATTAACTGAAGACATTTACCTGCTTTCTTCAGGAATAAGTGTTCAATGGTTATACTTTCACTTCAGCTGTGGTAGAGTCATTCACTTTTGATGGAAAAGTGACCAAACACATCTGAATGACTCACAAGGAAGCAGGACACACAGTAACCACACACTTCTGAATGACACTCACCAGGAAGTGGGACACATGGTAACCAAACACTCTTGAATGACACTCACCAGGAAGTGGGACACATGGTAACCAAACACTCTTGAATGACACTCACCAGGAAGTGGGACACATGGTAACCAAACACTCTTGAATGACACTCATCAGGAAGCAAGACACATGTAACCAAACACTTCTGATGACACTCACCAGGAAGCAGGACACATGGTAACCTAACAGTTCTGATGACACTCACCAGGAAGTGGGACACATGGTAACCAAACACTCTTGAATGACACTCACCAGGAAGTGGGACACATGGTAACCAAACACTTCTGATGAACCTCACCAGGAAGTGGGACACATGGTAACCAAACACTTCTGAATGACACTCACTAGGAAGCAAGACACATGTAACCACACACTTCTGATGACACTCACCAGGAAGTGGGACACATGGTAACCAAACACTCTTGAATGACACTCACCAGGAAGTGGGACACATGGTAACCAAATACTACTGAATGACACTCACCAGGAAGCGGGACACATGGTAACCAAACACTTCTGAATGACACTCACCAGGAAGCATAATATATGGTAACCAGGGTTGGCAAGTTTAGGCAGGAAGGTTTTAACCATAGGTTATAACCTGGTTAAAACTGCCCCGCCTAAACAGGTTTTGGGCAGCCTAAAACCCAACCCTGATGGTAACCAAACACTATTGAATGAACCAGGAAGCAGAACACAACAACCAAACACTTCTGAATGACACTCACCAGGAAGCGGGACACATGGTAACCAAACACTTCTGAATGACACTCACCAGGAAGCGGGACACATGGTAACCAAACACTTCTGAATGACACTCACAAGGAAGCAGGACACACAGTAACCACACATTTCTGAATGACACTCACCAGGAAGTGGGACACATGGTAACCAAACACTCTTGAATGACACTCACCAGGAAGTGGGACACATGGTAACCAAACACTCTTGAATGACACTCACCAGGAAGTGGGACACATGGTAACCAAACACTCTTGAATGACACTCATCAGGAAGCAAGACACATGTAACCAAACACTTCTGATGACACTCACCAGGAAGCAGGACACATGGTAACCACACACTTCTGATGACACTCACCAGGATGTGGGACACATGGTAACCAAACACTCTTGAATGACACTCACCAGGAAGTGGGACACATGGTAACCAAACACTTCTGATGAAACTCACCAGGAAGTTGGACACATGGTAACCAAACACTTCTGAATGACACTCACCAGGAAGCAAGACACATGTAACCAAACACTTCTGATGACACTCACCAGGAAGTGGGACACATGGTAACCAAACACTTTGAATGACACTCGACAGGAAGTGGGACACATGGTAACCAAATACTACTGAATGACACTCACCAGGAAGTGGGACACATGGTAACCAAACACTCTTGAATGACACTCACCAGGAAGTGGGACACATGGTAACCAAACACTCTTGAATGACACTCACCAGGAAGTGGGACACATGGTAACCAAACACTCTTGAATGACACTCATCAGGAAGCAAGACACATGTAACCAAACACTTCTGATGACACTCACCAGGAAGCAGGACACATGGTAACCAAACACTTCTGATGACACTCACCAGGATGTGGGACACATGGTAACCAAACACTCTTGAATGACACTCACCAGGAAGTGGGACACATGGTAACCAAACACTTCTGATGAAACTCACCAGGAAGTGGGACACATGGTAACCAAACACTTCTGAATGACACTCACCAGGAAGCAAGACACATGTAACCAAACACTTCTGATGACACTCACCAGGAAGTGGGACACATGGTAACCAAACACTTTGAATGACACTCGACAGGAAGTGGGACACATGGTAACCAAATACTACTGAATGACACTCACCAGGAAGCGGGACACATGGTAACCAAATACTTCTGAATGACACTCACCAGGAAGTGGGACACATGGTAACCAAACACTCTTGATTGACACTCACCAGGAAGTGGGACACATGGTAACCAAATACTTCTGAATGACACTCACCAGGAAGTTGGACACATGGTAACCAAACACTTCTGAATGACACTCACCAGGAAGCATAATATATGGTAACCAGGGTTGGCAAGTTTTAGGCAGGAAGGTTTTAACCATAGGTTATAACCTGGTTAAAACTGCCCCGCCTAAAACAGGTTTTAGGCAGCCTAAAACCCAACCCTGATGGTAACCAAACACTATTGAATGAACCAGGAAGCAGGACACAACAACCAAACACTTCTGAATGACACTCACCAGGAAGCGGGACACATGGTAACCAAACACTTCTGCCAACACGAAACAGTTGGTGCTCCCATGTAACAATGTTACCAGTGACTCTTGCATCTGCTGTACCTTGTCTTGTTTGTTGAGCGTCAGAAGGTAACGAGTGACACTGACCCCTGGTGTGCATGGCACAAATGTCACACCTCAAATACAAATACACTCTGTCTGAGAGTAAGGTACAGTCAGAAGGATGTGATTAGAGCAGTTATTACAAAATGTGTTTTCAACTCATCATTATATTAAAATCATAAGAGCATACAATTTATAGCTATTTTTATAATTGTTTAAGATAAAACATTTTATCAGACAGTCTGGGAAGGCTGCTATCTTTTCAGTTTCACTGTAAATCATTACACAGGATACCTGTGATAGAAACTTTTTCTAATTTTTCAGAACAATACATTTTATCAGTCTGACTGTTGCTGCTGTAGATTTGCATATAATTTTGTACTCACTGATCTGTCGCTCCATGGCATGAGGAAGGGGCAGGGAAAGGTACATGAAGGGTTCAAAGGTCACACTGACATGATGGCACACAGAGCAAACCACCTGAAACCAGACAATAACGGTTAAGTACACATCCCTTTGCTAAACTTCTGGAAACCATACATTTACTTTAAACACATTTTCTAAATTAGAAATATGTTAAAGTTTATCAAGAACGTTTCAGTTTTTCGAAACCACAGATAATGCCCAACAGTTAAATAACCTTTGTCACAACTTGCACTAGCATGATCTATGTTATTTTCTCCCAGTATATAAGATGTAAGTTTTCATATATTTTTCTTTGGATACATTTACTGGTAAAGCTATATTGATATGACTAAACAGCAGCTTAGATTTCCAGCCATAGTGCTGTATATTCCACTCCAAGTCTTTGACCTGGGTCGGCACTGCAAACATCTGTAGCATCAAAAAAAGAATTGAAATCATCCCTCGAGAGCTGAGATTACTTATTTTTATCTTAAAACCTTGCTTTATTGTACTGTTGGCCACCTTTGGATGACCACATCAGCTAGTGAATTAGTCAGCACCATCTGTCTATCAGTGTTAACATACCGTGCTCTTGAACTGCCCTTGGAATGTGTTCACTACGATGCTGTGATTCTTGTCAATATACTGGGTCCAGGCTTTTTCTGCCTCCTCTATAAAAGAGTTTTTTATTTTTTCTTCCTCTTCTTCAGAGTCAGAATCCACTTCAATTGGTTGACTTGACTGACAAGCTGGAACAGTTGTTTATATAAACAAGTGTACAAAATCACAAACCATTCAGGCACAGTGGTTATGTAATTGGCATTAATGTTGATGACAATATTTCCAATTTGTGACCATCTGAAAATAATAAATTTCCTTTAAGGTTGAGATAATGGAGGAAAAATGAAATTGATGTTCCTGCTGATGTTTTCGTGGTTAGATTTCAGAGGGAGCTGCTTAGATAACCTTTCTTAACAATAATAAAGGCCTAGAGGCACAAATGGTCCCTGCCATATGTTTACCAAGGAAAGTGTTGCATCAGTGATACGCAAATTTTCTGAAACCTTGGCCAGAACCCTTTTTTAATATTAAAAAAAGAAAATGCATGATTAATAATTAAGTTATCCAGATGACCATGTTTTAACTGGGAGGAATGGGGGATATAATTTGTAAACTGGACAGATTTGATCAAATGGCTAGCTGTAATGGTTGTGGCCAGGAAATGGGCTGTTACATTTTATGCAGAAAATCATTAAACAGAGGTGGTGCCACCTATAGGTTTCAATACATGACAGTCATGTGATCAGTATGCCTAAAAAAATCTGTAATGATTGGTGAAGTGGTTCATGAGATAACAGGTAAAACATTTTGCACCATATATGGAAACATGTGAATCACAAATTTTGCGATCATCAAAATTTGAACTCCAGTGGAAACATCGATCTAAAAATAATTCTATTAAATAAAGTATTCATTGAATTCTCCTAGCTCCAAGAAATCCTTGCACATGATTTGAAGGCTAAAGTGTTCTGATTACTGAATTATCTGAAGGAAAGTGGAAAGGACCATTTTGGAGCCCAGAAAGTCATTTAACAGAGGTTATGCCAACAGTAGGTTATAATCACATGTCAGTCATATGCTGAGTAAGTCTGTAAAATTTGGTGAAAAAAGCAGCAAGGCTCTAAGAGATTTGTGGTAAAAAGTTGGGTGGGATGGATGAAAAGAAGGGAAATCAGAAAATTTTGCGATCATCAAAATTGGAACTCCGGTGGAAACATCAGTCTGATTATTTCTATTCAATATAGTATTCCTGGAAATCCCCTAACTCCAAGGAATCCTTGCATATTTTGAAGGCTTAAGTGTTCTTATTTACTGACTATTTTGTATGGAAAGTGAGAAAGACCATTTTGGAGCACAAAAAATCGTTTAACAGAGGTGGCACAACTAGCAGGTTATAATCACATGTCAGTCTAGTGCTGAGTAGGTCTGTAAAATTTGCTGAAAAAAGCAGCAAGGGTCTTAGAGAAATGTGGTAAAAAAATAGGGAGAGACAAATAAACAGAAGGACCGACAGAGAGACATGGACCATTATAATAGTCCACCCTTCTATGGCAGGGGACTTACAAGTAACTGGAACACTCAAGTCACATCGAGTGAGTGATAAATGGAGCATTTAACATTCATACTGTTCTTTCATCAAGAATGGACTTGCTGCCGAACTTTAAGTAATGCGAATCGTCAAATCAATCAAACAGTGATGGAGTACCCTGGATGCGGATTAGTCCAATACACAGTCCCATAGTACACACATTCCGTGATTTGCATCAGATTTATGAATGTGCAAAAATATGTTGGGGTCAATTGGGTCACACAACTGTTTCGACACTGTAATGACTGATAAATGTTTTCAATATTAAAGAGGTCTGAATTTCTATATATAGGCCAGAAATAACCAAAATGTCAAGATATGTTGTTCAAATCCTTTACATGAATTAAGACTAGAAAGTTCACCATAAATGTCAACATTAATACCTAAGGGGGTAAAGAGATTAAGTTACACGATTCTCAGTAATATTAATGTACATGTTAGGTTAGATTATATGGAGAAACATTGTCTCTTGTGAGTCAGACAAAACATCACACAAGCTTACAGAAATGCCACTGATGTATTTTAGCATGTTAATAAAAAGAAAGAGAGAGGATTCTGTTAAAACAATTTGAATCTGTCCAAAGGATTCTATATTACAACATTTATAATCTGTCCACAGGATGAGAACAAATCCATAATGCCTCCTTCCACATTCATCATGAAATATATCAACAAACCATAATGATACAGGGTCTCCTGATATTATATTTATAAAAAAGAGGATCTTGTAGCCAGTATACTATCAGAAAATCATACTTAATGCCACAAGTTCTTAAAATAAAATGGTTGAGGTGTGGTTACACTCACACACAAGTTAACAGAGAACGTACCTTGAGAGGTCCAGGTCTCTCCTGATTGGTTACATGGGTTCCTTATTGGTTTTAACATTTTTCTACTGTTATTAAGAGAGTCAGCTGACGTCGACTGAGTTGGAAATTTAGCAGTGTTAACTTTCAACCTAGCTTGCATGATAACATTTTTCTCTTTTTCTTCCATGCGCATACGTTTTGAGTTGTTAAAGCACAGGTCAGAGTCATCTGTGTAGAGATATTTTTTTGAGTAATCATCATCAGTAAATTTTCCTTTGATGTTAGCCAGAAGGTTCGTATCTTTTACATGTTTTGGACTGGTTGCTTTGTTTGTAATTAAGAGCTGAGTGATTCCTGAGAGCTGTTCCTGAGATGAAGACATGATGTTGTCCTGCTTGTGAAACTTTTCACTGTCCGTGGTCACCTCCTCATACATCAAATCTGTGGCTAGTACGTTTGTGTTCAATGTTTTGGTATCTTTCATATAGAGATCCTCAATACTTGGTAGTTTACCCTGGTCTGACATTTCTGTTAAGGAAATAGTATTACCTACATTTACAGTAAATGCTAAAGGCTTTGATATATCTGACTGAAAGCTACTTTGGTCTATGTCTTTGGATATTTCAGTACATAAGACTCTGTCTGCTGTCAGACAGGGGTTTGTAATTTTTTTATCCTGGTTTGTGGTGCCTTTGGTTAAGTTAGTTGCACATAAGTTAACCTGGGCATCTCCCCCTGAACACATGGGGATGTTGTTTGCCATAGCGAATTGCTCTGGCTCCCCTGGTGACACTCCACTTGTGCACGCAGTGGCTGAGCATGCTGCCTGGTCTGTTGTCATGGAAACACATTTGCTGGCTGCACTCTTACACAGAAGCTGCTCATGAAGTGAGTTGAGGAGTAACGCGAGGAACTCCTGGCAATCATGCTGAAAAAAATTGAAATGTGTTCTAAACCTGTGAGGGAGTGATAGAGTCATTATGGTCTTCAAAAAGTTCATGTATCTTTATTCTGAAAGAAACATGATCAATAAAACCTTTGCTGAAAACTCAAGCATATAAATTTACAACAGGTGGTTCACACTACACACTCAAATTCACTTCAAAATGGTGGACAAGTAAGGTTAAAACAATTGATATTTACAAGATGGAAGAAAAGGGAAGGGCAACCAAACAGACATGAACAAGAATGAGTGATGCTCATTTATAAAAGTCATGATCAGTTAAACTGGTACTACCTGTCTTTGGTCCTTGAACTGTGAATGGTAGATCCCTAAAGTGTCCTTGAACTCTCGTGGCTTTAAAACAGAGTGACCGCCACCCCACACAGACAACACTAACTGACCAAGCTGGTTGGCCAGAGTCTCACTCATGTAGTCTGTGCTCCCCATAAGCTGAAACCATTATCACACATACAACATATTAGTATATTAATTAACTTGGCATGATAAAACAGTTCTATGTCAGGCACATGTAACAGAAGCATTGTTACAAATATAAGAACCTTGTAACATAAGGTACACTGCAGCTTTAAGCAAAACTTCATTTTCTAGTGTTCTATTAACATAACCAACCTGACACATTAAAGTCACTGTGTCTAAAAACAAAACAGACAAAGCAGGCTCAGGCTAAATGACAATATCCAAGTGATCTGACACAGGATTCCCTTCATCTGAACTGCAAATGTGTGGGTCTACATATACTTACATGGAGGAAGTGGGTCTATGTGAATATACATGCAGGAAGTGGGTCTACATGTACTTACATGGAGGAAGTGGGTCTATGTGTACTTACATGGAGGAAGTGGGTCTATGTGAATATACATGGAGCAAGTGGGTATACATGTACTTACATGGAAGAGGAAGGTCTACATGTACATACATTAAGGAAGTGGGTCTATGTGAACTTACATGAAGGAAGTGGGTCTACATGCACTTACATTAAGGAAGTGGGTCTAAGTGTACTTACATGGAGGAAGTGGGTCAATGAGTACTAACATGGAGGAAGTGGGTCTATGTGAATATACATGGAGCAAGTGGGTATACATGTACTTACATGGAGGACTGGGTCTATGTGTACTTACATGGAGGAAGTGGGTCTACATGCACTTACATTAAGGAACTGGGTCTATGTGTACTTACATGGAGGAAGTGGGTCTATGTGTATTAACATGGAGATAGTGGGTCTATGTGTATTAACATGGAGGAAGTGGGTCTATGTGTACTTACATTAAGGAAGTGGGTCTACGTGTACTTACATGGAAGAGGAAGGTCTACATGTACATACATTAAGGAAGTGGGTCTATGTGTACTTACATGAAGGAAGTGGGTCTACATGCACTTACATTAAGGAAGTGGGTCTAAGTGTACTTACATGGAGGAAGTGGGTCAATGAGTACTAACATGGAGGAAGTGGGTCTATGTGAATATACATGGAGCAAGTGGGTATACGTGTACTTACATGGAGGAAGTGGGTCTATGTGTACTTACATGGAGGAAGTGGGTCTACATGCACTTACATTACGGAACTGGGTCTATGTGAACTTACATGGAGGAAGTGGGTCTATGTGTATTAACATGGAGGAAGTGGGTCTATGTGTATTAACATGGAGGAAGTGGGTCTATGTGTACTTACATTAAGGAAGTGGGTCTACGTGTACTTACATGGAAGAGGAAGGTCTACATGTACATACATTAAGGAAGTGGGCCTATGTGTACTTACATGGAGGAAGTGGGTCTATGAAAATTTACATGGAGGAAGTGGGTCTATGTAAATTTACATGGAGGAAGTGGGTCTACGTGTACTAACATGGAAGGTCTACATGTACATACATGAAGGAAGTGGGTCTACATGTACTAACATTTAAGAAGTGGGTCTACGTGTACTTACATGAAAGGTCTACCTGTACATACATTAAGGAAGTGGGTCTACATGTACTAACATTAAGGAAGTGGGTCTACATGTACTAACATGGAAGGTCTACATGTACATACATTAAGGAAGTGGGTCTACATGTACTAACATTAAGGAAGTGTGTCTACGTGTACTTATTTGAAGGTCTACATGTACATATATTAAGGAAGTGGGCCTATGTGTACTTACATGGAGGAAGTGGGTCTATGTAAATTTACATGGAGGAAGTGGGTCTACGTGTACTTACATGGAAGGTCTACATGTACAAACATTAAGGAAGTGGGTCTACATGTACTATCATTTAAGAAGTGGGTCTACGTGTACTTACATGAAAGGTCTACATGTACATACATTAAGGAAGTGGGTCTACATGTACTAACATTAAGGAAGTGGGTCTACATGTACTTACATGGAAGGTCTACATGTACATACATTAAGGAAGTGGGTCTACATGTACTAACATTAAGGAAGTGTGTCTACGTGTACTTATTTTGAAGGTCTACATGTACATTTATTAAGGAAGTTGGTCTATGTGTACTTACATGGAGGAAGTGCTGTACTATGTGGCTGTTGCTGAGTAGACATTGCAGCCCTGCGTTCATGAAACACGTGTTTCCCAGGTTGTGTAGACCGCATACACCTTTGACTGCAGCAGCTGTGAACATGAGTAGCACACATTACAATCCACAATGTGTTGGTCAGTCACAACATGAGTAGCACACATTACAATCCACAATGTGTTGGTCAGTCACAACATGAGTAGCACACATTACAATCCACAATGTGTTGGTCAGTCACAACATGAGTAGCACACATTACAATGAACAATGTGTTGGTCAGTCACAATATGAGTAGCACACATTACAATCCACAATGTGTTGGTCAGTCACAACATGAGTAGCACACATTACAATCCACAATGTGTTCAATTTGTGTTGGTCAGTCACAACATGAGTAGCACACATTACAATCCACAATTTCAGTCACAGTATGAGACAATAATCCAAATGATATTTGTTCAGCGATTCTGATCTACTTGTCTATGCCAGGGTTGGGTTTCTGCTGGCAGAAAGTTCTGCCGCATGGCAAGCAAGAAAGTGGTAGAGAGTAGTTTCTGCCAGCAGAAATGCCAATATTCGAAACTGGGTAAATTAAAATTGGTAATTGGCGCTATATGCGCTAGCGTAGGGGACCGTAAGGAATACTGGATTTCTTTTGTGGGAAAATAACCCATGACACACTAATAACTTTCAAAACAACTTGACCCAAGTGAAGAATACTAGTCTGTATGTGACTGCTTCCTTGGCTTCAATTAGCCTCCTGGTGACAGCGTCACGGTCAATTGATCAGTTACGTGATCACAGCCATGTCCAGCTCTAGCTCCTGTGGGCTCTCCCTACAACCACAGGATCCTGGATATATATGCCGCACAAATGTGGTCGGGCCCCGCCTTCACAATGATACAGGTGACGCTCACGGGAGGCACAGCTGTCAGGTTTTCTCTGTGCACCCTGCCACTTGCACTATAACTTATATCTTACATAAAACAATTCTTCAAGTCTGATTGAGCACATTTCTTTAACACTTTGCAACTAAAGGAGCATAGACTATTTGCTATGAATAAAATTGTAATCAGTGGTAGATTTTAGAAACTTCGATAAGTCCGTCTGACTGTCATTCTAAAAAGTTCACTACCATGGAGGCGTGGATTATCCATGGTAGCAGGTTATCTTTGGTAAAAGACGGTAATGCACATTATTTATACCTGATGAACCAACACAAATATTAAATTTTTTTCAATATCTTTGATCACATTGTCTTTCAGGGTGCTCAAAGAAAACAACTGTGAACTAATTTATGGTTTCAAAGTATAATTCTGAGACCTCTATGGATGTTACAGGTTCCTATGGTTCCCCAATTATGATTTGTGTCCTGCAAATGGAAATCATAGCTGGAAGACTGGATGGAAAGAAGATTGACATAGAACTTGGTCACAGACCAGCATGACTGAAAGTCAGCACAGTTGAAAACAAGGGACCTATGGGTCACGACGCTCAGCTGTTATATATGTAAAAAAATATTATTTAGAAATGAGGCACATGCTGGTTTTGTGTGGTAATAAATATAAGCTGTATTATGAGTTGTTGTTGTTTAGCTTATGTATGATTTTGATAGTACCTTTGGAGACAGGGAAGAGGATTGATTTCATTTATTTTATTAACAAATGGAGTACTATTGTCACACAGATTTTGACTTGGCCATATAACTTATAAGCAGAACATATAATATAAGAGTTTAACTATTTATTAAAAAAAATACAAATATTGTCCCAAATATAATTTTTATTAAAAATAATAAGAGAATCATATGATTTTTTTAAAATGAAATATAACTGATATGATTATTAAAATAATATTAAAGAATATATTCATGAATGCATTCATGAATACATTTTGAAAGTATTTGCACGAGTATTCATATATTTTCATTTTTACCTGAATTCCCATTCTTTATGCAAGAAATTTTATAATGGAGTACAAAATCATATTCATATTTAAATACAATCACAAAGTATTTGCACCATGTCTGGAATTTATTCAGTTTTCACCAAACAATGATGTTGAGAATCCAGAATATACAAAATTCACATATTTAAATAATGATCATAAGTACCTGGTTTTATGGCTTTTATTTATATTAAAAAATAACTGTAAAAAATTCATTTTGGACTAATTTCACATCAATGTACACACTAGACACAGCAGGAATCTAGATTAATATTATCAACTGCATCTTTGTCTAATTTCCTTCATATGATCCCTAATGATTAGTAATGAATAATATGATTTACTTCTTTATCATTAAAATTGAACTGAAAAATGCCATAGGTGACTGCATGGTGTTATTTGGAATATGTGACATTCTACCCATCGATACAAGATTCTTATATCATCAGTAACTGCAAGTTAATTTCCTGTTATTATAAACTAACAAATTCCTTTTCTATTTTTCTTTAATTTGTTATTAAAAACCAATAAAAAATTATTAATTTATTGTTTTTTGTTATGTTCTTGGTTAAAACTACTAGATGAGTTGGGTTGGACACCTGGATCAACTGTGGCTTGCCATAAGCTGCCTGGATTCCATGTATGCCTCGCCTCAAGCGTGCATAATTTGATGAAAGGTCGACAAGGTCAACATACAGGTGACTCAAGAGGGGCTGGAGAGAGCCAAAGTCTGACAGGGTCTCATAAAAAACATTATTAAAGCTACAATTTTTGGCCAATTTCTTTCAGCTTTCTAAACTAAAAAGCTGAAATGCTTATGTGTGCATGATATGAAAATTATATCAACAGTGCTCACGGGAAACAAACGTGCCATGGTCACAGTTGGGCAAAATTTAAGGTACTAATTTTATATTTATACTAAACAAGGGACCTATGGGTCACGACGCTCAGCTGTTATATATGATAAAAAATATTATTTAGAAATGAGTCACATGCTGGCTTTGTGTGGTAATAAATATAAGCTGTATTATGAGTTGTTGTTGTTTAGCTTATGTATGATTTTGATAGTACCTTTGGAGACAGGGAAGAGGATTAATTTCATTTATTTTATTAACAAATGGAGTACTACTGTCACACAGATTTTGACTTGGCCATATAACTTATAAGCAGAACATATAATATAAGAGTTTAACTATTTATTAAAAAAATTACAAATATTGTCCCAAATATAATTTTTATTAAAAATAATAAGAGAATCATATGATTTTTTAAAATGAAATATAACTGATATGATTATTAAAATAATATTAAAGAATATATTCATGAATACATTTTGAAAGTATTTGCACGAGTATTCATATACTTTCATTTTTACCTGAATTCCCATTCTTTATGCAAGAAATTTTATAATGGAGTACATAATCATATTCGTATTTAAATACAATTACAAAGTATTCGCACCATGTCTGGTATTTATTCAGTTTTCACCAAACAATGATGTTGAGAATCCAGAATATACAAAATTCACACATTTAAATAATGATCATAAGTACCTGGTTTTATGGCTTTTATTTATATTAAAAAATAACTGTAAAAAATTCATTTTGGACTAATTTCACATCAATGTACACACTAGACACAGTAGGAATCTAGATTAATATTATCAACTGCATCTTTGTCTATCATTAATTTCCTTCATATAATCCTTAATGATTAGTAATGAATAATATGATTTACTTCTTTATCATTAAAAATGAACTGAAAAATGCCATAGGTGACTGCATGGTGTTATTTGGAATATGTGACATTCTTCCCATCGATACAAGATTCTTATATCATCAGTAACTGCAAGTTAATTTCCTGTTATTATAAACTAACAAATTCCTTTTCTATTTTTCTTTAATTTGTTATTAAAAACCAATAAAAATTTATTAATTTATTGTTTATTGTTATGTTGTTGGTTAAAACTACTAGATGAGTTGGGTTGAACACCTGGATCAACTGTGGCTGGCCATAAGCTGCCTGGATTCTCCCCTCAAGCGTGCATAATTTGATGAAAGGTCAACATACAGGTGACTCAAGAGGGGCTGGAGAGAGCCAAAGTCTGACAGGGTCTCATAAAAAACATTAATAAAAGCTACAATATTTGGCAAATTTCTTTCAGCTTTCTAAACTAAAAAGCTGAAATCCTTATGTGTGCATGATATGAAAATTATATTAACAGTGCTCACGGGAAACAAACGCGCCATGGTCACAGTTGGGCAAAATTTAAGGTACTAATTTTATATTTATACTAATAACTTATAAAATTTGAAAAATTCAGAACTAATTTTGGGTATTCAATTGAATCTTGATTAAATAATGTTACATCCCTGACAAAAAAAATCTCTAGCTTCAGCAATGCCCTTGTTAAGGGAGTAAATATATTTCTTGATTTTTTACAAAGTGCATTATGTTTGGGCCCATAACTTAAAAAAAATACACAATACTGACATCATTTCTGGCATGTGCATAGTGAATGTATAGAAAAATATGTATATTATATATGATCAAAGTCAGAGCAGTGGTTTTGATATTAGGCAGTCTTAAAGTGTAACATTGGGTTTTTAATGAAAAAAAAATGAAGTTTTTCATTGATATCTCGAAGGAATTAAGTCCTAGTGACCAAATTCTTGGCATGGTAGGGGATTTTGGAGAAATCTAACTGTATGCCAAATTTAAGGAACTCAGAGCTGAAGCTCGGGAGCTGAGCTCTAGCAAACTGCATAACACTAGCAATATGTGACATGGTGCTTGAAAACTTGAATAAAATCTACAGTTTTTGATCAACTGGTTTCAAATTTTTGGTGTTAACAGTTGAAATGCTAACAAAAACATGCTGTGAAAATTAAATCCACAGCAGTTACAGCAAAAAAACGTGCCATGGTCAAAGTTGGGCAAAATTTAAGGTACCAATTTTTTATTTTTGCTAATATTTTTAAAAATTTAAAAGATTTTGATCTAATTTTGGGTATACAATTTAATTTTGATTAATAAAAGTAATATTACTGGAAAAAAAGTGCTTAGCTTTAACAAGTTTTGTGTTAAGTGATAAAATTTCTTTCCTGATTATTTACAAAATGCATTATGTTTGGGCCCATAACTTTTTTAAATTAAATAATACAGACCTAATTTCTGGAATGTACATAGGAATTATATAGAGGATTATTTATAGGAAATAAGAGGAAAAACAGATGAGTGGTTTTGATATTAGGCAGTCCTAAAGTGTGAAAATAGGTTTTTAATAAAAAATTGAGGTTTTTCCTTAATTTCTCAAAGGAATGAAGTCGCAAAGACACAGTTTTTGGCTTGGTAGGAGATCTTGGGGACATCTAACATTATGCTGAATTTTGGATTCCTAGGTCTTACGGTTTCAAAACGTGCCACATCTACGGACGGACGGACGGACGGACGGACGGACGGACAGACGGACGGACGGACAGACGGACGGACGACGGACAATGGACCACGACTATAGCTCAGATGACTTATAGTCAGCTGAGCTAATAAAATTTGAAAAATTCAGAACTAATTTTGGGTATTCAATTGAATCTTGATTAAATAATGTTACATCCCTGACAAAAAAATCTCTAGCTTCAGCAATGCTCTTGTTAAGGGAGTAAATATATTTCTTGATTTTTTACAAAGTGCATTATGTTTGGGCCCATAACTTAAAACAATTACACAATACTGACATCATTCTGGCATGTGCATAGAGAATGAAAAATATGTATATTATTTATGATTAAAGTCAGATCAGTGGTTTTAATATTAGGCAGTCTTGAAGTGTAACAATGGGTTTTTAATGGAAAAATGAAGTTTTTCATTAATATCTCGAATGTCCTAGTGACCAAATTCTTGGCATGGTAGGGCATTTTTTTTTAGACATCTGACTGTATGCCGAATTTAAGGAACTTAGAGCTGAAGCTGGGGAGCTGAGCTCTTGCAAACTGCATAACACTAGCTTGATGTAAAAAATATGTTACATGGTGCTTGAAAACTTGATTAAAATCTACAGTTTTTGATCAACTGGTTTCAAATTTTTGGTGTTAACAGTTGAAATGCTAACAAAAACATGCTGTGAAAATTAAATCCACAGTACTTACAGGAAAAAAACGTGCCATAGTCAAAGTTGGGCAAAATTTAAGGTACCAATTTTTTATTTTTATTAATATTTTAAAAAATTTAAAAGATTTTCATCTAATTTTGGGTATACAATTTAATTTTGATTAATTAAAGTTATATTACTGGAAAAAAGGTCCATAGCATTAACATTTTTTGTGTTAAGTGATCAAATATCTTTTCTGATTTTTTACAAAATGCATTATGTTTGGGCCCATAACTTTTTTAAATTAAATAATACAGACATAATTTCTGGCATGTACATAGGAACTATATAGAGGAATATTTATGGTAAATATGAGGTAAAACAGATGAGTGGTTTTGATATTAGGCAGTCCTGAAGTGTGAAAATAGGTTTTTAATAAAAAATTGAGGTTTTTCCTTAATTTCTCAAAGGAACGAAGTTGCAAACACCCAGTTTTCGGCTTGGTAGGAGATCTTGGGGACATCTAACATTATGCCGAATTTTGGATTCCTAGGTCTTACGGTTTCAAAACGTGCCACATCTACGGACGGACGGACGGACGGACAGACGACGGACGACGGACCACGACTATAGCTCAGATGACTTATAGTCAGCTGAGCTAACAAAACTGACCAGCCAGATCTTGTAACTCTTGTAACATGGCCATAAATAATAATTAACAGCAAATTTACAGCAAAAACATAACTCCAAAGCATAACCTTAACAACAATAAAGAAACGGGCTGCCAGACTGGATTTATGAGACAACTGTGCTGTTACAGCAGGAGCAGAAATAACCCTGGTCAGCTCTGGTGATGCTGTTTATTTATGATGTTGCCAGGACGCATTTTGAATGAATGAATGTACTCTTGTACAATCAGTTCACCCAGAACATCCATGATATCGACCATGTCTATTGTCATGCTTACCTTTGTCCTCAACAGTTGCACTATTGTGGTCCAGTACTTCACTAGATACAGGACTAGGGTAATGAACTGAAAAACAAGATCATAATAAGCATAATAAGCAGAAACAAGAAAAGTTAATGAACATTAAACAGTAAATGTATAACCCCAGGACTAAACAAATATCTTAGAATAATCCTACTTTAAATAACAAAATTAAATGATTTCCCATTTAAATTATCTTGCTTTGGTTGTTTTCAGGTTGTTATACAAAACTCTTAGGAAACAACATACCTACTGCCATACTATATAGTGTACTACAGACTGATTGTTCTACCTCATGCACTGACAGAGCCATCAAAACTGAAATCAGTAGGGATACCTGACTCCTGATGTTGAAACTCTAGACAGGTGTCAAGGGCTGTCACACCTAACAAACCAATCATCTCATCATCTGAAAGGATATCAAAGGGTTATATTTACTATTTGAATGGATATCACAAAGATACACAGGATATCAAATTATCATTTGAAAGGATATCACAAAGATACACAGGATATCATCTTATCATTTGAAAGGATATCAAAACAATACACAGGATATTATCTTGTAGTTTAAAAAGGATATCACAAAGATACACAGGATATCAAATTATCATTTGAAAGGATATCACAAAGATACACAGGATACCATCTTATCATTTGAAAGGATATCACAACCATACACAGGATATTATCCTTATCATTTGAAAGGATATCACTTAGATACAAGGAATATCATCTAACCATCTCAAAGGATATCACAAAACTTATGGGATATCATCTTATCAGCTAAAAAGATATCACTGGTGGGCTGATGGTATTCCATTTGGGCTGCTTTAACTCACAATTCTATGGCTCGTTTTCCACCACAATCTGTCCCTGGACATAAATGGGATATCACCAGTAGGGATTTCCTGTGGGATACCATCTCAACATCTGAGAGGATATCACAGACATACATGAGATATCATCTCACCATGTGAGTACATCACAGACATACATGGGATATCATGTAGACATCTGTGAGGATATCACAGATATACAGGGGATATCATCTCAACATCTGTGAGGATATCACAGATATACATGGGATATCATCTCAACATCTGTGAGGATATCAGAGAGATACAGGGGATATCTCAACATCTATGAGGATATCACAGAGATACATGGGAAATCATCTCTACTTCTGTGAGGATTATCACAGAGATACATCTTACATGGGATATCATCTCAGAATCTGTGAGGACATTACAAAGTCATCATCTGACCTACCACAGCTGGGGTTGTCCATGACACCTGTGTCCTGCCATTGCTCTGGCGTCATGGAGGGGAAGGTCGGGGAGGAGTC
Organism: Sipunculus nudus; assembly: GCA_026874595.1. Classification (NCBI taxonomy): domain Eukaryota; kingdom Metazoa; phylum Annelida; class Sipuncula; order Golfingiida; family Sipunculidae; genus Sipunculus; species Sipunculus nudus. The sequence continues at coordinate 46,590,873 of CM049314.1, read as the reverse complement.
CTGAGTATCTTTAGCTGCTTGGTCACCCTGTCCCTCAGACATCCTGCTGTCATATCAAAATAATTACATTAACTTACAATGACAACAAGTAGTGGTAGGAACTGGTTGTAGATTGAAAGTAATCAAATGACTGATGATTGATTAAAATAGATTATTTTTGTATCTTCTAAATTTGCAGTATAGATTTATACCTCAAATTGATGGACTGAGTAAATTCATTCTGACTTCTTAATCGCGCTGAAACTGAAAGGCCAAGGTAACAATCAGGTTGTTGAAACTGTTTATTGCACAAAATTCTAGTTTTAATACTTATCGCTGCTTTGTGTCCCATATTCTTATATGTACCACAGGTTAAGATTTTTCTGGATTATATATGACTTCCTTGTGTGTGCATACATAACAGTTAGTGACTAATTTTGCCAAGATGCAACCAATCTGGTGACAGACACATGTATATTTAGCCATGACAACTAGAATCAGTAGGCAATGATAATTGGCCTGGTAAGCCTACTTGAGTCATGATACAAGCAATATCAAGGAATGCATCGCAGTGGTCTTCCATCATATTGCATTCATATTGTGGTAAACAGCTAATAATCTTAACATTATGCTAGGAATGATGAATAGACACAAGAGAACACATGTGAACTCACAACCCAAACTGAAATCCCATCTCTTTGGTAATGAGGTATTTCCTGTATCGCATACAAGGTGGCTGTGTCTAGTAACCTGAGCAAGCCATACCTGTATTCATGCCATCAGAAATTTAACAAACATGCAGAGGGGTTTACCAATATGCTGAGTTAAAATAGAACTTTTGTGGCTCATGTTTGGTGTTGGTTGAAAGTACACTAAAAAATGCTAACGATTAGTGCAGTTTATGTCAATTAACAGTGTATTTGTAGGCCATGAGGTGTTTTAAAAGATGACGAAAATATTTGCATCCTAATGGGGCCTTATAATGCGTTCCTCAGACATAGATTTAAAGGCACTCTGGCAGCCAGTTATCTTGTTGCAATGTCAGAGGGCCGATATTGTGCTAGTGTAACTGATGCATGTTCTTTCAATCTGTGTATTGATTTACATGTATAGATTTGTCTGCTGGGCTACAAATCTGACATATTAATGAAAAATATTATTAAACAAGTGACCCATGGGTCATGACGCTCAGCTGCCAAGCATGACCTGTGACATCATGGACTGAGATTCACAACTTCCAGTCAAATTTTGAAGAACCAATTTGCCAATTTGTTGAAAATTTTCTATGACAACAGAAATATATATCACCTATGTCTGGTTAAAACACAGTGAATTGATGGTCTGAGGAAAATGCATGATTGTTAAGCTATCAGGAACTATTCCAACAGCTGGCTTGAAACCTGTCAGTCTCAAAGGAACACCTCAAAGGGCAAATATAAGATCAAAATATATAGCAAAAATCAAGGAAATACATGCAAGAATTATTGAGAAACAGGTGCTTCTGTATGAATTTTTATTCAATACAAGCCAACTGTACTGCACTTTTATAAATGATGGTAATATTTATTCAGAAATATTTGACCCAATCCTTTACAAGATTACATAAATATACATCCAACTGCATTCACTTTAACTGTTCTTGAGATAATATGATCAAAAGGAATTAAAAGATGGTTGCCTGGTGGCCATATTGGACTTCTTACAAGTCTGAAATCAGACAACAAACATTCTCTAAATCGGACCAAACATTAAAGAAAAATTACTGAAACTGCACTGAAGAAAGAATTTCTAAGGTGGCTAACTGGCAGACATAATGGATTTCTGACAAGTATGACATTTGATATCCCACATTCTCCAATAAGAGACCAAACTTGGGGCAAATTATCCAGTAATGAATGCCCAAAATAATTAAAAAGGCATGTCCAGGCCCTCATATCAGATTTATAAATATGCAATTGTAAAAAGTGTAAGTCCAATATTTTTTATTATCACTCTGCTTTTCAATGGGGTCAGCAGGGTAGGTAAACTGCCAAACCTGAAATAAAAGAAATGCAGAAAGCATGACTAAGAGTCTTGAAATAAAACAAAAAGCCATCCTAAATCAAGGTACACATCCACATATTATGAGAACAAACACTTGCTTTTATATGTGGTGATATATATTAAAATATTCAGATATCTAGGAAACTAAGTTTATTGCTAGGATTCCATAAAATAAACTGCAAAATGTTCCCATCATCTTATAAATCAGTAGCTAAACCTTAATACTATACTCTCATAGTCTTAATGCCTGGCTGAAGCATTCTGACAACAGTGTTTTTGTTATGAAGTAACGAGGTACTTATCACTGAGCCTTATCACTTAATAGGCTGATACAAAAGGGAGTCATATGTCACCAGTGTCACTCACAATTACAGCCACACAGGGAGATGTACCAGCTGGAGTGGGATGGTTATATGTACAAGAAAAATAGAGATGGTCTATAAAATAAGTAATTGTGAACATCCCTGACCTATGACCTTGGCCTTTTGCCCATATATCAACTGGATTCTTTCTAAATGATGGGTAACTACTAACCACTAAAATCTGGTTTAATTCCTTGGCAACCAATGGGTGAATAACTTTGACCTGCAACCTTTAACCTGCTGACCAGCTGACCCCAAAATCAATAAGTTATTTATTCAAGCAAAAAGACCCATAAATATGAAGTTTGAGTCAAACTGAGTGATGCATCGAGTGGCATATGTGAAAGACTGAAGGTTTGGGTTGAACAGTTACACTTGAAATATGCTCACAAGCATTTAGAACAATTAAATATTGTGACCTTGACCTTTGACTTTTTGACCTCAACATCAATAGGCTTCTTCCCTTATTGGTAGGTAAGCCATATATGACAGATGGAAGGTACAGATTGAAAAGTTTGCCTGAAAATGATTCCACGCAAGAAGTGGGTGCTGTGAACTTGACCTTTGACCTCAAAATCAACAGGTCTTTTCCCCTGTTGGCAGAGAAGCGATATCAGTGCTGGAAGGTTTGTAATGAAAAGTCTAGCTTGAAATGTGTCCACAACCTTTTCAAAGAAGTGGATCCTGTGACCCTGACCTTTGACCTTGTGACCTCAAAATCTATAGGATTCTTCTCCAACTTAGTAGGTGAGCTATAAGTGAAAAATCAAAGAATTTGGGTGAAAGGGTTGGCTTAAAATGCATCCACAGGCTTTTCAAAGAAGAGGCTCCTGTGACCTTGACCTTTGACCTTTTGACCTCAAAAAAATTATGCTTCTTCCCCTGTTGGTAGGTGAGCTGTATGTGAAAGATGGAAGGTTTGGGATGAAAATTTTGTCTCAAAGAGTTATTTCTGGGGGGTGCAAACACACCCCATAACTTTGTGAATATAGGTCGCAGTGACCTAATTTCAGGTTTGTAAGGAGATCTTTTTATAACCTCTAAGACTGCATAGGGTTCATGGCCCTAGCCCCTACCGTTACTATTTGTGCCCTGCTAACGGCCGGCCGGCCGGCCGGACAGACGGAAGGACGACGGACAAAGACCCATCGCTATAGCCCAGCATGACTGAAAGTCAGCTGAGCTAAAAATTAAAATGCATTAAAATAGAAAAAAATTGCACATGGCACAACCAGTCTTGCATGGCTGAAAAGGCTGTCATGATAAATAGGCTAACTAAATTTCAGAAAGATCCACGGAATCATTACTGAGAAATCTTAGAACTCTTAAGTATGAATTTCATACATAACAACCCAAAATGTTAAAGTTTTGCAAGTGTCCACACCAGTTCTGAAGAGCTGGTTGGGCTGATTATATTAATTCTTTACATGGTAACAATGCTAGATGTGTAGTTGAAGCACAATTAGGGGGGGGATGTGAATGCAACATTTTTGTTTTTCAGTCTAGAAAATTACACAAATTTGATTTTTCAAGTGTTAAAAAGGCATAAAAATGTGCTTAACTCACAAAATATAGATGAATGTGACTAAATTTTTGGTAGGCACGGATATTTACCAAAGACCTACCTTGATGTAAAGTAAAAGGTTTCTAGGTCAAAAGATTATGATTTGTGTCCTGTTAATGCACGGACAACCCCATAGACTGGAGAGATGACAAGTAAAGGATGATGGCTGTAGCTCAGAAGACCTATGGTGAGCTGAGCTAACAAGGAGGTATGAACTTCTGCTGGCCTTGTTGTATAAGATCATTAACATAAATGGAAATAATGGTGGAAGACATACACACTAAATCAGACTGTTACACCAATAGTAATAATTCTTATACACATAAACATTCGAGATCTGTCACATACAAGTATAGACTCTCATTTTTTGGGGGATGAGAACTATAACATAAAGGTAAGTCTGTTGGGCTTTTACACCCGAGCCTACTGGCTCACCAGGCAGGAGCTTATCCTGATATCTGTAGCATGAAGTGACTTAGGAGTTTAACACCTTCTGGATGGGATGCTTGTCCAATTTCTACTGCTGGGTGAACAAGAGCACACTTGCGGTTTGGACCTTTCCTAAGGGTCTTGGCATGGTGGGGATCAGACCTGGATATGAACTCACAACCTCTTGATCATAAGCACAGCACCCTCACCATTACACCACCGTCCCCACTTACACCACTGCCCCCATGATGAGAACTTTACCTAAACGGAATTATCTTGCTGAGTTAAAGAGTATATTTATGTGGAAAATACCTACGCCTTCATGACCCAGCTCAAGGCATTACCTTAAACACTTGTGCATTTACCCCCCCCCCCCCCCCCATTGAGGGACATTCTCCAAAGAGAACTCTGCTGATTAACCAACCTGAGCCAGGGTAGCAGAAATGTATCTAACAGGTAACTGGAACTCTCGGACCCAGAGACACTCAGCCCTTAAGCAGTTGGACCCAGCAACATTTGGTCCTGAGGCTGTCGGCCCCAGAGAAAGAGACTCTCGGCCCCGAGGTTAAGACAATCGTTCCCGTAGTTTTCCTGAGCGCCCATGTAGAATGGTCAACTGGCAGGGTTACGAATGCTTCTGCTTTATTAGGGTAATTGTTATGATGGCACTTATCACATCCAACAATTTTACAAAGACAGCAATTAGCCTTTGATCAAAACCTAGGTACACAGAGACAATTCCTCTTGTTAAATAAGTCTGTTACTTGATTCATTTATATAAATTGATAATAAGACTACTCTAGAGCGTAATGGACAAAATAAATATAATATGACCACTGGTTTCATTTTGCTCCTAATGTTTATTGTATCCTTATATTTTGTGTCTACCATCATGCGGGGATGGTAATGCCAATCTATTTAGCCAGCTATAAATTTTAAATAAGAACCAAAGCAGTTTGAATCAATGAATGCAAATGAAGAATGAGTAAATATCTAGGCACAAATCTTTTTAAAATATTTGGGTGAAACTAAGGTGCGTAATGTCCAGAAACGGCAGTTCAAATAAATGAACACACATGCTCACAATGACACTAATGTTTAAAGAGGAAGCGTTGAGTGGAAGTTCCACTGTGGAACATCTGTATATAACCAAATTTTTCATACTGGATGATTGCAGTTTGTATTATTCTATATAATATAAATGTAATGGGTTTTTGTCGTACATGCGCAGCTAATTTCTATTCTAAAACAGGACAGTAATCAGTGTTAAGTTTCAAAACTGGCTGCATATGTATTGAGAACCGGGTCATCAATGACCTGCATGTTTGTTTACCAGTCTAAAGTTATTTGAATTATTGCCAAAGTCATCCAACATAACAGCCAAGCTAACATCTGACACTGTGCAGAGTGGCGGAAACCCCGGACAAAAAGTCTGTTCACCCATCACTCTGCCTATGGAAGTTTGAAATGCCACATGCATTTTTCTCACTCTCTGTTCATTATTCAGGTGTGATATTTATTTTCATTTCTTTCCACATTGGTACCTTGCAGTCCATATAGCCTTGCGTAAATTCAGCTGTATTCTTTTTCTTCATATTTATAACAACAAAACGTGTTAAATGCTCACCAAGTTATAGTTGTATCCGCCAAAACAGAGTTTTGCGGATACTATGTTTTCAGGTGCACGTCGCCGCCGCGTAGGTGTCCCGAGAACTCCTCCGTAACCGCTGGGCGGAATTTTACGAAACCCGGGATTATGTTCGGGTCACATGTGAACTGCTGCGCCCCGATTTTGTTTTGACCTCTGACCTTTCCTCTGCGCTCTGCGTCCGTTTGTGCGTCTGTTTCCAAACATAAACCCACATATCTCGGGAACCGTTTGACCGATCAGGAAAATTTTTTTGCACAAATGTAGCCCTTGGAGAGCTTTATAACATACACAAAAAATGGTGGCGCCACCTGCAACCATGTTTGCACAGAGTCCATCTGTTCGTCTGCCTTGGGTAAAAATCACTCATATCTCTGCAGTGACTCGACTAGTTCACCTGAAATTCGGCATGCATAAACATCCTGGATAGCTTTTCTAATTTTATGACAGGTGGCGCCACCTACATTCACGTTTACGCTGCAGACATCCAAGCTCATATCTCGGGAACCGTTTGACCGATCAGGAAAATTTTTTTGCATAAATGTAGCCCTTGGAGAGCTTTATAACATACACAAAAAATGCTGTCGCCACCTGCAACCATGTTTGCACAGTGTCCATCTGTTCGTCTGCCTTGGGTTAAAATCACTCACATCTCTGCAGTGACTAGACTAATTCACCTGAAATTCGGCATGCATAAACATCCTGGATAGCTTTTCTGATTTTATGACAGATGGCGCCACCTACATTCACGTTTACGCTGCAGACATCCAAGCTCATATCTCGGGAACCGTTTGACCGATCAGGAAAATTTTTTTGCACAAATGTAGCCCTTGGAGAGCTTTATAACATACACAAAAAATGGTGGCGCCACCTGCAACCATGTTTGCACAGTGTCCACCTGTTCGTCTGCCTTGGGTTAAAATCACTCATATCTGTGCAGTGACTTGACTAATTCACCTGAAATTCGGCATGCGTATACATCCTGGATAGCTTTTCTGATTTTATGACAGGTGGCGCCACCTACATTCACGTTTACGCTGCAGACATCCAAGCTCATATCTCGGGAACCGTTTGACCGATTGGGCCAAAATTTTGCATGTGTATAGATCTCACGTAGCTCTTTATCATACGCAAAACTGGTGGCGTCACCTGCAACCATTTTTGCTCCGTGTCCCTCTGTTTGTCTGCCAAGGGCTAAAATCACTCATATACATGTAGTGGTTTGACTTATCTGCCTTAAATTTTGCATATGTATACAACTTGGACGGCTTTCTTGATTTTGTAGTAGGGGGGGCAACCTACATACACAATTTGGCTGCAGACATCCATGCTAATATGCAACACTCTATTTCCCCTTGCCACTCAATCCATGCCTCACTTCACCCGTTCCACTCTGATTTAGGCGGATACACGTAGTCGCTTGTCGACTACCCGTATTCTAGTTTCTGTACTGATTCTGTGTGTTTCAATCTCATTACCATAGCAGTGCAAATCGGGGTAAAATGCATTCACTGTTATTATCTTTGAAAATTTAAAACTTGTTACTCTGTGTTGATGAAACGTGTTACACGTTTATAATATAATAATTGTATGTTATGATCCCTATAATTGTATCCACCAAAACAGAGATTTGCGGATACTATGTTTTCAGCTGCACGCCGCTGCCGCCACCGCGGCATAGGTGTCCGGAGAACTCCTCCGTAACCGCTGGGCGGAATTTTACGAAACCCGGGATTATGTTCAGGTCACATGTGAACTGCTGCGCCCCGATTTTGTTTTGACCTCTGACCTTTCCTCTGCTCTCTGCGTCCGTTTGTGCTTCTGTTTCCACACATAAACCCACATATCTCGGGAACCGTTTGACCGACCAGGAAAATATTTTTGCACAAATGTAGCTCTTGGAGAGCTTTATAACATACACAAAAAATGGTGGCGCCACCTGCAACCATGTTTGCACAGTGTCCATCTGTTCGTCTGCCTTGCGTTAAAATCACTCATATCTCTGCAGTGATTTGACTAATTCACCTGAAATTCGGCATGCGTATACATCCTGGATAGCTTTTCTGATTTTATGACAGGTGGCGCCACCTACATTCACGTTTACGCTGCAGACATCCAAGCTCATATCTCGGGAACTGTTTGACCGATTGGGCCAAAATTTTGCATGTGTATAGATCTCACATAGCTCTTTATCATACACAAAACTGGTGGGGCCACCTGCAGCCATTTTTGCACAGCTCCCGTCTGTTTGTCTGCCATAGGATAAAATCACTCATATCTCGGCAGTGGTTTTGACATATCTGCCTAAAATTTTGCAGGTTTATACATCCCCGACAGCTCTCTTGATTTTATGACAGGTGGCGCCACCTGCATTCTAGTTTATGCAGCAGACATCCAAGCTCATATCTTGGGAACCATTTGACCGATTGGGCTAAAGTTTTGCATGTGTATAGTTCTCACATAGCTCTTTATCATACGCAAAACTGGTGGCGCCACCTTTAACCATTTTTGCACAGCGTCCATCTGTTTGTCTGCCACGGGCTAAAATCACTCATAAACATATAGTGGTTTGACTTATCTGCCTCCAATTTTGCATATGTATACAACCTCTGACGGCTTTCTGGATTTTGTGGTAGGTGGCCCAACCTACATACACCATTTGGCTGCAGACATCCATGCTAATATGCAACACTTCACTCTATTTCCCCTTGCCACTCAATCCATGCCTCACTTCACCCGTTCCACTCTGATTTAGGTGGATACACGTAGTCGCTTGTCGACTACCCTTATTCTAGTTAATGTTTATGTTTACCTTATAAATATGTATATACATTTAAAAGACTCTGCCTACGGACGTTTGAACTCCACACGTTTTTCTCACTGTTTGTTATTCAGGTCAGGGGCTAAAAAAAGGTTTCCAAAGGCAACGGTTTTTCTTTACTGTTTTGGATGGTGGTGACATTGCCTAAACGGTAACCACCCATAACCCCATCATCGGATTTGGACTGTTATGTATTTATCAAATATGGTTAATATATATATCATATATGGTAAATCATTAATTGGACCATCATAAAATATTGCTTTTAATTGTTTCAAAATTATGCAAGGTTTTTTTATGTTTATATGTATACTTTATGTGTGCTATTATTATTATTTTATTCATGGAAGAATTAGTTTGCTTCATGGCATGCAGCTATATGTACACCACCAAGGCACTCCTCTGGCCTGAGTGACTCATCAAGTAGAGGAAAAATAACGGAATGATTATCTTAATGAGGGGTTTCCTGGGGCTTTAAGCAGACCTTGGAGTCGAGTGTCACTGGTAGGTAAAGTCTGCTGGGCTTTTACACCCGAGCCTAATGGGTCATCAGGCGAGAGCTTATCCCGGTTTCTGTAGCGTGAATTGACTTAGGAGACTCCTCCTGGATGGGACGCAAGTCCATCACTGGTTACCTTCCCAGTATCTACTGGTACCCATTTCTACTGCTGGGTGGACAGAGGCACACTTGCGGTTAGGACCTTGCCTAAGGGTCTTGGCACGGTGGGGTCTGACCAGGATTCGAACTCACGACCTCTCGATCATGAGCCCGGCACCTTAACCATTACACCACCGCCCCCACCGAGTGTCACTGGGGCCGACAAAATTTGGGCCGAGTGTCTCTGGGACAGACTATTTAGGGGCCTGAATGTCTCTGGGACCAAGAGTTCCTGTATTCATCTTGTTATGGGTTCATAACTGAAATAGTATGGAGCCCGATAGACCCAGTTGTAGCTCTGTGTTTACTCTGTGTGGCTGCCTTCATTTAACTAGCGGACGGGAACGCATGTATCTGTCAGACGATGCACCCAGTTTCAGTACATCTGATCTTGAGTCTTGTGAGGGGGGAGATTGTTTCCGCCAGCAATGTGCAGCGCACGTGTTACATCATCATTGCTGTGAGTGTCCTTGTAACTGGACCACTGGCTACACTTGACCACTGGCTACACTGGTTGTTACCAGGGTTACACACTGGTTTGTTTCAGCTGGCCAGGTGCATGTATCCTATTTCAGCTGGGTGGGTCAGGAAGTAAGCAGATGCATGCGTAACTGTCAGCTAAATAAATGAAGGCAGCTACCTGAGGCTCTGTGTTTACAACAGTGCCACAAAGAGGTCTAGGAAACCGAACCCCCCCCCCCCCCCCCCAGTGTGTTTCACCAGCCTTTCACCAATGAAAGTATTCATCCAACATTCTATTCATCCTTAGTGTCTACAATGACATGGTCAAGGGTTGCCCCAGATTGCATTACCCATGTTACCATGATTTTTTACTGAGCCTCAGTCTGAGGACAGGAGTTCAATATTGGTGGGCTTGAATGTGGGCATCAATGCTTGTCAAAATAAACAGATACTTGTTTGTGCAGAATTACAGAATAGGCCGAATTGTAACCTGGGACAAAATGTATTTTCCCCGGTGGATTCGGCCGTGGCTTATACTGGAGAAACTCTCAGTGTACTGGCACCGAGTTCTAGTGGGCAGGGCCTAATACGGAGGCTGATTACATCTGGGGGCTCTGTGTATACCATCCAAAACAAAAAAGACGTAACGCCTATAACGGCAAGGTCCAAAATCAATCTCGATAATACAGTTAACGGACTGCTGTTTGTGGATTTCACGTTTTGATTTTACATATTACTATATGGATAGATAAACCCACTTACATGAATACTGATTCTATGGAAAGATGTGTCAAATACGTAATTTTCTTGTTGGTACCGTACCCCGTATCTGCGGAGTACTGCGAAACTGATTGAATGAAAGCGGAAGTGGCAAGTGTATTTGATCACAGGTGACATCTGGTGGCCGCTTAGGGAAACTTTGTTAGGTTTGCTTCCCGCTCCCCACGTGCATTTTAAATAAATATTCTGAGTTAAGGCTACAACAGTACATATCACCCAAATCAGACATGGTCAACAATACATGGTTTGTATATCTGGTGTACCTGCTTTAGGCGGGGGGGGGGGGAATAAAGTGTTTGTTTGGAAACTGTTGGGAATGCCTGTGTTTTTAAATTAATTAGGCCTACGTACACGGTGCCTGTATAAACAGAAAAAGTTTGAGTGTAGTGTTTTGTGAAACAATTTTCTGTTTCATTGCAATATCCCCAAAATCAATATTCGTTTTAAAGCTATGTACAGCATTTAAAACACGATTCTGTTTGTTTGTGTTTTTCTTTCAGAGTCAATGAATGATTATTTTATATTTAATTATGGCATTGCCATATTAGGCCTACTTTCAACAAAGTTCATCGTTTTAAAAAATTAGAGACAAACTTTATTTTGTTTAGGCCTACTTGTCATGATTAGAAAAAAAAAAACGATTGTCTGTCGGTACGGCATATATACTATATCAGAAGAAGGGTTAATAAAACAACAGTATATATAGGCTTGCTTATAACATGTAACGTCAGCACAACCCCGCGGCTTCGGCGGCTCACAACAATTAGAGAACTGTACACAGGGACTCGTTGAGTGTGTTAATTTGATATAATTGGGGTAGTATACATGCATGTATAGGACCAAAATCGTGGTATGTTATTTAACTTGGGGATAACGTTTTGTAATATTAAAGAAATTAACGACGATCAGACAATGCCCACAAATAAAACACTTAATCCAGTTGTATGCAAATGTCTATTAACGTCTCATGTTAATATATATTTCCATATCTGCTACGTTACCGCGCTGATATGCTGGTGGTATTCATATTAAAATTAATTACTTTGCATGCTAGCCTCATTCATATGCAGGCTATATATGTGATTCTACGAAAAAAAACTATAAATTCTACAGCTCGGAATCTCTTCGTGATTGCGTGCGAAAATTTAGTTCGAATTCAGAAAGATTATTGTATCCACCAAAACAGAGTTTTGTGGATACTATATATATATTTTCAGCCCACCGCCACCGCCGCCGCCGCATAGGTTTCCGGAGAACTCCTCCGTTACCACTGGGCGGAATTTTACAAAATTCGGATTTATGTTCGGGTCACATATGAACTGCTGCGCCCTCATATTGAGTTGACCTGTGACCTTTTTTCTATGCACAACGTTCATCTGTCCGTCTGTTTCACACATACACACGCATATCTTGGGACTCGTTTGACCAATCGGGCTGAAATTTTGCACCAGTGTAGCTCTTGAATAGCTTGATTTCATACACAAAAGTGATGGCGCCGCCTGTAACCATTTTTTAACTGCGTCCATCTGTTCATCTGCCTTGGGTTAAAATCATTCATATCTCTGCAGTGGTTTGACTTATCCGCCTGAAATGTTGCATGTGTATAGATCTTACATGGCTCTTTATCATACGCAAAACTAGTGGCACAACCTGCAACCATTTTTGCACAGAGACCATCTGTTTTTCTGCCTCTGGCTAAAATCACTAATATCTCGGCAGTGGTTTAATTGACTTACCAGCCTAAAATTTTGCATGTGTATACATCTCGGATAGAGTTCTGGTTTATATGAAAGATTGAGCCACCTACAATAATTTTTATGCTGCAGACATCCATTATAATATCTCCAACTGGTTTGACATATCGGCCTGAATTTAGCATATGTGTGCACATCTTAGATAGCTTTCTTGTTCAAATGACAGGTGGCGCCACCTACAATCATGTTTACGTGGCAGACATTCGTATTAATATGTAACACACCTCACTCTATTTCCCTTGCCACTCAATCCATGCCACTCTTCACCCGTTTCACCCTGATTTCGGCGGATACACGTAGTCCTTTGTGGACTACCCGTATCCCTGTCATTAATACGCCAAAAATGATCATATATATACTGAAAGTTCTACACCGGAGGCTGCGCGGGGAGCTGGAGAAATGTCGGACTTTTCGGAGGATATCATGTTTTTTAGGCTATATTACCTGAATATTTAACAGTTTATACATATATTTGACATTCAATATTGACCCGTTATTATTTATATCAGACTGCTTAATCAATATTGGTTTCAGGTTGATTCGTCTTTATAAAAATACGGCCGGATGAAACATTGACAGATGAGCTAATTTGTGGGGCTATTATATAAAATCGTCACATGACTGGAAGGACAGACGTAAAAAGGGTCTATTCCAATATCTGACGTATATCAAATGAATTAGACAAATTTCTTGAACTTTCCATTTAATTTTAAATAAGGCGAAAAAACGCCAATCTCACGGTGCACAAGCTGACCCTTTTGTTCCTAAACCAAATTTTCTTCACAAATTAAACAACAGCTATCGATCGACTCAGGTCACATGGTTTTACTGTTGGTCAAGATGGGAACGTACATGTAGGCCTATAGTGTAAGGCTTATAACAGCTTGTAGATAAACTAAGCTGACGGATCCATCACATCGGCGTTATGAGAAATATCATCACCAGGAATTAAATAAATGTCTTTCATATGTACCCAGAGTAACCTAGAAGTCACATAAATTTTACAAATAAGAAGGTAATATATGACTTTTATACATATAATTTATTAAAATTGTAAACGATTCTTGTAGTTTTTGTATATTTTATCTTTGTTATTTTTTTAATTATTATTTAATATTGCTTTAAATATAAAAATACCTATTGACAGAAGTAAATTAATAAGTTCGAGTCTGTACATTGATATAGCTGGAGCACCTACATGTGTAACAATCAAATATACCTGAATTATTTTAATTGATTTTAGCACTTATAAAATTGAGTCCTTTGAAATTTTGTCAGTTTTTGAAAGGTTCTAAGGTTTTTGGTTCTAACTTCTTAATATTAAATCTGTATATATATATATATATATATATATATATATATATATATATATATATATATATATATATATATGCCTTATATGTACGCATTTTTTATTAGGAAATATTAAAGGGACATTATCAAAAGCAATTTAATGCCTTTTCTTTTACACTATCAGTTCAGTCTTGCTTTGTACGAAAGTATCTCAGCAAAACCATCCCAGCAACCAACCTCAGTACCTCGCATACGGCTGTTTAACAACTTGTTATGGCTCTGCGTGTTGGTAAACATAGTCCACATGTGTATGTGTACCATAACAAGGCCACGTGACCGGAGGTCCGATTGTGAGCCGCAAAACGCGGTGTTCCAGCCAACGGGAACATGTATTAGATTTTTTTGGGGGGCCAAGTCAGTCAGGGCATCTGATTGACACGTGAGGTGGCTCCGCAATGCACATGGCCCAACGCGCTGTTTATGTTGACATCTGTGATCGCGCCCGGAACGCTGTTTATAACACTCGTTTACAGGAGTAAGCAAACGGTTTCAAAGCAATATTTTTGCAGGTACAGATTTATTTTAAAGGGAAGCAGCGATTTTCATGTTAATTCAATATGCTTTATAGGTGATTGGGCCCCTTTATATAATATGGGCCCTATAAAATCACTAAAAAAAGACCGGCCAAAATATTTGAACTTTTGAAAGTTTTAAATCATAATATCCAGCTAAAAGAGCATATGACATTCTCTCTAAACTTTTCTGGTAATTTCCCAGCTATTTTAGGCTCTTCGCGAATGAGTCTCCATCTTTTAGAAAACCACCACGTACTAAAATGTAAAACATCCAGTTTTTCTACAGTAGGTACCAGTCTATTTGCATATTATTATTGGCTCGAACTAAGTGAATGGGAAGGCTAACATTCTCCTTTCATAATGGGAAATTCAAACAGTGAATATGTAGATAAACGTCAAAGTACGCCGTATTAGCCTTCATATGGCTCATAATAGTTACAAATAATAATCATTTAACATATATTATCAAGAAATTTGGTAGAGATGAGTGTAATGACACACCAACTGTTGGAGCTATTCACCACTCTCCACCCCTACCTGATCACATGACACGGACATAAACATCGCCATTTGCAGACCGATCACTTATCAGGTCAGTGATAATAAACAAACAGGTTCGCTGATCACAACTCAGATACGAAAAACAAGACATGCGCCCAGATAAATGACCGCTAAAAGGTTAAATCCTTGAAGATCGCAGATATTTCTTTGTAGGTGAGTCAGTTATGGTCGTGTGAAATGTAGCAGTTCTGAAAGCGATCCAACTGAACTTGTGACATGTTTTGACGATGACGAACAAGGTGGCCACCAAGTGCGGTCGGTCTAAACACCCAAAACACCGGTGTTTTGGGTACCTGAGACGAAACACCACGAAACACCTATTTATCCTCAATGTTAAAGTTTAATTTTGAGTCACTTTGATGAATCATTAAATGTTGACTATATATATGATGTTTGGACTGAAAATCCCGAGGAAAACTTGTGATAAAGGAGGGTTTCGTCCCGTGATGTGTTCACTGACGATCAAGGCAGCCATTCATGGCTCGCATATGCTGCCCCCTGGCGGTTGCTAAACATATCAAACTTTTTACCGGGAACATGGTGGGAAACTAAGCATTTGGGTCTCATTTCATTAGGCCCTATTTCAAATTAGTTAAGATAACAAATATCACGAATATTGAAAATAATTAATAGGGAAAACTATGCATCTGGGTCGCATTTCATTATTTCAAATTAGTTAAGATAACAAATATCATGAATATTGAAAATAATCAATACTATATTTAAGATTTTTAATTCTAAAATCCGCTGCCGTTTTGTTATTTCGTCCAAGAAATACCATTCTCATGGGTATTATGGGAAAGATGGGAGAAAGGACAATAAAAATGCACAGTACTTTTAGGCAAAGGATTTTTTCTAAATTTTAGTTTTTATTTATGTTTTAATACTTATATAAAAGTATATAATGTACAATATTCATATTAATTCATGTACAATACAACACAACAATGTTTGTTCAAACTTTTTTTATTCTTTTATTATACATTTGATATAATAGCAGCATTTGTATACATCTGAATTACGTTGCATCCGAGATAGTGGCAAAACAAGTCATTTAGTTTTTTCTGATTAAAGCATGAAAATCCGCCATCAGTATGTTGCCCATTCCTCATAAAAAAACTGTAGACTTCTTAACGTTTTATTTAAGTTCACACCACGTAACTTTATATGATACTAAAACTTAAAGTCTCCCTCTAAAAATATATACAAGTTCAATAAAATACCACTTTATAGCACTAATATAGCTTTAGAACAAAATAAAACTACGGTCACGCTCACATGTTACTTTTCACAAGAAAATTATCTTAACCAGCCAGAAAATTAAAACGTAAGTATTCACTAAAATCAAGGAAGAATTCAAATAAGAAATAATATATATTCAATATAGACTGCGTTGTTTTTGGTCCGCTTTTATATATCAGCACCACTAAATATAAACTGTTTATTATATTGTGATATTATCTTGTACTGTCAGTTAGGTACAACTACATTCATATAAAAAAATATACAATATATATATATCCAGATTGGTCTATATCTAAATAAAATGTCCTCTCATTACACATATGTAGATGGTACAAAGACATGTCCATATCAGTCCTTAAAAAATCCATAACATTATCGAGGAGCGGTTCTTTCTGATCTTACACGTTTGCGTTGTCCTGGTTTCCGCGCGGTTGATGCAACTTTCGGAATGCTGAAATCGACTTTCGTGGCCTTGATGGTAGCTGGGGCTTGCTTGGTGGACGTGAACTGCATGAAGCGTTTGAAATGACGGACTTTGTCATCTTCCGATAAACTGCGCCATTTTTGGTTAGCCATGAAGAACTTGTGGAATCGAGTGTCTAGCACGTAGTCGCCAAGTCCATGGAGGCATCTTCTTAGATTCAACATTTGCAGCTTGACTTCGCCATACATCGCTTCTATCAAGTCAGGCAACATCTGCGATTTCCACTCGACTGCAAGTTTCATTTGGTGATTCATGGACTCGGAGTTATTGTTGGTCCATAATTTCTTGTGGGCATCTTTGCTGTGAGGCTTGTTCACATGTTCCAGGAGGATTGGCTTGAGCTTTTCCTTGAAGTAATTCAAAAACGTGGGGTACTGCTGGCATGTGGTCTCCAACCTGTAAGCCCTTTCCTCGAACGTGAATGTGTCATTCGCGGCCGCGATTCCTTGAGCACCGAATATATCTTGTGTAATTTCTACCCTGTCTTTGCTGTTCGCCCCGACTTTATCTTGAAGATAGCGTACTACGTTGTCCTTCAAATGCTTGGTGCACAATTAACGGGTTGAGCCTGGGAATACACTGTCGATCGCCTTCGTTATCGCCTTCTCTTCATCGCTCCCTATTCGCAGTTCTGTTGCCTTGATGTTACAGTCGATCTTCCGTTTGATATGGGCCAAAAACGGATGATACGCATCATACGAGCCGTCCCAGTGGAGATACAGCGGGCCCATCATTACTGGATTTTCTTTAGTGTCGCTCCGCATGACTTTCACGTTTTTGTAGACAAGAGATGTCACATAACATGCGCCCAGATTGAAAGTCCGATCGATTCCTACGACGTGATCTGAAGCAGACTGGAGAAGCGAACGTAAGTCGGCCATCTGTTCTTCTAAGTAGAGGATCACACAAGGGGGTTTACCTTTAGAATGTACTATTTCTTGCACGAACGGATGACTGTTCAACATGCTGAAAACCTGTAGCACGTCATCGGCAATATTACTCCCTGGTGCTGGTGCGTGTTTTTTCCGTTGGGCTGCTCTCGCGTTTTTCACCTGTTTCCAATTACGAGGATGGCACAAGCTGTCTTCGGCCTCGTCCAGTAAGCGTTTGTAAGCCAGTTTCGGGGGATCTTTTGCGGCGGCTGCCTTGATATTGCTGATAACGTCCGGGTCAGTCCGAATGTAGGGATTTGCTGGACCTTTGGCGTTCCCGTGAGGTGCAGCAGTGGTTCCCTGTATCCCAGCTGGTACTTGACTGTAGTCGTCTGGTAATTCCAGCCATGTCACTCTTTTCTTGAATGAGGATTTCGCTGCCAAACAGGTGTAGTATCGATGCATTTTAATAATGCGGTCGGCACTAGGCTGAGGATCCAATGGCACCCAGGAGATCTTTTTGCTGTGTTTCTTCCGGACGCAGTACACACCATCCTTCAAGTTTACTGTTTTCAGGGTATTCTCTGGTGTTAAGATGAAAGTAGTTCTGGTCGTTGTGCCCTTCGAGCCTGTCCAGGCACCACAATCATCCGGGAAAGACATTCGTTTCTGTGCATTGTATTTCCTGACATTTTCTGTGTTGTCGATGACGTATCGCGTCAGAGAGAGAGAGATTAAGAGAGAGAGAGAGAGAGGGGGGGGGGGGGAGATAGAGAGAGGGGAAAGGGTAAAAATATAGAGAGAGAGATAGTAAAAGGAAAAGTATAATTAAGGCAAGCATATATATATATCATGAAAGTTTAAGATTTGAGAGAGGGAGAGAAAAAGAGAGGTCTAGGAAGGAGTGTAAAGATAGATAGTATAATAGAAATATACGGACAGAGAGAGAGAGAGAGAGAGAGAGAGAGATTAAGAGAGAGAGAGAGAGAGAGCGGGAAAAAGATAGAGAGAGAGGGGAAAGGGTAAAAATATAGAGAGAGAGATAGTAAAAGGATATGTATAATTAAGGCAAGCATATATATATATATATATCATAAAAGTTTAAGATTTGAGAGAGGGAGAGAAAAAGAGAGGTCTAGGAAGGAGTGTAAAGATAGATAGTATAATAGAAATATACGGACAGAGAGAGAGAGAGAGAGAGAGAGAGATTAAGAGAGAGAGAGAGAGAGAGAGAGAGAGAGAGAGAGAGAGCGGGAAAAAGATAGAGAGAGAGGGGAAAGGGTAAAAATATAGAGAGAGAGATAGTAAAAGGAAATGTATAATTAAGGCAAGCATATATATATATATATATCATGAAAGTTTAAGATTTGAGAGAGGGAGAGAAAAAGAGAGGTCTAGGAAGGAGTGTAAAGATAGAAAGTATAATAGAAATATACGGACAGAGAGAGAGAGAGAGAGAGAGAGAGAGAGTAAAAGGGAAATTATTAATAAGGCGAGCAGAAAAGATAGTATGTATAATGGAAGAATAATTTATTTATCCAGATTCTAATATCCAGCGCCGGCATTTCAGCCACTATGATTTTGGTTACAAAATCATCCACTAGGTGGTAGCATGAACTCTGTTAAAATGGCTACCACTGTCAACGAATCAACAAGGCAAGACCACGGAACGAAACCCGCTAGTTCATCATAAGTTCACCCATTCAGGCCCTGAAATTCGGCAGATATTATTAATATTTAATGATTCATCAAAGTGACTCAAAATTAAACTTTAACATTGAGGATAAATAGGTGTTTCGTGGTGTTTCGTCTCAGGTACCCAAAACACCGGTGTTTTGGGTGTTTAGACCGACCCCACCAAGTGTGACCAAAAATTTAGATATATCTGATACTAGTTTAGTACATTTTAGTCACCACCATACCTATGCACTTGTTTGGGATTATGAACTCCATATAGTAGTTACCTGTAAAGGGAGAAAATATATAATAATTACTGGTATCTCATTTAATTTAGACTGTCCAATTAGGATAAGATTAAGGTGAGCTAATAATAATACACTGTAACAGAGATATATTCTTAGTTTAAATACGTGTTATACCTTAATAATACAGATTTAGTTCATAAAAGACATGTCGCTATAAATTCTTTCTCATGTCTTTCAGCAGTATAGCTTGAGTCATCTTTGACCTAAACAGTAAATAACTGAGGTAAAAATCACTTCCTGTTGCCAATATGTAGGGAGCTGTTCTAGACCTAGTTGTGGCTCTGTTGTAAACATAGAGCCACAGGCCCCTGCTTATATTTATCTAGTGGACAGGAATGCATGCATATTCTGACAATGCACCCAGTTTAATTCAAAAATTAAACGAAACTTGCCAAGTTGAAGTTTGATTGGAATTCTGTCGATCCTTGAGTCTGCAGAGATCACGTGAGATTGCAAATACGGAGCTCCCATGAGGCAAGTTTCAGAGGACTACACATGATCGGGCTGGGTGTAACAGGGTGGGCACGTGATCTCTGCAGACTCGAGGATCGACAGAATTCCAATCAAACTTCAACTTGGTAAGTTTCGTTTAATTTTTGAATTCTGTCTCACCTCTTGTCTTACGAGATCACGCTAGATTTTTAGAGTTCATGTGTAGTCAAGACTATTGTGAGGCTTGTGTTAAGTTCTGAGTACCAATAACCGATTTATTGTAATATTTAGTGAAGGTGGACTCTGCTGTCCAGCCTGCTGTTTTCAATATAGTGTCAATAGGGAGATTACCTCGTACTGCGGCAGATGTTGCTGCAGCTCTGGTGCTATGCGGTGTAAAGATTGACATATCAATTCCTGCCTCTTTCAGTGTTGATTTAAGCCACCTGGATATTGTGTCCCTAGATACCGCTCTGTGTGACTTTTGCAGGGTTAGGAAGAGCCTATTTTCATCTTGTCTGTAACTACTTGTTCTTTTTATGTACTCTGATAACACAGTAACCACACATAAACGGCGATCTGGAGCATATGCTTTCAAAGTTATTTCCTGTTGGTGCCTATTTGGTGCTGATTGTTTAACTAGATCACCTACTCTTTGAGTCTACACGTAATAAATGCAGAAACTGTCCTCTCTGCCCTGTAAGCAGGGCTAGGAGTGTTTGCAGTTTATAGGATAAGAATTTTGTTGACAAGTCTCTTACTGGTGAGAGTGTTCTTAAATATTGTAACACTGTGTCTGTGTCCCATGTTAAACAAGTTTTAGGGATGGCCGGCCGAATATTAAATACCCCTTTTAAAAACCTGGTGACAAGCGGATGACTACCAAAAGTGCAACCTTCAAATGGCTTGATGATTGTAGACAAAGCTGATCTGACTGTGTTTATTGCACTGTAACTGAGTCCTGATTTTACTAGTGTGCTCATAAACTCTAAAGCTTGTCCCAGAGATGGTGAAAAGGGATCCACTGACCTTTCACTACAGTACCTATTCCATTGGGAGAGGTAAGTTTGGTACTGTTTTTGTGTATTTTTCCTCCATGAACAGAGGATAACGGTTGCTGCTGCTGAAGGAATTTCTTGTTTTCTGAGGGCTTGCCTGACAAGAGGCAAGCCAGCAGTGTCATTTTCGTGAGTCTGTGAGTTTCCTGTGGTTTCTGTGGTAGTTGTAACGTTGTTTGGCTGTGCGGTAGTATGAGGGGATGATCTGTCAGTAGCTGCATTGCTTTCGGGAACCACGGTTGTGTTGTCCAAAATGGTAAAATTACAATTCCTGTTGCCTGTTCTAGTATTATTTTCTTGATTACTTGTGCAAGGATGCTGAAAGGAGGAAAAGCATAAAAGTAATATATAGACCAGTCTATGGAAAAAGCATCTACAGCGAGAGCATGTGGATCAGGTTCCCAGGCAACATAAGGTGTTACCTGATTGTTCAGCCTGGATGCAAAGAGGTCTATTTCAATGGCATATAATAAAACCCGGAAAAACTCGGAAATTCTCGGAAAAACTCGGAAATTAATAAAACTCAGAAAAATGGCCGGAAAAGAAGATAAACACACGAGGAAGAATAATTCAAATGATTCATTTAACAGAGAAAGATTCAGTGCGACCATACAGCTGTTTTTTATTTGCTTAAAATGAATAAAACTACTTTAACCGACCCTATTTAGTGTTGATCACACTGTAAATTTCTTGCGTCCGCCATCTTGGAGTCATGGTATGTCGGAAAAAAAGTTGTCTCCTCGGAAATAAAAGTAAATTTATGTTAACACTTTGTTAAACTGCCACATTATGGAACAAATCGTACATATTTTTTAAATAAACCCAATTTATACTTCTTTTGGCAATCAAACCTATTTAATTTACACCAATCTAACTTTTAGAACTGGCGAGGACCCCTTGCTGTGGGGATCAATCCCTGATATAATTTTCTGTACAAGTCACAGATAAAACACCGTTAGGTTTTAGCTTCATTAGAAAACATGGAAAAATAAAAAAAGTAAATCATCGACAAATATACTGTTTATTTAGTAAACAATTCATGTTAATAAAAGATATATACAAGTACAGCATATTATAATGGAGTTGTTGATATATACATGATATAGGTATCTGTGAATCATTTTCAATATGAGATATTATGCACATGAAAAGATTCACAAAAGTCACTTGGCACATTAGTGTTTAAACTATACAATGATAAATGTTATTATTGTTCTCAAGCATTCAATTGAAACATTTCCACATCTACAGTGTAGTTACAATATGGAATTCCTTAAAACATAAAATTTCTTATAACATTAAAAAAAATCATGACAAATACATATATTTTATTCAGAATTGTATGCACAGTGAGCATTGTTTAGGAATATATATATATATATATATATATATATATATATATATATATATATATATATATAAGATATGCTTCATGTCATAAATTGTTACTCTTTAAAACAAAATTTATATTTTAATTAAGTCATATGATTTCAGTAAATGTTGAAAATACATATATGGTTGAAAATGTGGGTTATCATGGTATAATGAATTGTTTACTAAATAAACAGTATATTTGTCGATGATTCACGTTTTAATTTGTCCATGTTTTCTAACGAAGCTGAAACTGACAGTGTTTTGTCTGTGACTTACGCAGGAAAATTATATCAGGGAATGATCCCTGGAGCAAGAAGCTCTAGCAAGTTCTAAAAGTTTGATTGGTAAAAATTAAATAGATTTGGATGCCAAAAAAGTATTAATTTCGATTTATTTAAAATAGTTATGCTTTATTTCATAATGTGATTGTTTAACAAAGTGTTAAAGAAACATTTACTTTATTTCCGAGGGGACAACTTTTTTCCGACATACCATGACTCCAAGATGGCGGACGCAGGAATTTTACAGGGTCGGTACACGAAAAGGGTCGGTTAAAAGTAGTTTTATTCCTTTTAAGAAATAAAAAAAATAAACTGTATAAGCACACTGAATTATTCTATGTTATATGAATTATTTGAATTACTCTTTTACATGTGTTTTTATGCTTTTCCGGCCATTTTTCCGAGTTTTATTAATTTCCGAGTTTTTCCAAGAATTTCCGAGATTTTCCGGGTTTTATTATATGCCTATTTCAATAGTACCCCACAGGTTTGTCAACTGTTTAAACAGTTTAGGATTTAGCTGCCATTCTGCATCATGATTTACCTCGCGTGATAATTTATCCGCCTCTACATTCTCCCTTCCAGGTAGATGTGCTGCTGACAGCCAAATGTTTCTCTCAACGCACCAGTCCCAAATTTCCCTAGCAAGAGCATACAATTGAGGTTTTGTACCTCTTTGCTTGTTTATATAGGTTACAGCGGTGACATTGTCCATAAGTAGCCTAATATGTGTGTTGCTAAGACTATTGCAGAGAGATTGTAATGCTAAGAAAGCTGCCAGCAATTCTAAATAGTTAATGTGATGTTTAGATTCACAACT
The DNA here is from genome assembly GCA_026874595.1 of Sipunculus nudus. NCBI lineage: Eukaryota > Metazoa > Annelida > Sipuncula > Golfingiida > Sipunculidae > Sipunculus > Sipunculus nudus. Next base: position 46,567,393 of record CM049314.1, on the reverse strand, counting down.
ATTCCAATTGCCACCTGTTTTTTTGATTTTCTAGCACTCCTCCCCATCCTGTGCCACTAGCATCTGTTGACAATGTGATGTCCGGGTTTTTCTACAGAATGTGCATTTCTAATCCACCACTTCAAGTCAGTAACTGCTTCATTAGAGAGCACCATATTATGTTCATAGTCACCCTTACTCATTCTAACTGCCTCAGATTTATCTAGCTTAATGTATTTTGTCCTAAGCGGTCCAAGCGAGACTCCTGGACAGCTTGATACGAGTATACCTAATACCTCTGCTACCTGCCTGATAGTTGGACAGGGTGATGCATTTAGCCTCTTGCAACAGGATACTATGTTGTCTAGCTTCTCTTGTGTCAATGATACAGTCATTGTTTTTGAATTTAGAATGAATCCTAAGAATTTGATCTCTTGAGAAGGAGTTAGGACTGATTTCTCATTGTGGACTAAAAACCCCAATCTAGTAAACAGTGAAACTGTATCTGTTACATTTTTTGCACACTCTTCATAATCATCACCAATCAAAAGGGAGTCATCAATATAAGCTACATTTACATGCCCCTGTTGTCTTAGTGAGGAATAAACTGGTTTAAGCAGTTTAGTGAACAAGTGAGGAGCAGGCGACAGTCCGTTAGGCATGCAGGTAAATTTGAAAAACTTTCCCTTCCATGCAAAGCAGAGATATTTCTGAAAATCCCTGTGCACAGGCACCGTGTAGTAGGCGTCCTTTAAGTCCACTGATGCTAAATAACAGCCTGGTGTGATTAAGTTGATTGCATGATCCAGTGACTCCATTTTAAAGTGGTGGTATTCTATATACTCATTCAGGGCCTCCAAGTTCAGTATTACCCGGTATTTCCCATTCTTTTTTGCTCTGAGAAATATGTTTGAAAAAACACTGCCCGGCTCAAAGCTTGTTTGCTCAATAACCTGTTTGTTCAATAAGTTCTCAATTTCTGTTTGAATAATTTTCTCCTCTGCTGTGTTTAGTTTTAAAGGTTTTGGAATGAAGTTCCTTACAGGGGGATAATTGTATCCGCCAAAACAGAGTTTTGCGGATACTATGTTTTCAGCTGGACGCCGCCGCCGCCGCGTAGGTGTCCGGAGAACTCCTCCGTAACCGCTGGGCGGAATTTTACGAAACCCGGGATTATGTTCGGGTCACATGTGAACTGCTGCGCCCCGATTTTGTTTTGACCTCTGACCTTTCCTCTGCGCTCTGCGTCCGTTTGTGCGTCTGTTTCCACACATAAACCCACATATCTCGGGAACCGTTTGACCGATCAGGAAAATTTTTTTACACAAATGTAGCCCTTGGAGAGCTTTATAACATACACAAAAAATGGTGGCGCCACCTGCAACCATGTTTGCACAGTGTCCATCTGTTCGTCTGCCTTGGGTTAAAATCACTCATTTCTCTGCAGTGACTAGACTAATTCACCTGAAATTTGGCATGTGTAAACATCCTGGATAGCTTTTCTGATTTTATGACAGGTGGCGCCACCTACATTCACGTTTTTGCTGCAGACATCCAAGCTCATATCTCGGGAACCTTTTGACCGATCAGGAAAATTTTTTTGCACAAATGTAGCCCTTGGAGAGCTATATAACATACACAAAAAATGGTGGCGCCACCTGCAACCATGTTTGCACAGTGTCCATCTGTTCGTCTGCCTTGGGTTAAAATCACTCATATCTCTGCAGTGACTTGACTAATTCACTTGAAATTTGGCATGCGTACACATCCTGGATAGCTTTTCTGATTTTATGACAGGTGGCGCCACCTACATTCAAGTTTACGCTGCAGACATCCAAGCTCATATCTCGGGAACCGTTTGACCGATCAGGAAAATTTTTTTGCACAAATGTAGCCCTTGGAGAGCTTTATAACATACACAAAAAATAGTGGCACCACCTGCAACCATGTTTGCACAGTGTCCATCTGTTCGTCTGCCTTGGGTTAAAATCACTCATATGTCTGCAGTGACTTGACTAATTCACCTGAAATTCGGCATGCGTACACATCCGGGATAGCTTTTCTGATTTTATGACAGGTGGCGCCACCTACATTCACGTTTACGCTGCAGACATCCAAGCTCATATCTCGGGAACCGTTTGACCGATCAGGAAAATTTTTTTGCACAAATGCAGCCCTTGGAGAGCTTTATAACATACACACAAAATGGTGGCGCCACCTGCAACCATGTTTGCACAGTGTCCATCTGTTCGTCTGCCTTGGGTTAAAATCACTCATATCTCTGCAGTGACATGACTAATTCACCTGAAATTCAGCATGCGTAAACATCCTTGATAGCTTTTCTGATTTTATGACAGGTGGCGCCACCTACATTCATGTTTACACTGCAGACATCCAAGCTCATATCTCGGGAACCGTTTGACCGATTGGGCCAAAATTTTGCATGTGTATAGATCTCACATGGCTCTTCATCATACGCAAAACTGGTGGCGCCACCTGCAGCCATTTTTGCTCAGCGTCCATCTGTTTGTCTGCCACGGGCTAAAATCACTCATATACATGTAGTGGTTTGACTTATCTGCCTTAAATTTTGCATATGTATACAACTTGGACGGCTTTCTGGATTTTGTGGTATTGGGGGCAACCTACATACACAATTTGGCTGAAGACATCCATGCTAATATGCAACACTCAATTTTCCCTTGCCACTCAATCCATGCCTCGCTTCACCCGTTCCACTCTGATTTAGGCGGATACACGTAGTCGCTTGTCGACTACCCGTATTCTAGTTTGAGGTAAAGTTTAGTTTAACACCGATTACCATGTCCAAAATAAAATCATCTTATTGTTTCCCACTCTTGATAATGTGATTTTATTTTTCCACCTACTGCCTCACATGGTTTACCCAGCATTGATCTATCTCTAGACATATGTAATGAAATGTCACTTGCCTGGGCTATACTTGGTGATGTTCCTTCCGTTTTGTTTATCTCCGGCGTGGCCTTGTTTTGTTTTGTTTGTGCCTCTCTTGTCTGTATGACTGTCCCTTCATCCCTAAAAAAAGACTTTGTTACTGGTGCTTTTCCCTTTGTGCTTGTGTGTGTTTGCGACTTGTAGTGATTGTTGTTACTCCTGTAGTTTCCTTGGTGTACTAGACGCTGAGACAGGGCATTTGAATCCTGGATTCTTTGCATAGATTGCTGCAGATTATCACCAAACAACAAGTCTGTTACTGGCACGTCTGCTTTACAGAGTTCTTTGAATTGGCCCTGCAGGTCCCCCTTTAACAGCTCCCTCCTGCGCAAATTAAGTTCATGATTGGCATGGCTGATGATAGCAGTACCATCCATCAGTTGTCTTATCATGCCGTCCAGATTAACATCATTAATGGACTTCGTGTCCATTTTTAGCTGCAACAGTATATCAGCTACTTGGATAGATGGGGTAACCCCTTTCAAGATGGCTGCTTGGACCCGCTGAAGTCTATTGTCTCTTAGCTTTGTATCCTGCCTAAGCTTTCTCGAGACTTCCTTGTTAACTCTTGTGCCCTTGAGTTTTGTCAGATTTGCAGGGGTCAGTACAGAGTCTATCTTCTCCTTTACAGTATCACTAGGATTACCTGTAATGATTTTGTCCACTAACTCTGCGAGTTTAGGGTTAATTTCAGGGCCCAGATCTTCTCTCTTTTCAAATGACAAAGCTATCTGATCTAAAAATTCAGACTCACCATTGCTGTTAGCATGAGTAGCAGGTACAGAGTCCAAGAGCTGGTTAAGTTCAGTGTCTTGATCGTAAGCCTCTGTGCCCTTCTCATCACTGTCAACATGAGGAGGGTTCCCGGTGAGCGCATGGCTGCCATCTTGACTTGGAGTGGCCCTGGCTCCACTGGTCCCTGGGGTTGGGTCTGAACTGTTGTATCCCTGGTTTTGCTTAAGTTGTCTAATTTCCTGTTGCATGCCTTGTATAGCGTTGGCTAATGCGGCGTGATTTGCCTCAGAGCTTTCCTTAAAGTCTCTGAACGCGGCCAGCAGGGCGAGCATCTGGGAATCCCCCTTCTCAGGGCTAGCATCTCGGCAACTTGACTCCAGCTCACTGGGTCTGTCTGCCATTGCTTCCCGGGGTCCCGATTCTTGGATTTTCCTTAACTTAGGCTGAACATGGCTGCTCCTAGAGCTAGCTGAAGGCCGCTTGCCCTTGTTATCCATCCTTCAATGTTTGTTTACAAACAGTTCTATTGGGTCCCACAAGCGCGTGAGCGTGAAATCAGTAGTCCGTTCACAACTAACAGCTAGACTAAGCTCTGAACGTCTAACTAACCTAAAACAACTATGGAACTAATGAAAAACTGATTCTACAATACAGCCACGATCAGTAGAGCAAGAGAACACTTCTTTACGGTCGAAACCTCAGCCAAATTATGACATTAAATGACCCGCTAGTAACTTACCTTACAAGCCTCACGGGAACCGGAAGTGCATTGCCTCATGGGAGCTCCGGTCTTGCAATCTCACGTGATCTCGTAAGACGAGAGGTGAGACAGAATTACATGTAGGCCTATCTTACTATGGTGAACCGTGGCGATTGTTTCATCCAGCGGTGTGCAGTGCACGTTACATCATTACTGCTGTGAGTGTCCTTGTAACGGGACCACTGGCAACTCAAGACCACTGGCTACACACTTTGTTACCATGGTTACGCAGTGGATTGTTTCAGCCAACCAGGTGCATGTGTCACATTTCAGCTGGGTGGGTCAGGAAGTTAGCAGTGATGATGTAACATGTGCACTGCACACTGCTGGCTGAAACAATTACCCCAGCTCACCATCACCTTACAGTGCATGCATTCCTGTCCACTAGATAAATGAAGGCAGGGGCCTGTGGCTCTGTCTATGGCTCATACCTGCAAACCCCCCTCAAGCCCCCCCCCCCCCCCCCCCCCCCTTCCTTCAGAATCAATTAATTGCCTGCACTTTTGGTAGTTTTTATATCAGAGTCAATGAATGATTTATTTTATATTTATTAATGGCTGCGAACTAAGTTCATCATTTAAAAAATACATGATTCCAGGTTATCCCAAACAAAGTTTCTTGTAGATATATCAGTCCATTTTTCAAAATTGTTAATTTAAGATGAAAATTACATCTGAAACTACACCAGAAATTCTGATGGGGGGGGGGGGGGTTCTGTGTGATTTCCCCTAAGTGAATTTGAAGTAACCCTCAAATATGAACTGTCTCGCCCTGACTGCATTCATCCAGGCTGTTTGTTTATCCAGAAACATCTTAAGGGGCTGGTTGCATTGTGTTTTGATTAAAAGAACCTATCATTGACCATGGAGTACCTACATATAGTTTCACATAAGCAGTCAGCTGTGTGTTTATAACTTATGCATAACAAGGTTTCCTTATGAGAGTTTTTGTGGGACTTTCTCCTGACTATGCAGCACTCCTCTTCTTGTGCTTGCCTGACTGCAAATTATCCAAGCTATTTGTAATTCATACAGAAACATCAAAAGGGGGCTGGTTGCATTGTGTAATGATTGCAAGGACCTATCAGTAACCAGGGAGTGCAGACATGTATACAATGACATCAGTAGAGTCCAGGGCTCAACATTTACGGTTAACTGCTTGCCTGGGGCAAATGAAAGTTGTAGAAAATAGTGGAAGTGTGACAAGAAGTCTCATCCTACTTGCCCTGTTATACACCCTTACCCAAGTAAAGGCTTGAAAAAGGATATTTGTGTTCTTGAATACAATACAATCAATAATATTTGTAGGGCCAATAAAAATTCATGAAGGGCAAGTAAAAGCTAGATGTTATTTGCCTGAATGGAAACTACTTTCAAAAGTTAATGTTGAGCCCTGCAGTCATAATTAGATTTTGTGCCCAAAGGAAGAACATAATGTGCAAGGAACAGCAACTTTTCAGTATCTGCAGGCAAATTGTTTAGGCTGGACAGACATGAATGACACTTCTTTTCAGAGTTTATTGATGATAAAGTGGAACCAGCAGTTTAATAACATATCATAGACATGCATAGATGTGCACCAAATAGGCACAGGGTTAACCAAACCACCCCTGGTTTTTGTTTATTGGTTTTAACTGGTAAACACTTGTCTGGTCAATCCTCTTAAAAGTGGTCAATGCTGGTCAGAAGTGGTCAGTATTGATTGTTCTCCTGTATGAAGGGTGCTGGCAATCACTGGGCTCTTGTGGACATCATCAATCTTGTGTCAGCATATGGTGAAGAAAAAAAAGTTCTTTGTTTCCAATTACATTAAGCAAAAAATAGGGTAGGTAGGGCAGAAAACATATTTTTTCTATATAAAATTGTAACACATTTTTTTAGCGAACCCGTGAGCTTATGCGTTGGTGTAGTGTCAGCCATCTGCCATCATCTGTCACAAAGGTTAGGAGCTAGCATCACCAAATTTATGCAAAGAATCAGTTATCTTAAAACTGTCCAGCCAAATTGTTCAATATTTCATTGAAAAATCTCTGAAACAATCTCTCTCAATTTTTTTTCAAATGATCCAGTTCAGTGAATTTTGGCTGAGTTACAGGAATCTGAAGCTATCTTCACCAATTTTTTTGCAAATGTTTGTCACATAACTCATATATGAATTTGAGGAAGTGGTGGCACCACCTGCATCAACCTTTTCTGTACAAGGGTAATAGGTCATCAGTGCATTGATCCAATATTATTCAGGAACAGAGGAAGCTAGCATCCCTAAATTTTATGCAAAACTCTTGTCACATATAATGTTATGGGATTGAGGGTTTCGTGGCGCCACCTGCATTAACTTACATTTTACTAGGGAAAAGCTAAAAAAAACTTTGAAAATCTTCTTCTATTCTTCTTCATTCAGCCAATTTGTTTAGTATTTCACAGAAATAATGCAAGAGATAAGCTCTCTCAAGTTTGTTTAATTGGTTTGGGTTTGATAAAATTACAGGAATTTGAACTTTCTCATTTGGCCAAGTCACATACTGACATAATAATCTTAGAAATGACAGTAGCTAGCATCACCAAATTTTGTGTAAATGTTAGTCACATTACTCATATTTGAAATTGCAGTTTTTTTATGCCACACACATTGACCTGTTTTTACAGACAAAAACCTCATAATTTTAGCCTCTTTCAGTGTAAAAATGTTTTATTATGAAACTGTCAAGCTGGCTCATTTAATATTTGAAGAGTATTTTCCTAGGGTAGGGTTCTTTCAGTTGTATAAGAATATTTTGTTGGGTTTGTTGACTTTTGGTAGAGTCATAGAAAGCTGAAGTTGGTTCTGCAGCCATTAGTAAGCCTATTGCAATGGTTAGGACTGCAAAAGTCTTCTTCTGCAAAACTGTTGTTTCAACTTTGTAACATTGCACAAAAATGATTCTTAGTTGGCCTTTGTTCAAGTTAACTTAAATGATTGTTGGCAGAATTATTGGATCTTTAACAATGAAAGAACTACATCTTTATTATTCTAAACATTTTGAAAAAAAAATCTTATGGATATGTCGGCTCAAAAAAAAGCATTTAAGCCAAAGTCTTTCAGTATGTGTAAAAAGATTAACCTACAGGCCAAGATTGAGTCTGTATCTATAAACAGCTTGGCAGACTGCCAATTATTTCAGATTTAGCAATAGGCCAAAGGTCCATCTGGATCTATTTATAGTTTTGGCAGACTGCCAACTTTGTTACATAATGCAATAAGTCAAGAATTCATTCGATGCAGCCAGGTACAGGTCAGGTGTGTAGTAGCTGGAGCTAGCAGTTCTTTTTGGTTCACTCAGGTGCAACTGCCTTTCTCACTTAAGCCTTGTTAGCCCAGTGCATCTGACTCAAGAGAAGTTTGATGTATTGGCCTGATATTTTGACCCTACCATTCATCTTTGATGGCTTTCTCGTTTACAAGACTGGTAGGGCCACCTACAATGACTTTTGCACATTATATGTGCCTGCTTATTTCTCAGGTAGGATTTGATTCATCAGTCTAAAATTGTGCATATTTATACATATCAGATAGAATTGTTGTATACAAGACAGGTGGCACCATCTACAATAATTTTTGCAAAGTGTATGTCCCTGCTTATTTTTCAGGAGGGGTTTGATATGTCAGCCTGAAATTGGGCATATATACGTACATCTAGGACAGCTGTGTCCTATTCAAGATTGGTGGTGCACATACAATAATTTTTGCATGGTGTATGCTCATGCATATTTCTCAGAAGTGATTTGACATATCAGCCTGAAATTTTGCATGTCCATACATCTCAGATTTACTTGCATTGTAAATATAAATGTGACAAATGTACTTGAAAAGTTATGGTCCAGCATTGAAGCATTATACCTGATGTATATCAACTGCACAGGTTTGCATGAGGCCTGTAGGCCTTGTATTAAGAAGAGATGATATAACTTCTAGTCACTTCAGGTCATAAGTTCATCTGAGGCAAAAAAAGATAGTAAATGAAGGGTAGATTTTTACAGGCCCTTCTGACCTGTTTTTTTTACAAATTACAGGCCTAAGCTCAAAATGCTGGTCCATGGTCATTCCTCATAATTGTAAACCCTGCAGTCAAGGCTTTAAAACCTATTTTCATGAATGTGTTACATCAGTGCTATTAGCTCTGGACCAGAAGTGTGCAGATTACCATCAATTTCCTTGTAAAACCAGTGGCATTTAATCAAGCATACCTAGTTTCAAAACCACTGGTGCAGGTTAGTTTTACTATAGCAGGTATATCCAACGTGATAGCTGTGTATATTTGTTTGCAGGCTAATGTGAAGATGTCTCCACCGATGGCGATCCCAGGTCACATCACTGCCCTCTATGTTTTTGCGATCATCAATCTGATGGTCATGTGTCATTTTACTATGGTCGAAGCCAACGTTTATGTGGTGAGTACTTTAAACATTGTAAAATGGTGTAGCTCAGACAAAGAACCATTTTAGCTGTAGCTAAGTTTGCACACTGATATATTTGATTCTAAGTGACATCTAAATCACGATGTCTGTCTTGTTGTGCAATGAAGACATTCATTAGTCATTCTGTTATAGCTCCTCCTTGACTGTAGAGATTAGGTACTCCTTCATGGTGTCATGTTACTGAACTGTCACAAGTTTTATAAACATGCATTTCTAGCAGACATGAAACACTGCCATAGATCACTGAATATATGATTATAATCTGATATGAAACAGCCTTATGGCAGTGTTTACTGAATTCTGATGTAAAATTGACATCACTAATTTCTTACTAAAGGATCCACTGGATCTGAAATGCTGTGTGTGTTGTAATAATTAATTCATCTGAAGGCTGTGAGTTTCTGTCAGATGAAAATGTCTGTGCACAGTGTCTGTAAATCAGTGATGTGTCACATTGTAACATGTGACAGCTATATTTCTGAAGCGTATGTTCATCTGTCCCATTACTGGGGACAAAGTCCTGCTTGACTGGTTGTTTAGATGTTGTCCCAGTTATAAACAGTGCCACTGTATATTCTACTTACTGGGGGGGGGGGGCTAATAAGGATGATAAGTAACCTTGCCTGTGATGGGACTGTATTTAATCGATAAATGTTTTTTTTTTGCTGACATCAGTAAAATGTCAACCATTTTCATCAGTATCATGTGATTTATTTTCTGTCCATATCATATGAAGAACTCGTTTGAGAGGGAACAGGCAGTCATGATTAAAAAAATTGAATGCTATTGAATTCTCTGTGCATAATTAGTCTGTTAATCCTATCATGTACAAGAAGATCTGCATCTTCATTTAAAACTTTTCTTCCCTGACAAACATAACACAGTATTATATGTGGGTTGCTCCCCCACCAGCTAAAATTGCTTGTGACCTAATTTATGTCATAGTAAAATTTCCTGGTGAAAGCTAAATATATTTTGCTCTCCTAAAATTTCCTCCACTAATTTCCTCCTTGTATGAAAAGGAACATTCAAGTTCTCCTTTGAAACAGATCTCGTGATATTACTGCCAGCTGATTTTCATAAACAATGTACTTTACAGTTGATAGTATCAATGGGTATTTCATGTAACCAACATGATGTTTGAATACCTGACCTTGTGTTTGCTGCCTGTGTTAGTTTAGTGATCCAGGATCCAGTTAAAATTTACATAACAACAGGGTCTCCATACCTGTTTTGGTCATGTTTGATTGATTTTAGTTTGTTAGCTCAACTTAAAGTCATCTGAGCTATACATAGTGAATCATGTCCGTTGTTTGTCCATCTGGTCATCTGACAATTCTTACAGCTAGAAACTAAAATATCTTGAAGTTTCTGGGTAATTGCTATGTAAATCCAAAATTATGTCACAGTAACCTATAATTTCAGAGCAAGAATGTCAAAGTCAGACACTTCTTATTGTCCAGGGTGACTGAAATGTTTGATGTTGGTTCTGTATTTGCATAAACAGTAAAGCATCATTTAACCGAACACCATATATCTGAAAATCATTTATCCGAAATTGAAAATAATAGTCTTTAGTTTTCATTTGTATGTCATGGTAATATATATAGACCATTATTATATGGGTCTATTAGAGGGGTATTGTGACATCTAATGTATTTATGTCTGGTAATCTGTGACTTGCAGCTGGACCAGAGAAACTTCAGTGTTTATGAAGCAGAAGACAAGATGGCTAAGTTTGGTGGTCAGCTGCCAGAAAGAGGGCTCAGGGTGAGTGTACATGTGTGATTTACTCCAGTCTACAAGCTTCCTGTCTCACAAATAATCATATCTTGACCAGCTACCTTCCTATATTTCAAATGGTCACTTCCTGACCTGTGACCTCCCAGTCTCACATATGGTCACTTCCTGACCTGTGACCTCCCAGTCTCACATATGGTCACTTCCTGACCTGTGACCTCCCTGTCTCACATATGGTCACTTCCTTACCTGTGACCTCCCTGTCTCACATATGGTCACTTCCTGACCTGTGACCTCCCTGTCTCACATATGGTCACTTCCTGACCTGTGACCTCCCTGTCTTACATATGGTCACTTCCTGACCTGTGACCTCCCTGTCTCACATATGGTCACTTCCTGACCTGTGACCTCCCAGTCTCACATATGGTCACTTCCTGACCTGTGACCTCCCTGTCTCACATATGGTCACTTCCTGACCTGTGACCTCCCAGTCTTACATATGGTCACTTCCTGACCTGTGACCTCCCTGTCTCACATATGGTCACTTCCTGACCTGTGACCACCCTGTCTCACATATGGTCACTTCCTGACCTGTGACCTCCCTGTCTCACATATGGTCACTTCCTGACCTGTGACCTCCCTGTCTCACATATGGTCACTTCCTGACCTGTGACCTCCCAGTCTCACATATGGTCACTTCCTGACCTGTGTCCTCCCTGTCTTCCAAATGGTGACCTCCTGACCTGTGACCTCCCTGTCTCCCTTTTGGTCACTTCCTGACCTGTGACCTCCCTGTCTCTAGCATAGTCACATCTTGACCTGTGACCTCCCAGCCTCACACACATTCGCCTACTTACCAGTGAACTCCCTGTCTTCTGCAAGGCTGCCTCCAGACTGTTAACCTTCCTGTCTACCTCTTTGTCACTTGGTGACTAGTCAACCTCCCAGTTCATAACTGTTCATATGAAAGTTTGTGTTAGTTGAATTTATAAATATCTAGACACAGATAAACTCATTGAAAATATTTGGAAGCAGGTAAACCCCTGATATATTGTATGGTTGTGGGGACAGAGATTTTAAAACTGTTCTGTTTACAAGCAGTATGTGCATAAATACTAACATAATCCATTTGTGTTATATATTTTGCAGCAGTTTGCTTTGTGGTTATATTTTATATGTTCCACAGTGGAGGTTTATAGAGTTGAGATTATGGGACCTGTACATTGCATTAAAAAGCACTTATTATGTTTGCAGGGGTATTTACAGCCAACGATTCCACAAAATGCCTGTTCTGAGGTGAAGGCTGCACCTCCTCAAAGTACCTATCCGTGGATTGCATTGATACAGAGGAATGGCTGTGACTTTAGTTTCAAGGTATGAACTTCATGTAGCACTCTTGTTGTCTGAGAGATTGCTTGTGTGTACATTCCTTAAACAACGGTCACCCAACATTCATTGTTTAACTCCTTTCACTTAGCTACTGCTTTCAGTAGCGGTTTGACCCTGATGTTGTCTACTGGACCCTGGAAATGCCATCTGGAAGCCCCTCATGAACTAACCCTCCATCTAATTTGCAGGATGGTGGAACACCACTCGAAAATGACACCTAGAATTTTATTTTGGCTCCTATTCTGAGGTCAGACACACATATTACACATCTATTTTTAGGTTCTTAACACCTTGCCATTAATATGCTAAATTTTGTATTCAATTACATGAGAACCCCCTTGTGAATATTTGTAAAATTGTAAACTTACCCTATCAGCAAGTTGTTGATTTGAATGCCTGTTGGCAAAATAAGTTTTGTTGTCAGCCACAATATTTTAATATGCTGTTATATATTTGATGTTTTATTGTAGACAGTAAATTTACACACATGCTAAAAAACAACACAGGTACTATACTTACTTGAATTTACCTAATTTTCTGGGTTTTATTATAGACAAAGGAAAGGTTATAAATGATAGACTCATTAACCTGTAGTTTGGGATCTTTGTAGTACCTGTTGAAAATTACATTTGATCTAATGGAAACTGAATGAATTATCAGCTATAATGTATAAAAAAGAATGCCAAAAGTCAAGTGTCACAAATGTAAAAGTAATCTGAACAGTTATGGGAGGGGGTGTTTTATGAAAATCTAAGGTAAACAGGCAAGATTTTTGTCATCACAGTGTTGATGAGTATTTTCTTTGACTTGTGATATTATTGACTTGTGTGTGGAGCTAAGCTCCTCTCTCTCAGCATTTACATTCAAGTATCTTCATGCTCATTTTGTGTGTATGTGTTTGTTTCCATCCATATGGCTGCACAGATGATGCCATTTATATTTTCAGCTACACAATAAATGTGACCCAGAATTACTTTAAATGTCAGCCAACAGTCACAAACCTTCATACACAGTGTATTCAATTTTTTATCTTTTTTAGTGTTTTTCATAATGCTCAGAGACTCCTTTGTATATTGCATCATGTAACACATGTGATTGTATTTTAATTGACAGGTGTACATGGCGCAGCGAGCAGGTTACACAGCAGCTATTGTCTACAACATTGGAAGTGATGAACTAGTTCCCATGGGAGCCGGCAAAGGTAGAGGGGAACACTTATTACTAACAGTACCTTGTGTAATGGAGTCTAGTAGAATGCATGGCTACCAACATTCATCAGCAGTTTTGCCCTATACATGTTTGACCAGTGTTCCACTCCTAATATTATTTACTTAATCTGTAATGATAAATATGGTATTTTTGGTAACTTTATTATAATTTACGGCATTATTGTACCTTTGATAACTGCTTGAGTACACTTTAAAGTAGGCTAACAGGAGGAATATAGTAACAGTCAAAATCTAAAAGTTTTCTGTTATAATTCAGCGGAGCAGTGCATATCTGTCATATTTGAATACTCATTTATCTGTAAATCATTACACAGCATAACACATTCACTCATCTAAATACCAGGGAGACCTGGACTTAATATGTATATTTAATGGTCCTACATTTAATGTGTGAGAGCAAAGAGGGTAAAATTCTTTTTAAATTTAGTATTCTGGAGACATTGTTCCTTTTTCTGTGGGATGCTGTTTTTCCAGCATGGACCAAGATTTAAGAACTCAATAATTGTATGTTTTACAGGTCATGTAACTATCACACAATCAAATATATTCCTCAATGGCTAAATTGACCTGTTCAGAGTTACCTCAGAGTCTCCGTTACAGATAGTGACAAAGTCCGCATACCGTCAGTGTTCATTGGTGCCCATGATGGTGAAGTTCTTAGGAATCTCTCCATCGACAGTGTGTTCCAGTAAGTATGTAAGAGGTGTATGCTTTATTTCATATTCAATAAAACTAATGTTTTGTATAATCAAAGTATTAATATTTATAATGTTATTTTTATTAAATTACATGTTTTATATATTTCTTCAATTTTTCATGACATTTTTCTCAAAAACTTTTGTATTAGTTTTTTTTCATTGTCAGTGTTTTCTGATGGAATATTTCTGTCCATATATAAAACCATAGATTCCTTTTTTGACCCAGGTAAATTAGATATATACACATTCACAACGTCATTGAGATTGTAAAGACTTCTAAGGGTTCTGATGATGTTCTTTCTTGAATGACATCATTTTGTTTGTATAACCTTTCTTAGTAATTACTGATTTATAATTGATTAAACTTTGTTGCAAAATATTATTAAATATCTGCATGGTTCCCATGGCATTGTTTAACTCAACATTTACATATTTGAAAGTATTGTCAATAGAAAGTTTATGATAATACAGTAGAGTGCCGTTTATCTGAAAGTTTCCGGGGACAAGCTTTTTGTTCAGATGAACGATCGTTTGGTTGAACGATTTTGCATGAAATTGCTCTGGGAATCACCATGACACTGATAAGGCCTACCTCCGAGTTCGGGACCTTACCAGATACTGACCGACCAAAATTGATTAAGCTGTCCCCTGATAAACGTGTGACAATATATTATAACATTTTCAATCGATTCAATAAATTTATCATATAGAACACATTATTATATAATAAATATTATTATTGGCGAACAGCCCTGCCCTGGAAACAAATGGTATCATACCTACATCATGTCACGCGTGGCTGCCATGATAACTGGAATGGCTTGCCATGACCTCAAAAGTGCTGCCATCACTTGGCAGCTAGGTTAACTATGGGAACCTTTATATTTATACTGTATTTTTATTGAAACGACAAGCGAGATGATCGATGATACACAAGTTAACAAGTTTATGTACACAGTTTTATTTCAAATAAATCGAACAAAACATAAATGTCGCTGATCGTAGATCTTTCGACATTGAATTGGCTTGTTACACATGTCAAGTCTTGCAAGGATCGACAACTTGTCATCAACTGACAGGACATGGCCCTTACGTGACTCCATTGACGAGTACGAGTTAACAGTGTGTAAACAGTATGTATGCTATATAATCATATAAAAAGTTTTACAGAAAGATAGTTACTTGATTACGTTTACTTTGGTGATTTGCATGTATTATGATAAACACAAGTAGTCCAGATTCAAGTTACTGTAAACAGAACAACAGAGTGTTCATAATGTTGCAGTTATAAGCTGCATCATAAAAAAGTGGATCCAGCCACCCAGTTTAACAGCTTTGAAGATTGAACTCATGATATATCTTATGCTTTTGTTACTATCATGACAATAAAAAAGTCAGACTGCTCCTCATGGTTTGTTTGTAACATATAATTCAGGGCCTTGAACACATGCTTGAAATGATTTCATTCTTAGTGCTACTGTTAGAAATTAGGCTGGCTTGGAAATCCAGTCCAGTTTTGAGGGAGGCCAGTCAGTGGTTTGGCCAGGCCAGATCTTGATTGGGATTAAGACTGGCCAGACCAGACCAAATCGTAATTATGATTTAGACTAGAAAGGCCAATTTTTTATTGGGATTTAAACTAACAAGACCAGATCTTGATTAAGATTTATGCTAGCCAGACCAGACCGAATCTTAATTATGATTTAGACAAGATTGACCAGATTTTGATTTGGATTTTAGACTAGCCAAATCAGATCCTGATTTTGATTTAGACTAGCCAGAACAGATCCTGATTTGGGTTTAGACTAGCCTGACCAGGTCCTGATTGGGATTCACACAGGTCAGAATCCTGATCGCGTTTATGGAAGTCTATGACGGGTCAGATCAGGTTCAGGGTATGTAATGTATCTGCTTGTTGTTATCTGTTGTAGGAATTTCACTGTATCTCTTTGGGAGGAGAATGGGTTTAACCCAGCATATTTTTATGCATTTATAGCCCTTCTGGGTTCATGCATAATATTCATGCTGACACTTTGGGTGAGTTGTCTGTCAGGCTTGCAGCAGTACATGACTGTTTTCTACCAGCTCTTGTTTCTGCCTGTCACTATTTACTTTTTACTGCTGGACAGACTATGCTTTGAACCTGCTGTAAGCCAACATGTTGCTCATCCGAAATTGTATGGATTTAAGTTACAGATCTGAACTTAAGTTTATTATCATAATATGTAACCTGTCACACCATGATGTTTTACTGGTAAATACAGTGTTAATTGGGCTAAAATGTCCTCCAGTCCCAGCTATTAATACAAACAAACAGAAACAAAGTGCGAGGCATCTCAGTAGATGGAAATGGTACTTTGGAGTTCAAGATATTCTCTCTGTTTGTTGATATATATTTGAGGAAAAGTATCACAAACCTTTTTTCTGCTTTGGGTAAGTCGTCATCCTTGACATAATTCACAGGAATGTTCTATTGAAAATTTACCAGAGATCATTGCTCCTGGCCACATTTCCATGCTTATTTGTAATCGGATTTATAAGTGTCCTAAAGCAGTAGCATTTTCAGATAGTGTAAACCTTTTCTGCAGAAACTATACTATTTGTAATTTCATAACTACTCGTATAAAAAAAAAATGACCAAAAAAATTAGTAGTCCTATACTTGTCCATCAGATGTCACCACTGTGGCATGATATCATCAGTACCACATGTATAATAATTGTGAGAATCAGGGAACGTCCATCAAGTCCAAGACTGGTTTTGTTACAAAATTTTCAGCTGTTTAATGCAAGCATTAGCTGCCCAGAAATGTGCAATACTCTGCTTTAACATGCCATCAACACATGTATGTCACAAGTTAATTTTGGAGGTAAAGTGATGGACACTTCATACCTGTACTCTGATCACTACTGAGTGATTCTGTTTCACAGCTGGTTTTTTATTTCCTGATATAACTGTGTTTGCTTGCTGGATGGACACGTGACGTGCTTTTGGTATGTTGCAGGCACACCGTGCTAATCTTTCCACACTTCAGTGACCTGCCTCTGAGAGACATGCTTGTTCCTTTCATTATCTGCGTGGGCATCTGCTGCCTCATCATGATTGGTGTGCTTGTAAGTAATACTGCTCTTATCAATTGGGTTGTGCTGATTTCTTGCACTTCTTTCTTTGCATACACAAGTTTTATCATTACTTTTGATTGCATTTGTAGAAATTTGATAATTAGCTCTACAAATGTGTTTACAGAAAAGAACACCTGGTAGTATGTTCCTGATTGATGATGAACTGAATCAGTAGGGTGTTTTCTTTAATTTTTAAATCCTGAAATCTTTTAAAACTTACAATAATATTGTCCCTTTCTGCTGATTTCATGATTTGCTGTTTATTTAGAACATTTTCTGGACCATCAAATTGTTGTTTTTTATTTTAGCTCAGCTGACTATAAGTCGTCTGAGCTATAGCTATGAACCTTTGTCTGTAGTCCAGCTATTCGGTTGTCTGGCTGTCCATCCATTAACAGGGCATGTTTTGAAACCGTTGAACCTAAGAATCTAAATTTCAACATACAGTCAAATGGCTCTAAGTCCTCCTACCAAACCCAAACCTTGGTGGCTGCAACTTCATTCCTTTGAGAATTTAAGGAAAAACCTCAATTTTCCTTTAAAAAAACTATTATTATACTTCAAGACTGCCTAATATCAAAACCACAAGAGCTGTTTTGTTCCTCTTTGGTTTAAGTATTTGTCTATGTACATGCCAGAAATTAGGTCAGTATTGTGTAATTTCTTGAAGTTATGGGCCCAAACATAATGCACTTTGTAAAAAAATCAGGAAAGATATATACTAACTTATATATATAAAAAAGATTCAATTGTATACCCAAAATTAAATCTTAAATTTTTTTTTAATAGCATAAATATAAAATCAGTGCCTTAAATTTGCCCAACATGGCACATTTTATTTGTAAGTACTGTTGCTTTAATTTTCATAGCATGAACATGTATGTATTTAATCTGTTTAAATCTGAAATTCAGAAAAAAAGCTAAAAAATTAGGCTAGTTATTGAATTTTCTAGGAAGGCTCTATTGTATACACTTTCATGGTCAAGCTGCAAGCAGACTACTTCTTGTCACTTGGGGTCAGCTATGCCAATGTACCTGATTAACAACAAATGGGTCACTTCTGGAGATCCCTTGCTGTCACTGGTGTACAGTTATTCTCATATCACCCCCCCCCCCCCCCACCACCAAGTGTTATGCAGTTATTGTTATTGTTTGAACACTATTTCATTAATTGTTATGCTGTTTCCACTCCAATATACAAAACTTTTCTTGAAATAGTAATTCAAGGAGTAATCCAGAAGATGCCATGTTGTGGTAATGAAGCATGTTTAAAGAAATCCAATTCCTTTAACTTTAATTTAAAAACAAATTAAAATATAATTAAACCCATCAATATGCATAATTTGGTAATATATAAGCCAAATTATGGATAAATAAAGCCACAATTTACAATTTTGACTCAAGTTATATTTTCAGATATTTTTGTTATGGATATATGATGATGCAATCTAAATTTTAAGTGTATAGCTGTAAATTGTAACATGTTCAATCTTATAAAATATAACTATATTAAAGCCATCATTAAAATGTTTTAAATTTACATTTGGAAATATGTTTAACATGCTTTTATAAGTATTAATTACTTTAATGCATTTTTTGTTGGTCAAATGTATCTTTTCATATAATTCTTATAAGGCCCATCATGTTTTTTTTGCATTATCAAATTGTTTCAGGTCACAATTTTCATGTATTACACAGTGCAATATGTACTTATCAGATTCAGTTTATTCTCATTTGAAAATGGAAAATGAAAATTTTTTACAGCTTTTTAATTTGAGCTAATAAATTAAATGTGTATATTATTCTTCAGTTAATCTTTACTTTCTTCCTCATTTTATAATTGATAAGGATTCATAAATTCCCAGTGGAGTAGTTATCCTACGCACATATTAATGTCACAAAGCTGAAATACTGATAGTTCTAGAAATATCTGATCATGAGAGGCTCCTGCATCTTTGATTTAGTCCATTTAAATGCACAGTATTAGTTTGACAAACATATATCTAGTATTTGATTATCACCAGAGAGCACGGCCATTTCCACTTAGCTTTTCAGGTGCTAACCTTTATTAAATAAGCAATTGAAATAACTATATTTTGCATTTGCTAAAATTATAAAAAATTCAGCTATATTTTGCATTTCCTCATATTTTAAAAAATTCAGTTGAGTGCCGTGACCCATTGGTCCCTTTGCTATTACAAGCAGTCTGTTGAGTTATTAATTTCATGCTTTTATCATTGAGCCAGACAAAGAAAAGAACTGAATATTCCCTGAATCAGATGTTATAAAAAGAATACAGCGAGCTACCATGTGGATGATACACAGTCTGGTTGAGACCTTATTAATTTGTGATGACTCAGAGCACAGTGAAATGTCATTGAGCTTAGTTGGTTTATTAAAGATTGATTCACATTTATTGTGCAGAGCTCTTATATGAAACAAGAAGTGTCCTTTTACTATTAATTTTTTTTAAAGTCTGTTAGATTGTTAAACTTGTACCTATTTATATTACATAAACCCACAAAACTCTAAAAAATACAGAAATTTTGAATACATAGGACATTTTTTTTACAAGATTTGCACCTATGTTAGAGATTAGATCAGCTGAATAACAAAATCAGAAACTTCTGAGTTGATGAATTATTTTATGTAACAATGAAGTTACTTATTTAATACAGTCTTAAGTGTTTTAAGATAAAATTTGTTTTTAATAAAATCTGTTTGTTTCATCTCATGCTTTGTTATATGCATGTATCAGAGAGGGTGTATAAGTCATCTCTGTATGATATTTAGGTTGGAAAATGGGTGCGAGATTGGAGAAAGAGACGTAAAGCTCGACTTTCCAAACAAAATCTGAAGAAACTGCCTGTAAAAAAATTCAAGAAGGGTAAGTGAGGCAAGTCAAAACCAGTGACAGGTAGTCTTGTAGATCAATATTTCATTGAAACATTAATTTGTTATTTATCCTGTGGGCTGTTAGGTTGAAAAGTATGACTGTCAGAAGCCTACATATTCAAGAACTGTCATTTGTTTGAGTTTCTATGAATCATTTTTAATCATTGAAGTAATATGTTATGCAAAATTGTATATAAAAAACATGAAAAAAATCACTTAGTCCCACTTCATAACCTTACCTTAATACTGCAAGAACAGAACAGGCTGTAGACCAGTCTCTGTTTCTAATTCCACTGACAGGACCAGAATAAGCTGTAGGCAACCCTTCATGGTAACTCATCTGATAAAAGACAGAATGATAATACTATTCTGTTGAACATTAATTTCATTAAATTCAGTGGGCTGTTAGGTGTAACTGTATAAAGTATGAATGTCAGAACCCAGCTATGGTAATGATAGCATCAGGATACTCTGCTTCAGTAAGAGTAGCTGATGCTGTTGAACACCACCTCATTGAGAGAAGAGACCCTTGGCACTTTATGAGATTTAACATTTTTGTTCATCAAGGTTGTTGATGTTTTTTTCAGGAGATGAGTATGATATGTGTGCCATCTGCCTTGATGAGTATGAAGATGGAGATAAACTGCGTATTTTGCCCTGCCAGCATGGTAACATTTATTTTTTAATGAAGCTTATATAAAGCTGAAAATACACTGGTACCATGTAGTGATAACATTTGAAATTTAGACTTAGCAATGGTGCTTCAGAAATATCAGACTTGTGGAATCATGTTTGTGACTGCTTCAGATGTTATAAATATATTTTATAATAGAAAATGAAAGAGAAAGATTTCTGAGGAAATAAGTCCACTCTTTTATAAATGACTGCAAATTTTTAACATGGCACAGTACAGTGGAACATGTCTGGAAGACCACCTGTCCATTAAGGCCACCCCTTGGGTGAATCAAAAGCAATCACATTTGATATAACCAATCTAAGACACCTGTGAATTATGACCATTTTCGGCTAATCCCATGGGTGGTCTCATAACACAGGTTTCACTGTATATTGAATGTAGTGTATGGCTTTATGGTCTCAATTTGCATGTTCCAGTGAACAATAATGAAAATTTTTCATTAGGGAATGTTAGTTACTGCTAAACCGTGAGGGGTGGAGCCACTTAAATAAAAACTTCTTACCATAGCATATTTGTAGACTTGGCAAATAAGGAAAGATTGCATCAAATTGTTGTCATTCCATGGAAAAAAGGAGTTGAAATTTTGTTTATACTGTGGAAGTGGTTTTGTTAGCAAGGTTTTTTTGTGTTTCTCGTGAGAGCGTGATTTGCGCTATATTAAGAACATGCTTTATTTTGAACATCCCAGACATGTCTGTGTATTTCACTTTTTTTACTGTCAGGTGCTGACACTTTTGTAAGATACAAGTAAAGAGTAATGGCAAATGGAATAGACAATCCTGTGTCATGTAGATTGTTAATGTGTTATGGGACACTAAAAAAATGAACAACACTGTTTTATATACAAAAATTTCTTGTTTGTACAAAATGTAGTTTTTATTGTAATTTTGGTATTCACCTCTCAGCTAGTTGTGATGTTGCTAGCTGATCCATGTGATCATTTTGAAGACTGCAGTGTTTTTATCGCCTGACACACAGTCCATGTCTGGTAATCCTTCCTTGTGGGGAGGCTTGAGTTGAGGCTTCCCTAACGATCGAGGTTTTAAAGGAATGTTAGTCATGTTGCTCGTAATCAGATTTCATAGCAAGTGATATCTGAGCTGAAAACCACTTTGCTTAAAAATTCTGACGAGCCAAATTAACTACTTCCACAGTACATACCAGTAGTTTATACCTTATTATGAAGATAAAGCTGCACAAAATATTTGATCAGGTTATTAGTAGCGGTGAAGTCCTGACTGGCTTTGACAGTGAATTTGTTTGTATTTACAGCATACCACATGAAGTGTGTGGACCCATGGCTTCTAAACAACCGTCGTGTCTGTCCAGTATGTAAACGAAAGGTAATACCGGGGGACGACAGCGACTCTAATTCTGACTCAGAAGATGAATCCAATGGCAATGAGACGACCAATGAGAGGACACCCCTGCTGGCACCGCAAGATCAGAATGCTTCACGACCAAGGTCCTTCTTCTCAAGAACCTATGAGAACTCTGGTAATTGCAACTCACATAATACTGGGGTTGGTTTGTTTTTGTGATGGTTTCTTACTCACAATATTTGCAAAAGGGGAACTATCATAAAAATTCAACTGCAGTGAATGAGATGCAGGCCTGTCTACAATATCTCATGTATTATATCCCTTTACTGCCTTGAGGGCCTCTAGATTGGCACTTGGAACTCCCTCCTTTGGTCAGATTCTCTAAGGTTAAGCATACTGCATATTTTATTGTTCTAAAGAATTTATCAACCTAAAGCAAACCTCCTCTATTATACCTTTTGAAAATTTTGTGAAGATGAAAGCTGACAAAGATATTACCTGTAATGTAAATGTAAACACCATCAGAATTAATACAAAATCTAAAATAAATGTAAAATGGACAGGGTTATAAATGAATGTAGCAGCAAAATATTTGATTGGTTTAATATTCCCTATTTTCCTCGTCAGATTGTTGATGGTTTGTTAACATATCAAAATCATGGAAGATTGTCCTGTCCATGTCATGTTCATGATGAAATACCCTGATATATACTTCGTGCAGGATCAAGCCTTTGAAGCGCAAAAATGGGGAAATTCATGAAAAATAACCACACAAATATGAAGCCGACCACAGTATGTATGATGTACTTGTGTTTACATAAGTAAGTGATTATTATGGGCACAGATGTGTGCACAGCTGCTGCTATTAGGGGAATATCTATACAATTTTGTCCCCCTACCGTCACTGCAGGTGCCATCATTGGGGCACATAGAAAGTGTGAATATATTGTTGTTAATATATTCAAGTTTAAGCCTGATGGTTTTCTGTTTCTCAATAAGATAGGCCAGAATTTTTTAATTCCAAATGTGAAACACTTTGTATCATATGACCTTGACCAAAAATGTCATTTCTGATTGGTTGTATACTTTGTCAGTGTTGTTATTGTATCCGCCAAAACAGAGTTTTGCGGATACTATGTTTTCAGCTGGCCGCCGCCGCCGCGTAGGTGTCCGGAGAACTCCTCCATAACCGCTGGGCGGAATTTTCCGAAACCCGGGATTATGTTCGGGTCACATGTGAACTGCTGCGCCCCGATTTTGTTTTGACCTCTGACCTTCCCTCTGCGCTCTGCGTCCGTTTGTGCGTCTGTTTCCACACATAAACCCACATATCTCGGGAACCGTTTGACCGATCAGGAAATTTTTTTACACAAATGTAGCCCTCGGAGAGCTTTATAACATACACCAAAAATGGTGGCGCCACCTGCAACCATGTTTGCACAGTGTCCATCTGTTCGTCTGCCTTGGGTTAAAATCAGTCATATCTCTGCAGTGACTTGACTAATTCACCTGAAATTCGGCATGCGCAAACATCCTGGATAGCTTTTCTGATTTTATGACAGGTGGCGCCACCTACATTTACGTTTACGCTGCAGACATCCAAGCTCATATCTCGGGAACCGTTTGACCGATCAGGAAAATTCTTTTGCACAAATGTAGCCCTTGGAGAGCTTTATAACATACACCAAAAATGGTGGCGCCACCTGCAACCATGTTTGCACAGTGTCCATCTGTTCATCTGCCTTGGGTTAAAATCACTCATATCTCTGCAGTGACTTGACTTATTCACCTGAAATTTGGCATGTGTATACATCCTGGATAGCTTATCTGATTTTATGACAGGTGGCGCCACCTACATTAACGTTTACGCTTCAGACATCCAAGCTCATATCTCGGGAACCGTTTGACTGATCAGGAAAATTCTTTTGCACAAATGTAGCCCTTGGAGAGCTTTATAACATACACCAAAAATAGTGCCGCCACCTGCAACCATGTTTGCACAGTGTCCATCTGTTTGTCTGCCTTGGGTTAAAATCACTCATATCTCTGCAGTGACTTGACTAATTCACCTGAAATTTGGCATGCGTATACATCCTGGATAGCTTTTCTGATTTTATGACAGGTGGCGCCACCTACATTCACGTTTACGCTGCAGACATCCAAGCTCATATCTCAGGAACCGTTTGACCGATCAGGAAAATTTTTTTGCACAAATGTAGCCCTTGGAGAGCTTTATAACATACACAAAAAATGGTGGCGCCACTTGCAACCATGTTTGCACAGTGTCCAGCTGTTCGTCTGCCTTGGGTTAAAATCACTCATATCTCTGCAGTGGTTTGACTAATTCACCTGAAATTCTGCATGCTTATACATCCTGGATAGCTTTTCTGATTTTATGACAGGTGGCGCCACCTACAATCAAGTTTACGCTGCAGACATCCAAGCTCATATCTAGGGAACCGTTTGACCGATTGGGCCAAAATTTTGCATGTGTATAGTTCTCACAAAGCTCTTTATCATACGCTAAACTGGTGGCGCCATCTGCAACCCTTTTTTGCACAGCGTCCATATGTTTGTCTGCCAAGGGCAAAAATCACTCATATACAATATAGTGGTTTGACTTATCTGCCTTAAATTTTGCATATGTATACAACTTGGACGGCTTTCTGGATTTTTTGGTAGGTAGCGCAACCTACATACACAATTTGGCTGCAGACATCCATGCTGATATGCAACACTTCACCCGTTCCACTCTGATTTAGGCGGATACAAGTAGTCGCTTGTCGACTACCCGTATTCTAGTTTAGTTTTGATTATTTTTACCTGAGAGCATATGTTATGAAGTCATCTCTGATGTTGACATCATTCCATTCAGGTTTACCTGAGAGTATATATGATGAAGTGAGGTCTACTGTGGAGGTTCTTGAGTTTGACCTTTTCTGTTATTTGATACAGGTTTACTTGAGAGTATACATGATGAAGCTAGGTCTGCTGTGGAGGTTCTTGAGTTTGACCTTTTTCTGTTATTTGATACAGGTTTACCTGTCTGTTATTTGATACAGGTTTACCTGCAAGTATACATGGTGAAGTGAGTTCTGCTATGGAGGTTCTTGTGTATGACATTTTTCTGTTATTTAGTACAGGTTTACCTGAGAGAATACACAATGAAGTGAGGTCTGCTGTGGAGGTTCTTGAGTTTGACCCTTTTTCTGTTATTTGATACAGGTTTACCTGTGAGTATACATGGTGAAGTGAGGTCTGCTATGGAGGTTCTTAAGTTTGATCTTTTTCTGTTATATGATACAGGTTTACCTGAGAGCATACATGGTGAAGTGAGGTCTGCTGTGTAGGTTCTTAAGTTTGATCTATATCTGTTATTTGATGCAGGTTTACCTGCAAAAAGGAAACAGAAACGTTTGTGAATATTCTTATTGCACAACGGGATATCAAATTACGTTTATGCACACCTGACAATTAATTTCCTGTATGTTTTGTGTCGCACGCCGCAGTAACTGACAGAATCGGACTTGCCAACAGAGAGAGACGTAGCGTCTGGGTCATGAGGTCAAATGTCTGGACATACTAGTATGCGGCACAGTTATAATGTTATGCGTAGGCAAACTATTTTACTAAATAATTATCTCCCCGACTATTGCGCCTTATTTTTCGGATATCTTATTAATGACTCAAACTTCCATGATCGTCTTTATGATAAGACTGTTGGGGGGAGCGGGCATCATCATGCAGTTGTCAACTTTCTGAAGTTTCGCCGCGATTGAGATTTTTGGACTGGGTATCTCCTCCAGTGCTCACAAAACCTCCAGCTTTTCGTGGACCCTTAAAGGGGATTTCCAGTCGTAAGGAATGTTTAGAGCTCGTGCTTCATATATCATCTCGGCGAAATGTCACCGAGGTGTAAACCACGGCCTTGCAAAGGCCAGGAGTTCATTATGTATGACATGTGATCGCAAACACCGCCCTTTAACATACGAAGAAATCGATGAACTGGATTACCGTGGTATCTTAAGACGTTAATTGGGTAAGTGACGGGGAGTGACCTGCATGCATCACTGCACTTGCCTGCCGCACACAGGTGGGAGATGTGATCGTTCGATACGCCTGACCGATTACAGGCTCTTGGCCTCGTTGATCGCCGTGTCGGCGTCTGATGTGATATAAACTGCGATTTGGTATCACTGCCAAGGGTTCTTAGCATGACAATAAACTGGATTATGTCAATATTCCATGACATTAAACGCTCAGATTTACCATTGTTTATATAGGAAATGGTTTGGGAATTCAGATTTATGTGACAATAAACGGGATTTTCTATTAACCGATAAGACACAAAGTAGGCTCGACTGTATACATAATGTAGTGGGGTCTGCTGTGGGTTCTTGAGTTTGACCATTTTCTGTTATTTGATACAGGTTTACCTGTGAGTATACATGGTGAAGTGAGGTCTGCTGTGGAGGTTCTTAAGTTTGATCTTTTTCTGTAAATTGATACAGGTTTACCTGAGAGTATACATAATGAAGTGGGGTCTGCTGTGGGTTCTTGAGTTTGACCATTTTCTGTTATTTGATACAGGTTTACCTGTGAGTATACATGGTGAAGTGAGGTCTGCTGTGTAGGTTCTTAAGTTTGATCTTTTTCTGTTATTTAATGCAGGTTTACCTGTCTGTTATTTGATACAGGTTTACATGTCTGTTATTTGATACAGGTTTACCTGAGAGCATGCGTGATGAAGTTAGGACTGCAGGCTCTGCTGCTCCAGTAAGTGATGATGATGGCAGCACCACCTCCCCATCTCCACAAGGTGGAGGTCACTCAGTACAGTCCACCGTTGATGTGCACCACAGCGGGGAACACGAGGAACCAAGCGCGAGAAGACCCTCAGTCGATATGGTCAACGAAGGCCCAGGTCCAAGCAAAGCTGCAAAAACCAGGCTTCACCGAAAAAAACGTAGCTCACGCATCAAAGTGAAAAGACCACAGCCAGGCCTGAGTGGGCACGATGATGAGCAGGCGCGCTCCCCACTGGACCACCCTACCACCCACAGGCCCACCGAACCCCTGGTGCCACCTGGTGGTAGTATAAACTGTGATGATTACAAGGTACGGGTTGTAACTGGTGAGGAACAGCAGGCCAACGTTGAAGAACTTGGGGCTGTGGGGGGTCTGGATCATCCCCTGGTAACTCTAGTGGATGATCATTTTGCTCAAGAGCCTGTCGAAACTCCACAAGTTGCTGATGAACAAACAGCCTCAGACACTGAAGCGGTGCCCAAAGTCAGGTCATCAACGAAGATCAAGAAGAAACGGAAGAGGCGTAAGAGGGACGAAGAGGCGTGAGGTGTCAGAATACCAGGTCTCTCATAGCCAGATGTGGACAACCTGCCCAGTAGTGTCTGATCTAGCTAAATGCCTGGCAGTATTCATATAGGTACCAATATTGTGACTAGAGTGTGTGTGTGCGTGTGTGTGTATGATCTAAAGAAAACTGGGCATGTTCATTTTAGCCTGCTAATTCTACTGGATGATGGTGACTACTGTCCATCCATTTAATTATCCTGTACGTATTTTAATGAAGTATTTTTATGATGATCATTTATTAATAAACTGTATATTTAATCTATCGGATGCTATATATAAATGTGTATGATGCACTAGAAATTAGGTCACAGTGACACAGTTAATGGCATGTGTCTACAAGATGGACATTTAACAAAATTATAAAAAAAATTAAAGCATTGAAGAATCTTTTGTATCTTCTGGTTTTGTATAAAAAAATGTGATCAAAATGCTTTTGATGTTCAGCATTACTTTTGTTGAGATATGTTATTTATTAGCTAAATGTCACCTTTGTTAAAAAGGTGCCTCTTAACAAGTATATATCATTATATATGTTATCTGTTCAGTTAATCATGCATTTAATCATGATCAAATATTGAATTTTATATCCAGTCATACTTTTAATCATGATAATTTGATGTTTTGCTGTGAAGTGGTTCAGCAGATGTTTAGATTAAATACTCTGCATGCAGACCTGTGAGAACAGGCTCTTTTTCCTCAAATCAGATCAGTAGCGGGGTAGGGTAAAGCAGTTCAGAAGTCAGTAGCTCCACAAATCAGATATGAAGCAGGGGTAGAGTGTAGCAGTTCAGAAGTCAGTAGCTTCACAAATCAGATAAGTAGCAGCTGCCTTTCACTGATTTAAAGAAGTAAGCTGAGATGTTTGACCCGTATTTCAGCCATTAAGGCCTCTCATTTGGTGATCACCTGATCTTCTCTACATTTACATTTATCATATTGTTCAGAGATTCAGCTGAAATCAATATGAGTCTTGTTATGCCTCAGAGCCCCAGACACCATATATTGTCTAATACTTGACCACCCTAAATTGTTTCCAAGTCTGCTATTAAGGTCCCCCAAATCCTGCTTGCTTATACTTGTATATATGCTGGTCAGGGTTATAGCTAGACAAATTTGAGTGCTGGCCAAAAGTTATGGACATTGATCGGAGGTGGTCACAGTGGGGGGTCCAGGGGCCACTTTGTTTTGGAATATGTAAGCTTTATCTTAGCGTTGTTCTATGTTCTATATGTTATAACTATTTATTAATGATTATTTTGGCTCTCGATTGATTCATTTTTTGTAAACATACTTATGAGGTACAAGTTAAATGCAGTTTTGGTAAGTAAATAGCCCAAGTTTCATTTGCTTTCCTTAAGATCTTTTGTGCCAGTTGGTGGGTTGCAAATTTTAGCTAGGATAAATTGCAAGCTGACTGCTCTCTGTCCAAGCCTAGATTAGACTTTAATGACACTACAAAACAGGACATGAGCTGTTACAGGCTTATTTCAGAGTATTTGTCTGCAGGTTTTATTGCCTGGCTTTTGTCATGTCCATATAATGCCTTGATGAAATATAAATCAAGCAGCAAGCAAATGCAGCCAGGGTAGGCTTCAGATTTATGTTATTCTTCATATATTCATCTTTGGTGTATTCACATATTGAATTCATTTGTTGTGTGCTGCCCATAAAAAATGTAAGCTTTTTGTCTGGGCATAAGATCAGAGATGATTATTAACTACTCAGTTGTTTTTCATTAATGACCAAAGCCCTATGTGCTCGGAAATGCTGTAAAAGTACCAGAAAAATTACTGAGTTCATTATGTTGCAGGAACTTACCAATGGTCAGGCTTGTTTGTTGTCTTCAGCAGTTAAAATTAATCATTGTCAAACGTGGATAAATAATACAGCCAGAAATCTGAGTGCACCCCTTGACAAGCATTGCTTTGATCACCTCTGTGATCAGTAAGGCTTCTCATTGTTTCATAAATTGTCTAAATTCCTGAACTGAATGAAAAGTCAAAGTGAGGTGCTAAATGTGTGTGTGTGTGTTTGTTTTTAAAAAAAGTTGGCAAACCTGAATTGAATCAGAATACAAACATATTTGTATTTGCTTTCTTCAGCTTGGTGACTGCAATTATGAAATTTATTAGCTCAGCTGACTTTAAGTCATCAATGACCCATGGATTCTTTGTTCATCAGTATATTCATTACACATATTAACTGTATCTTTGACCTGTATCTGATTATTATAGTTTCTGGGAGAGAAGACACCAACATGAAGCCTACAATACATTCTCCTGATCATGAGATCAGGTGTGATATTTTTTGGTAAATACTGGTCTTGTTGTGAAGCAGCTGGATTCTGTAAATAATGGTGTCAATTAACTAGGTCTGATTGTGATGAAAAGATGAACAGTCACATACTATCTGAAGATACTGACATAATATTTAGCTATACATAGCCTCATAGTGGAGAACTGTCACAGGGGGGAGCTGACTGCTTCATTCTTTGTTAATACTCTGTGTGTTGATTATGTGCAATAACCTTGATGCATATTCTCTGTGACGATCCTTGCTGTCACAGTGCACTGTGTGTGTGTGTGTGTGTGTGTGTGTGTGTTATGATCGCCTGTTTAATGATGTATATTATGCAGTGTGTGATTGATTGCCTTTTAGCTGATGCTGCTGTATCTAACTACTGGTAGATTTAGCAGTCTATCATACATGGGTCCTTTTACACCTGATCACGCCTCATATTACTGTAGATAGATCAGATAGAAGATAATATAGATGATATTTATTTTATCAGTTAAGGCATTCTGTGTGGTAAATATATGAAATGATTTGTGACGTGTCTCAAGTGGTGTTGTATTGTCATTATTCATCCTGTCAAAAAATGACTTGTATATGGAGGGGGGGGGGGGGATTTTCAGTTCATATTACACCATACATTAAAGTAATGTGCCTTTTGCTTAGATTAATGGAAGGACATCTTTAAAACTGTAGATAGGCTTGTAAAAATGCATGTGTATAATATACAGTCATGATATGTTAATATATTGATGACCAACCTGCACTGTGTTTATGGATTATAATGGTGATGCTGTATAGAGCCCATGATGTACATAAAAGTACTATGTCACATTGATGTGGTTGATTATATATAAGATCTTAATGCTCCTCTTCTGTTTGGCACATGCTGTAGGGATCAGCAGACAGAGGGACTGTTAATACTGTTGTGGTACTTTCTGCTCCACGCTTCGTCTGATCTGTTATCTTTCATTATGAATGTGGTCTGGGACTCACATGAACATACACTACTTTGGATTCCACTAGTAAAGTGGTCACTTTGATATCAGTATTGTAAGGACCATTTCATTTCCTTCACTGAGGCTATCTTTTATTTTTTAGATCAAGTTCATTATGTCCTAATGTGACTTTTAATTAGCATGTAACAAGATTTGAACACTTGACTCTGATAATTTTTTGCAAAGTTTAAGTTAATATTTGAACGTATATATTCATTTTACATGTACTCGAAGTTGATTTTAAGTTTTATCTGCTAAGAAACTAACCCATAAAAAACCCATCTGACTAAATATTGTTAAATTGCAGGAATGAAATCTGTATTTATTTGTTATGATGTACACATGATTATTGAACTAGCTGTGGCACAGACCTCTCCTGATTGCCAGTGTGTAACCAGCTTTGTCAGAGGTAATTCTTGATTGCCTGTGTGTAACCAGCTGTGTCAGAGGCCACTCCTGATTGCCAGTGTGTAACCAGCTGTGTCAGAGGTCATTCTTGATTGCCATTGTGTAACCAGCTGTGTCAGAGACCACTGTTGATTGCCAGTGTGTAACCAGCTGTAACAGAGGCCACTCCTGATTGCCATTGTGTAACCAGCTGTGTCAGAGGTCATTCTTGATTTGCCATTGCGTAACCGGCTGTGTCAGAGACCACTGTTGATTGCCAGTGTGTAACCAGCTGTGTCAGAGGCCACTCCTGATTGCCAGTTTGTAACCAGCTGTGTCAGAGACCACTGTTGATTGCCAGTGTGTAACCAGCTGTGTCAGAGGCCACTCCTGATTACCATTGTGTAACCAGCTGTGTCAGAGGCCACTCCTGATTACCATTGTGTAACCAGCTGTGTCAGAGGCCACTCTCAAATGCCATTGTGTAACCAGCTGTGTCAGAGGCCACTCTTGATTGCCAGTGTGTAACCAGCTATGCCAGAGGCCACTCTTGATTGCCAGTGTGTAACCAGCTGTGTCAGAGACTGTACCAGATTACCAGCTGTGTCAGACACAACTTCTGACAGCCACTGTGTTACCAGCTGCAAATGTCAGTGACCTGAAAGCTACTGCTAGCTTATTCCTCGGTTAAAATATTAATGTAACGATCAACATAAACAGGATCTGATAGATGTATGAACATGTATCTTGTGAATGTAGTCAGTGTAACCACCTGATAATGTATTTATACCTATGTACGGGTAGTTATGGAGAGATGCCAGGTGTACAGTGACGGGACAACATGCTGTAAATGGATGAATTTTATAGATGCTCATCTGACGAACTTAGATGGTCAAGCCCTGGTTGTTTATCAGCCAGTCTGATTAAAAGCCTGATTGTATATAAAAAGGTCAGTTGTGTTAAAGTGTGACAGTTATAATGTATATCAGTATATACCCTCCCTAGATTATCTGAAATTATATTTGTTTTATTAGGGGCAGGGGCTATTAAATGAGCTTAAGTTGACCAGGACCCAGGGTTGTGTGAGGTTTGGATCATGTACATTTAGGGCAGAAGAGTCACCCTGTGGGTTCACATTATTGAGTACCAGTAATGTGTGAGCTTGGTCCTGCCCTGTTGGAGTAACTGGATGTACTTTATTGGCTACATCTGAAAATGTTATGTTTGGAACTATTGTCCGGAAATCCATCTTGTGTATACTAAGCTTGTTGTTCTGATTTTCCTTGTGAGAAGTTCTTGTTTGTTCTTTCTGTGTAAAGCAGAAATCTATCTAATTACTACTGAAATCTTATTTTATGCTTGTGAATTTTGGTTTGATGTAAGCTTTTTAGCAGAGTCAGGTTGTGGTGCCAAACTAGGATCAGGTTGTGGTGCCAGACTTGGGTTTGGCTGTTTTGACAAGAGAGAGTAAGAGTGAACTAAACTGGGTTGTAAACCTATTCACTACCTGTAAGTGCAAGTCTGCAAGGGAAAACTACATTACAGTCTCTTAGAATCAGTTCTGTGAGTCTCTCCTATCATAGTTTTTTAACAGTAACTCCCTATGTATGTTTATATTGGTTGTATCTCTCTTGGGCTTTAAGTTGATGCAAAACACCTTAATGGTAAACTCATTTCAGGTACACTTAAAAATACTCGTGCATTATTTTTCATCAGGTGTTTCTCTCAATTCATATACTCCATTCAAAGAAAGGTTTCAATGTCAAAGTAATAAGGGTCTGAGCACTGGTAAATATTTGTCACTGTTGTTTGAATGTCCCTTAGCGATTCAGACACCAAACTCATCAGAAACTATATTTTGACATACGAACAGACTTGTTATCTTTTGATGGTTTGGTGTAGCCTGAGAAAGAGACTGCAACCATAATGTAAGAGTGAACCATTTTGTGTTTTCTAGATGAATTTATTTGACAGTCAGGCGACAGGATTTTCTCCATATTCAACTTGCTGATTTGTTATTGGCTGACCTGCAATCAGTGCGACCTGGGATCTTTTATGTTTATCATCATTGTCTCAGAATGGTGTTCATTTAGATACCTGATGTTAACATCTGCTTCTCTGTCATTTGGAGGGGGTGGGGGGGGGGGGGGTGGGGGGGGGGGGCTATTTGTGGTACCATTGTTAATATCAGGATTAATCACTAACTCATTGTGATCCATGAAGCAGCATGTCTTGCCCATCCCTGCAGGTTTAATCTGTTTTTGATTAGTGAAAAATAATTTAAATATAGAATTCGAAACAAACAGTTTAAAATTGAAATGAAAATTAATAATTTAATAGTTTTAACTGTAGATTTCTTGTTTTTCAGCTTAACTCTGGGTCATATGTGTCATATTTCATGTTATGAATTCGCCAGTTTAAAGGACAGTAACTTCGAAGCAGATTTGTATCAATGTGTATTCAGCCGGTATCATATCGACCACGTTAACATGCTTGTACAAAGTGATGTAATTTATCTTGTTATATGTGCTATTTTGAGGAATGATATTTCTGGTTTCATGGTTCTGTCAAGTCCTTGGTCTCCACATGCAATATTTTCAGTTTGCCTTTGACCTTGTTCAGTACTCCAAAGGTAGGCAACAGTGGCATTTTACATGAAATGTTTGTTTGCCAATCTTGACATACGTTTGGCCTCATTTATGAATGTTATCTTTTCCCATTATAACATTCTTGAATTTGAGAAACAAGTCATTTACTAGGCCTTTCAATTAAGATCTTTTAAAACCTAAAGACTAATCAGTGTGCTTTTGTAAACATAAAACATCTCTTTTAGTAGCATTTTAACTTTTGTACAAAGTCAGATAGATCATTCCATCCCTATAATAATAACTGCTATTACTCCAGTGTATACCTAACTGTAAAGTATTATTTATACATGTTACAGATAAAAGCTTAAATACTTATAGGGTCATCTAGGCCATCTTGACAAGGTTGGTATCCTGAAGATGTTGTGAGCAGATCGAACAAAACTTCAGTCCATATCTGTGTTCACTGGATAACAGCAATTAGTACGGTTAAGAGTCAAGAATCGAGCTAGAATACAAGTGCCTCTGGCTAATATTCCATATATAAAGAAAGTCTACATGTTTGGCCCCTCAAAAGAAGAGCAGTCCAGTAGCAAATGTGTTTTTAAAAGCATAAATATTGTAATACATGTTATTACACATTGTCAGGGGCGTCAATATAATATATAAATAAACTTTGGATCCATTCACTAAAAAAATGTTATATCTACACCTTGCTTAGAATTCATGAATACACTTATTTTCTAAAACATTATAGTTATCTGAAATATGATTGAGTTTATATATATATATATATATATATATATAGTTGAATATGTCACTCAAAGATGCTGAAAAAAGGTATATATATATATATATATATATATATATATATATATATATATATATATATATATATATATATATATATATATATATATACAAACTCATCCCCTGGGAGAAAAATTGACGCCACTGCTCAATGTTACATTTTCACTTGAATTAGGAATGGAAAAAACATTTCTTTCATTCAAAGTTTCAAAGGTCTTGGCAAACAGAGATGTTTTGTGTATTGCCTGACCATATTATCCTTTCGGTTCTCATACTGTCATCTGAGGTTTAACTTGTAACATATCGTATGTTAGTTATTGACCGTTGGTCATTTACAGTGCTATGTGGATATAAGCTGAAAAGTTCTAAATTTAAAATATAAACATTTATCATACAGAGACAATAATTTTGTATCGACTTGTTTTGCAGTAACATCAGTATATGGGCTTGTACTAATCAGACTGCCTTTATGCATAACATGCTGTTGTTATTAATAAACTGGTATCTTATGTAATCTTGACTTTTGACTCATAATTGACCGTGGTACAAGTAAACTTTTTGTTGGCCTAACCTCGGAAATGCACATTTGTGGTCCTCAACAGTTTGCAACTATCCTAACTGTGTCCTTAGGCACAAATTCCCAAATAACCCCCTGGAAATTTCTCTTTTTAGCTCAGCTGACAGAAAGTCAACTGAGGTATAGGTATGGCCCTTTGTCCATCGTCCGTCAGGCCATCCCGCCCTCCGTTAGCGCTGATCATGGAAGCTCTAAGTTAACATCCATGGAGGTCAATAAAAAAAATCTTGGAAACCTGAAATTAGGTTGCTATATGCTCCGAGCTAGGGGGCATGCAAGTGCCCCCAGGATAATTAAAAATTTAATACAAACCCTCCATTATCTTGATAATTAATGCATGGATTGTCATAAATCTTGCTTTGAATATTGACCATGACTAGTTTTGTCAGTTCTTGAAAACTGATAGCGCCACTTATATTTTTAGCGAACCTGTGAGCTGATGTGATAGTGTTGCGTCGTCTGTACGTTAAAAGATACTATCTGAAAAATGGCAGGAACTAGCATCACCCAATTTTATGCAAAAAATCAGTCATCTAAAAAACTATCGGATTTTGCTTACTTTTTAGCTCAGCTGACTATAAGTCATCTGAGCTATAGTCGTGGTCCATTGTCCGTCGTCCGTCCGTCTGTCCGTCCGTCCGTCCGTAGATGTGGCACGTTTTGAAACCGTAAGACCTAGGAATCCAAAATTCGGCATAATGTTAGATGTCCCCAAGATCTCTTACCAAGCCGAAAACTGGGTCTTTGCAACTTCGTTCCTTTGAGAAATTAAGGAAAAACCTCAATTTTTTATTAAAAACCTATTTTCACACTTCAGGACTGCCTAATATCAAAACCACTCATCTGTTTTTCCTCATATTTACCATAAATATTCCTCTATATAGTTCCTATGTGCATGCCAGAAATTATGTCTGTATTATTTAATTTAAAAAAGTTATGGGCCCAAACATAATGCATTTTGTAAAAAATCAGGAAAGATATTTGATCACTTAACACAAAAAATGTTAAAGCTATCAACCTTTTATCCAGTAATATAACTTTAATTAATCAAAATTAAATTGTATACCCAAAATTAGATGAAAATCTTTTAAATTTTCTAAAATATTAATAAAAATAAAAAATTGGTACCTTAAATTTAGCCCAACTTTGACCATGGCACGTTTTTTTCCTGTAAGTACTGTGGATTTAATTTTCACAGCATGTTTTTGTTAGCATTTCAACTGTTAACACCAAAAATTTGAAACCAGTTGATCAAAAACTGTAGATTTTAATAAGTTTTCAAGATTCATGTAACACATTGTTTACATCAAGCTAGTGTTATGCAGTTTGCAAGAGCTCAGCTCCCCAGCTTCAGCTCTTAGTTCCTTAAATTCGGCATACAGTTAGATGTCTCCAAAATCCCCTACCATGCCAGGAATTTGGTCACTTTGGACTTAATACCTTCGAGATATTAATGAAAAACTTCGTTTTTCCATTAAAAACCCATTGTTACACTTCAAGACTGCCTAATATCAAAACCACTGATCTGACTTTAATCATAAATAATATACATATTTTTCATTCTCTATGCACATGCCAGAATGATGTCAGTATTGCGTAATTGTTTTTAAGTTATGGGCCCAACCATAATGCACTTTGTAAAAAATCAAGAAATATATTTACTCCCTTAACAAGGGCATTGCTGAAGCTAGAGATTTTTTTGTCAGGGATGTAACATTATTTAATCAAGATTCAATTGAATACCCAAAATTAGTTCTGAATTTTTCAAATTTTATAAGTTATTAGTATAAATATAAAATTAGTACCTTAAATTTTGCCCAACTGTGACCATGGCACATTTGTGTCCTGTGAGCACTGTTGATATAATTTTCATATCATGCACACATTAGGATTTCAGCTTTTTAGTTTAGAAAGCTGAAAGAAATTGGCCAAAAATTGTAGCTTTTATTAATGTTTTTTATGAGACCCTGTCAGACTTTGGCTCTCTCCAGCCCCTCTTGAGTCACCTGTATGTTGACCTTGTTGACCTTTCATCAAATTATGCACGCTTGAGGCGAGGCATACAGGAATCCAGGCAGCTTATGGCCAGCCATAGTTGATCCAGGTGTCCAACCCAACTCATCTAGTAGTTTTAACCAATAACATAACAATAAACAATAAATTAATAAATTTTTATTGGTTTTTAATAACAAATTAAAGAAAAATAGAAAAGGAATTTGTTAGTTTATAATAACAGGAAATTAACTTGCAGTTACTGATGATATAAGAATCTTGTATCGATGGGTAGAATGTCACATATTCCAAATAACACCATGCAGTCACCTATGGCATTTTTCAGTTCAATTTTAATGATAAAGAAGTTAATCATATTATTCATTACTAATCACTAGGGATCATATGAAGGAAAATAATGATAGACAAAGATGCAGTTGATAATATTAATCTAGATTCCTACTGTGTCTAGTGTGTACATTGATGTGAAATTAGTCCAAAATGAATTTTTTACAGTTATTTTTTAAAATAAATAAAAGCCATAAAACCAGGTACTTATGATCATTATTTAAATGTGTGAATTTTGTATATTCTGGATTCTCAACATCATTGGTTGGTGAAACTGAATAAATACCAGACATGGTGCGAATACTTTGTAATTGTATTTAAATACGAATATGATTATGTACTCCATTATAAAATTTCTTGCTTAAAGAATAGGAATTCAGGTAAAAATGAAAGTATATGAATACTCGTGCAAATACTTTCAAAATGTATTCATGAATGCATTCATGACTATATTCTTTAATATTATTTTAATAATCATATCAGTTATATTTCATTTAAAAAAATCATATGATTCTCTTATTATTTTTATTATAAAAATTATATTTGGGACAATATTTGTAATTTTTTTTAATAAATAGTTAAACTTTTATATTATATGTTCTGCTTATAAGTTATATGGCCAAGTCAAAATCTGTGTTACAATAGTACTCCATTTGTTAATAAAATAAATGAAATCAATCCTCTTCCCTGTCTCCAAAGGTACTATCAAAATTTTTCAATTTGAAAGATAATTGGATTAGAAAAAAAATTAAGATCTAATATTGAAACATATTCTTGCCCCAGGAGAATGGAACATAAAGTGATCAGCTCTTGTCTGTCCATCATCTCTCAATTATCATTAAATATATATACTAATTATGAAATTTTTCCTTTAAGCACTGTTGAAATATATTAAAATATATTATCAGCTTTGTTTGTCTAACAGTCTGTCTGTCCTTTTTTAAATATTATGTAATTGTGAATGGACTATTTAATCCTGTAAGTATTGTTGAATTAAGTGGAAATCCTATATGTATATACACTATGTTAATACAGAGATGTTGTAACTCCCATCATTCCAGCTGAGCCCTCCCCCCCCCCCCCCCCCCCCCCCAACCACCACCACCAGGTTCTTGCATCTGGGGACTGGAGACATCAGTTATATTTCAACTGTATACATTTTATAAAATAAAAATACATATATTTAATAATATATATTATGTATAATAGATCCAATTGAGCAAATATGTAAACTACTGAACTGTCAACAAACTATCAAAAAGCCAGCCAATGATCATGGTAATAATATACATCTTATGTTCACAAACTGCTCACATGCTTCAATTTTGACATTAGAGAATGCATGGTTTGGTCACAAAATATTATTTGCAACAATTTCTCACTCATCAATACAAACCAATCATGTCAACCAGCCATGGCATATATTATCTTTTCATCTTAGACTTGATCTCCATTATTATTTTAGATTTTTACCTTCAAGGCCAACTTCAGCTGAGCACAGTGACCCATATTTATAGCACCATGTCTTGAATGTTTACATCAAGTCATTGATTAACAGTGTTCCAGGCTGTTACATAACACCTTCACTCCTTGCCTACTGCTTCTGTGAGTGTCTGGGTCAGGCTGGGTCAGGCAGTAATTACCAGAGAGCCTTTCTCCTCTCTCTCTTTCCCT
Source organism: Sipunculus nudus (assembly GCA_026874595.1). Taxonomy (NCBI): domain Eukaryota; kingdom Metazoa; phylum Annelida; class Sipuncula; order Golfingiida; family Sipunculidae; genus Sipunculus; species Sipunculus nudus. The sequence continues at coordinate 46,528,362 of CM049314.1, read as the reverse complement.
TTCTCTCTTTCTAGCTCTCTTTCTCTCTCTCTCTCTTTCTAACTCTCTTTCTCTCTCTCTCTTTCTCTCTCTCTCTCACCCCTATGCCTCCCTTCCTCCCTCCACCCCATTATGTTGACAGGTACTATAAACCTAATTTATTAGATATATATTTTGATGCAATTAAGAAATGTGAATCAACTGAAATATTCACATATATATGTTATACTCTAAATGTAAAGTTACATTTTCAAACCTGGAAAAAAAATGTTATAAAAAAGGGAATTTATGTAAAAATTGTTCATAATTTCCTGGCTCAGAAGAATGGGAATTAAAATTATTTGCTTTGTTTCTCTAGCTTTCTTGCCTGTTTTAAATATCTAATAATTATGAATAAACTTTTTTTTCCTGTAAGCTCTGATTAATTAAATTTCATATCCTGTACGTATATGCAAGGGTATTGTACCTCCAACCATCCCCTTCCCCCACCCCACTAAGTCCATGCTCCTTCGCACTGTCAACAATAGTGCTATTGCTATAGCATAAAATTTAATAATTTGAAGAAAATATATACAGAGAGACAGAGGGGTTGTAACTCCCATCGTAACCCCCCCCCCCCCCTCCATCAAGTCCTTCCGCCTGTGGAGTGGGGATTTTATAGCAACTGTATACATATCATAAAATAGAAAAAACAGTCTCGTTAGACAAATGTGTAAAATGTTGAACTGTCAACAGCCTGTCAAAAAGGTATCCAATGAAAGCGCAAGGTCAGATCTTAAAATATTATTTGCAACAATTTCTTCAATCATATCAACCAACCATAGCCTAGATTACCTCTTTCTCTCAGACTTTATCTACATTTCATAATATTTTAGATTTTAACCTTCCAGGTGTTTAAGTACTGTTGAATGCTCCCTCCCTCTCTCTCTATCTCCTTTTCTCTCTACATCCAACCCTCCTTGCTGCCCACACTGTTTCCTTCTCCGAACCCCATCCCAATGTCAGCCTCAGTAAACGAGAACAAGTTGAATCAGATATATTCATATTTATATATTGTATAACTGTTTGTTGCCTATGTACGTGCCAGAAATTATGTCAATATTGTGTAATATGTAGATGTGGTGGGCATCAATATAATGTACCTTGTCAAGACCTAAGAGATATCATGTCATACAGTCACAATTCATAAATCCACTCTTCAGCATAGTTAATAATAACATTATATATGTCAAATTGAAATCTTGTGGACTTCTATACACTATAGATCCTTCAACAAATAGCCTTATCATCATTCTACCACTGCTTAGTGTACTGTCATTGCATTCATATTTGCTCAAATATATTGCTATTTTCAACAGCTCCCAAATAAATGAAAATAAACCACTATATTTACTCCATATTAATCCATCAGTCAGGTAATTTCATACATGATTTACTCGCATATTACATTATATTCCTTTATAATAGCCTAATATAGGTCTGTTACAACGGGGAATTAGGGGAGTTCTTCCCTGGCCATAACACAGTCACACGGCGCGTCAGGTGAATAACTGAGACAGTCCAAGTTGGATATTGTGCTGTTTTATTTCCAATTGTCTTGGTTTACATGTTGATGATGGCGTATATTAACACCTCTTACCACATAACAGGTCCATGATATTCATAAGGTTTGTCGACTAAATATAGTATCACAATAGTGATACATTTATAGTTCAATCATGATCAGCTGAGCGCCGTGACCCATAGGTCCCTTGTTTGCTATCTGCATTTACTTAGATTTTACAGGGAAAAAGCCCAAAAAATTTAATCTCCGAAACTGTTTGGCCAAATAGTCCAGTATTTCACAGAAATGATCCCAGGAACAATCTCAAGTTTGTTCAAATGGTACTAGCTCGGTGATTTTTGTCCGAGTTACAGGAAGCTTAACTTAGTCATTTGGCAAAAAAAGCGTACTAAATTACAATCTCAGAAACGGCTTGAGCTATCATCACCAGAATTTATGCAGATGTTAGTTGCATGAATCATATTTGAAATTAAGGTACTGGTGGCGCCGCCGGCATAAACCTTTTTTGTACGGGGGTGATCGGTCAGTACATTAATCCATAATTTCTCAGGAACAGCAGGAGCTAGCATCCCCTAATTTTATACAAAAATCTATCACACAACAAATGTTGTGGGATTGAGCTTTTTTTGGTGGCGCCACCTGTATCAACTTACATTTTACAGGGGAAAAGCTTGAAAACCATTGAAAATCTTCTTGTCTGAAATCATTCAGCCAAATTGTTCAATATTTCACAGAAATGATCCCAGAGACGACCTCTCTCAAGTTTGTTCAAATGGTTTTCGGTTCAGTGAATTTTGGCCAAGTTACAGTAATTTGAACTTAGTAATTTGGCCAAATAAACATACACACATAACATAATATTGACCTGTTTTTAGCTCAGCTGACTATAATTCGTGGTCCGTCGTCCGTCTGTCCGTCCGTCCGTAGATGTGGCACGTTTTGAAACCGTAAGACCTAGGAATCCAAAATTTGGCATGTTAGATGTCCCCAAGATCTCCTACCAAGCCGAAAACTGGGTCTTTGCGACTTTGTTCCTTGGAGAATTTAAGGAAAAACCTCAATTTTATATTAAAAACTTATTTTCACACTTCAGGACTGCCTAGTATCAAAACCACTCATCTGTTTTTCCTCATATTAACATAAATAATCCTCTATATCGTTCCCATGTACATGTCAGAAATAAGGTCTGTATTATATAATTTAAAAAAGTTATGGGCCCAAACACAATGTATTTTGTAAATAATCAGGAAAGAAAATTGATCACTTAACACAAAACTTGTTAAAGCTAAGCACTTTTTTCCAGTAATATAACTTTTATTAATCGAAATTAAATTGTATACCCAAAATTAGATCAAAATCTTTTAAATTTTTTAAAATATTAGCAAAAATAAAAAATTGGTACCTTTAATTTTGCCCAACTTTGACCATGGCACGTTTTTAGCTCAGCTGATTATAAGTCATCTGAGCTATAGTCGTGGTCCTTTGTCCGTCTTCCGGCCATCTGGCCGTTAACAGGGCTCGTTTTAAAACCGTTGGACCTACGATTCCAAAATTTTGCATACCATTACATGTCCCCAAAATCTTACCATACCGAAAATTGGGACATTAGGACTTCTTTCCCTTGAGATATTAAGGAAAAACCTCCGTTTTCCATGAAAAAGCCGTTGTTACACTTCAAGGCTGCCTAATATCAAAACCACATCTGTTTTTGATCATATTTAGTATTCATATTTTTCCATACATTTTTTATGAACATACAAAAAATTAGGTCAGTGTTGGGTCTTTTTTTGAAGTTATGGGCCAAAATATAATGCAATTTAAAAAAAATCAGGAAATATATTTACTCACCTAACATGAGAATTGCTGAAGCTAGAGACTTTTTTCAGGAATATAATTTTATTTAATCAAGATTCAATTGTTTACCCAAAATTAGATCTGAATTTTGCAAATTTTTCAAGTTATTAGCATAAATAAAAAATCAATACCTTAAATTTTGTCCAACTTTGGCAATGGCACTTTTTTCCCTGTAAGCACTATTGATTTAATTTTCACAGCATATATATATGTAATAAGTAACGCATGAAGCGGTTACATTTCCTTTATTTTCATCTCATCAATAACATCTTGCAGTAATTTGTAATGATTTCTGTATGTTGCCATAAATGGTAATAAAACATCAACTGCTGTTCACAGTATTATACAATGGTAGTTCACAATACTATAGTCCATTTCATCCCCTCATGTCCACCTGTTTTTTGCTATGAAAATTTTTATTAGTTACATTTCAAGGGAAACAATTATAGTGTAGAGCAGAGGATTAAAGAACCTAATTTTCAACAAGGTAAATAAATACCTACCTTACACCTTATTTAAGAAACAGAATTATTTTAAAATATGAGAAATCAGTCTACATTTTACAACATATCAGACTCATTTATGGCGGTCAAGGTCATTGGTCACATGCAAAAACAGCCTCAACTGACAGCTGTTGATTGGATGATCTCATGTAAACATTCTAAAAAATATAACCAGCTAAAACAATGATGGCTACTTATGGAGGGACACTTCATATCTGCCAGATCATGGTGAAGAGACTTAAATGTTGTAAAACATAAACGGCAGATTTATTATAAAATTCTTGATTGCCATATTAGGTTGTCACTTCCATATGTTAGTTTATTGGAAATTTATGAAAAATATAAACATTTAAGAAAATTATCAACAAAAAACAGGTGGACAGCATGTGGTGAAACGGACTATAACATGGTTGGTGGTGGTATTCAGGGGTCGATGGTAGTTGGTGTATCACCACCTGCAACAATGCAAATTAAACTTATACAGTCATAATAATACAAATAATAAATTAAGTAACATATAAGATAGAATATTTTCAATAAGCACTCATTTGCTGAGACAAAGCAGTTAAATACGGTATGGCCTACAGCTTGGCCTCACAATAGGCTTGTTAATGCAACAGCTGTATCGTATATCTACATGCAGTAAGATCATCATCTATCAATTTTAACCTTACAGACATGTATGTCAAGCTATATAGATATTAAGGTAGCAACCTAACATGATGTCAAGTGAATTATCCCTTTTATACAAACTGGTGAACACCAATTTAAGATGCTAGTTGATATACCAAGATGCATATGGGAAAACGTTAGCACAGTATAACGTATCATATGTGCCCAGTGGCGCCATCAGTGGAGACGCATACATACTCGGCACTCTTCCCGGGCACGCAGTCCCTGTTTCACTTCTTACAACATGGTAGCCGCCGACGTCGACGCAACAGGTTTCAGGTTTCTGTTGCGTCGCCGGCCCATCAAAGGGCTAACTGGGGTTAAGGCACGATACGATCTGTTACTCTTAGAAAGAAAATTAAATAAAAATATTTTCTATGGTTTTAGCAAACCAAGTTCACATAATGTTGTATGTCGAAAGGCCTGTAATAAAAAATAACAATTCTGGAAAGCATGAAGCACCTGTAACATCAACAACTGATAGTATTTGTCCAGAGAGAATTGAAGCATTAACAGCCCCGGAAGAAATCTTGCATTTGGTGGCAGTCCTGTATAAGGCTTTAGGCCTGTGTACTATTATGTTCATATTTTAACTTCCTTGGTGCAAAATAGGGCTGAGAAGAGAACAGTAATGTTTTCTAGTGGTCAAATATACAATACACATAGATGTACTGAACATTAATCAATGGATATATGTTAAATTTCACAGTTGTGTATGGAGTGTTATAATCACAGTTAACTGCAGGTGCAATCTATGGACTCCACAATGCGTCAGTCACTGAAAAAAAAGCAATTGAGGAGTTCATTCTTATGAGCTAACAACATGGCCGAATACGTAACACATGCGTTGTAAACGAAAGCCGTAATGACACTGCTAAAACCGTACTGATCCTTATCAGTGTTAAAGAAATAAATATATGTACCGGTGTCTATCCGGTCACATATATAAGGATTTAATCTTTTAAAACCTGAAATTTCAAAGGAATTGATTGAAAAGGGTAGCTTTTATTCAAGTTTTCATACACCATGTCAAGTGTTGTTTACATCTAGCCCACCTAGTAGTACAGCCTTCATTTGCATTATGTTAATATGTTATTATTTTCTGTAGTTGATTCATTCTTATTCTAGGCTATGCTACATTTTAAATTTTGTATTGTACCACCAGGATTACAATGATTTAAGTGCACATTTAATTGTGTCCACAAAGTGGTGTATTGCTATGAAAGTGTGGATGTTCATCAGATAAGTAATTCCTTACTTCAGAAGAGTAAAAACTTCACCACGTGTGAAATTGACTATTAATTCCAGTAATAAATTAAAGCTGAGATAGTAATTAGCACAATGATATTGTTTGTCCCTCATTCAACCAACAGTGTGTATACTTTATTTGAAAAGATGTTTCATTTTATCAAATTTACGGAATCTTTTATTTTATTTCAGTGAATAAAATTAAGCATGTACTGAAAACTCCAATGTGCAAAACTTTTAAATAGTGAATCAAGGAATAATCTTGTAGATGCCATTTTGTGGCATTATTTTCTTTTAAATTCTGTTTAAACATTTGTGATTTAAAAATAATAAAATATATGTGTATGCATAATATGACCCAATGTGAGGTACACCCTGGATTTATAATGATTGCAACAATTCTAATATTTTAACTTATATTTCAGTTTTTTTACTCTTGATATATAATGATTGCAACTTTTGCAACAATTCTAATATTTTAACTTGTATTTTCAGTTTTTTTTATTAAAAATTTATAAAACTTGAAAATAAAAAAAATTATTCAGATAAAAACTTTTAATGGAAAAAGTGGATATGCTAAAAAATAGGCTTATATATGAACTTAAATGCATTATTCCAATGAAAGTGAAATAAAGTTATTAGTCCATTCTGTCCACATGCCTGTCCATCTGTAAATTTTCATATGCATCACAGTATCTCAAAACTTTTCCTGTTTTTCTTCATGACAGTCTTGTCAGAGTATTAGTTTGCAATCATATATTTAGAACGTTACTATAACCAAGCAGGAGGCCCTCTTTCCTCTTAGCTTCTCATATTCTTATATAAATGAAAAACATTACAATAGAATATTTTGCATTTGCAAAAATTTCCAACTTCAGCTGAGCGCTGTGACCCATGGGTCCCTTGTTTTCCTGTAACTGCTGTGGATCTAATTTTCAAAGCGTGTTTTTGTTAGCATTTCAACTGTAAACACCAAAAATTTGAAACCAGTTGATCGAAAACTGTAGATTTTATTCAAGTTTTCAAGCACCATGTCACATATAGTTTACATCAAGCAGGTGTTATGCAGTTTGCTAGAGCTCAGCTCGCCAGCTTCAGCATTAAGTTAAATTCCTTAATATTGGCATACAGTTAGATGTCTCCAAAATCCCCTACCATGCCAAGAATTTGGTCACTTGGACTTAATTCCTTCGAGATATTAATGAAAAACTTCATTTTTCCATTAAAACCCCATTGTTACACTTTAAGACTGCCTAATATCAAAACCACTGATCTGACTTTGATCATAAATAATATACATATTTTTCTATACATTCGCTCTATGCACATGCCAGAAATGATGTCAGTATTGCGTAATTGTTTTAAGTTATGGGCCCAAACATAATGCACTTTTTAAAAAATCAAGAAATATATTTACTCCCTTAACAAGAGGATTGCTGAAGCTAGAGATTTTTGTCAGGGATGTAACATTATTTAATCAAGATTCAATTGAATACCCAAATTAGTTCTGAATTTTTCAAATTTTACCGGATCCTACTGTGTCTAGTGTGTAGATTGATGTGAAAGTAGTCCAAAGTGAATATTTTACATTTATTTTTTTTTAATATAAATAAAAGCCATAAAACCAGGTACTTATGATCATTATTTAAATTTGTGAATTTTGTATATTCTGGATTCTCAACATCATTGTTTGGCTAAAACTGAATAAATACTAGACATGGTGCGAATGCTTTGTAAATGATCAAAATTTTAATAATTCGGGGGGGGGGGGGGGGTTCCAAGATTGGCCTAGGACCTCCCTGGATGTACAGTTAGAAGTTTCTAGGTCTAACGGTTACGAGTTGTGCCGCGTTAACGGACGGACTGCTTTATTTGAAGGTCTCAATAGAAACAAGGGACCCAGAGGGTCACATCGCTCAGCTGATTTTTGGAAAATATTAGTAACTGCAGAATATTTTTATTTCTTTTGGTTTTTCATGTATGTTATAATTTGAAAAGCTATGAGAAAATGGTCCTGCTAAAATGAACTCTGTAAATTATAGAATAATGGACATAAGCTAAATCATTTAGTGATGCACCAAGGGGGAAAAAATGGGCCTACGGTAAGTGTTATATAAAAGTAACATTTCATAAACAAATAATTTGTGAAGGTAATTAAGTTTTCAAAAGTTAAATATATGGCCATATGAGTTAAAATTAAGCCCACAAAATTTTGACCAATATTCATAATTGTAATACTAAGTTAAATTGTAATTCTAAGGCTGCCTGTGGTATTAACTGCAGACAGCCTGATCAAGCTCAACTCAGTGGAGAGAGGGCTTGCCCTTGTGATATGATTACATAACAACAGCCTGGGGAGCATAGAGAACTGCACTGAATGGCCTACATTGACCAAAGTGGACTGCTTGACAATGTAAGGGAATGCAACGAGAGCCTCCAAAAAAATTCAATAACTAGCCTAATTTTGCAGCTTTTATTTTCACATTTCAGATTTTCACGGATTAAATCCTTATGTGAACATCCTGTGAAAATTAAATCCACAGTACTTACAAGAAAAAAATGTGCCGTGGCCAAAGTTGGGCAAAATTTATGTACCAATTTTTTACTTTTGCTAATATTTTAAAAAATTTAAAAGATTTTGATCTAATTTTGGGTATACAATTTAATTTTGATCAATTAAAGTTATATTACTGGAAAAAGTCCTTAGCCTTAACATGTTTTGTGTATATAGAGGAATATTTTTGGTAAATATGAATAAAAAAAGGTGAGTGGTTTTGATATTAGTCAGTCCTGAAGTGTGAAAATAGGTTTTTAATAAAAAATTGAGGTTTTTCCTTAATTTCTCAAAGGAACGAAGTCCCAGGGACCCAGTTTTCGGCTTGGTAGGATATCTTGGGGACATCTAACATTATGCCGAATTTTGGATTCCTAGGTCTTACTGTTTTCAAAACGTGCAACATCTACGGACAGACGGACGGACGACGGACAATGGACCACGACTATAGCTCAGATGATTTATAGTCAACTGAGCTAAAAACATGGGACCCATGGGTAACGTCGCTTAGCTGAATTTTGGAAAATTCTTATTTTTGTACCACAAAAAAATATTTGAATATTAATGGTGGTATTAAACGGCACGAAAACAAGTAAAGAATAATAGGTGGCGCCACCAGTTTCTGGAACATGACAACCCTATCCATGATAGGGAACATAACTGAAATTATGCGAGTCCATATATCTCGGATTTAGTTTCCTTGTATATAAGACTTGTGGCGCCACCTATAATTATTTTTGGGTTTCATGCATCTGTGAATATAGGTCAGGAGTGGTTTGAAGTGTCTATTTATAGCTCTGGCAGACTGCAAGCTGTATCAGATTTTGCAACAGGTCAAGAGTTCACCATTGCAGCCAGGTACAGGTCAAGAGTTCACTCACTGCAGTAGCTGCAGCTGGCAATTATCTTTGCTTGACTTGGGACAACTGCCTGCCTCAGCTGAGCTTGGTCAGCCCAGTGCACCTGACTCAAAAGAAGTTTGATGTGTCAGCCTAAAATTTTGGTATGTCCATGCATCTTTGATGGCCTTATCGTACACAAGACTGATGTCGCCACCTTCAATGATATTTGCACAATGTATGTACTTGCTTCTTTCTCAGGAGGGATTTCATATATCAGCCTGAAATTGTGCATATTTATACATATCGGATAACTTCATCGTATACATGACTCATGGCCACCTCCAATTTTTGTATGTCCCTGCTAATTTCTCAACAGTGATTTGACAAATCAGCCTGAAATTATGCGAGTCCATATATCTCGGATTTAGTTTCCTTGTATATAAGACTTGTGGCGCCACCTATAATTATTTTTGGGTTTCATGCATCTGTGCATATAGGTCAGGAGTGGTTTGAAGTATCTGCCTGAAATTCTACATATTTATACTTTTTCGATGGTTTTCTCATGTACAAGACTGGTGGCGCCATCTACAATAATTTTGTGTTGTGTACATCTATGCCAGTATTTCAGGAGTTATGTTTGTATAATTGGTGCTTATACTTTGGTTCAAAATGTTTAGGACTTGCATTGTACATATACATGTCCAAATGTACTTGAAAAGTAATGGTCCAGCATGGAAGCATTATACGTGATATATATCCCATTGCACAGTTTCGCATTAGGCCTGTAGGTCTTGTTTAATCTATTAGCATTGTAAAATCAGTACCTCAAATTTTGCCTAACTTTGACCATGGCACATGGTTCCCTATAGGCACAATTGATTTAATTTCACATTTTTATACGCCTGTCTTATGACGGGTGTATTATGGAATACCCGTCGTTCGTCTGTCCGTCCACTAACTTTTAGTGTCGCAGCGATAACTTACCAGGGCTTAGATAGTTTTTCGCGAAACTCTCCATAAGTACTTACCAACAGATTATCTCGCCCAAGTTCGATTATGGGCAACGTCCACGCATTTGAATAAAGTCACGGGTCACTCGTCTACTTCGTGGTGTCACCGCGATAAGTTACGAACAAATTGAAGAATTTTGATTTAACTCATAAGAAATGTTAATCAATAAAATATCTCGCCTAAGTTCCAGTTTCAGCGAAATTCATGCATTTTATTAAGGTCAGAGGTAACAGCACCTTGGGGACTTACCAAAAATCCTATAGATTTACATGAAACTCATTATACATATTTCCAATAGACTTTCTCACCTGATTTATATTCTCATCAAAATTCACGCATATATAATGGGGTCAGAGGTCACCGCACTTTGAGGTACCTTGGTGAATTACAAATGTCCTATGGATTTACATGAAACTCATTATACATATTTACCAATAAAATTTCTCACCTGATTTACATTCTCATCAAAATTCATACATATTTAATGAGGTCAGAGGTCACCAGATACAAGACGGGCGTATTATGCACGATTTCGGTACTCCCTTATTATACTGTAATAAATGTATATATAGGAATTAATCTTTTAAAATCTGAAAATAAAAGCTAAAAAGTTGGCTATAAATTTTATTTTTATTTGGAGGCGCTATTGTATTGACTTGCATTGTCAATCCCTGGGCCGCCCACTTCTGGTCACTTCAGCCCTGCCTGTGTAACCTTACTAGTAACAAGTGCAACACTGGTTGAGCACCCCGGTGCTGTCACAGGGGTACAGTGATTCTCATATCACCCATACCCCCCCCCACACACACACACGCCGCAATATTTACCAAGTGTAATACAATAATTGTTATTGTTTGAACTGTTTTTTCTTAATTGTAAAGCCGTTTTCAATGTAGTAAACCAATCTTTGCTTGAGATAGTAATTCAAGAACTAATCCAGCGGTAATGTTGCAGGTTTAAAGAATTAATTCCCTTTAAATAATTTTCACAAATTAAAATATAATTAACCCCATCAGTATGGATAAATTGATAATATATGAGCCAAATTATTGATAAATAAAGGCACAATTTAGAATTGTGAATTCTGAATCAAGTTTTATTTTCAGATATTTATTTTTTTGTTATCAGATATTTTTTTGTAGTAAAAAAATAGAATTTTCCAAAATTCAGCTAAGCGACGTTACCCATGGGTCCCTTGTTTTTGGCTCAGTTGACTATAAGTCATCTGAGCTATAGTCGTGGTCCATTGTCCGTCGTCCGTCCGTCTGTCCGTAGATGTTGCACGTTTTGAAAACCGTAAGACCTAGGAATCCATAATGTTAGATGTCCCCAAGATCTCCTACCAAGCCGAAAACTGGGTCTCTGGGACTTCGTTCCTTTGAGAGATTAAGGAAAAACCTCAATTTTTTATTAAAAAAACTATTTTCACACTTCAGGACTGACTAATATCAAAACCACTCACCTTTTTTTTTATTCATATTTACCAAAAATATTCCTCTATATACACAAAACATGTTAAGGCTAAGGACTTTTTCCAGTAATATAACTTTAATTGATCAAAATTAAATTGTATACCCAAAATTAGATCAAAATCTTTTAAATTTTTTAAAATATTAGCAAAAGTAAAAAATTGGTACATAAATTTTGCCCAACTTCGGCCACGGCACATTTTTTTCTTGTAAGTACTGTGGATTTTATTTTCACAGGATGTTCACATAAGGATTTAATCCGTGAAAATCTGAAATTTGAAAATAAAAGCTGCAAAATTAGGCTAGTTATTGGATTTTTTTGGAGGCTCTTGTTATATTCCCTTACATTGTCAAGCAGTCCACTTTGGTCACTGTAGGTCATTCAGTGCAGCTCTCTATGCTCCCCAGGCTGTTGTTATGTAATCATATCACTAGGGCAAGCCCTCTCTCCACTGATTTGAGCTTGATCAGGCTGTCTGCAGTTAATACCACAGGCAGCCTTCCACCCCCCCCCCCCCCCCATTCTGTTGACAGACCTGTACTATGAACTAGATGAATCTTATAATTAACATTTTGTTCAGCAACGAGCAGTAACAACAGAGACGCTCCTCCATCCAACCCTTCAATACACAGGACTAATAAAAAAGATGAATCTTATAATTTTAATGTGAAATAAATTCTTTTTGTTGAGACTTGGACAATTTTGTTTTTTCAAGAAAAAACTGTTCAGGAATTTAATCCTAATATTCAAATGTGATCAAATATTAGGATCTAATGTTAGTGCTAACTGACAAGATTTAAGAACATATAAATACTTTGTAGCATTTCATTCATATCTCTTAAAGTTGGCGGGGCCTAGGTGTGAATAACACTGTTAACTTAGTATTACAATTATGAACATTTGTCAAAATTTTGTGGGCTTAATTTTAACTCATATGACCATATATTTAACTTTTGAAAACTTAATTACCTTCACAAATTATTTGTTTATGAAATGTTACTTTTATATAACACTTACCGTAGGCCCATTTTTCCCCCTTGGTGCATCACTAAATGATTTAGCTTATGTCCATTATTCTATAATTTACAGAGTTTCATTTTATCGGGACCATTTTCTCATAGCTTTTCAAATTATAACATACATGAAAAACCAAAAGAAATAAAAATATTCTGCAGTTACTAAAATTTCCAAAAATCAGCTGAGTGATGTAACCCTCTGGGTCCCTTGTTTCTATTGAGACCTTCAAATAAAGCAGTCCGTCCGTTAACGCGGCACAACTCGTAACCGTTAGACCTAGAAACTTCTAACTTTACATCCAGGGAGGTCCTAGGCCAATCTTGGAATCCCCCCCCCCCCCCCCGAATTATTAAAATTTTGATACAAATGTTCCAGTATCTGAATAACTGATGCATTGATTGCCATGATTCTGTCCATGCATATTGATCATTGAGTGTTTCATCATTTCTTGAAGACTGGTGGTGCCACCTGTATTCTTTTCTGATTTTTACGCATTTTTCTCTATTTTAGAGACCCTCAGATGAAGCAGTCCGTCCGTTAACAGGATTCAAATCATAACCTTTAGACCTCTATTTTGCAAAGACTATGCTGAAATCATTATTTTGAGCACCCAGACTGTCAGATGGGGCACAAATTGTATCCACTAGGCCTAGAATCTTCTAAAATTACCCCCATGGAGGTCAACAAACGTCTACTTGGAAACCTGAAATTAGGTCACTGTGAACTTTATTCTGCGAACTATGGGCCAAAAACATGATTTTTAGCACCCTGAAAATCAGATGGGCAAAAACTGTATCTTCTAGCCCTAGAATATTCCAATGTAATATACAGGAAAGTCTTGGGCAATCTCCATCGAAACCAGAAATTAGGTCACGGGGACCTATATTTGGATGCTACTGGCCAAAACACCTTGGGTTATCTCCTTGAAAACCTGAAATTAGGTCATGATGACATATATTACTGACCAAAAACATTTCAAGCACCCAAACAGTCAGACACGGTACAAAAATTTACTGTTACTAGAATCTTCTTTCTTGAAATCTAGATTTTAAAGATTGTTATGAAAAGCAAAATGCTGCAAGTTCAAGGAGAGTAAGTGCTCAGATATTTTGGTCTAGGGTCAAGGTCACAAGTCCCACATTTTGAAAATGCTCATAAAAATATCCTTATAGACAAATTCAGCTGAGCGTCGAGACCGATGGGTCCCTAGTTAAGTTATTAGCATAAATGTAAAATCAGAACCTCAAATTTAGCCTTAATTTGTCCATTGCACATTTTCCCCTGAAAACAGTGTTGATTTAATTTTCACTGCCTTTACACATAAGACTTTAATCTTTAACAATCTGAAATTTTAAAGAAATTGATCAAAAACTGTAGTTTCTATTTAAGATTTTAAGCACCATGTCAAGTATTGTGTAAAGTAACATCAAGCCAACGAGCACAGTGGTGTGCAGTTTTATGTAAATTCCTTCACTTTAGGCAGCTCCCTTGGCTCCACTGAGCTAGGTTTCCCTAGGTTGTAGCTTTTATCCAAGTTTTTAGAAGATTATTTCATAAAACAACTGCTGTTTACATCAGGCATAGCCTATGCCATAGGTTGTGTGACCACTTGTATGTAAGACTTGATTTAGGGCGCTTGCTGACTATAGGTCAGCAATCAGCAGTAACAACAGAGATTCACCTCAACCTCCAATTGACGGGTCTAAAAAAAAGATCTTATAAGTTCAATGTAATTTTTCAGACTGTTGAAAATGTTTGGATTTTTTAAACAAAATAAATTTTTCGGATAAAATCCAAATATTCAGATGTGATAAAATGAAAGTGTTCATTGGCATGTTTTAAGATTAAATAAGGTGTAAATCCTTTTTAGCACTTCATGCATATATAATTTAGCCAGACCTTTCTATGAATAGCACAGGTACACTCAGTAAATCAGGAATATTGGGCTGACTTTCATAGAATTTAATTTTTAGCTCATATGGCCATATATTTAACTATTGAGAACTTAATTACATTTACACCTGTTTTTGTTTTATGAAAAGTATACTTTCATATAATACTTAGGCTCATCACCATTTTTGATAACATCATAAAATGGTTTCAGGACTCGATTTTCATTTATTACAGTGCAAATGCAATTTATACCTATTTTGCTTATCTCAACATGCTAATCATATTTATTTTATGCTCATTTGAAAATGGATTTTGAAAATTTTTTTTGCATCATTTTATTTCACTTGATAAATTAAATCAATATTATTATACTTAATGTTTATAAATTCCCAGTGGGTATATTTACATCCATATTGCAGTCACCTAGTTAAAATACTTGCAAATATGTGATCATGAGAGGCCGTTTGTCTTCATGTATAGTACATAAACGTGTGCAAACAACACAGCCTTTAGTTTTTTAAATCGGTGCAATTGGTGTCTGGGCACTTACCGGCCGGTGAAACTTGAAGATTTTTCCGTCCGTAGAAAAAAATATCGGTGTGCAAACAAAGATCGGTAGACGGAAGGTGGGCCGATTTTCAATACAGATCGCCAGATTTGTAGCTCAGCTAAACAAAGGTCATCTGCGCTATAGTGATCACCCTTTGTCCTTCGTCCTACGTAATATTCATGTAGATCCCTGGTAAATCTTCCTGCATACCAAAACGTAGGTCACGGTGACATTTTTTTATGCGAGTTACACGCCAGTTACATACATTTTCAGTTGTTGATGTATGAAATTCATCTTTTACATATAATTTCTGAGTAATGATTGCATGGATCTTTCTGAAATTCGACAAACTTTGATCATGGATAACCCTTTCAGCTGTGGAAGACTGGTGGTGCCATCTACATTTTCTTTATTTTTACCCACTTCGTTACTGTATTTTTTAACTCCGAAATTACTGCTTGCCAGCTGGTACAGCTGGCCAGGTGTTAACAATTAGGGTACAGATCTTGACCTAGAAACATCTTACTCAATATCCAGGTAGGTCCTTTTGGATAAATCCAAAACAAATATGCAACTGTGACTTATATTTCGCGAGTTATGCGTGTTTCTGTGTGTTTATAGCAGCTGCACTGTAAAATTTTAACATTACAGACTGTTAAATCAGCTGAGCGCCATGACCCATGTCATTTCATTCCGGTCATTTTGATCATTTCTGATTGGTCTCGTGGATTGTTATTGGAGTGAGGAATGATAAAAAAGGAAATGTAGGTAATAAATCAGCCGATGTTTTCGGTTCCGTCATCAAATGCATTACTGAATTTTTCGGGTTGATAAAAATTGACATTGTCAAGGAACTAAGCGACCTGAGGGCATAAGACAGACAAACAGACAGCTGGACGGACAGACACACAAGAGCATCACTCCTTGTGTCATATGCTGCAAGAAAAAATTTAAACGTGTTTATATTTGTGGAGATATGGCACGGCAGAATCATATTTAACAGTTTTTGTGCAGCGCCCCCTGTTGGTTAACTTCCAATCATGAAAACTTTGTTGCGAGATATCATATACTTACATAAAATGCGAAAAAGAGACATCTCTATCTTTTAAAGATAACAAAGTTATAAAAGCACGGCTCATTATTTTCGATTTCCATTAATTTGTGATTGTGTTTTCCAACGATACAATCACTGCATTCAAAACCATTCGGGGAGACTCATTCATTGTATTAGTTTCAAGGGATTACCTTTTGAACAGGTCAGTGAGCTCCAATGGCATTGAAATCCTCAAAGCGTGACAAATGAAGAGGTCGGTAATGGACAAAAATAAAAAGAGCACTTGTTGGGGAATTACTGACTATGTAGATATTTTAAAGTTTCATAAATATATATTCGATATATTGTTGTATAACGTACAATGTATCAGTTTCAAAATGATTCCTGCATAATTGTGGCCTATAGAGCGACAAACATGAAGAAAGCCTGATTTGTATGTTTACCTTGATTTTCGACCGATTTTGACCCAAAAAATAGGCACCGAGCCATAACGGGTATCCAGCAAACCTGCAAGTTTCATAAAGCCTGTGGCCTGTAGAGCGAGGACAAACAAACAGATAGACATACGGGACTGTCCAACCTGCTTGCAGAAATCTTGGATTCCGGCAAGAAAAAAAAAGCAGGCATCATCCTCACATATACCGATCCAATTGATTTTCCAGGCCGGCAAAACCTGGAAGTTGAAAGACTGGCCTAAGATGGGCGGAACTACGGCTGGCATTACGTAAACGATATCCACATTACATGTATGGCCTAAGACGGGCGAAACTATGGCTGGCATTACGTAAGCAATATCCACATTACATTGTACATGTATGGCTTAAGACGGGCGAAACTACAGCTAGCATTGCGTAAGCGATATCCACATTACATGTATGGCTTAAGACAAGCGAAACTACGGCTGGCATTACGTAAGCGATATCAACATTACATTGTACATGTATGGCTTAAGACGGGCGAAACTACAGCTAGCATTACGTAAGCGAAATCCAGATTACATGAATGTATGGCTTAAGACAGGCGAAACTACCGCTGGCATTACGTAAGCGATAACGCTCTCAAAAGGTGCTCGGAATGCCTTTAAAGCAGACATTCATTCTGATATATATATACATAATGTCTAATGGTATATTTTTTTTATTCCCGACTCGTCTTTTTCTGTCTGTATTAATCTTTTCCTGTCTGTTAGTATCATAAGCCCCTGTCACATTAGTACTGCGTGCAACTTACGGGTGATAATTTTTGCTGCCCGCAGCTCCCCGCAGTTGGCACGGACCTGGCAGTATCTCGCCCGTATCTTGTCCGGACGTGCCCGCAGGTGCGCACGGAAGTCCGAATTGCCCGCAGCCAAGTTTTGAACATGCTGAAAACTTGGTCCGGGTAAGTTGCGGGAGTTTGCCAGCAAAAAGTCCACGTAGAACACCAGCAGGAGCACGTAGCGGGCGCAAGTCACAGCCTCACAGGCAGTTAACCCGCGTCAAGAAAGTAGGTTGGCCGTGGACCTGTGGCAATTTCGCGCCAGTGCGTGTCAGATGCGGCTATTGAGCGTGCGTTTTGCTGACAAGGAACGGTGTCGGCACTTCCGACCTGCGTGTGTATCCCGTCTTTCTGCGGGCATGGAGCGAGGTATACGAGGAAACGTGAGGGCATGTTGAGGGCCAGTTACTATCTTCCTACTGGTAATCTGAGGGCTGGCTGCCGGCAAGTTGCTGGCGTTCTGCAACTATCTCTGCCGTATAAATAGTCCCGCTACCGACACGCACAACTCTGGCGCCTTGCATGCAAACTCCCCAGTATCTGGCCCGGAGCTGTCACGCAGATAACCCGCAGTGCCCGTATGTGGCCCGGAGCTAGCACGGCCCTGTCTCTAAGCTCTCGCGCACCTAGCCCACATGTCACACGGAGCACACGCAAGGCCCACGCATCCAACAGACAAGTTCCACGCGAAACCTACCCAAATCTTGGCCTGCCCGCAGAATATTTCCTGCACGCAACAAGCCCGTGTGGCCCACGAAGTGCCAATTTGACAGGGCCTCTATTTGTTCCATATTCATCCATATCTGGCTGTTAGTGGCTATACGTGTATTCATCTGTTCCTGTCATATATATATATATATATATATATATATATATATATATATATATATATATATATATATATATCGCACAGCTTAATTCTCATGTGTATCGTAGGTCTTTGCAGTCTGAACTTCTATTGGATTATTACAATTGTTTCTGTAATGTTATCATAAGGTGACAACACTGCTCTTCATATAGTTAAAAATCTATCAAATTTAACAAAATTAACATAAGCATTTTTTTTTTTTTTACTTATTATTCCAATATCATTTGGACAAAATGCCAACTCATCTTGTGAAACCAACACGCGAGGAAAGAATCCGTTGATGCATGTTGAATTTGCAGCTTTATGGTTGGCTGCTGTGTAATTCCAATATTACTTGGTATACTAATAAGAGCCGAGAAAGGTAACTTTCTGGGTTTCTGCTGCTCCAACGAGGTCACCTACACCCAGTCATGAACTATTGGCCTATCTCGTAATGTCTGACCGACCGCAAGCATATAAAACAAGGCCTACAGGCCTAATGTAAACCTGCGCATTGGGAAATACACCAGGTGTAATGCTTCAATGCTGGATCATTACTTTTCATGTGCAATGAATGGACAATGCAAGTACATAACATTTTGAATAAGAAACAATAACACAAACATCACTGCTTAAATTCTGGCATGGGTGCACACAACACAAAAATGATTGTAGCTGACACCACGTACCAGTCTTGTATACAACGAAGCTATCAGAGATATATACATATGCCCAATTTCATACTGATATATCAAACCCCTCCTCAGAAATAAGCAGGAACACACACTGTGCAAAAATTATAGTAGGTGGCACCACCAGTCTTGTATACGACAAAGCTATTCGATATGTTTAAATATGCCCAATTTCAGGCTGATATGTCACATTCCTCTGAAGAAATAAGCAGGCACATACACTGTGCAAAACTCATTTTCGGTGGCGACACCTGTTTTTGAACGAGAAAGCCATCAAAGACACATAGACAGGTCAAAATTTCAGGCCAATACACCAAACTTACCTTGAGTTTGATGCATGGGGTTCACCAGGCTTAGGTGAGAAGAACTGTGACAAATTGCTAGCATTGAGTGAACTCATGACCTGCGCCTGGCTAGACTGAGTGAACTTTTGACCTGTACCTGGCTGCACTGAGTTAAATCATGACCTGTTGCATAATCTGACACAGTTTGCTAAAGCTATAAATAGATCCAGGACGAACTTTGGTGCCAAATCTGATGCAGTGGGCAGTCTGCCAACGCTATAAATAGAATGCAGCTACTGAACTGAGTGAACTTCAGACCTATACCTGGCTGCACTGAGTGAACCCTTGACCTGTTGCCTAACCTGATACAGTTGGCAGTCTGCCAAAGCTATAAATAGATCCAGTCTGACCTTTGGCCTGTTCCCAAATCTGAAATAGTAGCCACACCATTGCACAAGCTCAGAGATTGGCTCCGCATGCAGCCCTGAGGGGCTTGACACACATGAGGTGATCACATGATACTCATAGGGTGATCAGGTGATCATACGCTACCTATGAGGTGATCACATGCCTTGTGCTTATCTGCACTGATTGAGCTCATGACCTATATCTGGCTGCACTGAATGAACTCTTGATCTGTTGCCAAATCTGAAACAGTTGGCAGTTTTTTAACCTATTTAAAGATACAGACACAATCATGGCCTGTTGGTAAATCTGTTTACACATACTGAAAAATTTTGGCTACAATGCTTTCTTTTCAAGCTGACATATTCATAAACTTTCATCAAAATATCTAGAATAATAAAAGATGCAGTCCTTTTATTGTAAAAGGTCCAACAGTTCTACCAACAATCATTCAAGTAAACTTGAACAAAGGCCACCTAAGAATAATTTTTGTGCAATGTTACAGAAGTTATAATTAAAACAATAATTTTGTAGAAGAACACTATTGCAGTCCTCAGTTTGATATAGACATAATAATGGCCATAAGACCAACTTAAGCTTTTCACGACTCAACCAAAAATCAACAAACTCAATCTATTTTGATATGATTGAAAGAACCATGTCCTACGATGATTGTTTTGGAAAATTGAATGATTCAACTTGACAGTTTCATCATAAACATTTTAAGCTGAAAAAAAGCTAAAATTATGAGGTTTTTGCCCATAACAAGTGACCCAGGGGTCATGACGCTCAGCTGACCAGGAAGACATTGACAAAAGTAATTTTATCATCTGAATGTCAAATTTGAATGAAATACTTTTTCCAAACTTGACCTTTTGTATAAAATCATCCAATATTCATTGGGGTACTATGGAGCTCTGTAGCATGAAGGATATGGGTAACAGACACCTATTTTCAAGGTTTACAAGATGACTTTTCAGGGGTCTCCCAGCATGTCAAAAAAATAAAATTCTAGGTCCAGTTATTATGATTTGTGCCCTGTTAACAAATCCAAATGTTTATTCTGGGGGGTATTTCAAAGCCGCATAGGATGAAGGATATGGGTAACAGAGATGTAATTTCAGGTGCACAAGGAGACTTTTCAGGGGCCTCCCAGCATATCAAGAAAGGAGATTCTAGGTCAAGTTATTATAATTTGTGCTCTGTTAACAGATGACCAAATCTTTATTCTGGGGAGTACTTCGGAGCCCCAGAGCATGAAGGATATGGGTAACAGGGACCTTATTTCGGGTTTCCATGTAGACCTTTTATGGGCTTCCCTGGAGGTGAGGACAGAAGATTCTAGGTCCAGTCATTATGATTTGTGCCCTGTTAATATATGACCAAATCTTTATTCTGGGGGGGTACTTCAGAGCCCCATAGCTCACAGAATATGGGTAACAGGGACCTTATTTCGGGTTTCCATGTAGACCTTTAATGGGCTTCCCTGGAGGTGAGGACAGAAGATTCTAGGTCCAGTCATTATGATTTGTGCCCTGTTTACAGATGACCAAATGTTTAAAGATCACAAAAGTAGAGAAAAAAATCGTAAAAAATAAAAAAAATATAGGTGGCGCCACCAATCTCCAGAAATTGATGAAACACTCCATAATCAATATCCATGCAAAGAATCATGGTGATTAATGCATTAGTTGTTCAGATACTTGAGCTTTTGTATTAAATTTTGCATTATTCTGGGGGGTACTTCAGAACCCCATAGCTCGAAGAATATAGGTCACAGTGACCTAATTTCAGGTTTACAAGGAGAATTTCCATAGACCTCCAAGGATTTCAAGTAAGAAGATTCCCAGTCTAGCGGTTACGATTTGTGCCCTGTTAACAGACAGACGCCTGGATGGCCGGACGGACGACGGACAAAAGGTGATCCCTACAGCTCAGATGACTTTCAGTCAGCTGAGCTAAAAATTGAAAAAATACAGGTGGCGCCACCAGAATGCAGAAACTGATGAAACATTTCATGATCAATATCCATGCAAAGAATCATGGTGATCAATATAATAATTGTTCAGATACTTGAGCTTTTGTATCAAATTTTCCATTATTCTGGGGGGTACTTCGGAGCCCCATAGCTCAGAGGTTATGGGTAACAGAGACCTAATTTCAAGTTTTTAAGGAAACTTTTCATGGGCCTCTCAGCATGTCAAGAGAGAAGATTCTAGGTCCAGTTGTTACGATTTGTGCCATGTTAACAGATGACCGCATCTTATGAGGTCTCAAAAATAGAGAAAAATAATTCGTAAAAATAAAAAAAAATACAGGTGGCGCCACCATACTGCAGAAACTGATGACACATTCCATGATCAATATCCATGCAAAGAATAATGGTGATCACTGCAATAGTTGTTTAGATACTTGAGCTTTTGTATCAAATTGTCCATTATTCTGAGGGATACTTCAGATGACTTACAGTCAGCTGAGCTAAAAACACTTAATGGTCAATATCCATGCAAAGAATCATGATGATCTCCGTATTAGTTGTTCAGATACTTCAGCTTTTGTATCAAATTGTCCATTATTCTGAGGGATACTTCAGAGTCCTATAGCTTGAAGGATATGGGTAACAGAGACCTAATTTCAAGTTTCCACAGGCACTCTTCATGGGCCTCCTTGCATGACAAGAATGAAGTTTCTAGGTCCAGTTGTTGCAATTTGTACCCTCTTGATAGATAACATAGGTGGCGCCACCAGTCTGCAGGAACTGATGGAACATCTCATAATCAATATGTATGCCAAAAATCATGACCATCAGTGATGTAGTTATATATTGAAGTTTTTGTATGAAATTTTTGACTACTCTGGGGGGGGGGGGTACTTTGGAGCCCCATAGCTCGAAGGATATGGGTAAGAGAGACCTAATTTCTAGTTTCCATGGAGACTTTTCATAGGTCTTCTAGTGTGTTGAGAATGAAGATTCTAGGTCCAGTCGTTACTATTTGTGCCATGCTAACAGATGACAGCATCCTTAAAGGTCTCAAAAATAGAGGAAAAAATCGTAAAAAAATCGAACGATACAGGTGGCGCCACCAGTCTGCAGGAACAGATGACACATCTCATGATCAATAGTTATGCCACAAATCATGACCATCATTCAAGTAGTTAATGAGATATTGAAGTTTTTGTATGAAATTTTTTACTTTTCTTGGGGGTACTTTAGGGCTCCATAGCTCGAAGAATATGGGTAACAGAGACCTAATTTTGGTTTCCATGGAGACTTTTCATAGGTCTCTCAGTGTGTCGAGAATGAAGATTCTAGGTCCAGTCGTTATGATTTGTGCCACGTTAACAGATGACAGCATCCTTAAAGGTCTCAAAAATAGAGGAAAAAATCGTAAAAAATCAAACAATACAGGTGGCGCCACAAGTCTGCAGGAACTGATGGAACATTTCATAATCAATATGTATGCCAAAAATCATGACCATCAGTGATGTAGTTATTGAGATATTGAAGTTTTTGTATGAAATTTTTGACTACTCTGGGGGGGGGGGGGTACTTTGGGGCCCCATAGCTCGAAGGATATGGTTAACAGATACCTAATTTCTGGTTTCCAAGGATATTTTTCATGGACCTCTCAGTGTGTCAAGAATGAAGATTCTAGGTCCAGTCGTTACGATTTGTGCCATGCTAACAGATGACAGCATCCTTAAAGGTCTCAAAAATAGAGGAAAAAATCGTAAAAAATCGAACAATAAAGGTGGCACCACCAGTCTGCAGGAAGTGATGACACATCTCATGATCAATAGTTATGCCACAAATCATGACCATCAGTCAAGTAGTTAATGAGATATTGAAGTTTTTGTATGAATTTTTTTACTTTTCTTGGGGGTACTTTGGGGCTCCATAGCTCCAAGAATATGGGTAACAGAGACCTAATTTCTGGTTTCCATGGAGACTTTTCATAGGTCTCTCAGTGTGTCAAGAATGAAGATTCTAGGTCCAGTCTTTACGATTTGTGCCTTGTTAACAGATGTTTACATTTTGAAATGTCTCAAAAATAGAGAAAAAAATTCGTAAAAAATTGAACGATATAGTAGGCGCCACCAGTCTGCAGGAAGTGATGGAACATCTCATGATCAATATGTATGACAAAAATCATGACCATCAGTCAAGTATTTAATGAGATACTGAAGTTTTTGTTTGAAATTTTTTACTTTTCTGGGGGGTAGTTTGGGGCCCCATAGCTGGAAGGATATGGGTAACAGAGACCTAATTTCTGGTTTCCATGGAGACTTTTCATAGGTCTCTCAGTGTGTCGAGAATAAAGATTCTAAGTCCAGTCATTACGATTTGTGCCTTGTTAACAGATGTTCACATTTTTAAAGGTCTCAAAAATAGAGAAAAAAATTCGTAAAAAATCGAAAAATACAGGTGGCGCCACCAGTCTTCAGGAACTGATGGAACCTCTCATGATCAATATGTATGCCAAAAATCATGCCCATCATGAACCATCATGAAGTTTTTGTATGAAATTTTGGACTTTTCTGGGGGGTACTTTGGGGCCCCATAGCTCGAAGGATATGGGTAACAGAGACCTAATTTCTGGTTTCCAAGGAGATTTTTCATGGACCTCCCAAGATGTCAAGTAAGAAGATTCCAGTTCTAGCGGTTACGATTTGTGCCTGGTTAACGGAAAGACAGACGGACAGACGGACAGACAGACGGACAGACAGACAGACAGACGGACGGACGACGGACAAAGAGTGATCGCTATAGCTCAGATGACTTTCAGTCAGCTGAGCTAAAAACAGGTCAATGTAGGTAGCACCACGCAATCTGCAACTTCAAATATGAGTCATGTGACTAACATTTACACAATACTTGGTAATGCTAGCTTCTGTCATTTCTGAGATTACTATGTCAGTATGCTTACTTGGCCAAATCACTAAGTTCAAATTCGTGTAACTCTGCTTATATTAATCAAATGCAAACCATTTGAACAAACTTGAGAGGGCTTGCCTCTGGAATCATTTCTGTAAAATATTAAACAATTTGATTTGACCATTTACACGAGGAAGACCTTTAAGGTTTTTCTCAGTTTTTGAACAATTTGTCTGGACCGTTTACAAGAAGACTATTAAAGGTTTTTCAGCTTTTCCCCTATAAAATCTAAGTAAATGCAGATAGCAAAAAAAAAAAAAAATAAAATAAACTGAATCCCGCAACATCTTTATAATTCAGCCAAAATTTATTCTTTGGAACCATAAAAGACAATTATTATGAGAATTATTCAGGGGATTATTCTTGTAAAATATTAAACAAATTGGCCTCAGTGGCGCCAGTCAAAAAACCTTTTGCAGGTTTATAACTCGTATGGGAAAATATAGCAAAATGGCTAAGTTAAGCTTCCCATAACTCAGCCAAATTCACTGAACCAAAACCATTTGAACAAACTTGAATTATCAACATCTAAGGTTAATTAATGTGTGAGATTTAAGAATTTGGCCCAGTGGTATTTGAAAAGAAGATCTTTGTAGCCACTAAGCTAAAATTGGCTGTTATGGCATATGACTAAATTCAGCTTCCCATAACTCAGCCAAAAGTCACTAAACTGAGACCAATTGAACAAACTTCAGAAAGCACTACCCTAGGGTCATATCTGTGCGATATTAAACAATTTGGCCATATAGTTTCAGAGAAGAAGTTTTTTGTAGCCGTCAGTATGATACGGGCACTGTCCCCCGTACAAAAAAGGCTGATGTAGGTGGCGCCACCAATATCTCAATTTCAGATATGACTCATGTGACCAACATTGGCATAAAATTTGGTGATGGTAGCTCCAGCCGTTTCTGGGATTGTAATTTTAGTATGCTTTTTTGGACAGATGACGAAGTTCAACTTCCTGTAACTCGGCCAAAATTCACCGCACTTAAACCATTCAAACAAACTTAAGAGAGATTGTTCCAGGAATCATTTTTGTGAAATATTGGACAATTTGGCTGAACAGTTTCGAAGAAGAAGATTTTTAAAGCTTTTTTAGCCTTTTCCCTATAAAATCTAAGAAAATGCAGTTAGCCAAAAAATAAGCAAAATCCGATAGAGGATTGTAGGTGACTAATTTTTGTATAAAATTTCGTGATGCTAACTCTTTGCCGTTTTCAAGAGAGTATATGTTAACGTACATACGACGGACGACGCCAAACCATCGCATAAGCTCACAGGTTCGCTAAAAATGAATAGGATGTAGCCTTGTGCTGAAGGGTTGAACTTGAACAGAACAGAACTTTATTCAGGAAAAAAGCCTCAGGCCCAAAGTTCCAAACATTTAAATAAATATTCAATTTAAACAAGTACATCAATCCAATGGAAGGTAGCAGTCTTATATTTTCTAGTAAACACTGCCATTAACACAAGTAACAGAACTGCGTACCTACATACACTATAAATCTGTTTTGCCATCATCTGTGAGGATAAACATAATTACACTTCAGTACACAGTCAGTTCAAAATTACAACAATATAATGTAAAGTAACAGTCTTAAAATGACTAATCAATCGTGCCATAAACACATGTAACATTATTGCACACCTAAGTACACAATGAATCTATTGTGCTGTCAACAGTGAGTACTGTTTAAAATACATAATTCAACCATCTATCATTTTCCGTCTCCTCAAAAACGAATTAAACACATATGCAGCAACTTTTGATATTTCAAATGGATTATCTAAATTAAATAAATTTATAAAATTTTGTACACTTGGATAATGCAAGTCTTGTCTAATATATTTTAACCTCAAATCGTGATATAATTTACACTCTTGCATAAAGTGAGCTTCATCCTAAAAAATATTGAATCCATAGCATTAACAATATTTACAGATCCTTTCTTCACGAGAAATGTTTTTATGGCGGCCCATTTCTATAGCTAATTCATGATTTGAACATCGAAGTTTAGCAAGTGCTGTACGGTGTTGTTTATTTGGGATACAATCAACATATTTTTCTAGAGAGAGCATAGATTTAAAAGTACCATAATAGTAGAGTTTACTGCACAATTCAATATCACCATGCCAATTTTGAATGGCCATATCTTTTATTCTCATTTCAACTTCTTTCATAAAATAATTCACATCTCCAATGTACTGTGCCATCCAAACATATCCAAAACCAGACTGGAACAACAATGTTCTTACTTGAGATACCCAAGTTGATTTACCACTGTTGTCTAAATTCATCAACAAATTGTACACCTGTTTCTGATATCTATGTTCTGGCATATGCAAAAGTTTAATCCAATACTTAATACAACGCAATAAGCAAGTTACAAACAAAGGAAATCTGCCACATTCTCCTAATGCTGCTGCATTTGGAGTATTCTGACCTACATTTAAAATGTGTTTGCAGAATTTGTACTGTACTCTCTCTACAGTTTCTGATTTTTTTAAACCCCACAACTCACATCCATATGTTAGTATTGGCACTACCATTTGATCAAACAAATAAAAGAGATGTTTTGTACTTACATATTTACACTTTTTCCTGAATGTTTTAATCATGCATACAGCTTTGTTTGCTTGTAAAACCTGCTGTTGTTGTGTTTTTGACCAAGACAATTTTGTGGAGAGAATAATACCAAGATATTTGTAGTATGGAACCACTTCTAACTGTTTACCTTTTAAATACCATTTTTCTACTTTTCGTAAGGGACCACCTTTCCTAAAAACCATAATCTTAGTTTTACCTGTATTAATTTTGAAACCATAATGTTCACAAAACTTTTGTAAGAGATCAATCTGTTGCTGAAGTCTACCTACAGTATCTCCACAATTAACCATATCATCTGCAAATAACAATGTCATTAAATTTGAGAGATTTCCATTTACATATATCCCTTGACAATCGCTTCCATCTAACATGTTACAATACTCATTAATATATAAAGAAAATAATAAAGGACTTATCATACAATCTTGCCGGGTACCTACCGAACATGCAAAATAATCTGTAAGTCCACTCTCAGTTAATATACAAGACTGCATTTTTGAATACATTGATTTTATAACACGTAATATTTTACCATTTATGCCTTGTTTTAATAAAACATGCCACAATAAATTATGTTGTACACAATCAAACGCTTTTGCAAAGTCAATATATAAACAGTAAAATCTGCCTTTTCTTTTAACCAAGTATTTTTGAACTAAAGCATACAAAATAAATGCCTGGTCAATTGTAGAATATCCTTTCCTGTAACCAGCTTGTGATTCAGATAAAATACTCATTTCCTCAACAAACTGCTAAAGTCTATTGTTCAAAACTTTAGTAAATATTTTACCAGTAACATTTAGTAAGGATATCCCTCTATAATTACCAGGTTCATTCTGAGAACCCTTCTTGTGTAACGGAAATATTATTGCTTTACTCCTTTCTTCAGGAAATGACCCCTTATTGAAAATCTTATTAAACAAAGTATGTAATAAAGGCAAAATAATTTCTAAAAGTGATTTAATAATATCCACTTGGAGTCCATCTGGTTCAGGGGATTTACCACTGTGCATTTGATTTATTGCCTGTCTTATTTCATATACTGTTATCTCATTGTTGAGTGATCCACACTCACAATTACTATTAAAATTATTTTTGAAATATGTGTCAGCTAAAATGTGAAAATCTTCTTTAACTTCATTTTTATTTTCATTAAGTAAATCTCTGAAGTAATTAAACCAATCGTCTGCTGGAATGTGACTAGGGTTGAACTTCCGAACGGAGAGTGCAGACCCCGCCGGTGCAACAATGGCACAATGGTGAAATCTCGTTAGAAGTTTCTACCCATAACCTGGTAGGTGTTTCTACTCTTAACGACTCTTGATTATTCTTTAAACCGTGCATATGTGCAAACTAGGAAAAAAGAAGGATTAATAATAACATATAATTCTTATCGTATGGATACCTTCATCCTCATTCAATAGACAATACCACTGTCCTTTAACATGGCCCATGACGCTCAGCCGAATTTGGCATACAGGTGATTCATGTTTTAATTATTGATGTATTATGGTGGAAATAGTTGTTTAGGAACCTTGAACAATGGACAGAATGACTTCCAGTGTGCTCAAAATCCTTTTTTTTTGTCCATAATACTTAGAAAATACGTAACACAACTTATTTAAGGTTTCCAAGAAAATTTTACTAGGAACTACCTAGATGCTTAGTTGGAAATTCTACGTCAAACTGGTACGCGTGTGTATATCTGACTCATAGGGTACTCAAATCATGTTCTTTCACATAGCTCACAGAATGTAGGTCACAGTGACCTTATCTTGGATGTCCAAGGAGACATTACAATTACCCCCTTTACATTAAGAAAGACATTTCCAGATCAAACAGTTAAGACTTGTGCTTGTCTGACTTTCTGGGTATTCAGAATTAGGGTTTTCTTCTCAAAGCTAACAGAATAAAGGTCACAGTGGTTCAAGGATTTAAAAAGAGTCTTGCCAAGGACCTTCCTTGGCGCCATTTTAGGTTCTAGGTCCAACAGTAAAGTTTTGTGCCCTGCCTGACTGTGCCCTGCCTGACCTTACCCTACGTATACATGCCTGCGCACTGAGGCTGAGCACTGCATAGCTCATCAGCTGATCTCAAGACGAAAACGGTCCGGCAGGCCTGTATGGCGTATATGACAGTGATGTATAGTCGAGTCCACAACATCCAAGTGCAAGTCCGAGTCCAGGACACTTGAATCCAAGTTCTTGAGGTTCGAGTCTAAGTCCGCTTTCTACGAGTCCGAATCACTTTCGAAGCCGAGTACAAGTCCAACACACAATCTCCTTGATCATAAATTTTAAATGGATATTTTAGATTAACACGCCACCAGTTTCCGGTACATGTCAATATCTATCCAAGAGCTTCGGTCAACATGATTTTTTTATCAATCCATGCAAGAGTTGATGAGATATTTAAGAATTTATGTGATTTCCCCCCAAAATGGACCTATTCAAGGTCAAGGACACTCTCCTAGTAAAGGTCATGACCCCATTTTAAGTAGGGTTCGTGCTCTCACCAATATCTATGCACATGTTATCGCGCATACAAGATTTATATGCGGCGGCGGCGGCGTCGGGACCGAAATAAAAACATAGTATCCCCCGACTTTATCCTGGGGATACAATGATGCATAGGAACGTCAGGTTACAAGTATTGTCAAACTGGGGTTATTGCTATATAATCATGTATCTGCTAAGCTACTATCAACGTATTACTATGGTGTACACTGTGCTCATGTTTTGTCCCCCAACCTAAATATGCTTTCGTCTGTCAACATCCGAATACATTACAAAGCGAAATGGTTAGTTAAGCCAGTGAAACTCGTTTAACAACAAAATGTACTACACTGTCCCCTGTTGAGATATGTACATTTATCTCAGTGACTCCGGGGTTCACGATGTCTGCATCAAATGATCCTTTTACGACTTAGGCTATATATACTCATTTTTATAGGTCATTTACTCTTCCATGCCTGTTCATTGTTTTTGTTACATTATTTCACAACGCTTGTGTTTGGTTTCTTGTTTCTTCTCGGAGAGAGCTGCCCTGGCCGCCGCTTCAAACACTTCCCGCACCCCCTCTCCCGTCCTTGCAGAACACTCCACGTAGGCGTAGGCATTTATCCTTTCCGGCAGGTCCTGTCCTTTCTCCGTTGTAATTGTTTCTTCTGTTGTCCTTGATAAACGATTCCGACAGGTTTCGTCTTGCCTCAGTTCCTTTTTAGTGCATACAAGTATAACAGGCACACCAAGACAATAATGTTTTATTTCAGGTATCCATCTGTAAAAGCTGTTGTCATAGCTACACGGACTGTCCACGGCAAAACACAAGAGAACGACGTCAGCGCCTTGGTAAAGTGAAGGTCGTAACCGATCATATGCTTCATTTCCACCAGTATCTACCACCTGCAACTGCACCTAGAAGAAAAGATTATGCAATAAATAAAACTGCACACAAAACTGCACACCGACTCAAAAGGAGATCCCCGGCACCAAGCTGGCACAGCGCATTGAGCTCGCAGGTTGCCTAGCTTACGGTGTAAGCCTCTGTATAGAGAGACGGATACTCTATCTAGCAGATTCCCAGAGGTGGTATATATCCCCGTCACTTTTTAGAAAGAGGGATGGTAAATTCAATCACAGCCCCTAACATTCAGAGCATAATATTTATATATTGGGAATTAAATATATTGATAATTAGAATTATAGACTTTGGTTCCATTTCTGAGTTTACTATGAATTATTATATATCTAAAGCTTGTTGAGAATTAACACATACTGGAAACATTGTACCTTTTTTTTAAAACCTTACACTAAATTGTAACATATTTAAATCTGTCACACAGACAATAAAACCATAAAGGTATATATCTATTACCGAAGTCTAGGGTCAGTTGTCATTTCCTGAAATCGTCATTTTAAAGCTTATGACCAGTTCAATCTAAAAATCTATGTTGCCATTTTTCTTTGCAGTTTCAAGGCTAAAAACCAAGGGCAAGGTCATGGTTTTTAACATTTCTTTATTTTTCCCAGGGTCAGTTGTTGTAATTCCGTGGGATATTCTTGTAATAATCTGTCAAAGTATACAATATTTTAAAGTTTATAACCTATTCAATCCATAAATCCAAGTTTTCATTTTCCCTTCAGTTTTAAAGTCGAAAGAAAAGGTCAATGTCACGATTTTCCCACGGTCATTTATCATTCTGTCGGATTTTCATGAAAAAAAGTTGACAAAATACAATAACCTGACCGAGTTTAAAAACTATACATCTTGACAATTAAGGTCAAGTTCGTCAAAATAGAAGTACATGTACTGCTTAGCTTTCAAGGGGTCATGGGCTAGTTCAATATTGGTGATTGTGACTTTAATATTCCAGGACGATTCTGAAGAAATGTGAAATTTCTCTTGAATATGATAACGTTTGAAGCACTTTTTAATTCTTCAGATTTGAAAGAGATTTTATAAAATAAGTTCTTAGAGAATTTAGAAAATTATTGACCATTATTAATGAGTTTTAAGACCAATCTGTGGAAAAACTTGAAAATTCCTCTTCAATTTTAATAATTGCATTTCTGACAAATTGGTAGAAATATTGTACTCCTTATGGAGGGGTTATACGCTGCTTTATATTCTTACCAGTAACCACTGTTTACTTTAGCAGGGTTTGCTCTGTACTACCACCACCAGGCGGCAGGCAAAGGACCAACAATTTAATCAGACCAATGGCAGCGGAATGTTGAATTTAATGTACAATTTTAATCCTCGCTCTCGCTGGTCTGGTTATATTCTTGGCTCTTATATTCTTGTGCCTGGTGGTGAAATGAAGCACACCCTATCAATGTAAGTGCTGGTTCAGCGAACGGAGAATTCCGCTCATGTACCAAAATACCAGTCCCGTAGGAATTGAATGCCCAAATTGAAATAGTGTTTTTTTTTCACTTCACGTAGGTGTAAGCTGATGGAAAAAGTTAGGTAACAAATTTTATCAACCCCTTAACCCCCCTAAAACCAAGATGCCGCCATCCCAATAATAAAATCTTGATATTGCTTAGATATTTTAACTTTGGCATCCAACTAAATTAATTTAGATCTATTTATAAAATTATGAACGTGTTCTGTCAATTGCAACTACTCTAGGAGCTGTCTGAAGGTCACAGAGGCTATTCAAGATCAAGGTCAAACTTATTTACCAACCTGCTAAAGCATATAATTAGACGTCTTGGGTACTACACGGTCATATATTATGAAATATGGTTTTCAAATGGACCTTATAATATCTTCATTTCCTGATGGTCACAGAAATAATCAAGGTTAAGGTAGACAGTATTCAACATTTTTTGGAAGAATAATGTTTTAGGGACGATAACTGATATACATTACACTTAGATATTGTTATATGTTTTCCAAATGGACCTTAAAACATAAAATTAATGTACGTGTTATATATATTTCACACACTGCTGATTTTCTGATATGAACTATTAATCTCCAACAATATAACTGTTGAACAACCATTTTGAAATCAATATGTGTGGTTAGTATAAAAGATGAAAAAAGCCTGGTTGATCCCGATACAGAAACACACTATGAAATGTTAACTATTCCAGACGCCTGTTACATTTCGAAAGTAGAAATGTTTGTCTGAAGATCCTTCAAGTTTACTTAATATGGGTGGAAACAGGTCAGATACAATTGAAATTGTCATAACCCCCCCCCCCAACAAAATCTCCCGAGCTAACTTGCCAACAAAAGCAGACGGCACATCTGCACGCTCACAAAGTCATACTAGTGCGGTCTCTAAATGTAAGTGTGCATGCATGCAAATGTCAATGATATCTGGCGAATGTTAATATCTTTCAAGACCTCGTATGTTAACGTCGGGTATTGGGGACCAAGCACCTCGAGACTTAAGGACCACTACCATGGATGATGATATCATGGAATTACTGTCGGGTCTGCTCCAACTAGAAGATGCGCGTGTCAAGGAAAAGAAGTATCACAACAGCTGTTTATAAGATACGCTTAAAACGTATTCAAATAATATTGAGGCGGGCAGTGCATTTTATAATATGAGGATAATTGTTTCAAATAACCATATATATGTATGTAGGTAAAGTCAACATGGATTTATCTTGAACATAGTTAAAAATTAACATGAAAAATATGTCTATCCTTATGGACAACAATACCTGAGAGACAATCAGAGAAAACATCTAAAATACTCGACCGGCTTAAATTTATTCAGCCACTTAAAAGTAAGAGTTTCTGCAACAGTCCTGTTATATTAATCATTAGATGAAACCACGGACCTTGCAACTATGAAGATCGCTGATTCTGTATAAATGTTTTAGTGTTAAAAAGGGCCGTACTTCATGAAATCGAGAAACAATGGAAGATCTCTAGTGGAGGTTACCTCCTTGATTTGGAAACGACCTACTAATCATACTCGTTGTTTCACATCGCTTACACGGAACTTATATTGATAAAATCAGGGGGGGGGGGCACAGGGATATTAAGGCTCACAAATTTGTTGAAATTGATTGGCAGTTCATGAACAGGAACAGCTGTACTGACAGGTTAGCCAGTCGCGTGATAAAAGTCTCAAACATATTCTCAACAATGTTTCTTTGTGCACATGGTATGAACATGGTATATAAACAAGCGATTAGGGTATGCAGTGGTACTTCCAATGAAAGAAAACGACGGGTATTCAAAACTTCTTCAAGCGAGGCATCACATGCTTCTTTGCGGTTGATAATATTGATTTCTTGCAGGGCGGTCTTCCCTTAACTGGGCTCTGTTACAGTGTTTTTTTTTCAGGAGGATAAAAGAGCAGAACCAATCAATATACCCCTTACCATCCCAGATAAACCACCATCCGTCCATCTGCATATGAATAACATGCACAAATTCATGCTAGCCATACAGTTCTATCCTATTAGGTAATGAAGGGTAGACTGTTCATATGCAGAGGCTCCAGGTAAGTATGGTCTCCATTGAGCGATAGTAGTATATATGCACACTGGTCGGAAAAAAACTATGTCAATTTTTGGTTTGTGTTTGACTTTAACGCCACGGTGACTGTTATGATTCATGAATTTCAACACATTTTGAGGCTAAAGAGCCGCTGTGACTCAAACATTACGACCATAAATTAAATCCCTTCACAGAGGCATGTAGGACTGAGTTTTTGCAGTTTAGTGTTTCCAGGTTACTGAGAGATCGTCAACAGAGAACTTATAATGTGTTCTTAATTCAAGCTGTTCATCTCGAATTGCACTTTTACCACTTATAGACTCTCTTACACATGGGACTACATAACTACAATTTACTTCATAAGTAACCACCTTGACATTTGAAACAGTTCTCCTCATATTACAGCATACACTGTCAACCTTGGTGTCCTTGGAGCACGTTCTTGGAAACAGTTGCTGTGATGTTTTCCCTTGGCATGTGCGTCTCCTGTTTGATGCAGACTCGACGATGATTCCCTGATTTTATCATCCATGGTTGGCCTTAATGCCCAGAGGTGCATGGTCTTTTTATCATACAAGTGCACTGTTGATTCCTTCATTATATTTGTATATATTCCTGTGATGCCAGGGATAATGTGCATACTTTCCTTTAGGAACCATTTTCATATGACTGTTTGCATGTGCAGATGTGCCAGCTTTTCTTATCAGGTTTCGCTGATGGATTTTTTTCTCGAGGCATTGTTTCTTTTAAGCTTTAAGAAGCACCTTATTTATAACTTTTAACAATTAGAATAATATCTGACCTGTTTCAGCTAGTTTTCAGGTAAACTAGAAAAATTATCCAGACAACGGTTTCTACCAATCCCCTTCCTGTTCTACAAGGTGCTTTGAATAGTTTAATATATTTTAATATGTTTAATAAATATTTCTGTATCAAGATTTTGAACAAAGCTTTTGGAATCTTTGAATCTTCCATATAACCACAAAAAGTGATTCTAAATGTTTATTTCGCAGTAATAAGGTAAGCACCTGGTACCTCTTATGAGAGAATCAGCAATATAAAAAAAAAATTCACAGGCATCAATTTCATAAGTTTTTATTGAAAACCATACATACAGTATATTAGTTTAATACTATCTGGAATTTACGTTCGTTCAGGAATCGATATCATTATTGCCTATTATTAAACATATTGCATAATATAAGTGTAGCTTTTATGCTTGAAAAGGTTAGTACATACCTATTGCCTTGAGCTTGTCCTTGCTTACCATTTGGTGCCTTCAGGTAACTCCTGTTTGGTTGCAATTGATGGAATACATTAAAATGTAGAAATTGATCCAATACCGTTCATTTTTATGCACCAGTTACGGAACAATAACATTATCTCTATGTTAGGATTGCAATGGCGGCCATCTTGGATTTCTTGGGGTCTCAGGGCTCATAAAAATTATTACCTGCTTTCATTGATCAGGTTAAATGCGAATAAAGTGAAAGCAAGCACTCTCTTATTCGATTCCTAATGGAACGTCGTTCTGTTACACAGACACCTACGCCATATCTGCAATACTTATTTTATCCCATTTGTGATGGCGGCCATCATGGATTTTCGGTGTTCGAGGGGCCCGAAAGTTTGTTTCTTAATGTTTTTCATTAATTCATATCCTATTTAAGCTAAATCAGTCATATTCGCAATTTGGGCATCAATTTCCTACGAAAATACATCCTCGTCTGCACTATATTACCACTGATCAGGCCTAGCAGGGAGTATATAGAAACATTAAAACTGAATGAAAAACATACATCAGCACAAACACTTATGACTGGGGCATGAGCAAAACTATTTGTTCAAGAACAGTCTAAACTTATTTACATGTGCATGGTATATTATAGCATGTTGGTTTGAACTTCAAATTTTCAGGCAAACTACGTTAAGAAACGTTCTTTTCCAATACTTACAATTTACAGAATGCTTAATTTCTATATGTATACCTATACATACGTACTTACATAATTGTGTAAGGGGTTCGTTTATACTGTATTTAGAAACGCAAAAAATAAAAGCTATTCTAGTTACAGTGGTGAATACGTTCAAAAACACAGTATACTGCAAACCATATAATGCTTCAATAATTGATATGCTTGCTTGAACGAAAAGCCGAATCCACTCAGTTACAGAATATCTTTGCTTGAATAAAAGGTTTAAAATATATTCTGATTTCTGCATGCATTTGTATATAGTGGATTTTGATTACGACAGTTGCTGATCTTGAAACCAAAAAACAGTTATTAATTAAAACCTTTCATTTAATTATAAATTTCAAATTTTGCATTGTTTCCTGAGAGAACGGATCACGCTACCATATAACCCTACATTGTTTTTAGTGATTTTCGATGAGTTCTTACAAGAACGACAGGTGGTTAGATAATTTTTGCCTTTATAGTAAGTGAACCCAGAAGTACCAACCAGTTCTTCTCAGAAACTTCTACAGGAGAAGTATACTGATCATCACCTAGTTATTACTAGAACCCTTGTAAGGGCACTTATCAGCACCATATAAATGTATTTCATATCAGAACCATCTGTTTGGTTATGTAAAGAACCAAGTGTATAACCTATCGGCCAGGTTCCATATAGTCATGCCTTATAAGGTTCCAAAAGAAATGGTTCAAATGGTTCTCCAAATGAACCCGCGGTAAAGGTACTTAATGGTACATACTTGAGGTTACAGATGAAACCCTCCGAGTTCTTTAAAGAACCTTACGAGGTCACATTTATTCCTTGGGCAGAAAGGTCTAGAAAGAACCCAAAAACGTGTCCCACTCATTCTACTCTGAGAAACCCCGTGAGCTTCCACCCAGATCCATTTTTTTTCAGTGTCAAACAACCATTCAAAATTTGGACAGTGGTTTTTTTTCATATTGTGGGTTAAAATTTTAAATATCGTGTTGTTGTATTTTATTCGGAATAAAGTCTTGCAATATGGGATATCGCAGTGTAGTGGGTGGGTTAAGCGACTTCTGACTTCAAGTCATGATGCAAAGTTCCCCTTTGGTATGGAAGTACCTTATGGTCATAGAAAAAAAATTATCCAAAGACACACGCCCGATCGCGCTTCAAACCGGAAATAGATACATTTTTCAAAATGGCCGCCAAAAATACACCAAACCCCATAACTTTGGTTCTAATAAAGCTTTAATGACAAATAAGATATTGAAACTATATACTTTTGGGTCAAGGAATCCAATAAATTGGGTCTCAATACTCTGAAACCTTTGTTTTTCGTTTTTTTCTGAAATTATTTTAATAAATTTGTACATTTTTGCTTTTTTATGTTAATTTGCTCAACCAAATTAAACCTTGAGAGAAACTGAGAGAAACTGCATACATTGATATGTCAGTGCATGGATGCACTGAATATGGTTCAATGGAAATAAATAATTTTCTTCTTACAAATGCAAGTGAGGCATATGTTCAAATTTCATATAACATTAAGGTGATTTCTCTTTCAAACATATGGTTTTGTTGATTGTGTTGGCTTATTTGATTTTTTAGTTGATAAATAAGACTGATTGGTAACGAGAATCCGAATCAGTACTCCAATTTAATCTGACTCCATATTAATTAATACCTCTGTCAAATAATGTGCCTGATATCCATAGTGTATGAGCTCCAGCAATAAAAGCAAGATCCTATACACCATCCATAGATAAACCATGCCCCGTTACCATTGGTAACAGGTGTTACAACCACACCGCACCACCGCGTCATTCTTCAAAGTTGGTCTGTTTGTATAAAATGTAACAAATTTCAGTCCCCCCAGTCAACGTGGCTCCAGTGCAGTATTCATGTGCACATGGAATGATTTTCGTCTGCGTTCCCAAAAACACTCATTGATTTGTCTCTCGTGAAAAGGTCAGTAACTGTTTACTAATGAGGATATAAATTAAAATGTAGTCGTTAACGGAATCATAAAACATTAATAGTTGTCAAAATGGTTCATACTAGGATGCAGTAAAATGGCAGTCAATGGGCATGCATCGGATCCATTCCATGTGCCTTTTATTGTATCACTGAAACTCGTAGTATATTTGACTGAAATAATGAATGTACAGAAAAGTTTATATTGATATAAAATCAGATTAAACCAGCTCATCGTTAAGGATAATTTTAGTAATTATCCCTGCTTGTCTGATAAACGTCAAGCAAGTCTTTTTTATTTCAGATTAGTATCTTATCAACTAAAAATCACGTCTGGGCAACAATGGAAACGCGTGACTGGAATTTATGCTTTTTATGTCAGACATCAAAAAACAATGAAAGAATATTAGATCCTTCATCTTCTGTTAAACTGAGGAAAAGCCTCGAAAAACTCAATGCATGTTACAAAGAAGTAATAGATAACATACAGGAGTTGATGAAATTAGGTGATTTACCAGATTTTATATTTGTGGATGATATTTTTGGTGGTGATGTTCGGAATGCTGTGTCACAAATGAAGTCTAACTCTGTAGTTTGGCACAAAAGCTGTAGGAATTCAATTGACCACCAAAAGGTTTTGAGAGCTAGGAAAAAGCATGAAGAGACAGTAAGCCCGGTAAAGACACGACGTTTGAGCAGTGGTGCAGCGTCTACTACACAGGCTCATTGTGTGAGCGTGTAAACACACCATGTCTCTTCTGTGGTGAAGTTGGTAATAAAAGGGAACTAAGGAGGGCTGCCACCCTTGGCTTGGACAGAAAGGTCCGAGAATGTGCCAAAGTGATTGGTGACAAGCATTTATTGGCCCTACTGTCTGCTGGTGACATGGTCGCTATCGATGCTGTTTATCATCGGACATGTCTGACCAGGCTTTACAGGAAAGCAGAAATGGTTGGGTGTGATATTACTGAAAGTAATGAAATACAAGTAATGAGAGCATATGTGCTCGATGAATTGCTCGAGTTTATCGAGGACCATCGTGGCTCAGGAGAGTCGCTATCAATGTGCGATATGACAGCCCTCTATGAGAAACGCATTGGTGCTCTGGGCTTTCCAGAGATCAAATGTAACACGACGCGCCTTCGTGAAGATATCGAGCGCCTTGTACCAGATATCAGAGCAATCAGGGTAAATCGTAGCTGGTCTCTTGTTTTTGATGATGACCTCAGCACAGCAGTTGTTGACATGAAAAACATCACATCAACGGATGTCTCCATCATCTTTAAGGCAGCAAAAATCCTCCGACAAGAGTTTCTTCCGATGAAAAATGAGTTTACAGGGTCCTTTACAACCTCTTGTGAAGCTAATGCTGTACCTCCAATGCTGAGATCATTCTTACATCTGCTTCTTGATGGATCAGGGATTGATCAGCCAACTCCTGAGGCGAGGAAATCCAAGGTTGCAGCATCGATTGGTCAGCAGATCATATTCAATTCGGTAAAGCGCAGGACAAAAAAACCTTTGAGTGTTCCTCGTCATATTAAAGAAAAAGAAACACCAGCTTCGATACACATGGCAATGAAACTTCATCTTCAGTGTGGCAGTGCTTCTTTGGTGGATGTCATGCATAAACGGGGAATATGCGTGTCATATGACCGTTTGAAAACAATATGCACAGACATTGCAAATTCGGTGATCAGTCACTGGGAGAAGCTTGGTGTGGTGGTCCCACCACAGGCAGTCAAGGGTGTCTTCACAACTGGTGGTTTTGATAACATTGACCACAACCCTTCATCAACGACTGCTCAGTCATCTCTACATAGAACATGCATTAGTCTTCAACAGCACTTTTCATTAGACAGCCAGAAAGCAGGTAATCTTTTTGACATCCTGAATCCAGCTGAAATGGGGCAGAAGAATGTGAAACCCTTGCCAGCTCACTACACAACCATGAATCTCGATGTTTCAATGCCGTATGATGAGGCCCTGTAAGTTCCTGACTTGAATACAAACAGTCATCCTTTTTCAGCCTCTCGTCATCTCACCAGTGTCATTAAAGAAGGTTACCAGTGGTTGGACAAAGTCAAATGCAATCTTTTGAAAGAACGCCTTGAGACTGGAGAATGGATATCATGGGCTGCATATTATGCCAGCATCACATAGCCTACCAGATTTCCCCCTGCCAAAACATACATGTTGCCACTATTCACAGTCTTCTACCAGCCCCGCTATGGCTTGGCATGCGATGAAAGTCCTCCGCGAAGCAATCAGCTACCTTAATCCAGGTCAGACACCGGTCATGGTAGCAGATCAACCACTCTTTACATTAGCAAAAAAAAAACTTCAGTGGAAGTATCCCCGGACGGAATTTGGTGAGGATTCGTTCCTGGTAACACTGGGGCCTATGCACACAGAAAAGATGCTATGGAGCGTGTCTGGTGACTGGCTGGATGGTAGCGGGTGGACCACAGCTCTGACTAACAGTGGTATCTCGACCAGTGGCAAAACCCAGTCTTTCATCGGAGTTCACCACATTTGCAGAACCAGGTATATGCATCAGGTGTCTGTAGCAGCCCTGTATGCGCTAACAGGGAAAGCGTACGATCAGTACCTTGGGAAACAATAACAAATAACAGTGATGAGCAGGGCGAGTTAATCCCCTTACCCTTCGACAAATGGCTACAGAAACTGTGTGCTTCACAGCCTCAAACAGATTTCTGGCACAAGTCCATGGAGCTGGATCTTCTTATTCTTCAAGTAAGATGCTATGTTTAATTCATGTTCAATTCAATCGTTTATCCAATTTGAGCAATGTTGATACATTTTCTTTGATATACAACGCCTATACATATTTAAGGTATTTTATGACAAAGTACTTTAATTTTTCAGTTTGTCAAGTCCTGTCGCTCCGGAGATTTCTCCCTCTACATGGAGACACTTGATTCTCTGGTTCCATGGGTATTTGCATTAGATCATACCCATTATGCTCGAAACCTGCCAATCCATCTTCGCGATATGGCAACACTAGAAGAACGACATCCTGCCCTGTTTGTTGAGTTTCAGAGTGGTCACTTCATGGGTCAGAAGTCAAGGCGGGCATTCTCTAAGATTCCACACGACCAGATGCATGAGCAGTTGATTGATTGGCTAAGCCTCATGACACTTCCACAGGTATGGACATAGAAATAAATGTATCTTTTAAATGAATTATGTGAAATACGAAATCATTATATC
Organism: Sipunculus nudus; assembly: GCA_026874595.1. Lineage (NCBI taxonomy): Eukaryota > Metazoa > Annelida > Sipuncula > Golfingiida > Sipunculidae > Sipunculus > Sipunculus nudus. The sequence goes on along the minus strand of CM049314.1, from coordinate 46,486,995 downwards.
TAATGCCATAATGGCATTATCTCAGTTTCCACTGCCTTTCTTATTCCAGGGTAAGAGACTCTTCACAACTCTGCTTGGGAATTGTTTAAGTTCACCATCTGGCATGGGTACCGATGCACTGGCCCCTTGCACACACGAAGAAGCTGATACTCGAATATATCTGCATGTGGCTGCATGTGCTTTGGCCGGACATCGGAGAGTCATTGTCCGCAGCAGTGACAGTGATGTCGTAGTGCTTGGCATCGCCACTTGTGTGTCTCTCGGGCAGAATATTGATGAACTTTGGATCGCTTTTGGAGCACGGCGCCATTTAAGGTACAATTATTTCATTGAGATGTATTCAGATATTTTACTTATATGTTAATTGGTCGGTAGAAGACTCGTTTAGTTTTTTCCTTCCCAGGTACATTCCAGTTCATGTCATTGCTCACAGCCTTGGCCCAGTTGCTCTCTGGTCCTAATCCTACTAGTGAGATGATCAGAACTCACACACGAACACTCCATAGATTTGTCATGAAACTCTATGGTGTACATGGGGACAACATTACAACTGTGGATGCAGCTAGACTCTTCCTCTTCTTTCACAAAGGAAGAGACTTTGATCACATGCCGCCAAGTAGTGATGCCCTCCATCAGCACCTCCTTCGAGTTGCCTATCAGGTAAAACAGCTTAGCATAAAAGTGACATAACTGCCATTACTTTGAAATGATACAGACCGAGCATTTCATTTGTATGTCACTAATAATATGGTTCTTTTCAGAGTGGACACGTCTGGGGTAATATGCTTGTGAAAGACTTTGCCGCCGTCTCGCCCTCCCAGTGGGGATGGCAACATGAATCACCCGATTCGGCACAAACCCCGGTGTATACGTTAACTGAAACTATTTCGAAAGACTTGCCAGAGCTTACTGTTTGCAAATGCAAGACAAATTGTAAGGCACCTTGCAAATGCTGCATACAGGGGCAGCCATGTATGTCTCTCTGTGGATGCGAAGGTGCTTGTACCCGTAATGTTGCTGACATACATAAGCAAATATCTGCTTAAACTTGTTTTATGAAAACAAAATGTCACAGCCCTATAAGCTTCGTATGGCTTAATTACTGTTATACCTCTGTCATGCATTCTGCGTTTAAAAAAAAATTGTGAGCATAAATAAGAACTTACCTGCTTTTTTCCTCACTGACCTGGATCGATAATGACTCTTTTGTGAAAATAATTTCAGAAAAAAAAAGAAAAACAAAGGTTTCAGTTGCATTGAGACCCAATTTATTGGATTCCTTGACCCAAAATTATATAGTTTCAATATCTTATTTGTCACTAAAGCTTTACTAGAACCAAAGATATGGGGTTTGATGTATTTTGGCGGCCATTTTGAAAAAATGTATCTATTTCCGGTTTGAAGCGCGATCGAGCGTGTGTCTTTGGATAATTTTTTTTCTATGACCATAAGGTACTTCCATACCAAAGGGGACCTTTGCATCATGACTTGAAGTCAACACCCTTTTTTTGCACTTAACCCACCTACTAGTGTGGAGTTATGACTGCCTGTCTGAAAACTGCAGGCAAACAACTAGTGCTCCTAGCGTCCAGCCTGGCCATCCAAGTCTTTCATCACGGCTGCATGTGCACTGAGCATAATGTTTTTAATTGTCGAACATCCTAATATTTATTATTTATTATCCCCAGCAACGAAGTTACAGGAGGGGATAAAGTAAAGATCCATTCGTGCATCCGTCCGTCTGTCCGTCATGTCATGCCGTCTGTCCATCCATCCGTCCAAATCGTTTAGCCAAAACCTGTCATCTAGCATTTATGGCTTACCCACCACATATGAAGAAACCTATCGATTTTAAGGTCACAGGGTGTAATGTCAAGGTCACAGGATCAGGACCTACTTCTTAAAAAAAATGTGGACCCATTTCAAGCCAAACAGTTTGACTAAAACCTTTCATATTTCAAATATGGCTCACCCGTCCATGGTTAAAGAACACTTTTGAATTTGAGGTCACAGGGTCTAAGGTCAAGGTCACAGAGCTGCCCTCTTAATTTTCACACTGTGTGATTACGCCCAGTATAATTATGCTCCCGTGCGAGGGGATGCGCTTTGCGTTGCCCTTATCATATTTATTATGCTGAATCAAATGTATTACAGGAACATGAAAATTAATGAACAAACGTCAAATTTCGCATAACAGGTACCCCACATTAGTAAATTCAATTATACAAATAGTAAATAAAATAATCATATAAAATAAATATATATAGTTTACAGCATATATAAGCTAACAAAGTGGGGGTAGTCAGTTTCGTCCGTGCTTTTCAAAATAAGTGTCCGGCTAAATTACGCTTGCAAGCACAAACTTGCTTCCGGCTGCGCCAGCCAGTCGTTTTTCTCCTCCATCTACACGAGAAATGTCATTGGCGATATCCCGTATAAATTCAGAAGCGGATCGAAGGGGGAAGGGGGTCCAGGGGTCCGAACCCCCCTGTTTCACATGAAGCAACCTTATTTGAAGGGTTTCAGACAATATTTTGCGACCTGGACCCCCCCCCCCCCCCTTTTCCGGACCTGGGGACCTTTTTTTAGGTTTTTCATTAGTCCTCCTGGATTGGACCCCCCCCCCCCTTTTCCTAAATCCTGGATCCGCCCCTGAAATTGGCGAGCGCCCAAATTTTATTTATAAAACTGATGCCCTACCTTGGTGTGTTCCATTGTTATTTCTGCCGTATGAAAATCACAGACTGTTTCTACGAAAAAACCGGGAACCTATCGTTGATGAACGTGCTTATCAGATATAGCTCTTGCCACACATGCCATCACCGACCACCAACAACTTTTTACAGGTTGTTGCCATAACAGCCGAGCCTTCCTGATGTCGAGTTTCACTTAAGGTCGCCATGGTATACCGGTAAAAAGTTCCCAGGTGAAAAGTTTGAGTTTGTATTTATCTCCGGTTAAAATCGTTAAGTAAGTTTAAACAAGGCGTAAACGTCGTGTTATCCTGTCTCCATGGCATGATGATGGGGATCTTTTCACATCTAAGTCTAATATTATCGGTTTTCCCCATTGTTTAAATAATCAGGTCGATTTGTTCTTTAGAAACGTTAGATGTTAGCCAGAGTCGTCATGTGGCTGTGGTTCTGTACTTGTACAGAGATGGCGTACTAAAATTAATCTCACGGACATCCAGTAATCCGATTGGCTGATCACTGCATGGTGACTAATATAGCGCAACAAGGAACAATAACCAGTAAGATCATGATGAGATAATAAGTTTTCTTGACAAGAGTAAACAACGAACATAACTATATTATAACCAGCATGTTCCTGATAAGCTTACCAATATATTTTAACACCAGCTGAGAACGTTTTATCAGAACCACAGTTGTGGTTGGGAAAAAAAAAGGACTTGTCTTCCAATTTTTATCCCCAAACATTATTCCAATAAAAAGAACAAAGTTTCCTTTTTTTATCTCAACCATAATGATGTTTTAATGCAGTTGCAAAAGCTTATTGTAATATTTATAGTTCAATAATTCCAATTACGCATTTATTCAAAAATCTGACAAACATGTCAATTAGTTCCACTACTCCAACAAAAGAAAATTACGCCCACGCCAATCAGTTTTTTTGTTGTTGTAAAAATACCGAATGACTTCAATTAAATATTAAGTTTCTTAAAGTTCATCCTTGCCCGGTTACAAAAAAAACATAGCTTCTACAGAAAGTTAGGCCGCCTTTCCATACGTGCGGATTTTTACCCGCGCGGGGGCCCGTATGCGGGCAGCCCCTTTCCATACGTGCGGGTCCCCGCATGCGGGTTGTCGTGCACTTATCTAATACTTATAAAAGGAATTCAGTTCACGCTTGTTCGCGGTGTTCTCTAAATCCGCGTTGTGTACAATATTGTGCCATACATCATTTTAAAGGTTATTATCCTCGCAGTGACATAGGTGATATGAAAATAAATAATTTTTAATATACACATAATTTTGAGTGATTTTTCCGTTTTTTTACCGAGCACAGCCGAATTGCCTTCGGCAATCACCGGTCACTTAACCTCTAACACTAAGGACTATTGTTCATATGAATAACGCTTGCTTTCAATGAGGGATTTGACCCACGTGCGTGGTCAGTAAAAGAGAAAAACACATGTTTCTCGCTTTATGAAACCCAGGAGGATTAATGACAAAACCTAATTCAAGGTCCCGAATTCAGGAACAGGGCTGGGGTGGTGTCGGGGGTCTGAAAATGGGATACGGACCCACTGCATGGAGTCTCGCTATGTCCGCTTCTGCTACTTACGATGTATGTATATTTCTGTTTCCTTCTTCAGGAACAGTTTCCTTGCAACGTACATTTAATTAATCTAATGTTTTCCTCACATCAACCTATTCTTTATACGTCCAACGATAGAAACCAGTCAAATATCAACGAAACACTGTATGCCTCCGAGTCTCATTCCGGTTCGCAATGTAAACCATCACTGACCAGGTCTTTAAGGTAAACATACCGGGATATGATTTTTGCTACGAGCACAGCGCCACAAAATAACAGTAAAAATTATTTGTACATATTGTATTCCGAGAGTATCCCACTAAAAATCTATATTTTCTTTTAACTTTTATAATAAAAAATGAGCCAACCTTCAATATCTCAGTAAATATATCTCCCAAACCGCGGTGAAAAGCCCGGTATACCGGGTTTATCAGCTAGTTTAGTAATAATCATAATTTCTTAAAGTTTAGTGTACATAATATTTTAATCCAATATTCAGTTTAAACATTATATATATAATACAAGCCAGGAATGGCTTGCGACGGGCATATCTCTCCTGCCACGTGTTTACGTTACCTAGAGCTGGCCTCTGGGCCGTAGGGCCTATTTAAATCACGATAAAAACATGTCGTATATTAGGCCTATCTTTTATTCAGTCTAATGCACTAAAAGATCTTTTATCTTTTCCAAAGACAAGGAAAAATACCAGGAACTTGTATACCGCAGGTGGCATCCGCATGCGGGCCCCCGCAGAAATCCAACACTGCTTGATCAGCATGCGGGACCCGCGCGGGGGCCTGCATGTATGGAAAGGGGACTGAGATAACACACGTGTTGGATTTTATCCGCGCGGGTCCCGCGCGGGGGCCCGCATGTATGGAAAGGCACCCTTATTTTTAATCATATGAAGTTCAGTAATTGTGACGACCCTATATAATAACAGATTATCGACCTTTTTGATTGGCATTGCCTTCATATTATAACTGAGCCAACCGCTCCCAATGTGAAATCACAATAAATAACAGGGGCGTCAATATGGGGGGGGGGGGGGGATATATACCCCCACACACACACTTTTTAGCAAGGGTTTTTTTTTTTTTTGGGGGGGGGGAGGGGCTGGGGTGAATGGTCAATGTAGTTATCCCCCTGATATTTAGATAATGATATTTATATATCGGAAATGAATCTATGTCAGTAATTAGAATTAAACACTTTGGCTCCATTTCTGAGTTTATTTTTAAATATTATACCTAAATCTGGTTTAGAATCAACGTATACATGAAACACAACACCTTATTTCTTAAAACCTTGTATACTTGAGTGTAATGTATTTGAAATGTGTCACAGAGACAATAAAAGGTGTGAACATATATATATATATATATATATATATATATATATATATATACATATATATATATATATATATATATATATATACTAGCTGATAAACCCGGTATACCGGGGTTTTTTACCGGGGTTTGGGAGATATATTTACTGAGATATTGAATGTTGGTTCATTTTTTATTATTAAAGTTAAAAGAAAATATAGATTTTAAGTGGGATACTCTCGGAATGCGATATGTACAAATATTTTTTTACTGTTATTTTGTGGCGCTGTGCTCGTGGCAAAACTCATACCCCAGTATGTTTACCTTGAAGACCTGGTCAGTGATGGTTTACATTGCGAACCGGAATGAAACGCCGAGGCATACAGTGTTTCCTTGATATTTGACTGGTTTCTATCGTTGGGCGTATAAAGAATAGGTTGATGAAAGGAACACATGAAAGATTAATTAAATGTACGTTGCTAGGAAACTGTTCCTGAAGAAGGAAACAGAAACATGCATACATCGTAAGTAGCAGAAGCAGATCCATGCAGTTGGTCCGTATCCCATTTTCAACCACCGCAACGTTTTTTTTTTTTCATCGTAACAGACAAATTTTGAGGCCTGAAACCCCCGCCACCACACCCCAGCCCTGTTCCTGAAATTGGGACCTTGAATAAGTTTTGTCATTAATCCTCCTGGCTTGTACTCTCCATTTCATAAAGCGAGAAACAGGTGTTTTTCTCTTTTACTGACCACGCATGTATGTCAAATCCCTCATTGAAAGCAAGCGTCATTCATAGGAACAATAGTCCTTAGTGTTAGAGGTTAAGTGACCACAATGTACGCATTCCGGTGATTGCCGAAGGCAATTCGGCTGTGCTCGGTAGAAAAACGGAACAAGGGACCTATGGGTCACGACGCTCAGCTGTTATATATGATAAAAAAATATTATTTAGAAATGAGGCACATGCTGGTTTTGTGTGGTAATAAATATAAGCTGTATTATGAGTAGTTGTTGTTTAGCTTATGTATGATTTTGATAGTACCTTTGGAGACAGGGAAGAGGGTTGATTTCATTTATTTTATTAACAAATGGAGTACTACTGTCACACAGATTTTGACTTGGCCATATAACTTATAAGCAGAACATATAATATAAGAGTTTAACTATTTATTAAAAAAATTACAAATATTGTCCCAAATATAATTTTTATTAAAAATAATAAGAGAATCATATGATTTTTTAAAATGAAATATAACTGATATGATTATTAAAATAATATTAAAGAATATATTCATGAATGCATTCATGAATACATTTTGAAAGTATTTGCACGAGTATTCATATACTTTCATTTTTACCTGAATTCCCATTCTTTATGCAAGAAATTTTATAATGGAGTACATAATCATATTCGTATTTAAATACAATTACAAAGTATTCGCACCATGTCTGGTATTTATTCAGTTTTCACCAAACAATGATGTTGAGAATCCAGAATATACAAATTTCACACATTTAAATAATGATCATAAGTACCTGGTTTTATGGCTTTTATTTATATTAAAAAATAACTGTAAAAAATTCATTTTGGACTAATTTCACATCAATGTACACACTAGACACAGTAGGAATCTAGATTAATATTATCAACTGCATCTTTGTCTATCATTAATTTTCTTCATATAATCCTTAATGATTAGTAATGAATAATATGATTTACTTCTTTATCATTAAAAATGAACTGAAAAATGCCATAGGTGACTGCATGGTGTTATTTTGAATATGTGACATTCTACCCATCGATACAAGATTCTTATATCATCAGTAACTGCAAGTTAATTTCCTGTTATTATCAACTAACAAATTCCTTTTCTATTTTTCTTTAATTTGTTATTAAAAACCAAAAAAAATTTATTAATTTATTGTTTATTGTTATGTTGTTGGTTAAAACTACTAGATGAGTTGGGTTGAACACCTGGATCAACTGTGGCTGGCCCTAAGCTGCCTGGATTCTCCCCTCAAGCGTGCATAATTTGATGAAAGGTCAACAAGGTCAACATACAGGTGACTCAAGAGGAGCTGGAGAGAGCCAAAGTCTGACAGGGTCTCATAAAAAACATTAATTAAAGCTACAATATTTGGCAAATTTCTTTCAGCTTTCTAAACTAAAAAGCTGAAATCCTTATGTGTGCATGATATGAAAATTATATCAACAGTGCTCACGGGAAACAAACGTGCCTTGGTCACAGTTGGGCAAAATTTAAGGTACTAATTTTATATTTATGCTAATAACTTATAAAATTTGAAAAATTCAGAACTAATTTTGGGTATTCAATTGAATCTTGATTAAATAATGTTACATCCCTGACAAAAAAAATCTCTAGCTTCAGCAATGCCCTTGTTAAGGGAGTAAATATATTTCTTGATTTTTTACAAAGTGCATTATTTTTGGGCCCATAACTTAAAAAAAATACACAATACTGACATCATTTCTGGCATGTGCATAGTGAATGTATAGAAAAATATGTATATTATATATGATCAAAGTCAGATCAGTGGTTTTGATATTAGGCAGTCTTAAAGTGTAACATTGGGTTTTTAATGGAAAAATGAAGTTTTCATTGATATCTCGAAGGAATTAAGTCCTAGTGACCAAATTCTTGGCATGGTAGGGGATTTTGGAGAAATCTAACTGTATGCCAAATTTAAGGAACTTAGAGCTGAAGCTCGGGAGCTGAGCTCTAGCAAACTGCATAACACTAGCAATATGTGACATGGTGCTTGAAAACTTGAATAAAATCTACAGTTTTTGATCAACTGGTTTCAAATTTTTGGTGTTAACAGTTGAAATGCTAACAAAAACATGCTTTGAAAATTAAGTCGACAGCAGTTACAGCAAAAAAACGTGCCATGGTCAAAGTTGGGCAAAATTTAAGGTACCAATTTTTTATTTTTGCTAATATTTTTAAAAATTTAAAAGATTTTGATCTAATTTTGGGTATATAATTTAATTTTGATTAATAAAAGTAATATTACTGGAAAAAAAGTGCTTAGCTTTAACAAGTTTTGTGTTAAGTGATAAAATTTCTTTCCTGATTATTTACAAAATGCATTATGTTTGGGCCCATAACTTTTTTAAATTAAACAATACAGACCTAATTTCTGGCATGTACATAGGAATTATATAGAGGATTATTTATAGGAAATATGAGGAAAAACAGATGAGTGGTTTTGATATTAGGCAGTCCTAAAGTGTGAAAATAGGTTTTTAATAAAAAATTGAGGTTTTTCCTTAATTTCTCAAAGGAATGAAGTCGCAAAGACCCAGTTTTCGGCTTGGTAGGAGATCTTGGGGACATCTAACATTATGCTGAATTTTGGATTCCTAGGTCTTACGGTTTCAAAACGTGCCACATCTACGGACGGACGGACGGACGGACGGACGGACGGACAGACGGACGGACGACGGACAATGGACCACGACTATAGCTCAGATGACTTATAGTCAGCTGAGCTAAAAATCACTCAAAATTATTTATTTTCATATCGTCTATGTCACTGCGGGGATAATAACCTTTCAAATGATGTATGGCACAATATTGTAAACAACGCGGTTTTAGAGAACATTGCGAACAAACGTCAACCGAATTCCTTTTATAAGTATTAGATACATGTATATTAAAAAAGGTCCTCACTTTGATTACCCTCCCACGCCTGCGAGTCATCCCCAATGCATTCTTGAAGTTAAATTGACGCCAATGGCAAATAAGCTTCATAACATTTATACTCAACATTCCATGCATGTTTTAAACTTAGTATGCGGTTTAAACTTAACTTGTACAGTGCTCTAGTGGGACACTTCAGCTTGACACATCCAGTTTCATCAGGGGTCCGGTGCAATTGACCTAATTGCATGCCAGCTATGCAGCTGATCCAGACCTCCCGGGATGTGTGCGTGATATCATTTGTAATAACCAGGTGGTATTGCACTGACGGACGTACCTGTGCTCCATAACAAGTGTGGTCGGTCAGTAAGCGCCAATAATCACTTCAGAAGTTGCTCAGATAAAATATAACTGTTAATACGGATAACTGGAAAAATATATGGGCATTCATTAGTTCAACTGTATTAATTTTATACCCTGTAGTTGAAAATCCATGCATGATAGGTGGAACGTACTTTAGTTAAACAAACAGAAAGATTGATTTTTCCGCAATTTTACATGGATTAAAACACAAGTAGGCCAACCAATTTCTCTGTCCCGATTTTTACCCGCTTCACCTGAATTATCCCCAATGTTTTGCCCGAATAGCTAACGCCCATCTGCCTGCATGGTAACATGAATTCATGTGCACAGTATATATGCACAGATAATGTATCATGTTCATTATTTTTAAATGACGGTTTTGTGTTCACAGTTGGTGAAATGTTTATATGTCTCAGTGATCGAATAATTTCAATTAAATTTTGTGTATTCACCATACGTCAAGAATGAATGTTTCACTTTTTTTATTATTTTGTTAAATTTTGTTAGCGGAGGTATGAACTCTGTGTGTGCTTTCTATTTGAAGCATGCTTCACGGGATGGACACTAGTTTTGCTGTATGTTTTGCTAGGGTTATATATCGATTGGTCAAATATCAATAGGGTACAATTCTGTGATGGCCATCGAGTCGGATCAAATGAATCGAGTTTCGCTTCATTTCAGAAAGGGGTCATGCGTGACAGGAAGAGAAGGTGATTAACTATAATAAATATTGTTGGACCTTCACTGAAATCAATTTACCCCTTTACAGAAAACCGAAAAGGAATAAATGAATAATAAAAAAAAAATACAAATATATACAAACAATCAAAGAAACAGAAAATGGTTCCATGCTCAAGTACATAATTAAGTTGTTTGTGATTCTCAAACATTCCTGGGCGTGACTTTCTCCAATTAATATGTTCATTGTTAGTTTTAAATTGATATTTGATATCGTCATAAAGTATATATATATAATATTAAAATCATCGGCTCGGCACATCTATCTAGATCTATCATTCTATCTCTCTCTAAGAATGCTCATTCTTCCCGGGAAGATCCTGGATCCTCCGAAATTCTCATTATTTCCCTGACATGTATATGGACTTGCACAAGGATTAACAAATTTTTAAAAGATACCTCAAACTTAACAGTTGTAACGGGATTTCACTCTTCCGGGCTACACAGTTTGGCATCCGACATCCCACGTCTGAGTATTAGTCAATGTATGTTGACTTCCGACATTCGACATCCAAGTATTATTTCAGACCCCGCGTTCACACCGAACTTGGCGAGACATCGAGTGATGGCGAGCCTTCCAAGGGAAGCATGACGATATTTATACTTCACATAATCAGCAAAGCTGTTGGTAGTGTTGCTACAACAATTCAATATGGATAAACGGGTACGTACTTTCATTCAAAGCTGCTCACGTTCAAACGTTGTGGGCGATAATTAGGGATATTAATGTTGAACATTCCCGTTGAAACTACGAAACCTAAAAACCACGGACTCCGGGCCGCGAAATTCAGTTGCCATTCATTATAAACAACGTGTGGTACACTTATAGACACACCGGTATAGGGAGGAAAGGGTGTCATTCAGTACTCCTTCACACAGGTTGGTCTGTTGAACGCTACCTCTTGGTACGTCATGTCCCAAGACGACGTCCCAAGACTTGTTATACCGGGGCACATAGTAAAACCTGGAAAACCTCAGAAAAGTTTGGAATATTGACTTGTGTAATTTAAATGCCCGAAAAACAATATAACACCAACTGGTGTACAATTCATCTATTTTAATTGGTAGAGCAAAGACTTTTCTGTACTACAGCAGATTCTGCACGCATGGGATTGGACGTAACTGCTAAAATCAATCCTGGAAGTCCCATGCTCACCCCACGAAAAAACAGCAGGGGCCATATTAGACGGGAGACCTCTCAGAAAAAATTCCACCCCCACGGAAATATGATTATAATACTTTTAAACATTATTATTGATTCCCTACTAAGACCAAATGAATCCGCTGATACATTGGAAGCATTATGTTGTGTCTTAATTTGACAAGTAAAACGCTCAGATCAAGTAGATAAAAAATAGGAAAATAGACATTTACGCTATACCAATTAATGATCCATGCTAGAACTGCCTTCATACCATGTCTTGGCATTATGCATGTTTTTATTAATTTTATCTTGAAAATTTATTTTCTTTCAATTTCAGTTTAAACATTTTAGGATTTAATTTATGATAAAATATATGTGTATGCATTATAATTTGACATGATATGAACCAAACTAAAGATAAAAACTTGCAATTCTGAATGAACTAACATTTTAATTTTAATTGTCCCTTGCCAAGAAAATCTAGATATAGGTTTGGTGAAGGGGTGACTCCAACATAAAACCATTAAAACTATTAGGTAAAGCACACCAATCAGCCAAAATCTGTTGGACTGTCAACTTGACAGGCACAGTCAAGTATCATGACATCTAGGAATAAGACTATTTCAATATTAGTATTATCTTAAAATGTTACAAATTACTGACAAATGAAGGTAGACAAATATTTATATCTAAAACATGTTTAAACATGAGGCTACTGTAGGTCTCTTTGTAATGAAAGCTTCATTTAACATAAAACTCAAAGCATAGAAGGTCTAGATTTTGTGAACTATTAAATCTAAAACAATACAGTAATATAGCACAGGTTTAACCGTATATATATATATATATATATATATATATATATATATATATATATACAGGGATAGAAATAATGGAAAAAAGTTACATTACCCTGAGAGAATTCTGTGCAGTGCTGTTACATTCCTCATACAGAATTGGTTTATATTGGTAAAATGAACAACACAACTTGTCCTTAGAAGAGCCTATCTTTATCTTTATATTCTGTTCCCTATGGATCTGCATATAAACACTTATTCTTAATTATTTTGTTTTCTTGAATCTATTTATTGACAGAGAAACCATATACAATAAAAGTTAAGAAAGGCACGCCATGGCTTAAGCGTTGCCAAGTCATACTTAATATGACTGATTTTGTTACTTAACACTTAGAACTTGAGCCAATTTTCCATTTCAAAAACAAGATTTTTCCTTTTCATTCATGCATTTCAAATCATCCCTATCAATTTTGTTACACATTATTGGCAGCAGGGTCCATTATTTTTGTTCACAATATGGCATATTTTCCTGCATTTAAAGAATATAAAAAGAAAAGTTAACCTTAGAAAAGTTTTGAACTGGGCTTAAGCTTTTCCCTAATAACTGATGGGAGCCCTTTGTCTCAAGATCCACAGTATACATCGATGTGCAGATTGGAAACTGCAACAATCATATTTGTTGCTCATTAAGGAAGTTCCAAAGTGGCAAATCAGTATTGAAACTTATTGTCATGTTATGAAAAACTGAACTTACGAAAAAAGGCATAGCGTATACATTTATGTAAGGCTCTATTCGCCGTTAAATTGATCAATTAAAAAAAAGATAAATGCGATTTAGGCAGTTGGCCGTGCCAGTGTACGTTGCCCTGGTTAGATGTCTGTCTGTTCAGGTCTGTGGCTAAAAGAAGTAATTCTTTGACAAGTATGAAATAAATAAACGCCCAAATTTCTTTTCCCAATAAATTTAAAACAATCGGTAACAGGAACTAAATGTAACTTTACCCTGTCATTTATGCGTGAGCGTATATATATGTCACAGGACAAACTCCGATCCAGTAGAATCGTCGATCCTACTAGGACAAAGTCAGATCGGACTTTCTACTAGGAGAAACTCCGATCAGACTTTCTACTAGTAGGATCAGCGATTCTACTAGGACAAACTCTGATCATAGCCTCTACTAGGACAAACTCCAATCATATATAAATGTACTAGTTGGATCAGAGCTTCTACTAGGACAAACTACCATTGTAGTCTCTACTAGGACAAACTTACCATAATGGTCTAATTTCTGAAACCTGAGATTATGAATAATTAAACACAGTGATATGGTAACCAAATGTTTTATTTATGATTATACACAATAAAAGACTAGAGTATATCATGATTGTTTTATACAATATACAGGACAACGGTTGTTTATTTGGTTTTTAATGTGGGGGTTATACACTGGTTTATGGTAATGGTTGACATGTAAGTTTTTTTTTGTAAAACCATTATATTAATTCATTGTTTTATGTACTATACTTCTAGATATCTTGTTATTACACTGTATTATATATGATTGCTCCATATAGTGTACAGGGGAAATAAAGATCGGTCATCTGTATGTACTGGTGTAAAGTAAGTTTTTGTATAAAGTTAGAAAATTAAAACTAATAATAGTGATATTTATAAATATAAATAATAGAGTATGTAGAATTCAAGGTGTATGAGACAGCTAGGCATCAACCTGTCAAATGTCAATATGGTCAGCTAGGCAGAGTATACAATCAGTTTGATGTATATATTGCAATTTTTCTCTGTGATTTTAGGACAGGATGGGAATGAAATATTTTAGATCTATCCTTAAATCAAGGAATTTTACATATATACAAGTAGATAAACAGTTTGTGCTTGTATGTGCTTTTGCTTTTATTTGTATTTTTTAGAATATGAACTTGTATGAATTGTACTTAACCAAGGAATGTGTATTTCTGAGAATCAAAGTTCTATTTGAAAATACCTACATTCTGTATCAGTGGTTAAATTGATAAACATAAGTACAGGTGGATATATATATTGCATTTTTTTTCCTTTGAATTTAAGACAGGATGTGAATGAAATATCTTAGATCAATATTAAGGAATTGTACATATATACAAGTAGATAAACAGTTTGTGCTTACATGTGCTTGTGCTTATATTTGTAATTTTTTTATCAAATAAAATTGTATGAATATGTTTAATTGAAACATTTTGATGTATATCTGTGACTTGTTTATATAATCATAGGATATTGTGTTTTATCATATGTGCTTGTATTTATTTTTCTTTTTTTTTTCCAGATACATAAATAAAACATTTGGTTAAAACAGTGGTGGGCCGATCATCGAGTTTTATCGAAAGTCAGTCGGTTTGCTGCCACTTTCAAGCGCTCAGTTACCAAAGGCAACTATCGATTACATCATAATAATGACTGTTTTCTTTCCAGAATGCCTTTATGTTATAGGCAAAAATGATTCTTCCATTTTTTACCACATTCCGCGTTTCATATAATGAGTCTGTGTTCCCAAATAACTTCAGTATGTAACTGAGTATGACACGGTTGATGCGAGAATGGAGGACTTATTAAACTTATTATCTGTGAACTCGCAGGGAGCTGCAGAATTAGCGGAGAGTTTTCTAACGAAATGTACATTGCAAAATATAGGGAGGGGGGCGTAAAAATACTTCATAAATTCTCCAGGACTATGCCAATTTTGCGAGATTCTCTAAGAAATAATATATTCAACCGATGCCAGGTGCCGCTGTTTAGGCCGTCCTTAAAAATTTCTTTTTTGGGAGGCTAACCCGGCCGGTCGAGTATTTGCATTTCAGTGCACCTGGGCCCATTAAATATGCCTTCATGTGCTAGAAAAACAGACCCTTTATAGGCCTTACATTCTTAGATGCTCTGTGATTCCATTATGAAAGATATTACCCAACGTTGCTGATCGTTAAATTTGATCCTTAAAATTAGTCTTTATACGTGGTAGGATCGTAACACTCATGCGCGAGAAGAGAATACCTGCCGGGGAAACGTAGGTACAGTTTCACAGATAATTGCATATTTCTTTGATAATTGCATATATTTGTCTAAACCGATAAATAATCGATCATCAGTCAGTTTGCTCAAACCGATGATCGATTATGAAAAAGGAACCGACTCCCACCACTAGGTTAAAATATTACTGTGTTTTATTCATTTTTAATCTCAGGTTTCAGAAATTAGGTAAATTATGGTAAGTTTCTCCTTGTAGAGACTACAATCGGAGTTTGTCCTAGTAGAGACTACGATCAGAGTTTGTCCCAGTAGAGACTACGATCAGAGTTTGTCCCAGTAGAGACTACGATCGGAGTTTGTCCTAGTAGAATCGCAGATTCTACTAGTAGAAAGTCTAATTATGTTGTGGTCTCTGGTTGATCAGAGTTTGTCCTAGTAGAGGCTATGATCGGAGTTTGTCCTAGTAGAAACGCCAATCCTACTAGTAGAAAGTCTGATCGGAGTTTCTCCTAGTAGAAAGTCCGATCAGACTTTGTCCTAGTAGGATCGACGATTCTACTGGATCGGAGTTTGTCCTGTGACATATATATATATATAGCCGCATGGAACTATGCTACTTGTGCTGTGACCCTTGAAAATTTGCGGCAAGCGCTTCCTTATTATAATAGTTTGGCAGACACCAACATTTCAATAAAAAAAAATCAAACTGATTTTTATAACAGAAAGTCTTTTTGTCTGTACACCTGATTCATGAAATTTTCGTGTTACGTAGCCATGGAAACTACGTCAATTCGACCGGGAAAATCTAGCTGCCCACGGTAACGGTCGCCACAACATACTTGTTTGACAAGTATCAAACGATTAAACGTCCCGATTCCAGATCCGAGATCATATAAAAAAGTGGACAATTGAAAAGTTCTGTTCTTCTGAGTTGTGATGTTTTCGTATGAATTATACTGCGATAGTGACTCATTCATTCACAAGAAACATCTCACTTTCGTCAAGGTATATTCCCGGGCTCAGGCTTATTATAATACTGGGCTTCAGCGAGGTTACATGGCTGTGAGGCACGAATAGCATGAGGGGAATTCCTATTCAAATTAAAACACGTGACACGTCCAATCAAGAGTAGAAATATGCAAATCAGAGAAATGGCAACCTTTGATTGGCTCGATTGGTCAGCCGTGAGACTTAGAGATTGGGGAGACCCGCACTATGTTACTTCTAATAGAAATAGCATACACTATGTCTCTTACGCAAAGTATCTTGATGATTATGCTAAAATCGTAGTACGGTACTCTGAGCCCAGAATGTAAAAAAAAGCTTCCGTTCCAAGCATTGCCGTTTAGGGGAAGGATATTCCCCTGATCGAATAGAGTCGCACGGCAGAATTTGAATAAAGGTCAACCTTGTGGCATTTTGGGTACACTCGCGGAGCGGGTGACACCAGTATTAGGGTCATTGTGTCCAACCAAGCGAGCTCCCGGTAGGTTTGCAATGGAAGGCACGCTTATGTGACAATGAATGTGGTCACAACTGCACCATCGCGAATTAATATTAAACGATTCTGGTTTTCTAAGCTCACTGCTAAATTTAAAAAAATGGCCATTTCACGCGACTAAGTAATAATTTAACAATTCTACATATGTTTTTCAATTTATCCAGGCTAAGTGTCAAGTAAAAAAATTCTACATTCCCGATCGGGAATTCTGAGTCAAAACCTTGCATTCCCGACAGCAGAGTCAGCTTCCTCTGGAAATCGGGAATGTAATATTTCGATCCCTGATATATATATATATATATATATATATATATATATATATATTTATATATATATATATATATATATATATATATATATATATATATATATATATCATTTGAATATGTGTTTCTTTAATATGTATGTGAAGTGGGGCTCATACAGAATGTGATACACATGTTTAAAATGATTATGCCTATATATATATATATATATATATATATATATATATATATATATATATATGTATCTGTGTATGAGTTACAGTTGATATATGTGTGTGTGTGTGTGTGTAATTATAAATTATAAACCTGTCTGCTGTAAGAGCTGAATGAAGTGCTTTGAAATTTAAGAATTTACAATGACGTAATCCTTTCATCATCTTGCATTAAATACAGGTTACTCGCAGAAGAAAGGTAAATCTGTTGTTGATGTTTTATGCTCAGTAGGTCTGCTTATATCTTGTGCCTCAGCTGGTCATGTGATATTTCATCAAAAAGAGATCTCTGAGGACAGTATGCGAGCAGACCAAGCTGCCAGGTTACTATTGCTTATACCTTACTGCTATCATACATTTATTCTACGAGCTGCAGATCGTTGCTGTTTTTATATATATTTTACCTTGCCTTATTTATTTGCATTTTAACCATAGGAAGTTTTTTTGATATATTTTTAGCTCAGCTGACTATAAGTCATCTGAGCTATAGTCGTGGTCCATTATCCGTCGTCCGTCCGTCCGTAGATGTGGCACGTTTTGAAACCATAAGACCTAGGAATCCAAAATTTGGCATAATGTTAGATGTCCCCAGGATCTCCTACCAAGCCGAAAACTGGGTCTTTGCGATTTCGTCCGATTGAGAAATTAAGGGAAAACCTCAATTTTTTATTAAAAACCTATTTTCACACTTCAGGACTGCTTAATATCAAAACCACTCATCTGTTTTTCCTCATATTTACCATAAATATTCCTCTATATAGTTCCTATGTACATGCCAGAAATTATGTCTGTATTATATAATTTAAAAAAGTTATGGGCCCAAACATAATGCATTTTGTAAAAAATCAGGAAAGATATTTGATCACTTAACACAAAACATTTTAAAGCTGTGGACTTTTTTTTCCAGTAATATAACTTTAATTAATCAAAATTAAATTGTATACCCAAAATTAGATCAAAATCTTTTACATTTTTTAAAATATTAACAGAAATAAAAAATTGGTACCTTAAATTTTGCCCAACTTTGACCATGGCACGTCTTTTTCCTGTAAGTACTGTGGATTTGATTTTCACAGCATGTTTTTGATAGCATTTTGTCTGTTAACACCGAAAATTTGAAACCAGTTGATCAAAAACTGTAGATTTTATTCAGGTTTTCAAGCACCATGTAACATATTGTTTACATCAAGCTAGTGTAATGCAGTTTGCAAGAGCTCAGCTCCCCAGCTTCAGCTCTCAGTTCCTAAAATTTGGCATACAATTAGATGTCTCCAAAATCCCCTACCATGCCAAGAATTTGGTCACTAGGACTTAATACCTTTGAGATATTAATGAAAAACTTTTTTAAAAAAACCTTTACTGTTTACATTTATTTTAGATTTCCGACAAATTCTGACACTATTTATATTTACACTAACAGCCATAACTTTTCAAGCTTTTTTTGTATCTTTATCAAATTTTCAACAGTTTCCACTAAGAGGGTTTGCTGAAGATTATTGAAAATCATTGAAACTTAGGAATAATATGCAACATTTTTGTCCTGAAAGAATCTATACATATCATGGCATTCTAGTTGCCCATTTTGAGTGCTCTCTAGTGGCTTGTAAACAGTAAAGGGTTAACCCATTGTTACACTTCAAGACCGCCTAATATCAAAACCACTGATCTGACTTTAATCATATATAATATACATATTTTTCTATACACTCTCTATGCACATGCCAGAAATGATGTCAGTATTGCGTAATTGTTTTAAGTTATGGGCAAGAAATATATTTACTACCTTAACAAGGGGATTGCTGAAGCTAGAGATTTTTTGTCAGGGATGTAACATGATTTATTCAAGATTCAATTGAATACCCAAAATTAGTTCTGAATTTTTCAAATTTTATAAGTTATTAGTATAAATATAAAATTAGTACCTTAAATTTTGCCCAACTTCTACCATGGCACATTTGTTTCCTGTGAGCACTGTTGATATAATTTTCATATCATGCACACATAAGGATTTCAGCTTTTTAGTTTAGAAAGCTGAAAGAAATTGGCCAAAAATTGTAGCTTTTATTAATGTTTTTATGAGACCATGTCAGACCTTGGTTTTCTCCAGCCCCTCTTGAGTCACCTGTATGTTGACCTTGTTGAACTTTCAGCAAATTATGCATGCTTGAGGCGAGGCATACACTGGGGCAGCCAGGCAGCTAATGGCCAGCCACAGTTGATCCAGGTGTCCAACCAAACTCATCTAGTAGTTTTAATCAACAACATAACAATAAACAATAAATTAATAAATTTTTTATTGGTTTTAAATAACAAATTAAAGAAAAATAGAAAACGAATTTGTTAGTTTATAATAACAGGAAATTAACTTGCATTTACTGATGATATAAGAATCTTGTATCGATGGAAAGAATGTCACGTATTCCAAATAACACCATGCAGTCACCTATGGTATTTTGCAGTTCAATTTTAATGATAAAAAAGTAAATCATATTATTCATTACTAATCATAAGGGATCATATGAAGGAAATTAATGATAGACAAAGATGCAGTTGATATTATTAATCTAGATTCCTACTGTGTCTAGTGTGTACATTGATGTGAAATTAGTCCAAAATGAATACATTACATTTATTTTTTTAATATAAATAAAAGCCATAAAACAAGGTACTTATGATCATTATTTAAATGTGTGAATTTTGTATATTCTGGATTCTCAACATCATTGTTTGGGGAAAACTGAATAAATACCAGACATGGTGCGAATACTTTGCAATTGTATTTAAATATGAATATGAATATGTACTCCATTATAAAATTTCTTGCATAAAGAATGGGAATTCAGGTAAAAATGAAAGTATATGAATACCAGTGCAAATACTTTCAAAATGTATTCATTTCAGTTATATTTCATTTTAAAAAATCATACAGTTCTCTAATTATTTTTAATAAAAATTATATTTGGGACAATATTTGTTATTTTTTAAAATAAATAGTTAAACTCTTATATTATATGTTCTGCTTATAAGTTATATGGCCAAGTCAAAATCTGTGTGACAATAGTACTCCATTTCTTAATAAAATAAATGAAATCAATCCTCTTCCCTGTCTCCAAAGGTACTATCAAAATCATACATAAGCTAAACAAGAACAACTCATAATACAGCTTATATTTATTACCACACAAAACCAGCATGTGCCTCATTTCTAAATCATATATTTTTGTCATATATAACAGCTTAGCGCCATGACCCATAGGTCCCTTGTTTTATTTACCATCTTAAATCAAGATGCTGATCATTCTTATAAGTGTACTCAATATGGTGGTTGTTTGCAGGTCGGATGTTTGATAATTAGTCACATGTGGAAAGATGATAACTTCTTTGTGGCTGTGTGAACATCTGTATCACTTATTTGTAGGATCCTTAGTGGCCCTAGCTTTATGCACTCCCCCTACGTTACACTGTGAGAGAGCCCTAGAGAATGCTTTCGGTTATCAGAGACATTCAAATTAATGATAAATTTATAATATCTTGCCTAAAAGTGTCATATTCATTGTTAAACAAAGATTTTTTTATTGATTGAGTTTATAACATACTGCTTTAAAAAGCATTTTTCCATTTTATTGGCTCAGATGACTTATAGTCATCTGAGCTATAGTTATGGTCGTTTGTCTGTCATCCAGCTGTTAACAGGGTACGTTTCGAAACCATTAGACCTACAAATCCAAAATTTGACATTGAGTTAGATGTCATTAAGTTCTCTTTTCAGACCTGAAACTGGGTCACTGTGACTTTGTTCCTTCAAGAAATTAGAGAAACACCTCTGTTTTCTGTAAAACCTTGTTACACTTCAAAACTGCCCACTGTGAAAACTGCTGTTGTAAGTGTTTTTATAGTTGCCCATTCACCTACCTTTTGAAAAAGAATATGTGATTTCTGGCTTCCTGTGTGTATATATTAATGATCTAAGGGTTATGTATTAGCATGTTTATCAACAACATGTTTGTAAACACAGCTTTGTTGTCAAATGGGAAAACATGTAATCTAAGGTGGTAGGTTGTATATATATATGCAGAGGTAGAAAGGTCACTTGTTGCAAAACGGCATTTGCAGAACTATGGCTTATCTGTCTTGCTGCCAGACACCCTTGTTGAATTTGTTTTATTTTGGTTGGCCCCTACATATTATAAACAAGTTGATAACTTGATATTAACAAAACGGACAGCATGTATGTGGTGATACCCAGGTTTTCGGCCTATTTTATAAAAGCTCAAAGGGATAACCTTTATTTTATTAGGTCAGATAGGTTATTGGGGCCCTTTAATCTATTTATATTTGAGATAACCATTCTTGCATATATTTCCTATGTGAATTTAAGAAATAAGGTCAGTATTGCGTAAAAATTGAAATTGTGGGCCCAAACATAAGGCCCAAAAAATTAAAGGTATGGTTCTTAGGCACCGCCCGTGCCAATTTTAACCCCCTGCCTCAAACATTTTTATTTTGATTTTCATCTTTCAAGGAGAGAAAATAATACAATTTTGATACGATTTCCATTGTTATGTGGTGCTTTTACCTGTTTAGCAAGAAAACCCTGTTATTTTCATGCTTTTTCCTGATCATATGACATTTTTATAAAAAAATACAAAAAAGGTTAAAAATAAAATACCGCCCGCTGGCATTGATTTCTGAAAAAAAGTGCCTGAGAACCATACCTTTTTATTTTTTTTGGCCTAATGCACTTTGTCAAAAACAGGAGATATATTTACTAACTTAACATGAAAATTTTTTAGCTGGAGAGTTTATTTCAAGCATATATCTATAATCAACTTAGTTAATTTTATAGCAGTTATGGGTGGGACATATTTGATAGAAATGTAATTTTTAATTGATATTAACATCAAATTTATACACTTATAAGACAATAAAATAAGTCACAAACCTTAAATATGCCATGGACTATTGAAAATCAAGGCACAGTATATTTCTTTTTAGAATTTAATATGAGGAATTTGTCAAATTTGCCAAAAGAATGTCTATGGAGGACCGTTACGGGTGGGACAAAGGCATCAATAATATAATATTCTGTAAATATTAATAAATATATTACTTGAGAACTGTACATAACCATATTAATAAAAATATATAATTAAAAAAATCCATTTCCAACATTAATGTTAATGATTAAAATAATATAATATTCTGTAAATATTAATAAATTTATTACCAGTGAACTATATATAACCATTCAGTGATAAAATATTGAAAATCTGACTGAAAACATCTTTCATATGTCAATTACCATGCATAATATATTAGAAGTTTAGGTTAGACCACCATTTTAATCTGGCCTAGGCAGATTTTAAACTCGCCTAAGTGATACCAGGCAGATTTTATATCGCCTTGATGTTACCAGACGGATTTTAAACTTGCCTAGGCGAGATTAAAATCCTGGCCTGCTCAATGATGGATTTTAATCTCGCCTAGGCCAGATTGCGATTGTGATCTCGTCTAGGCGAGTTTAAAATCCGTCTAGGCGAGATCAAAATTGCAATCTCGCCTAGGCGAGATCACAATCGCAATCTCATCTAGGTGAATTTAAAATCCGCCTGGATTTCAATCTCGTCTCTGACATATATATATACACAGTCGCCTCCAGCCAGTTGCAATTCGGCCAATAGCAAACTAGCGGTTATTGCAAGTTTTTTTGAAAACCAAAACCATTTCCTTTAAAAAGCCACTATATTCCTTCGGCTAAATGCAATTGGGTCGGTTGCAAATTCCTGGCAACTGCAAGGGAAATTTTGTGATTTTTTTTCCAGTACTCCTGCTAACTGCAAGACAGTCTTACATTTGCGCTCCAGTGACACGTGACGGACTACTTATTAACTGATTGCGCTCAGGTGTGAGTGATACCATGAGTGAGCTCCACTGAATGAGCTCTAGTCAAGCACATGCGGGCACAATTAATTTATGCCTTGTTAGAACCCGGCTTGAGCAATTAATTTTTCCCTTGATGTTTTATGATGTTATCCGCTTCCCTTTTTTGTTGTGAAATCCAGAGTTTATTTATCAATGTGTCAGCTCACTATTAAGAGATCAAAAGATTATGAACATTTCCTTTGATTCTGTACGATGTTTGCCGCTTCCCTCAAAGCTGATGAAAACAAGTGTTTGTTTGGCTGCATTCGGCTCAGTAATAAAGCGATCAAACGTTTTAAATTACTTTTAATTCAAGCTTCAGTGGTTTCACTGTCAAAACTTACAACAGGTACTATCCCTATAAATATGTCCAAGAAAATATGACTGATGATAATGCAGTCATGGCTAAACGTAAGCCCAACGATCTCTCTCTCGCAGACAAAGCTGATGTATTCCAGCTGAAAGATCAAGGTAAGCCACAGATAGAAATTGCCCAGAAGGTTTGATGCTCGCAGTCCCAGATATCCAGAATTATCAGTCGCCGTGATGTGATCATGCGTGACTACACAGAGAATAAAAACCCTGCACATAAACGAAGATGTTTTGGTAAAGACACACAAGTAGAGGAAGCACTTTGGCTGTGGTTTAGTGGTGTAAGAAGTCGAGATGTACCTATTACTGGACCAATACTTACTGAGACGGCCAATCAACTGGCTGCTACCATGGGAAGAACTGACTTTAAGGCTACTGAAGGCTGGCTTAGCAGATGGAAAGAGAGGCACTCTATCTCACTAAAAAGAGCCCATGGAGAGAAAAGAGATGCCAACCACTCAGCAGCAGATGAATGGGCAACAACTAGACTTCCAGTTCTGCTGGAGGAGTACCAGCCTGATGATATCTACAGTGCTGATGAAACTGGGGTCTTCTACAAATTACAGACTTTTTCAAGTGAACGACGACAGCTTTATGTTTGATGATTCACATGATGATGTTTCATATTTGATTTCATATTTGAAGTGTAATTTTTAGGCACACATCTAGCAAGAACAGAGAAGAACTGTAATAATCCCCATTTTGCATTTCATTGTTATTTTTAAATTTGTACATAATACTGTATAGAATTTTTTAATAAATTTATTTTTATGTTTTTCGTCTTGTTTTAATTATATAAATAGGTTTCCAATGACTGGTGTATTTGAATCAGTGCTAATGTTGCTGGTCTTGTATAATTGGTGACCAATTACAGAAGCAAATATATTAAATAATCTTGACTCCGCTAAATTGCAATTTCAGCCATTGCAGTTAATTTGTCTGTCAAATGGTATATGCAATTAGACGAATTCTGCTGTATATATATAGAGAGAGACGGTATTTAACATCAGTATGACTGTGTTATTATCTAGTGTTTATTTCCAAATTCCAATTTTTGTTTTTCTATGTGGTTGTTCACATATGTTGACTGTTGTTTGTGGGGTCACATTATTAATCAGTCATGCCTGAGTGTCTGTAAACATGCCTGTGACTGTGTTGTTTTTAGGTTCATATGGGTGATCTGTCTCATGGCCGGGGTATGGACGCTTTCCATCCCAGGAGGAAGAAGAACAAGAGATCCTGGGCAAATACGCTGTCAACGGAACAGAAGGCACATCTTGTCCTGGAGCGTCTACATCAGGAAAACGTCACCCATGTATGTCAGTCTTCTGTCTCCATCTCTGTACAATAAGAAAACATCACCCGTGTATGTCAGTCTTCTGTCTGTATCTCTGTACAATAAAAAACATCACCCATGTATGTCAGTCTTCTGTCTCCATCTCTGTACAATAAGAAAACGTCAACCGTGTATGTCAGTCTTCTGTCTGTATCTCTGTACATTAGGAAAACGTCACCCATGTATGTCAGTCTTCTGTCTCTATCTCTGTACAATAAGAAAACATCACCCGTGTATGTCAGTCTTCTGTCTGTATCTCTGTACATTAGGAAAACGTCACCCATGTATGTCAGTCTTCTGTCTCTATCTCTGTACAATAAGAAAACATCACCAGTGTATGTCAGTCTTCTGTCTGTATCTCTGTACACTAGGAAAACGTCACCCATATATATCAGTCTTCTGTCTTCATCTCTGCACATCAGGAAAACGTCACCCATGTATGTCAGTCTTCTGTCTTCATCTGTGTACCTCAGGAAAATGTCACCCATGCATGTCAGTCTTCTGTCTTCATCTCTGTACATTATTTAATTGAGAATAGTTATTGATAACATAGATAACAAGGGCAGCACTGTCAGAGTATTATGCTGGAGTAGATGACATTGGTCAGCTTGTGGGGTGTTGTGTTGGTTATTATTGAACTACAATAAAGATTTTTAATTTTATTTTGAAGAAGAGACAGTTATGTCCATTGCTTGTATACTTTAATTTTTATATAATATTTTATAATTTTTAATACTTTATTTTTAATGCATCTAAAACTAATGTGATTTTCTCACTGAATTAAATGATCAGTAAAATCCTTCTATATGTCTCAAACATGAGCTCTGTCTGCAGATTCACAGAATTCTCAGATTTTCCATACAACTCTGATGGTTTCTGAGCTTTGTCAATTTCTACAATAAAACTTGTTTCTTAACCCCAGTGAAGTCTCCATGAGATGTATGTGCTTTTGTTTTCAAGAATATTCAGAAAATGTGACATTGACATGTGTATGAATATCAATTAATAAACTTTGGTAGCATGTTGTCTTGATGGTGATAAATACTTAATCAGTGAATGATGAGAGATTTTTTTCAGCCACATGAACAGTTCCCTTTACAGGATACTGAACGTCTCCGAATGGTGCAATGTATTGGTCAGAAAAATTTGGCATGTACATACATCTCATAGACCAGACAGGTGGCACCACTAACCTTCCCATTATTAGTGAACCTGTGAGCTTATGCGATGGTGTGGCGTCGTCCGTCCGTTAACCCATACTATCTTGAAAACGGCAAGAATTAACATCACAAAATCTTATGCATAAAATTAGTCATCTAAAAAACTCTATTGGATTTTGCTTATTTTTTGGCTAACTGCATTTTCTTAGATTTTATAGGGAAAAAACTAAAAAAGCTTAAAAAATCTTCTTCTCCGAATCTGTTCAGCCAAATTGTCCAATATTTTACAGAAATGATTCCTGGAACAATCTCTCTCAAGTTTGTTCGAATGGTTTAAGTTCGGTGATTTTTGGCTGAGTTACAGGATGTTGAACTTAGTCATCTGTCCAAAAAAGCATGCTAAAATTACAATCTTAGAAATGGCTTGAGCTATCATCACCAAATTTTATGCCAATGTTGTTCACATGAGTCATATCTGAAATTGAGGTATTGGTGGCGCCACCTGCATCGGCCTTTTTTGTACGGGGGTCATCAGTGCCCGTATCATACTGACAGCTACAAATAACTTCTTCTCTGAAAACGAAATGGCCAAATTGTTTAATATCGCACAAAAATGATCCTAGGGTAGTCACTAGTGCTTTCTAAAGTTTGTTCAAATGGTCTCAGTTCAGTTACTTTTGGCTAAGTTATGGGAAGCTGAATTTAGTCATATGCCATAACAGCCCATTTTAGCTAAGTGGCTACTAAAATTTTCTTCTCAAAACCACTGGGCCAAATTCTTAAATCTCACACATTAATTATCCTTAGTTGTTGATAATTCAAGTTTGTTCAAATGGTCTCAGTTCAGTGACTTTTGGCTGAGTTATGGGAAGCTGAATTTAGTTATATGCCATAACAGCCCATGTAAGCTAAGTGGCTACAAAAATCTTCTTCTCAAAAACCACTGCGCCAAATTCTTAAATCTCACACATTAATTATCCTTAGATGTTGATAATTCAAGTTTGTTCAAATGGTCTCAGTTCAGTGACTTTTGGCTAAGTTATAGGAAGCTGAATTTAGTCATATGCCATAACAGCCCATGTTAGCGGAGTGGCTACAAAAATCTTCTTCTCAAAAACCACTGGGCCAAATTCTTAAATCTCATACATTAATTATCCTTAGAAGTTGATACATGTAATTCAAGTTTGTTCAAATGGTTTTGGTTCAATGATTTTTGGCTGAGTTATGGGAAGCTGAACTTTGCCATTTTGCTGTATTTATAGTTATACAGTTGTATTTAGAGTTATAAACCTACAAAAGGTTTTTCGACTCATGATACTGAGGCCAGTTTGTTTAATATTTTGCAAGAATAATTCCCTGAATCATTCTAATAATAATTGTCTTTTATGGTTCCAAAAAATTAATTTTGGCTGAATTATAAAGATTGAATTGAGTCATTTTACCATATATGTTAGCTGTGTGAAGCAGATACATCTAGCCTAGCACCAGTTTATCAGCATCCATTACATCATGCCTCTTGACATTTAGATTTCAGAATATCTATGGAAAATATTGACAAGAATGTTTTTTAAAAGCTTTTAAAAAATTTAGATTTATGATATTACATATCATTGATGGATTCAGCTTATTTTTGCTATCTGCATTTACTTAAATTTTACAGGGGAAAAGCTAAAAAAAACTTCTTCTTCTTGTAAAGAGTCCAGCCAAATTGTTCAATATTTTACAGAAATGATCCCAGAGGCGAGCCTTCTCAAGTTTGTTCAAATGGTTTGTGTTGGATAAATTTTAGCAGAGTTACATAACAGGCCAAGATTGTGTATGTTTCTTGAATAGGTTGAGAAACTGCTAACTGTTTCAGATTTGGCAACAGATCAAGAGTTCATTCAGTGCAGCCAGATTTTGGTCAAGAGTTCAATCAGTGCAGCCAAGCACAAGGCATGTGATCACCTCATGGGCAGCATGTGATCATTTCATGGGTAGCATGTGATCATCTCATGAGTATCATGTGATCACCTCATGTTCATTCAGTGCAGCCAGGTACAGGTCAAAAGTTCACTCAGTCTAGCCAGGTGCAGGTCAAGAGTTCACTCAGTGCAGTAGCCTGAGCCAATAATTTGTCACAGTACACTCAGGGCAACAGCCTTTCTCACCTTAGCCTGGTCAGCCCCGTGCATCAGACTCAAGGTAAGTTTGATGTATTGGGCTGATATTCTGACCTGTCTATGTGTCTTTAATGGCTTTCTCGTTCACAAGACAGGTGTTGCCATCTACAATGACTTTTGCAAAGTGTATGTGCCTGCTTAATTCTACGGAAGAATTTGATATATCAGCCTGAAATTGGGCATATTTATACATGTCAAATAGCTTTGTCGTATACAAGACTGGTGGTGCCACCTACAATAATTAGCTCAGCTGACTGAAAGTCATCTGAGCTATAGCGATCACTCTGTCCGTCGTCCTTCTGTCTGTCCGTCTGTCTGTCCGTTAACCAGGCACAAATCGTAACCGCTGGACCTAGAACCTTGTAACTTGGGATTCTGAGAGGTCCATAAAAAATCTCCTTGGAAACCAGAAATTAGGTCTCTGTTACCCATATCCTTCGAGCTATGTGGCCCCAAAGTACCCCCCAGAAAAGTCAAAAATTTCATACAAAAACTTCAATATCTCATTAACTACTTGACTGATGGTCATGATTTTTGGCATACATATTGATCATGAGATGTTACATCACTTCCTGCAGACTGGTGGTGCCACCTGTATTTTACGATTTTTAGCTCAGCTGACTATAAGTCATCTGAGCTATAGTCGTGGTCCATTGTCCGTCGTCTGTCCGTCTGTCCATCCATCTGTCCGTCCATCCGTAGATGTGGCACGTTTTGAAACCGTAAGACCTAGGAATCCGAAATTCAGCATAATGTTAGATGTCCCCAAGATCTCCTACCAAGCCGAAAACTGGGTCTTTGCGTCTTCATTCCTTTGAGAAATTAAGGAAAAACCTCAATTTTGTATTAAAAACCTATTTTCACACTTCAGGACTGCCTAATATCAAAACCACTCATCTGTTTTTCCTCATATTTCCTATAAATAATCCTCTATATATTTCCTATGTACATGCCAGAAATTATGTCAGTATTATATAATTTAAAAAAGTTATGGGCCCAAACATAATGCATTTTGTAAATAATCAGGAAAGAAATTTTATCACTTAACACAAAACTTGTAAAAGCTAAGCACTTTTTTTCCAGTAATATTACTTTTATTAATCAAAATTAAATTGTATACCCAAAATTAGATCAAAATCTTTTAAAATTTTTAAAATATTAGCAAAAATAAAAAATTTGTACCTTAAATTTTGCCCAACTTTGACCATGGCACGTTTTTTTCCTGTAAATGCTGTGGATTTAATTTTCAAAGCATGTTTTTGTTAGCATTTCAACTGTTAACACCCAAAATTTGAAACCATTTGATCAAAAACTGTAGATTTTATTCAAGTTTTCAAGCACCATGTCACATATTGCTAGTGTTATGCAGTTTGCTAGAGCTCAGCTCCCGAGCTTCAGCTCTAAGTTCCTTAAATTTGGCATAAAGTTAGATTTCTCCAAAATCCCCTACCATGCCAAGAATTTGGTCACTAGGACTTCATTCCTTTGAGATATTAATGAAAAACTTCATTTTTCCATTAAAAACCCATTGTTACACTTTAAGACTGCCTAATATCAAAATCACTGATCTGACTTTGATCATATATATTATACATATTTTTCTATACATTTGCTATGCACATGCCAGAAATGATGTCAGTATTGCGTATTTTTTTTTAAGTTATGGGCCCAAACATAATGCACTTTTTTAAAAATCAAGAAATATATTTACTCACCTAAGATGAGAATTGCTAAAGCTGGAGACTTTTTGTCAGGAATATAACTTTATTTAATCAAGATTCGATTGTTTACCCAAAATTAGATCTGAATTTTGCAAATTTTTCAAGTTATTAGCTTAAATAAAAAATCAGTACCCTAAATTTTGTCCAACTTTGGCAGTGGCACTTTTTTTTCTGTAAGCACTGTTGATTTAATTTTCACAGCATATATAAATAAGGATTTAATCTTTTTAAATCTGAAATTTCAAAGGAATTGATTGAAAAGAGTAGCTTTTATTCAAGTTTTCATACACCATGTCAAGTGTTGTTTACATCTAGCCCACCTAGTAGTAAAGCCTTCAGTTGCATTATGTAACCCACCCCAGGCAGCTTGTCTTGGCTCAGCTGGGCCACTACTAGCAGGCTTCCCCTCTGCCCTGCACACCCCCCCCCCCCCAGATGATGCATTAACTAGATGAATGTTATAATTTTCTCTATTTCATTTTATTCTTGGCTATGCTACATTTTAGATTTTGTATTTACCACCAGGGTTACAATGATTAAAGTGCACATTTAATTGTGTCCACAAAGTGGTGTATTGCTATGAAAGTGTGGATGTTCATCAGACAAGTAATTCCTTCCTTGAGAAGAGTAAAAACTTCACCAGGTGTGAAATTGACTATTATTTCCAGGAATAAATTAAAGCTTAGATTGTAATTAGCATAATGATATTGTTTGTCCCTCATTCAACCAACAGTGTGTATACTTTATTTGAAAAGATGTTTTTATTTTACCAAATTTACAGAATCTTATTTTATTTTGGTGAATAAGATTAAGCATGTACTGAAAACTCCAATGTGCAAAACTTTTAATAGTGATTCAAGGAATAATCTTGTAGATGCCATGTTGTGGCATTATTTTCTTTTAAATTCAGTTTAAAAATTTGTGATTTAAAAATAATAAAAATATATGTGTATATATAATATGACCCAATATGAGCTACACTCTGGATGTATAATGATTGCAACTAAGAATTCTAATATTTTAACTTATATTTTCAGTGTTTTTTTAATACAAATTTATAAAACTTGTAAAATCTTTTAAATTTTTAAAAATATTAATAAAAATAAAAAATTGGTACCTTAAATTTTGCCCAACTTTGACCATGGCACGTTTTTTTCCTGTAAGTACTATGGATTTAATTTTCACAGCATGTTTTTGTTAGCATTCCAACTGTTAACACCAAAAATTTGAAACCAGTTGATCAAAAACTGTAGATTTTAGTCAAGTTTTCAAGCACCATGTAACATATTGTTTACATCAAGCTTGTGTTATGCAGTTTGCAAGAGCTCAGCTCCCCAGCTTCAGCTCTAAGTTCCTTAAATTTGGCATACAGTTAGATGTCTCCAAAATCCCCTACCATGCCAATTATTTGGTCACTAGGACTTAATACCTTCAAGATATTAATGAAAAACTTCATTTTTCCATTAAAAACCCATTGTTACACTTCAAGACTGCCTAATATCAAAACCACTGATCTGACTTTAATCATAAATAATATACATATTTTTCATTCTCTATGCACATGCCAGAATGATGTCAGTATTGCGTAATTGTTTTAAGTTATGGGCCCAAACATAATGCACTTTGTAAAAAATCAAGAAATATATTTACTCGCTTAACAAGGGCATTGCTGAAGCTAGAGATTTTTTTGTCAGGGATGTAACATTATTTAATCAAGATTCAATTGAATACCCAAAATTAGTTCTGAATTTTTCAAATTTTATAAGTTATTAGTATAAATATAAAATTAGTACCTTAAATTTTGCCAAACTGTGACCATGGCACGTTTGTTTCCTGTGAGCACTGTTGATATAATTTTCTTATCATGCACACATAAGGATTTCAGCTTTTTAGTTTAGAAAACTGAAAGAAATTGGCCAAAAATTGTAGCTTTTATTAATGTTTTTTATGAGACCCTGTCAGACTTTGGCTCTCTCCAGCCCCTCTTGAGTCACCTGTATGTTGACCTTGTTGACCTTTCATCAAATTATGCACGCTTGAGGCGAGAATCCAGGCAGCTTATGGCCAGCCACAGTTGATCCAGGTGTCCAACCCAACTCATCTAGTAGTTTTATCCAACAACATAACAATAAACAATAAATTAATAAATTTTTATTGGTGTTTAATAACAAATTAAAGAAAAATAGAAAAGGAATTTGTTAGTTTATAATAACAGGAAATTAACTTGCAGTTACTGATGATATAAGAATCTTGTATCGATGGGTAGAATGTCACATATTCCAAACAACACCATGCAGTCACCTATGGCATTTTTCAGTTCAGTTTTAATAATAAAGAAGTAAATCATTTTATTCATTACTAATCATTAGGGATTATATGAAGGAAATTAATGATAGACAAAGATGCAGTTGATAATATTAATCTAGATTCCTACTGTCTAGTGTGTACATTGATGTGAAATGAGTCCAAAATGAATTTTTTACAGTTATTTTTTAATATAAATAAAAGCCATAAAACCAGGTACTTATGATCATTATTTAAATGTGTGAATTTTGTATATTCTGGATTCTCAACATCGTTTGGTGAAAACTGAATAAATACCAGACATGGTGGGAATACTTTGAAATTGTATTTAAATACGAATATGATTATAAAATTTCTTGCATAAAGAATGGGAATTCAGGTAAAAATGAAAGTATATGAATACTCGTGCAAATACTTTCAAAATGTTTTCATGAATGCATTCATGAATATATTCTTTAATATTATTTCAATAATCATATCAGTTATATTTCATTTTAAAAAATCATATGATTCTCTTATTATTTTTATTAAAAATTATATTTGGGACAATATTTGTAATTTTTTTTAAATAAATAGTTAAACTCTTATATTATATGTTCTGCTTATAAGTTATATGGCCAAGTCAAAATCTGTGTGACAATAGTACTCCATTTGTTAATAAAATAAATGAAATCAATCCTCTTCCCTGTCTCCAAAGGTACTATCAAAATCATACATAAGCTAAACAACAACAACTCATAATACAGCTTATATTTATTACCACACAAAACCAGCATGTGCCTCATTTCTAAATAATATTTTTTTATCATATATAACAGCTGAGCGTCGTGACCCATAGGTCCCTTGTTTACGAATTTTTTTCTCTATTTTTGAGACCTTTAAAAATGTGAACATCTGTTAACAAGGCACAAATCATAAAGACTGGACTTAGAATCTTAATTCTTGACACACTGAGAGGTCCATGAAAAATCTCCTTGGAAACCAGAAATTAGGTCTCTGTTACCCATATCCTTCGAGCTATGGGGCCCCAAAGTACCCCCCAGAATAGTCAAAAATGTCATACAAAAACTTCAATATCTCAATAACTACATCACTGATGGTCATGATTTTCTGCATACATATTGATCATGAGATGTTCGATCAGTTCCTGCAGACTGGTGGTGCCACCTGTATTGTTTGATTTTTTACAATTTTTTCCTCTATTTTTGAGACCTTTGAGGATGCTGTCATCTGTTAGCGTGGCACAAATCTTAATGACTGGACCTAGAATCTTCATTTTCGACACACTGAGAGACCTATAAAAAGTCTCTATGGAAACCAGAAATTAGGTCTCTGTTACCCATATCCTTTGAGCTATGGGGCCCCAAATTACCCCCCAGAATAGTCAAAAATTTCATACAAAAACTTCAATATCTCATTAACTGCATCACGTATGGTCATGATTTTCGGCATACATATTGATCATGAGATGTTTCATCAGTTTCTGCAGACTGGTGGCGCCACCTGTATTTTTCAATGTTTACGAATTGTTTTCTCCATTTTTGAGACCTTTAAGGATGTAGTTATCTGTCAACAGGGTACAAATGGTAATAACTGGACCTAGAATCTTCATTCTTGACACACAGGGAGACCCATGATAAGTCTCCATGGAAACCTGAAATTTGGTCTCTGTTACCCATATCCTTTGAGCTATGGCACTCCAAAGTACAGCTCAGAATAATGGAAAATTTGATACAAAAGCTAAAGTATCTGAACAACTAATGCAGAGATAACCATAATTGTTTGCATGGATATTGATCATGGAGTGTTTCATAAGTTTCTGCAGACTGGTGGCACCACCTGTATTTGTTCGGGTTTTTTTACGAAATTTTTCTCTATTTTTGAGACCTTTAAAGATATGAACATCTGTTAACAGGGCACAAATCATAAAAACTGGACCAAGAATCTTCATTCTTGACACACAGGGAGACACATGAAAAGTCTCCATGGAAACCTGAAATTAGGTCTCTGTTACTCATATTCTTTAAGCTGTATGGCTCCAAAATACCCCCCCCCCCCAGAATAATGGAAAATTTGATACCAAAAACTGCAGTATCTCAATAACTACAACACCGATGGTCATGATTTTCTGCATACATATTGATCATGAGCTGTTCCATCAGTTTCTGCAGACTGGGTGTGCCACCTCTATTTTTTTTTCAAATTTTTACGAATTGTTTTCTTTTTTTTGAGACCTTTAAAGATGTGGTTATCTGTCAACAGGGTACAAATCGCAACAACTGGACCTAGAATCTTCATTCTTGTCATGCAAGAAGGCCCATGAAAAGTGCCTGTGGAA
This sequence comes from Sipunculus nudus, assembly GCA_026874595.1. Taxonomy (NCBI): domain Eukaryota; kingdom Metazoa; phylum Annelida; class Sipuncula; order Golfingiida; family Sipunculidae; genus Sipunculus; species Sipunculus nudus. The sequence goes on along the minus strand of CM049314.1, from coordinate 46,452,356 downwards.
ACTTGAAATAAGGTCTCTGTTACCCATATCCTTCAAGCTATAGGACTCCGAAGTATCCCTCAGAATAATGGACAATTTGATACAAAAGCTGAAGTATCTGAACAACTAATGCAGAGATCACCATGATTCTTTGCATGGATATTGACCATTAAGTGTTTTTATTAGTTTCTGCAGACTGGTGGAGCCACCTGTATTTTTGTACAGACAAAACGAAGTTTTGCGGATACTATGTTTTTGACCGAGTTCCTCCGCCGCCGAGGCGTCCGTTTCCATAGAGCTCCTCGGAAACTAATGGGCTGATTTTTCTGAAACTTACACCAATTGTCGGGTCACATTTGAACTGGTGCCTAACCAATTTGCGTTGACCTCTGACCTTTCCTCTCTATCCAGTGTCCATTTGTGGGCCTGTTTCCACTAATAAACCCTCATATCTCGGGAACCGTTTGACCGATCAGGAAATAAAATTGATACAAATGTAGCCCTTGGATTGCTTTATAACATACACAAAAAATGGTGGCGCCACCTGTAACCATGTTTGCACAGTGTCCATCTGTTCATCTGCCTTGGGTTAAAATCACTCATATCTCTGCAGTGAATTGACTAATTCACCTGAAATTCGTCATGCATATACATCCTGGATAGCTTTCTTGATTTTATGACAGGGGGCGCCACCTACATTCACATTCACGCAGATGACATCCAAACTCATATCTCGGGAACCGTTTGACCGATTGGACAAAAATTTTGCATGTGTATAGATCTCACATAGCTCTTTATCATACGCAAAACTGGTGGCGCCACCTGCAACCATTTTTGCACAGCGTCTGTCTGTTATTCTGCCGTGGCCTAAAATCACTCATTTCTCTGTAGTGGTTCGACATAACTGCCTAAAATTTTGCAGGTTTATACATCGTGGACAGCTTTCTTGATTTTATGACAGTTGGTGCCACCTACATTCTTGTTAACGCTGCACACATCCAAGCTCATATCTCGGGAACCATTTGACCGATTGGGCCAAAATTGTGCATGTGTTTAGATCTCACATAGGTCTTTATCATACACAAAACTGGAGGGGTCACCTGCAAAGATTTTTGCAGTGTTTGTCTGTTTGTCTGCCATGGGCAAAAATTGCTCATATACATGTAGTGGTTTGTCTTTTCTGCCTAAAATTTTGCAGGTGTATACAACTTGGACAGCTTTCTGGATTTGTGGTAGAAGGCTCAACCTACATACACATTTAGGCTGCAGACATCCATGCTAATATGCAACATACCTCACTCTATTTCCCCTTGCCACTCAATCAATGCCTCACTTCACCCGTTCACCTCTGATTTTGGCGGATACATGTAGTCACTTGTCGGTTACCCGTATTCTAGTTTTAAAAGTTTACACATTTTTTCTCTATTTTTGAGATATATAAATACAGACTAAATCTTGGCCTGTTGGTTAATCTGTTTGATGCTTCAGTTGAATGGGTATATACTACCATTCTGATGATAAAATTTCCTTTTGCGAATCTCTTTCAAGTCAGCTGAGCGTCATGACCCATGGGTCACTTGTTTTTGTGTTGTGTGCACCCATGCCAGAATTTCAGCAGTGATGTTTGTGTATTGTTTCTTGTTCAAAATGGTTAGTACTTGCATTGTTCATATATATGAAAAGTAGTGGTTCAGCATTGAAGCGTTATACCTTGTGTATATCCATATGCACAGGTTGGCTTTAGGCCTGTTGGCCTTGTCATAGAATAAACAATTGCCCTTTGCTCAGAAGTAATTTGCCTATTTGACTTGATTTTGTGCATGTCCATATATCTTGGATACCTCTATCTTGTATTAAGGTTGTAGAGCCATCTGCAATAGTGTTTGTGTGGCATCCATCCGTAGATTTGCTTGAGGTGAAAATTGTTCATTTCTGAGGAATCATTTAATGTGTTGGTCTGCAATTTGGCATGTACATCCATCTTGGAGAGATTTCTCATCAACCAGACAGGTGGCGCCATCTACCTTACCATTTAAATAGTATAAATTAATCTCCTTTTCTCAAGAGTGATTCACCATACTTGGTGAAATATATTGTTTCTCAACTTGATAAATGGAAGAAACGATGGTTGCTAGCCAAGTGTCAGTATATGCTGCTGAAGATTGAAGGCCTATTCTTAGACAGGGGTGGGGGATTAATTGTGTGGGGATACTATGGCACCTGCGGTGCCAAGAAATGTCTAATTCAGTACTGAAACCCTTACATTTTGCTGTATTTCAGTATACTTTGGAGGACATAACCAAACTTTTTAAGGATTGCAAATTGAACTTGGACAAACGTATAAAGGACATTTGGCAAGAGATCAGCCGGAGTCACCATGGTGACAGAGAACAGCATCAGAGACCAGAGCAAGGGCTGTCTGTGGGAGAGCCTGCAAGCCTGGAGCAGTTCATTAACCAGGCCTGTACGTTTACCAGAACATCTGAGTCTGTCAGTCCTCCACCCACTATGGATGTCTCCAGTAAGTTATCATTTCCTTTTCTTTTAGTTGTTGTTTCTCAGGTTTTGTCATCATGCTTTTGTATGAACACCAAGAAAGGGACACTGTTTTTAGCTCAGCTTTAGTTCAACTGAGGTTTAGGAATGGCGCTTTGTCCGTCATCCATGTATAATACGCACCAAGGTTTTTAGTTTAGATTTAATAATGAAAAAAATGCGGAATATATGCAGGAAAAGACAGTAGTTGTTTTGGCCAAAAACATAACGATAAACAAATATGAAATAAAGTTTTTTGGTTTATAATCGCAATTTTAAGAACAATGAATGGAAAAGGAATTTGATAGTTAATGAGTGACAGGGAATTACTGATGTAATGTGGATCTTGTATGGATGGCCCAAGATGTATTTCAAATGTCACCATGTAGTCACCTTTGGGTATTTTTCATTTCATTTTTAATCATGCAAAAAATAATTAAATAAAATTGTTCTTTACTATTTCTTAGGGATTATATGAAAAAAATTAATTGTAGACAAGGATGTCTTTGATTAAATTAAATTAATCTAAATTTCCAGGTGTTTTCCAAGTGTTTCAGTTTATCAGTTTATATTAATTGCAAAAATAAAAAAAACAATATGTTAAAAGTTTTAAATATTACTCAGACAAGTACTCATTAAAGATGTCAGTATGTTTGACTAATGACATTAAGACTCATAGCTGTACCAGCTGTCACATGATACTATGTTAATAACCATTTATATTACTGATTCCTTTATTATAGTTAAAAAAATAAACATGCCCATCTCTTGTTTGCTCCTTGTATAATTTATTTGGTTATTTTTTACATATCTTAGATATCTTTTCTTTTTTTCTGATACATGTATTGAAAAAAATAAAAATATTCTAATGTGATAAAAATTTCAGATCTTAGACAAGTTCTCATTATGATGTCTGCAAGGTTTATAATTGTCATAAGACTCCTGCTATTTTTAGTGTGCAGATTGATGTGAAAGTATTCAAAAGTGAATATAATAGTTTTATTGTTTTTAAATATAAATTAAAGCCATAAAACCAGGTACGTATGGTCTTTTATTTAAATTTGTGAAATTAAATGGATGTGACTTAAATGGTTTACTTTTGAAATGGCTTCTTCTGAATACAAATGTTACCAATCACAAATTTTACTATGCCAGGGGTTTCACACTAAATGTAAAATCTAGTAAAAGATATCCCTGCAACAGCAGGAGCTATTAGCAAAAAATGTTACAGGCATATTTCTTGGCCACCTCCATGACAGCAGCCTGTTTAAGATAACAGCTGTTTGAAATGTTTTCTTTATCATGCACAATATTTGAGTCAAAGTAAGAGCTGACACTTTGGTCTCTTGTTCAAATATGAGCAGTTTACAAAGTGCATCCCCAACACTCACAGTTCTAAAAGGCCATCTTGATAACTGAAGAGGTAATCTTACACTAGTTTCTTTTAAATCCAGTTTGTATTCTGTGTACATTTGAATTTAGAAAGGCATTCTGCCCAAGGTTTAGACTTTAGGACCTTGTTGATGCCACAATTTCCAGTAAAAAAACATGGCAGGGAACTGTTTGAGCCTCTAGGCCCTTGTTAATGTTCTCAAATGTAGTATTCTCATGTATCTTTTCTAACTTTATTGTTGCACAAGACTTGTGTTATCTACAGACTGTTTTTTAACTTGATTGATTAGATTTTTTAAGCATGGCTTCATTGAGTTTAAATTTTTTATGTCTGTTAATCTGTGATAGCTTTATGGGGACCATGTTGACATGGTTACGGTGCTGGACTTGTAACTGATAGGTTGTGGGTTCATGTCCCGTTCTGACGGCCTACCACACTAAGACTCCTAGCCAAAGTCTTTACCACAAGGGTGTGCTCTCTCCACCCAGGAGTTAATGGCTACTTATCACAAGCAGCAGGCAAATGTAGAACAAATAACCTAGCGTTTGTTATGGCTGCTTGTGATCTTATCCAGAGTAACATATTTTGATTAAGATTTGGCTTTATATTATTACAGAACTGAAGTGGAGAAAACTTGATGCAAAGGAGTTTGGAGTTTTCTTTATCAACAAGGTTTTTCTGGATGACAAGAAGGAGAAGTAAGTCATTGTATATCAGGATAATCAAGATGTGTCACCTACATCTGATGATTTGATAAATTATTAATTGGAGACAAAATTACAACAGTTGTGTTAGTTCCTCAGTGAGTGGTTCATGCATTGTCCAGAAAAAAATTATATGTGTTATATTTGTTTTGGGTTACTTGACTCCTCAGAGCTGGAGGGAGAGTCCTTTGTCCATTAAATGTTTGTCTGTTTGCCTATTAGCTTGGCACAAGTCATGACTGTAAACACCATTTATCTCAAATATACTTTCAGCTATAAGGATGACCCGGCACACAGTGGTCCCTGTGACCTGCTTCCTGTCAGTCTCTGGATGAAGCACTTTGATGCTTATTCTGATGCTTGCATCAGGTCATCATACACTGTCCCTGTCTAAATACATCCTTGTGATCATGCAAATTTAAAAAAAAAATCAGCCCAGCCATTATTGTCAGAAATATTGCTAATAAAGGCTTCAGCTACTGTGGTACCATGTGTTTCTTCTTTAAAATAATTGTACATCCACATTTAAAATATTTTATTTTACTGCTCTTGAATCTTCATATTCACAGGCACCCACATTTTGAAACCACTTGATGAAATTTACAGCTTGTACTTATTGCTCCTTATTTCAGATTCTGATACCCTGGACTTTATGGCTGCTATGATATTCAACAAAAACATTGTACCGTGATAAACACTGTTCTAATCAATACATGTACACTGAAGACATGAGGGGAAACATCCATTTATTGTATCCCCAGACAAAGTCGAGGGATACTATGTTTTCATACCGGTCCCCCTGCGGCCGCATATAAATCTTGTTGGCACGATAACTCAAAAAATATTTCGCGGATCTTTACCAAACTTGGTATATGTATAGATATGGGTGAGGGAACGACGCCTATTTAAAATGAGGTCATGACCTTGACTAGGAGAGTGTCATTGACCTTGAATAGGTCCAATTTTGGGGAAAATCACACAAATTCTTAAATATCTCAAGAAATCTTGCATGGATTGATCCCAAAATCAAGTTGATGGAAGATCATGGATAGAGTTGTCATGTTCCCTAAACTGGTGGCGCCACCTATTATTCTTTACTTGTTTTCATGTCGTTTAATACCCATAAAATTGCTACTTGACAGTACTGTGAGCATTATAAGTAAAAAATGAATGAACAGATTTCTTTTATATCATGCATATACATAGATATGGGTTATGGGATGATGTTTATTTAAATTAGGGTCATGACCTTTTCTATGAGAGTGGCCTTGACCTTGAATATTGCTATATATGGTAAAAATCACACAAAATCATTAATTTCTCAATAAGGGATGCATGGATTGGTCCAAAAATCAACTTGACCAAAGATCTTGGATAGTATTGTCATGTACCGGAAACAGGTGGCGCCACCTGTTATTCTTTTACTTGTTTTTGTGCTGTTTAAGACCCCATCATTGCCACTTAACAGTACTGTGAGCATTATAAGTCAAAAACTAATGAACAGATTTCTTTTATATTATGCTTTTACATAGATATGGGATAGGGGATGATGTTTATTTAAATTGGGGTCATGACCATTTCTATGAAAGTTGCCTTGACCTTGAATATTGCCATATATAGTGAAAATCACACAAAATCATTAATATCTCAATAAGGGATGCATTGATTGGTCCAATAATCAACTTGACCAAAGATCTTGGATAGTGTTGTCATGTACCGGAAACTGATAGCACCACCAGTTATTCTTTTACTTGTTTTCGTGCCGTTTAATACCCCATCATTGCCACTTAACAGTACTGTGAGCATTTTAAGTCAAAAACTAATGGACAGATTTCTTTTATATTATGCATATACATAGACATGGGTTAGGGGATGATGTATATTGAAATTGGGGTCATGACCTTTTCTATGAGTGTGGTCTGATATTAATTGTTGCTGAAGATGGGGGGCCTATTCTTAAAGGGGGGGGGGGGGGGAGGGATTAATTGTCTGGGGATACTACGGCACCTGCTGTGCCAATAAATGTCTAGAATTTATGTAAAAACTTCTGATTTATATAGCCACTATCATGGAACTGGTTTAGAAATATTTTTTTGCAAAGTTCAGAATTAATTAATTGAAGTTTTGCAATTAAATGTGTGGCATTAATAGGATGATTTTAAACCAATGACATTGAATAGAACAATTATTTGGTGTAAACTGATACACTTTAAATAGCTGCTGGCATGTGTTACAAGTTGTTAGTTCACTGTGTGAACTTATGCATTGGCCCACCGTTCTGGGTCCACCGTCTGTTACCAAATATCTCAACAGTCGCTGCAGCTGTCATCATGAAACTTTGCAAACTTTTTTATCATGTGATGAATATGCGAAAATCAGCTTTTGGTAGTGCCACCTATGTTGACCTACTTTCTGCAGGCTGAAATGATCTTTTTCCAATATGAGTCATAAAATATTAACATTTTGGTTTTCATATCATAATCAACAGTTCCTTAGAGGGAGGGGAATAATATGAGTATAAATTCAGTCAAATTACTTTCAAGATGGCGTCTCCACGGAAGATCAAATTTTGTCAATCACAGACTTTGGCAATTTGTTGTTTCCATACATACTGCTATGTGTGATACCAAATATCTCAGAAACTGCTGCAGCCTTCCTTCATCACCAAATTTCACAGAAATATTGATCATGTGACTGCTATTTGATTTTGATCTGCAGGTGGCACCACCTTTGTTGACCTAGATTCTGCATTATGTAATGGTCTTTTCAAATTATATTCAAGATGGCATCTTTACAGTACTTCTAATTTTGTCTGCTGATTAATCTATGTTTCATTCATCCTTTTCTGTCACATTATTGGTTTTTTCACTCTGTAAACTTGTGTAATGGCACAGTGTCCACTGGGAAATGCGTGAAGGGTATTTTTCGCTCACCTTTTTAATTCATAATTGGCCACTATTATGCATAGTAATTCACAGAGTGAACATAAGGCCCCTGGTTCTCTTGTTACAGATACTGGCAGCAAGACCACATGACAGGTGGCGCCACTCAGCTCCTGTCTCTGGAGGAGGTACTTCCCCATGAGGGTCTACAGCGAGCACTGATCTGTAATGACCAGTCGTTTGACAAGTCACTACCACTCCTGTGTGAGCTCCCGAAACATGTTCAGACACACCTTGTCTGTCCCAAGGTATGGCTGTCATAATACATCAAACCTGAATTAAGTATAAAAATATAAAACTAATTCATTTTACATGGATTGTACAAATATTTATTTGAATTAATCACTTCACTCTCCATGATGTTGGGGTTGGTAGTGTGTTGGGGTGGAAGAAACCAGAGAATCCAGAGGAAACCACCAGCCTTGGCTGGGCCACTACAACCAACCTTATAGCCAAGCCGGGAATTGAACCCGGGTTGCCAGTGGACAAAGCTGAAAATCTTACCCCTTGACAGTCCAGAGTATATAACAGTATAGTAATTTATGACTAAAATGCAATTAAGGTTTATCAGTATGATTATAACTCCAGCCAGGTACTGGTATTAGTCTGGTTCTACTGAGCATCTTTGTCCATAGGTCACTAGATTGAAATTCTGTTTTAAAAGTGCAAAAATAAATTAATGTAGATGAAACTTGCTTACTTTTTAGATATACAACAGTCTGTTTGGATACACTTATAAACATGGTACTGGTATGTTGTTTCAGGAGGAAGTGCCTGTAGCTGCTTCTGTAGAAATCTGTCCAGTGCACATTGATTCCAGTAAAACTGGTAAGTGTTGATGTGCAGGCACTGCTGTTCCTTTGAAACTGTTGCTGGTAAGGAACATGATTATTTTGCTCTTACCATAAGACACCTTCATCCCTCATTTTGCTATATTTTATCATTAGATTAAACAGTAAAAGAGTATATGTTTAAATAACTCCACATCTCTCCACTACTGCCTATTACTCAAGACCAATATATTTCAGCAGAGTTTGTATTTCCAGAATTTCTTTTCAATTCATGTTCACAATATAGGACCATCAGATGTAGCAAAATCAGTTTATATCAAGACCTTATGGAATGTTCACTCTTAATGAAATGAAAATCCCATGAACATGTTATGGTGATGCCTAAAGACTTAGTGATTTAGTGTACGCTTACACCTGATGAATCATGTCATGTCTGTAATGCTTAATAATTATTAACTTTCTTCTTTAATTCAGAAGTAGATACGTTTACTGATCCACCTGTAATAAGCAGGCATCAGATGATGTGTAGCTGATAGCTTACCTTGATTAATGGAAAAATTGTGTTGGTTATCAAACCTTGTACATATTGTATCATACAGGTCAGATCTGTAACTGTCCTCTGGCCAGAAATGTCCAGGTTACACAACCAACACACAGAGTTAAAGCCAGAGTCAACACAAAATGTCTACTGCTAAGGTGGGTACAAACTACATGGTTAACTTACCTGGTTTATGCCGGTGTCAGCACAAAGTGTTTTCTTCTTTAAGTGAGTACAGAATTCATTGCTAACTTGTGTGTTGATTGCCGGAGTCAACACACATGCCTGCTGCTGAGGTAAACCTGAAATGTTGGAGTACGTTCTATTGTCAACACAATAAGTTACAGCTCGTGTCAATATGCACATGCTTTAGCCAATAATAAATCTTAATTCATTAAAGCCATCCAAATATACTGCTGTCAAAGAACCTTAAAAGCACAAAGTGATACAACTAAGTTTACAAGAGGTTCAGTTATACAGTAAATACATGTAGATCTTTTATATTGATGAACTCTGAAGTATTGATACTCTGACAATGTCATGAACAAACAGTTGCTTAGTAAGAACTGTAACCATAAATATTTGTCTGGTTATTCTTGGTCTTTTATACATTTACATGCAGTACATCCATTGTCCTACATGTTGATTTGTTTGTACCTGACAGGTACGAGGACCACCTCCGCCTTGTTATAACGAGCTGTCCGTTTGATCGTGTGGTGTGGGAGAGAGTGGCCACGTTTGGCTGGCTGTGTGATCTGCCAGTCATAGCTGATCCACCTGTCACAGGTGAGTGGTTGTTGTCCTGGTGTAATACATAAAACATGGTGTGTGTGTCACATATATAGCCTTTTTCACAAATGTGGTAACTATGACTGATACAAGATATGGTATCATAGGCTGGTGTTTCGATAAATTGAATTGGTAGTTCGGTATCAGTGACTGATATCACATGCCTGAGGAAGGTATGTCAGTGCCACCCTTAATTATAAGAGCCCGGCTTGACAAGCGGTGCCCTATAGTGATCACCATGTCTGTCCATCCATCCGTCAGTGACTCTTTTTTTTTTTCAGGCGTGATATATCAACAAGAACATGCTTGTTCTTTCTCAAATTCACAGGGATGATTGGTAGATTTGGTACCTATGAGGGCTCCAGACCTATTGAATTACAGACCTGTCGGAATTCCAATATGGCCACCAGAGCACAATCAGTGATTTTTTAGCAAACCTGTGAGCTTATGCCATGGCGCAGCGGCGTCCGTCCGTCGTCAGCCGTCCGCCATCCAGGGCTGGCTTTCCGCCGTCCATGGCTGTAAGTCAGAAACTGTCTGAGCTAGCAGCTCCAAATTACATGTGAGAATTCGTCACATGTGAAACTTGGTGCCCTGGAGCTTATTATTGGGTATCTGCATTAATTTAGATTTTATAGAGAAAAAGCTTAAAAACCTTTAAAAGTCTTCTTCTCTGAAACTGTCCAGCCAAATTGTCCAATATTTCACAGAAATGATCCCTTGAACAATCTTTCTCAAATTTGTTCGAGTGGTTCCAGTTCGGAGATTTTTGGCCGAGTTTCAGGAGGTTGAACTTAGTCATCTGTCCAAAAAAGCACACTAAAATTAAAATCTCAGAAACGGCTAGAGCTATAATGACCAAATTTTATACCAATGTTTGTCACATATGTCATATCTGATTTGAGGTATTGGTGGCGCCACCTACATTGATGTGTTTTTTACAAGCAAAATTGTAATTTTAAACTCTTCTAGCTTATACACTGATTTATGATGAAACTGTTCAGCTGATTGGTTTAAACTTTACAAGAATTATTCTATGGTAGGGTTCTGCCAGTTTTATAAGAATAGATTTGGTAAATACAGTTTTAAAAAAGCATTGTAGCCAATTGAAAAAGGCTTTCTGTATTTGAAAACAGGTTTGACTTCATGGAGCCAAGTCAAGAGGTCACTCAGTACAAACAGGTGGGGTCCAGACATCACCATGGCAACTGACCTGGCTCTGGCGGGGTGTCTAGACAATGTGTCTAGACGTCTAGACACAGCGTCTAGACGTCTGGACACAATGTTTAGATGCAGAATTCCCAGATTATTGGAACTATATCTTTCAACTGTTTGAAAAAACTTGGTTTGCATTATAAGCGAATCGGGTTTATCATCAGGTCACATGTGAACTGCGCCTTCATTTTTGGTTGACCTCTGACCTTTCCTTGTTGCCCAGTGTCCATTTGTGTGTCTGTTTTCACACATAAACCCACATATCTCAGGAACCGTTTGACCGATCAGGCTAAAAATTTTGCACAAATGTAGCCATTTGATAGCTTTATAACATACACTAAAAATGGTAGCGCCACCTGCAACCATTTTTGCACAGAGTCCATCTGTTCATCTGCCTTGGGATAATATTACTCATATCTCAGCAGTGGTTTGACTTATCCACCTAAAATTTTGCAGGTTTATACATCCTGGACAGCTTTCTCGATTTTATGACAGGTGGCGCCACCTACATTCACATTTACTCTGTAGACATCCAAGCTCATATCTCAGGAACTGTTTGACTGATTGGGCCAAAATTTTGCATGTGTATAGACATTACATAGCTCTTCATCATAGGCAAAACTGGTGGTGCCACCTGCAACCACTTATGCACAGCGTCCATCTGTTCATCTGCCTTTGGATAAAATCACTCATATCTCAGCAGTGGTTTGACTTATCCACCTGAAATTTTGCAGTTTTATACATCCTGGACAGCTTTCTCGATTTTATGACAGGTGACGCCACCTACATTCACATTTACTCTGCAGACATCCAAGCTCATATCTAGGGAACCCTTTGACCAATTAGGCCAAAATTTTGCATGTGTATAGATCTCACATAGCTCTTCATCATAGACAAAACTGGTGGTGCCACCTGCAACCATTTATGCACAGCGTCTCTCTGTTCATCCGCCTTAGGTTAAAATCACTCATATCTCAGCAATGGTTTTACTTTTCCACTTGAAATTTTGCAGGTATTTTACATCCTTGACAGCTTTCTCGAATTTATGACAGGTGGCGCCACCTACATTCACATTTACTCTGCAGACATCCAAGCTCATATCTCGGGAACCGTTTGACCGATTGGGCCAAAATTTTGCTTGTGTATAGATCTCACATAGCTCTTCATCATAGGCAAAACTGGTGGCGCCACCTGCAACCACTTATGCACAGCATCCATCTGTTCATCTGCCTTTGGATAATATCACTCATATCTCAGCAGTGGTTTGACTTATCCACCTGAAATTCTGCGGGTATATACATCCTGGACAGCTTTCTCGATTTATGACAGGTGGCACCACCTACATTCACATTTACTCTGCAGACATACAAGCTCATATATCGGGAACCATTTGACTGATTGGGCAAAGAGTTTGCATGTGTATAGATCTCACATAGCTCTTCATCATAGGCAAAACTTGTGGCGCCATCTGCAACCACTTATGCACAGCGTCCATCTGTTCATCTGCCTTGGGATAAAATCGCTCATATCTCAGCAGTGGTTTGACTTATCCACCTGAAATTTTGTAGGTTTATACATCATGGACAGGTTTCTCAATTCTATGACCGGTGGTGCCACCTACATTCACATTTACTCTGCAGACATCCAAGCTCATATCTCCGGAACCGTTTGACCGAATAGGCCAAAATTTTGCATGTGTATAGATCTCACATAGCTCTTCATTATAGGCAAAACTGGTGGTGCCACCTGCAACCACTTATGCACAGCATCCATCTATTGATCTGCCTTGGGATAAAATCACTCATATCTTGGCAGTGGTTTGACTTATCCACCTGAAATTTTGCAGGTTTATACATCCTGGACAATTTTCTCGATTTTATGACAGGTGGCACCACCTACATTCACGTTTAAGCTGCAGACATCCATGCTAATATGCAACACACCACGCTCTATTCCCCTTGCCACTTAATCCATGCCTCACTTCACCCGTCCCACTCTGATTTATGCGGATACACATAGTTGCTTGTCGACTACCCATATTCTGGTTTTAAAATTTTCTAGTCCGAAACTTGCAGGTCAGAAACGTCCATTTTGCTGAAATCATAATGACTAAGGTAGATATGCAGGACTTAGGAGGATCAATATTAAATTTTAAAAATAAACCTCCATTCATACTCCTAAACTTTGCACAGGTTCGCATTAGGCCTGTAGGCCTTGTTTCTCATGCGATATCTCAACAAGAGCACTCTTAATCTTTCTCAAATTCAAAGGGATGATTGGTTCTAATGAGGGCTCCAGACCTATTGAATTACAGACCTGTCAGTATTCTAATACGGCCACCATAGCACAATCAGTGAATTTTATTTTGTGCTCGATATCTCATAAAGTACATGCTTGATCTTTCTCATATTCACAGGGATCATTGGTACCTATGCGGACTCAAGTGCTTTCAAATGACAGGTCTGTCAGAATTCCAATATGGCCACCAGAGCAAAATCAGTGATTTTGTTTTGTGTGTGATATCTCAACAAGAACATGCTTGATGTTTCTCAAATTCACAGGGATCATTGGGGCCTATGAGGGCCCCAGCCCATTGAATTACAGGCCTGTCAGAATTCCAATATGGCCACTAGAACCCTTTGGCATAATTTATTTCCCCTGCAATATCTCAACAAGAACATGCTTGACCTTTCTCAAATTCACAGGGGTCACTGGGGCCTATGAGTGCTCCAGACCTATTGAATTTGAGACCTGTCAGAATTTCAATACGACTGCCAGAGCACAAGTGGTGATTTTCTTTCGCACTTGATATATCAACAAAAACATGCTAGATCTTTCTCATATTAACAGGGATGATTGGTACCTATTAGGGCTCCTTCCCTGTCAAATTACACACCCGCCAAAAATTCAATATGGCACCCAGACTACAATCGGAGATTTTCTGTCATAAACATTTTCACAAACACCTTGAACTTTTATAATTTCACTTGGATAATTGGTGCCTGTGAGGATTTCATTCGTATTGAATAACAGACTTGCTGAAAATCAAAATAGCTGCCACAGTACAATTGGTGATTTTTATGCACACATTATTTCAGACATATCTTCTTTAATATGATTTGAACCAGTCGGATGTTTGTTCCCTCATGCATACTGATAAAACCATGTTTCTCCTTGTCAAATTTTTTATCTATAAAATCAACTTTTTACCCATATGTAAACTAGTCCAACACTACCAGAAATGCAGGGCCCTCTCCACATCTAGTTTCTTATACAATGTGGATGTATAGACAAACCTAACTGTAAAGATATCTTGGCTAATTTAAACAATAAAACATTTAGGAAGATGTTAAAACAGAGAAGATGACCATGTCACCACATCAAATTTAGATCTATGTGAAATGTAAATGTACCATGTAATAACATGAACGTTTAATACACTTGTCCAGCCACCAAACATGATGTGTATGAGAACCTCAAGACTTACCTGGACTTCCTTCACATACCACCAGAGCCGTACCTGGACAAGGTGGATTTCTCCAGTCTGTCACCCGGTGTTCATCTAATCACAGCTGTACCAGGTAGAGCAGTAACCTTAACTCTGATGTTCACACCATCTACATTATATGCTGTATTGTATGTGGATGTTTTATATATCAATTTTCATTTCCATTAAGAAAACCTTGAAGAGGCTCCATCGAGGGCTTTGTACTCGCGACACAAATATAACCTAGTATCCTGTACTCATGAAGCATGAAAGATCAAGGGGGACATCATATCTAACCGTTCTTATAGTATGAAAATTTCAAACAGCCGAATAATGCATGGTCTAAAATGCCTGTTTTGTCCTACACGGCTTGTTGTTGTTTTCCCAAGCACATCCCAACCCAGTTTGAAAATGACAAAATAGCCTTTCAAAATGGTGAAATTTATGGTAAATGCCTGTAATCCTTTCTTACACCCGGTTCCGTTTTTATCATACAAGTTGCAAAGTCAGGACAGATATATTGGATACATGGTTTTCATTAGAGTTTGATAAAATAAGGCACCTTTGATAGGTATGTTTAATTCTCACTACAAGTCGAGAATGATCTTTTAACAGTCAGCTCTTTTGAAAGTGTCATTTGTTCCTGTAGAAACAACATGAATATTTTGCTGAGCTGACTTTATTTTTTGCTGAGCTGTAGATGTCTCTGTCAGTGGTCATTCTGTCCATCCATCCACAGTAGAGCACAAAGTGTTTGACCTGGAAAGTGATTAGTTTTCTGCAAACGGGTTAAAAAAATATTTGAAAGTCTGAAAGCCAAACTCTTCCGAGTATTTTAGGTTGTTTGGGAAATATTTCAAATCAGATGATACAGGAAACCTGTGTCTTATATAAGCTGTCTTCCTGTCATCATGGGTAGTTTGAACACAAAAAATTAGAATTTTTTCCAATTGTTATTTAAAAAATCATTCAGATGCCATAACTTTACAATGATAGTGGTATTCGTTGCTTTTAAATATTGTTTGCAGTGTTGTAGATTGTGTTAGGCTTGTATCAACACCTAGAGTATCCTCATTGTGTTAGGCTTGTATCAACACCTAGTGTCCTCATTGTGTTAGGCTTGTATCAACACCTAGTGTCATCATTGTGTTAGGCTTGTATCAACACCTAGGGTATCCTCATTGTGTTAGGCTTGTATCAACACCTAGGGTATCCTCATTGTGTTAGGCTTGTATCAACACCTAGGGTATCCTCATTGTATTAGGCTTGTATCAACACCTAGTGTCCTCATTGTGTTAGGCTTATATCAACACCTAGTGTCCTCATTGTGTTAGGCTTGTATCAACACCTAGGGTATCCTCATTGTGTTAGGCTTGTATCAACACCTAGGGCATCCTCATTGTGTTAGGCTTGTATCAACACCTAGTGTCCTCATTGTGTTAGGCTTGTATCAACACCTTGGGTATCCTCATTGTGTTAGGCTTGTATCAACACCTAGAGTATCCTCATTGTGTTAGGCTTGTATCAACACCTAGAGTATCCTCATTGTGTTAGGCTTGTATCAACACCTAGTGTCCTCATTGTGTTAGGCTTGTATCAACACCTTGGGTATCCTCATTGTGTTAGGCTTGTATCAACACCTAGAGTGTCCTCATTGTGTTAGGCTTGTATCAACACCTAGGGTATCCTCATTGTGTTAGGCTTGTATCAACACCTTGGGTATCCTCATTGTGTTAGGCTTGTATCAACACCTAGAGTATCCTCATTGTGTTAGGCTTGTATCAACACCTTGGATATCCTCATTGTGTTAGGCTTGTATCAACACCTAGGGTATCCTCATTGTGTTAGGCTTGTATCAACACCTAGAGTGTCCTCATTTCACACAGGTGTGATTTTAATTCCAAGACAGACTTAACTGCAAGGCTGTCACGGCATTAGCTCAGCAATCCTATATTTTGCATCTGGACATGTAGGGGAAGTCAAATGTGTCTGTCCGACAGATCCCAGTCATTATGCACATTATTTGCAGGATCAGGCTAACCAGTTTTTTCTAGAATTTAAAAAAAAATCAAAGTTTGTAAAACTGTTCAAAATTTAAGAGTTGTTACTAGGTTTTGTCTCATGTGATGTTTATCAAAGAATATCAGGAGGTCTGGATGACTTGTTAGTGCCCCGCTTGAAAAGCCTATATTGATCATCATGTCAGTCTGTCTTTCTGTTCTCAATCCATCAGGGATGTTTTCTTTCGCACATAGTATCTCAAACAGAATACCTTTGGTCTTTCTCATATTTACAGGGATGATCGGTGTCTGGACTGCATCCCTGTTGAATTACAGACCTGCCAAAATCAAATATGGCCACCAGACCACATTTGGTGATTTTCTGTTGTGTGCATTATCTAAAACAAATATGTTTGCTCTTTCTCAAATTCACAGGGATGATTGGTGTCTATTAATCTCTATTGAATCACAGACCCACCCCAAAACAAATATGGTTGCCAGACCACAATTAGAGATTTTCTGTTAGGCACTGTCTCTAAAGTAAAATATGTTTGCTCTTTTTTTCAAATTCACAGGGATGATTGATGCCTGTGAGGACTCCATCCCTGTCAAATTACAGACCTGCCCAAAATCCAGTATGCCGGCCAGACCACAATCAGAGATTTTCTGTCACACACATTTTCACAAACAGATTACCTTTCATCTTTTTTTCAGATTCAAAGGTATGATTGGTGCCTATTCGGACTCCATCGCTGTTGAACTACAGACCTGCTCAAAATTATATATTGCCACCAGAGGATGATCGGAGATTTTATGTCTAACACATTATGACAAACAGAATACATTTGATCTTTGTCAAATTCATAGGGTTGATGGTGTGTATGACAACTTCATCCTTATTGAATTACAGACCTGTCCAAAGTCAAATTTGGCTGCCAGAGTAAAATCGGTGATTTTATATCGCACACATTATTTCAGACATATCTTCTTTGATATGATTTAAACCAGTAGGATTTTTTTTCCCTCATGCACATTGAAAAAAACATGTTTCTGTTTGTCATATTTCAGTCGTCATCTGTAGGATATCTTGCGAACACGATAATTTTTCAAGGGCTGTATATTTTTCTCTAAAATTTTAAACACTGATTGTTCCTAGGAAAATCTCTGAAGAGTTTTGAAACCCGGTGACCTTGAGCTTCATCTTCAAGGTCAAATCTGCCGAAATGTAAAATTTTTGTGAAGCTCATATCTTTTGAAGTATTTCACATTTTGTCCTCAAATTTGGTCAGTACAATGTTCTCAAAGAAGTTTGAAAACTGGTTACCTTGACCTTCATCTTCAAGGTCAAAAATGCCAAAATGTTAATGTTTTTTGGTTATTTTATGAACACGATAACTAATGAAGGGCTGCATATTTTCTGCCAAAATTTGACACACTAATGGTTCCTACGGAAATCTCTTGAGTTGGAAACCTGGTTACCTTGACCTTCATCTTAAATATGACATCTGCCGAAATGGAAAATTATTGTGAAGCTCATAACTTTTGAAGTAATTAACATTTTGTCTTCAAATTTGGTACACCAATTGTTCCTTCAAAATTCTCGAAGGAGATATAAAGCTGGTGACATTGACCAATAACTTCAAGGTCAATCAGCAAAATTATAGTTATTGTCTTTTGAACGCCCTTTTCTCAGGAGTGTATTGCTGTATTGGCCTGAAATTATGCATATCCATAGATCTTGGATACTTCCATCTCATACTAAGGACTGGTGGCACCATCTGCAGCCATTTTTGTGTGGCATCCATTAGTGTGTTTTTTCTTCTAGTGGTTATTTCATGTCAGTAACATTCAATGCCGTACTTAACCCATGCCCTTTGTGATTTCAGCAGATACATGTAGTTGCTTGTTGACTGCCCGTATACTAGTTCATACTTGTTTACTGTTCTTTGGCTGTGGGCTTTTGTCAGCTTCTGCTGATATTCTGATTAGTCTGTAGCAGTAATAATTTATTATAGATGAAAGGCCAAAATAAAAAAAAGGTATGGTTCTCAGGCACTTTTTTTCAGAAATCAATGCGGGCGGGCGCTTTTTTTATTTTAAATTTTTTTGTATGTTTCGACAAAAATGTCAAATGATAGGGGAAAAGCATGAAAATAACAGTTTTATTTTGCTAAATAAGTAAAAGCACTACAAAACCAAAGAAATTGTATGGTTTATCTTCTTGAAAGAAATGTCAGAGCTGCAGCAGCTCAAAATTGGAAAGTTTCTTTGGAAAATCAAAATAAAAATTTTTGATGCGGGGGTTTAAAATTGATGCGGGTGGTGCCTGAGAACCATACCTTTAATTTTTTTTGGCCTAATTTTGATATTTTTAATTGGTTGTTGTGATAATTACTATAAATGGTGATAATCTGATACTAAATACAGACAAGCTTCTACCAAGTCTTGTCATCTGATTGAATATATGTCATGTAATTTCAGAATTTTATTTCTGATTCTGATAAAATACTTATAAGTGGTCAGATTTTGTCAGGTCTTATTTTGTTATTAGAACCTGTCTTAAACCTTCTTCGTAGATCATATTTCCTATACTATAGCTAGATGTGCCCATAATATTTTATTAAAAGTTCTCCAGGGAAGATAGGAGTAAAGGCTAGTTTTGCCTCTTGGTGTGCATCAAATTTAGTTTGTTTCAAGTGTGGACCACATTGTTTATTGAAGGTGCTAGTGGTGAAGGCATGTATGGACAGTTCAAGCTAACTAGACTGCTGAAAGATGTACACTGGCCAAATCCAGATAAACCAAAGGTGAGTAGACTCTGTGCCAGTGCAGGAGGTAGTCAGCCAGCTGTGATTAATATGTTTTCTGTTGAGATATTAAAACTAAGTTTTGTATCACCCTCATATATATATTTATACAATAAAATGTAATTTAATTGGCAATGTCTGCAGTGGCTCTACTTCATGTTGTTATGACAACCTGTTCCACTGAATGGCTGTAGAAGACCCTCATGTGGCAGGTATTTGAAAGAAATGGCTGATTTTCATAAAGAAATGTATATTTTATGGCAGATGGGCTCTGGCATTTTGGGTATGTGAAAACTTTTATGGACATTAGATTTATACATACAGTGACAGGGGTGCCATGATACAGCAGTGAGTTCTGAACCTGAGCTTACACTGGAAAGCATGTGTACCAATTAGGGTATGGCCCAGGTACAAAAGTATAGCAGACACTTGTTTTTTTTTTTTTTAGCTCAGCTGACTATAAGTCATCTGAGCTATAATGATGGTCCTTTGTCTGTTGTCCATCTGGCTGGCCTGCCCTTAACAGGGCACATTTTGAAACTGTTGGACCTACAAATCCCAAATTCAGCATACAGTTAGATGTCCCAAAAATCTCTTACCATACCAAAAATTGGGTCACTGTTTCTTTGTTCCTTCTAGATATTAAGGAAAACCTCAATTTTTCCATTAAAAACCCATTGTTACACTTCATGATTGCATAATATCAAAAACACTGATCTGATATTTATCCTCTATATATTTCCTATGTGCATACCAGAAATGAGGTCAGTATTGTATAATTTCTTGAAGTTATGCGCCAAAACATAAAGCACTTTGTCAGAACTCAGGAAATATATTTACTCACTTAACGTGATAATTGTTAACCTGTGAGCTTATGCTATGGCACTTAGTTGTATGTCCACAGTCACCGTAAGTTAACCTATGCTATCCCAAAAATGGCTGGAGCTAAATGGCATCACCAAATTTTATGCAAATGTTGTTCATATGAGTCATATTCAAAATTGAGGTATTGGTGGCACCAACTACATTGATCTGTTTTTTACTGGCAAAACGATCATAATTATAGCCTCTTTCAACTTAAAAATGTTTTATGATGAAAATGTCAAGCTGAATTATTTAATTTTTCACAAGGATTATCCTAGGGTAGGGTTCTTTCAAGTGTATAGGAATAGATTGTGTTCATTGATTTAATAGCTGAAGTTGGTCTTATGGCCTTTAGTAAGCCCATTTCAAACTGAGGGCTGCAATAGTCTACTTCTGCAAAACTGTTGTTTCAACTTTGACATTGCCCAAAAATGATTTGTAGGAGGCCTTTGTTCAAGTTTACTGAAATGATTTTTGGCAGAATTAATGGACCTTTAACAACGAAAGGACCGCATTTTTATTATTCTAAACATTTTGATAAAAAAAATCTTATGAATATGTCAGCTTGAAACTGTCATATCTATTGAAATCTTTTGATTAGCAGAATTAATTTCTTTTCCAAGAATATTAAAAAATCGTACTGATACAGTTTTCTGCTGCCAGATATCTTAACTAAGGACCCATGGGTCCCAACCCTCAGCTGAATTTGTCTAAAAGGATAGGTTAATCAGCCATTTCAAAATATGGGTCCTGTGATCAGTTTGAAGCCTACCTGTCTACTCATACTGGATCCAGAGTTTTCATCCATTTACTAATTTGTGAATGGATGTGTCCTGTGACCTTTGACATAGTGACCCCAAAATCAAAAGGAACCTTCCCCTATTGGCTGGTGTGCCATGTTGAAGATGGAAGGTTTGGGGTGAAAAGTTTGGCTTACAATGTTCCTGTGATCTTGACCTTTGACCTCTTGACCCAAAATTTAAAGGGTTCTAGAGTTATGATATGGAAACATACACGCAACAGATGGCCCCCTGTGACCCAAAATGAAGAGGGTTCTTACATTATTGATGAGTCATATATAAGTGACCCCAATATGTCAATCCAAACTGGAGTTATGATCTGGAAACATATTTGTGGACAGATGGCCCCTGTGACCTTGACCTTTGACCCTGTGACCCCAAAATCAATCAGATTCATCCCCTATTGGCAGGTCAACTTTATGTGCAAGGTGGCAGGTTTGGGAAAAAAAGTTCGGCAAAAATGCATCTACAGTCTTTCTAAATATATGGGTCCTGTGACCTTGACCTTTGTTGAGTTGAGGGCTAGCTCTAGCACACTGTATACCACTGATCTGAGCTAGCTTGATGTAAACGATTCTTGACATGGTGCTTGAAAACTTAAATAAAATTACAGTTTTTGATAAATTGGTTTCAAATTGCAGATTATAAAAGATTAAACCCTTATGTGTAGAAGCTGTGAAAATTAAATCAACAGTGCTTTCAGGAATAAAACTGGCCATGGTCAGATTTGGGCAAAATTTAAGGTACTTATTTTTCATTTATGCTAAAAACCTAAAAAATTTATAAAAGTTTGATAGAATTTCTGGTGTACAATTAAAACTAAGTTCAATATACTTATATGCTTGAAATAAGCTCTCTAGCTTAAACAAGGCCTACAGGCCTAATGCGAACCTGTGCTGTGGCATATTCACCAGGTATAATGCTTCAATGCTGGACCATTACTTTTCAAACACGTGTAATATTTACATAAATGATGCAAATACTGAACATTTTGAATAAAAACCAATTACACAAACTTCACTGCTGAAATACTGGCATGGGTGCACACAACACAAAAATGATTATGGGTGGAGCCACCAGTCTTGTATATGACACAGCTCTCTGAGATGTATACACATGCCCCATTTCAGACTGATATATCAAACCCCTCCTGAGAAATAAGCAGGGACATACAGTGCAATTATTGTAGGTGGTGGCACCAGTCTTGTATATGAAAAAGCTATCTGATATGTGTAAATATGCACAATTTCAGGCTGATATATCAAATCCCCCCTGAGAAATAAACAGACCATTAAGTATTATAGCAGCAAAAGACACATGACACAGACTTTTGAAAACAATTTTATATTTGCTCATCAATTTTGACTATTTGCTAATCAATTTGGAAATTGACTAGCTCAAAACACTACAAACTAATTGGAGCCTTGCAATGCTATCAAATTTTGTAAAAAATATGCCAAAAAAAAAGCTGATTAGGGCCATTCAAAACCTCAAAATGCAGGAGCTTCAGGGGGCTCAGGCCCCCGCCAGGGGCCTTGCCTCTGGACCCTACCAGAGGCCCTAAGGCAGGCCCTCGGGCCCTACCTGTCAAGGGCGAGCGCATTTGCTGCTTGCTTTGAGTAAGATTTCCAGCTTTCAAATGTTGGCAGGTCTGCAAAGAGCACACAATCACTGTACAGGGTTTTTCATGAAATTAATGTTATTTGTACATTTAGTTCCACAGGGGTAGGAAGATTATATCTTTTAGACATGATCATGGAGCAATGCCAAACTGCTTGTTTTGAGTCTCACAAGATGTACTGTTTGGTTGTGGGTTTAAACAAGTTCATAGAAATCTATATGTAAATAGAATGCAGCCTTGTAATAAATATAAGTAATATTTTAATGAGTAATAACTGAGATTATGATGAGATTATTTTGGTTTATGTGACAAGCTTTGTTCCTTACAGAGCCTGTGTCAGACAGAGCGCCTGGGAACACACCGAGCAACAAGTGTACTAGACAGCATATTTAAACTGGTCCCAAACATATCTAGGTACTCCAGTCACAAGGCACCAGTACAGGTATGAACATCTCTTGGTTTTCATCTGTTCAGTACTTACTTTTCTGGCAGAAGCAGCTCCATTTCATCAGGAGTAAACCTGTTTTGTATGGTGATGTTGTCTACTGTATTTCTGTTCATGTAATTGAATTTGGTCATGATGAATTACCTGTTCACATTTGTCTATTTCATATGCATCAATGGGATGTTTTGTATCATACATAAATGTGTGTGTGTATGATATGCTCACAAATATTATTTATGTATAAAGAATAACATGTGATAGGTTAAAAACCAGATAATTGTGAAGTTTAACTAACTTTCACTTTCCTCACAGATCATGTACCCCTCTAAGGAGCATGTGAAGCGATGTATTGAGAACACACCAGAGTTAACAGAGGAAGTCGTACAGCAGAACCTATCTAATGATGACAGGTGAGTTACTGTAGATCTTATCAAACAGTGACAGGTGGGTTACTGTAGATCTTATCTAACAAAGACAGGAGGGTAAATACAGATCTTATTTAACAAAGACAGGTGGGTTAATACAGATCTTATCCAACAAAGACAGGTGGGTTAATACAGATCTTATCCAACAAAGACAGGTGGGTTAATACAAATCTTATCCAACAAAGACAGGTGGGTTAATACAGATTTTATCCAACAAAGACAGGTGGGTTAATACAGATCTTATCCAACAAAGACAGGTGGGTTAATACAGATCTTATCCAACAAAGACAGGTGGGTTAATACAGATCTTATCCAACAAAGACAGGTGGGTTAATACAGATCTTATCCAACAAAGACAGGTGGGTTAATACAGATCTTATCCAACAAAGACAGGTGGGTTAATACAGATCTTATCCAACAAAGACAGGTGGGTTAATACAGATCTTATCTAACAAATACAGGTGGGTTAATACAGATCTTATCCAACAAAGACAGGTGGGTTAATACAGACCTTATCCAACAAAGACAGGTGGGTTAATACAGATCTTATCCAACAAAGACAGGTGGGTTAATACAGATCTTATCAAACAAAGACAGGGGGGTTAATACAGATCTTATCCAACAAAGACAGGTGGGTTAATACAGATCTTATCCAACAAAGACAGGTGGGTTAATACAGATTTTATCCAACAAAGACGGGTGGGTTAATACAGATCTTATCTAACAAAGACAGGTGCGTTAATACAGATCTTAGCTATCAAAGACAGGTGGGTTAATACAGGTTTTAGCTAACAAAGACAGGTGGGTTAATACAGATCTTATCCAACAAAGACAGGTGGGTTAATACAGATTTTATTCAACAAAGACAGGTGGGTTAATACAGATCTTATCCAACAAAGACAGGTTGGTTAATACAGATTTTATTCAACAAAGACAGGTGGGTTAATACAGATCTTATCCAACAAAGACAGGTGGGTTAATACAGATTTTATTCAACAAAGACAGGTGGGTTAATACAGATTTTATTCAACAAAGACAGGTGGGTTAATACAGATTTTATCCAACAAAGACAGGTGGGTTACTGTAGATCTTAGCTAACAAAGACAGGTGGGTAAATACAGATCTTATTTAACAAAGACAGGTGGGTTAATACAGATCTTATTTTACAAAGACAGGTGGGTAAATACAGATCTTATTTAACAAAGACAGGTGGGTTTATACAGATCTTATCCAACAAAGACAGGTGGGTTAATACGGATCTTATCCAACAAAGACAGGTGGGTTAATACGGATCTTATCCAACAAAGACAGGTGGGTTAATACAGATCTTATCCAACAAAGACAGGTGGGTTAATACAAATCTTATCTAACAAAGACAGGTGGGTTAATACAGATCTTATCCAACAAAGACAGGTGGGTTAATACAGATCTTTTCAAACAAAGACAGGTGGGTTAATACAGATTTTATCCAACAAAGACAGGTGGGTTAATACAGATCTTATCCAACAAAGGCAGGTGGGTTAATACAGATCTTATCCAACAAAGACAAACATATCAGTCGGACATTAGGTCCAGATTAGAGGATGATTATATGTAAAGTGGTAATGTATCTTGTTTTTTATTCCAGACAGTGTTTTACAATGGGCTACCTTTGTGATCTTGATACAACAGATACCATTCTATCTCGTGCCAATGTAAGTCTCCACTCTGCAGAATACCTGCCTTTCTGTCTCAAGTCCCTGACATTTACCACTGACCTTAGCTTCTTACCTCTGACCTTTACCTATTGGATTCATACCTTGTGGAGGTCTGGTACCCCTTGAACATTACCTGATAGCAACTGACCCGTGCCTCCAGTCTGCCATATACCTTGTTCACCCATGCCCTTACGTCATTACGTAGTAGCTTTGACCATTACCTCCTGTGTACCTGCCCATTGCTCCTGATCTTTACTACCTGTCTACCTGCCCATTGCTCCTGTCCTCTGACATTTACTGCCTGTCTACATTGCCCTTCTCTCCTGCCCTCTAACCTTTACTACCTGTCTACCTGCCCTTTGCTCCTTCTCCTGACCTTTACCACCTGTCCATCTGCCCTTTGCTCCTGCCTCCTTACCTTTACAACCTATCTGCCCTTTGTTCCTGTCCTCTGACCTATACTACCTGTCTACCTGCCCTTTGCTCCTGCCCTCTGACCTTTACTACCTGCCCTTTGCTCCTGCCCTCTGACTTTTACTACCTGTCCATCTGCCCTTTGCTTCTGCCCTCTGACCTTTACTACCTGCCCTTTGCTCCTGCCTCCTTACCTTTACAACCTGTCTATCTGCCCTTTGTTCCTGTCCTCTGACCTATACTACCTTTACTACCTGCCCTCTGCTCCTGCCCCCTGACCTTTACTACCTGTCCAACTGCCCTTTGCTCCTGCCTCCTGACCTTTACTACCTGTCTACCTGCCCTTTGCTTCTGCCCTCTGATCTTTACTACCTGCCCTTTGATCCTGCCCTCTGACTTTTACTACCTGTCCATCTGCCCTTTGCTCCTGCCCTCTGACCTTAACTACCTGTCTACCTGCCCTCTGCTCCTGCCCTCTGACCTTTACTACCTGTCCATCTGCCCTTTGCTCCTGCCCTCTGACCTTAACTACCTGTCTGCCTGCCCTATGCTCCTGCCCTCTGACCTTAACTACCTGTCTACCTGCCCTTTGCTTCTGCCCTCTGACCTTTACTACCTGCTCTTTGATCCTGCCCATTGACTTTTACTACCTGTCCATCTGCCCTTTGCTCCTGCCCTCTGACCTTAACTACCTGTCTACCTGCCCTTTATTTCTGCCCTCTGACCTTAACTAGCTGTCTACCTGCCCTTTGCTCCTGCCTCCTGACCTTTACTACCTGTCTACCTGCCCTTCGCTCCTGCCTCCTGACCTTAACTACCTGTCTACCTGCCCTTTGCTCCTGCCTCCTGACCTTGACTACCTGTCAACCTGCCCTTTGCTCCTGCCCCCTTACCTTTACAACCTGTCTATCTGCCCTTTGTTCCTGCCCTCTGACCAATACTACCTGTCTACCTGCTCTTTGCTCCTGTCCCCTGACCTGTCTACCTGCCCTTTGCTCCTGATCTCTGACTTTTACTACCTGTCTACCTGCCCTTTGCTCCTGCCCTCTGACCTTAATTACCTGTCTACCTGCCCTTTGCTCCTGCCCTTTGACCTTTACTATCTGTCTACCTGCCCTTTGCTTCTGCTATGTGACCTTTACTACCTGCCCTTTGCTCCTGCCCTCTGACCTTTACTACCTGCCCTCTGCTCCTGCCCTCTGACCTTAACTACCTGTCTACCTGCCCTATGCTCCTGCCCCTGACCTTAACTACCTGTCCATCTGCCCTTTGCTCCTGCCCTCTGACCTTTACAACCTGTCTACCTGCCCTATGCTCCTGCCCCTGACCTTAACTACCTGTCCATCTGCCCTTTGCTCCTGCCCTCTGACCTTTACTACCTGTCTACCTGCCCTTTGCTCCTGCCCTCTGACCTTAACTACCTGTCTACCTGCCCTTTGCTCCTGCCCTCTGACCTTAACTACATGTCCAACTGCCCTTTGCTCCTGCCTCCTTACCTTTACAACCTGTCTACCTGCCCTTTGCTCCTGCCTTCTGACCTTAACTTCCTGTCTACCTACCCTTTGCTTCCGCCCTCTGATCTTTACTACCTGCCCTTTGATCCTGCCCTCTGACTTTTACTACCTGTCCATCTGCCCTTTGCTCCTGCCCTCTGACCTTAACTACCTGTCTACCTGCCCTCTGCTCCTGCCCTCTGACCTTTACTACCTGTCCATCTGCCCTTTGCTCCTGCCCTCTGACCTTAACTACCTGTCTGCCTGCCCTATGCTCCTGCCCTCTGACCTTAACTACCTGCTCTTTGATCCTGCCCATCGACTTTTACTACCTGTCCATCTGCCCTTTGCTCCTGCCCTCTGACCTTAACTACCTGTCTACCTGCCCTTTGTTTCTGCCCTCTGACCTTAACTACCTGTCTACCTGCCCTCTGCTCCTGCCCTCTGACCTTTACTACCTGTCCATCTGCCCTTTGCTCCTGCCCTCTGACCTTAACTACCTGTCCATCTGCCCTTTGCTCCTGCCCTCTGACCTTAACTACCTGTCTGCCTGCCCTTTGCTTCTGCCCTCTGACCTTTACTACCTGCTCTTTGATCCTGCCCATCGACTTTTACTACCTGTCCATCTGCCCTTTGCTCCTGCCCTCTGACCTTAACTACCTGTCTACCTGCCCTTTGTTTCTGCCCTCTGACCTTAACTAGCTGTCTACCTGCCCTTTGCTCCTGCCTCCTGACCTTTACTACCTGTCTACCTGCCCTTTGCTCCTGCCTCCTGACCTTTACTACCTGTCTACCTGCCCTTTGCTCCTGCCTCCTGACCTTAACTACCTGTCAACCTGCCCTTTGCTCCTGCCCCCTTACCTTTACAACCTGTCTGTCTGCCCTTTGTTCCTGCCCTCTGACCAATACTACCTGTCTTCCTGCTCTTTGCTCCTGTCCCCTGACCTGTCTACCTGCCCTTTGCTCCTGCCCTCTGACTTTTACTACCTGTCTACCTGCCCTTTGCTCCTGCCCTCTGACCTTAATTACCTGTCTACCTGCCCTTTGCTCCTGCCCTTTGACCTTTACTATCTGTCTACCTGCCCTTTGCTTCTGCTATCTGACCTTTACTACCTGCCCTTTGCTCCTGCCCTCTGACCTTTACTACCTGCCCTCTGCTCCTGCCCTCTGACCTTTACTACCTGTCTACCTGCCCTATGCTCCTGCCCCTGACCTTAACTACCTGTCCATCTGCCCTTTGCTCCTGCCCTCTGACCTTTACAACCTGTCTACCTGCCCTATGCTCCTGCCCCTGACCTTAACTACCTGTCCATCTGCCCTTTGCTCCTGCCCTCTGACCTTTACTACCTGTCTACCTGCCCTTTGCTCCTGCCCTCTGACCTTAACTACCTGTCTACCTGCCCTTTGCTCCTGCCCTCTGACCTTAACTACATGTCTACCTGCCCTTTGCTCCTGCCTCCTGACCTTTACTACCTGTTAACCTGTCCTTTGCTTCTGCCTCCTGACCTTTACTACCTGTCTACCTGCCCTTTGCTCCTGCCTTCTGATCTTTACATCCTGTCTACCTGCCCTTTGCTCCTGCCTCCTGACCTTTACTACTTGTCTACCTGCCCTTTGCTCCTGATCTCTGACCTATACTACCTGTCTACCTGACCTTTGCTCCTGCCCCATGACCTTTACTACCTGTCTACCTGCCCTTTGCTCCTGCCCCCTGACCTTTACTACCTGTCTACCTGCCCTTTGCTCCTGCCCCCTGACTGTTACTTCCTGTCTACCTGCCCTTTGCTCCTGATCTCTGATCTTTACTTCCTGTCTACCTGCCCTTTGCTCCTGATCTCTGATCTTTACATCCTGTCTACCTGCCCTTTGCTCCTGATCTCTGATCTTTACATCCTGTCTACCTGCCCTTTGCTCCTGATCTCTGATTTTTACATCCTGTCTACCTGACCTTTGCTCCTGCCTCCTGACCTTTACTACCTGTCTACCTGCCCTTTGCTCCTGATCTCTGATCTTTACATCCTGTCTACCTGCCCTTTGCTCCTGATCTCTGATCTTTACATCCTGTCTACCTGACCTTTGCTCCTGCCCCTGACCTTTACTACCCGACTTCCCACCCATTGCTTTTGCCTTCTGACTTCAAAATTCTTAAACTTCATCTCCATTCTTTTACAATCGTTATAGCATTAGGTGCAGTTTGATTAATTATTCTGAAAGCCTAGTTACAGTTGTTCAGACTGAAACATGAAATGTCATGTGCTGTAGAACTTCTTTTGAACCCTTTCAAGCTCAGTACATCAACACCCTGTTCAAGATCAACTTCTGTAATAAAAGATTATATGCCATGGGTGAAATTGTAGGAAAATTACATATTTAAACACATTTCCACATTTCCAATCACAAATAAATTTGCAAACCTGAAGATTATCATGAAAGAATCCAAAGTAATATTAAAAATCAACAAGATTATGATCTATGTAGGCCTTCGTTTATTATATCATGATATGTAATGTATTGACCACATGATAGCTGTTAAGACTGTAACCTCACCATCAAGCTGACTGTACCTAACTTGTGAACGACTTTGCAGGTGTTGTGTCAGTACCAGGACGTCACTGATGAGGCTGGCTTGGTGGGGAGGTTTGGTTGGGTATTTGTTGGCAGCCAGAGACTAGGCACGGGGTCATGGGGATCAGACAAGGATTCCCACGGTCATCAAGTCCAGTACCAATATGAGATGGGTGTTGCTGTTCTGCCATCTGTGACCACTACTGATCATGGTAACAATTTATATGAAAATTACTTTTTTTCCTGCTGACGGAGTCATATGAGCAATAAAGCAAAATTCATGGCTGATAAATGTGTGGGTTTTGGAGATTGACATCCACGAACTGAAACTCCATCACCTCTAACCAAGCATTACATTCACATCTGAATGGATTGTGTTGTGTGAATGAACAAAGTGCCCTGCTTTTAAAGTTGTCCCTATAGTTAACTACAACTTTTACCAAACTTACTGACTTGTCTCCCAAGCAGCCATGATCCCTCTAAGCATGGTGCACACAGTTTTGGTGACCCCTGGTATGATCATACATTTCAAGGTAAACTTCAAAGCTTATCATTAAAACCCATTTTACCTGATTTAGATGTCTTCAGCAAATTATATAATGGGCATGAAGTAGAGTTTTTGAGTGTGCTTTTGACCTGAATGCTTTCACAAGGTGAAATATTAACTGAGCATAAACAGTTTCCAGAAATCAAGTAATGAGTTAATCTTTCTAGCAGGAAACTTTTAAACTAATATTTCTGGTGTTTGGGATATACTCTTTTTTACTATGGCAGCTGATAAAAGTTCTCATGTATATTGCTCAGCTGGTGTCAGTCATGTCACTGCTGCCTGGAATAGGTGATGCACACACAGGTGATGTAAGCTCACCACTGTATAAGATGCAGCTCTACGTCCTTGTCTTTATGAACTTTTTTGTTACACCCCCTGGTCAGTGTTAATGCTGTATAATGTTGTTTGCCATAGTGAATAAGGCTTCCTGGCTATTCATTGATAATATTACAATAAAATTACATTGTTTGCCTGTCAGGGTTAACGAGGGCATAAAGTAAAGTAAAATAAATTGAATGATTTTTTTCAGTTCTTTGGAGTTAATGTTAAAGAACTTTGTAGATGTGTAAAGTTTTCCAGATTTATTGATCCTGTTGATTTTATGTAAATATACCTGACATATCTATCAGGTGAAGAAGTCCATGCTGTTGACTTGAGGGAGGTAGTTATGCACTTTGTGAATGGTGTACCGTACCCTCAGGGGAGCCTGCCGTATTCACCGGGACTCATCCACTGTATCGGCGTGTTTCTCAGACCCAACCATAAAGGCCAGTATGGTTTCATTGAAGAGGTGCCATTCCAAGATCTAGCTAGGTAATCACACTGTCTTAATTTCCTCACATTTACACTGATTTTTGGTTAAATATTTTAATTAGGATTACCTTTGTGAGCATGAATTTGCTAGTGGTGGGCCGATCATCGAGTTTTATCGAAAGTCAGTCAGTTTGCTGCCACTTTTAAGCGCTCGATTACCAAAGGCAACTATCGATTACATCATAATCATGATAATGATTCTTTGTTACCAAATAACTTTCGTATGTAACTAAGTTTACCACGGTAGATGCGAGAACAGAGGACGTAATAAACCTCTGTGAACTGGCAGGGAGCTGCAGATTAAGTGGGGAGTTTTGTAACGGGATGTACATTGCACAATATTGGCGGTATGGCATTAAAATGCTCCATAAATTCTCCGGGTCTATGAAGCAAGTAGATGTCCTGGATTTTGGTTTAATTCTTTATTATTATAAATAATTAAAATGAAACTTTTAAAAGCATATTTAACTAATAATAGGATAATATAAAAAAGGAAAAAACTTTTCTTTACTAAAACATGCGGGCCTGGTTAAGAATGTACAGTTTCACAGAAAACTGCATGTTTCTTTACATTTGCCTGAACCGATTATTAATCGATCATCGATCGGTTTGCTCAAACCAATGATCGATTATGAAAAAGGAACCAATCCCACCACAAGAATTTGCACACCTGCTTTTACAGGAACAAACTGAATGAAAGCTGAATAACCTTGATATGAGATAAGAATACAACCTGAAGACTTGAAACTGTTTAAAAGGTGAAAACTATATTTGCTGTAACAGTGTTTCAGAGTTTTCAGCTGCTTTGCCATTGCTGCCACCCCAGCTGCTTCTTCAGGGTCCCATGTGACCTAATGCTCGATCATTCCTGTGTGACCTCTGACCTTTCGTCTTTATATGGCATCCATCTGTGCATGTTTGGGGTGAAAATCAGGAGCTGAATGTATTGGCTTCAAGTTTTGCATGTCCACAGATTCTGAACAGCTTCATCTCATAACCAAGACTGGTGGTGCCACCTACAATCATTTTAACTGGGTATCTATCTGTGGGTCCATTTTAAATGAAAATCACACATATCTCAGGAGATGTTGTATGAATTAACCTTAAATTAGGCATTGCCATGGGAGATGGATGTCTCATACACAAGACTGGTGTCACCACCTACAGTTATATGTCCATTTTTGTGCAGTATTGCATATCTCAGGATTGGTTGGATATGTTGGCCTGAAATTGAGCATATCCATAGACCTTGACTTATCCTGGTAATGGATATGAAGTCTTGCTATATTACATTTAATGTGCAGGGACACCTTATTTATATTGATAAGAAACAAACTAGACTTGCTGCTGTAATTAATATCTTAATAAATGA
Organism: Sipunculus nudus; assembly: GCA_026874595.1. Classification (NCBI taxonomy): domain Eukaryota; kingdom Metazoa; phylum Annelida; class Sipuncula; order Golfingiida; family Sipunculidae; genus Sipunculus; species Sipunculus nudus. The sequence continues at coordinate 46,420,117 of CM049314.1, read as the reverse complement.
CTACCTAAGCATCTCAAAATGCAGGCCTTCATATGGCCAGGAGTTGAAATAAGGACTCCAGTTCAAGTTTTGGATTACTGAGATTCAAGTAGGCCTTTCAGCAGTACCAACATAGTGAGAAATCATAGACTTTTTGATAGAGACCTGTTACATAGATTTAATTTACCATTTCATTTATTACCACATAATAAATCTGTGGCTGATTTGTTTGCAGATTGTATGAGAGAATTCCTGATGATGAAAGCGGCTCACGAGTGGCATTTATCCACCTGGATCAGTTTATCACCTGCCTCACAAACTGTAAATCATTGCCTCCTGCCAACACTGTGGTGGAGTTCATGGGAGGCTTCAGGGGACCGGGCAGGAGAAAGTTCAGGGCTGAAAAAGTTATACGAGTCTTCAAAAGGTAAAGTCATCATTAAAAGTATTACCTTTGTTCAGAAGGTATTCTGAGATGGTCATCTTAAGCTGAAAAAAATAACACCAGTGTTCAACAGATATACACTCCCAAGGCAGTGGAAACACATACCGTCTAGTCTGAATTAGTTTGTATCTTGTGATAGTTCGAACTTGGAAAATTATCTGAGATTATAATTCCATTTGACATTTTATAAATCAAACACTGGTCAAAACTTTACAGCAAATACTTTTATCACACTTAATACCGTGGATGAAGTTTTTTGGTTCAACAATTTTAGAGGTCACACATGAACATGCACAGGTAATTTTGTTCCTCTGAGAGGTCACGTAGCTTAAAACTGACGCATTTCTGTGACTTAACAGGTGCAAATCTTTTGAAATACTATATTCATTACTCAGTGATGTGTTACATGGTATACTTACTGGAAATCAGCTAGTTTTATCTGGGCACCAGTGATGACAAACAATTAGGTATCACTGGCGCAGTCGGGTTGGGAGCTGCATGGGTATCTGCACTTGACGGTCACAAACATGCAAAGTCTTGATTCTTTGATCTGCATTCCTTAATTACACGAACTAATACAAACCCAGCTCGGGTCCCTCTGCTGTCTTTCCAAAAAGCATGCTGTAATTAGTGATGCACACTTTAATCTGCAAAGCTCCCTGTTATCTGTGAAGCATGTGTACCCAAATGTGGCAAGTTCACCATCAGTGTTCCTCAAGGTTTTCCATTTCAGATCTCAACACATCTTGGTTTATTTATCATACAGTTTCATAAAAAGATTTGACTAAAGATTAAGATAGAATCATCAGATATCGCTGGATCGATCATCACCTCATGTGGTGGTTTTACCGTAAGGTCAAAGGTCAATCATAGAGAGTTGGCCTAATTTTATTTCAATTCAATGGGTCTGCACTTTCCAGCGAAGCTCTGGAAATTGGCACTCAGCATTTTAGGAAACCCCCTAACTTTGACACAATGGAAGTGTTGCTGGTAGAGTTAGGCATTAAATAATCTCTAAACTGATAAATAATGACAAAGTGAAGTTGTCAAAGTACAGTTCATAAATTATTTTGTTTCATGTATAATTATATAATTCCACAAAATATTGATAAAGAAGTTTTAGTTGTCAATGAACTAATCTTTCATTCATCTGTTTTACACACATCTGCGAAGCTCTGGCAATCCCCCAACCTAAACAAATAACAAAAGCGGTGCTGGTGCAGTTTGACATTAAATAATTTTTCAAATTGATCAAGTATCCTTCACAGATATTGTCAAATTACATGCAGTAATGCTTTATTTGCATATGATAATGATTTATTGACATTCAGCCGAGATATGTGCATGCATTTGACCATACAACGGGATGTTGCTTTAGTTTCATCTTTCATTGCCCACTGACGTCTTGACTGTCTTGCTAGATGTTTTTGTTCAAACATGCCCTTTCCTAAAAGACACTTATTTTCGAAAAGTACTGTTTTATTATGAACATCCAGGGGTTTAATCATTTTTTTCAAGTTTGAACTAAATCAGACTAGACGGTAGCAATATTTGCTTTGTCTATATGCTTCCAATATTGAATGGTTTTAAACCAAATGGTATGGAGGCATGCACTGAAATGCAACTTTACAGTCGATTGCAGGGATCATAACACATTGAAATTTTAACCCCTAATACAGGTTTGGCTTTCCACAGAAAAATTGCCTTTCTGCTAAAGATGCATCCTACCATCATATCAAACTTTCAGTCACATTCTGCTCCGTATAAACCTGATTCTGCCATATTACATGCCATCCTACATGCACACTAGCATGCAAAAAGAACTGAATGTTTTCAATAGTAACAGTGTTCTATCAGAAACATGATTGTGCAGTAAAAAAGGAAAAAAATAGAAGATTAGGACCTAAATTCCGGAAAGGATAGGAAATTATAGATTATAAAATGTATTACAGCACTTCAAAAGGTAAAATCTTGGATTGTTATCATGTAAAAGCAAATCAGCTTTTCAAAAGGTAGATTTCTGGATGGTAAATGTTGTAGATGATTTTCTTTATTTGTTTATGATAGTCTTGGATACTTTTGCAATTGTCCTTTTTCTTTCACAAATGCTTAACAGGATCAGATGAACAGAGTCAAAAGACAATTAATATACCATGCTTAACAAGGGAAATTATATTATTATGTGAACTAAACAGTGGGTTTAATGTGTAGGTAACCATTTATCCCATGAAAATGATTCACATAAAAATATGGTCGTATTTGTGCATGTGCGTGTAGTCTAAACTGTCTGTGTAGTCCAGCCATAACTTCACACCACATACTTGAACCAAAGAAAAAAAATAGGTTATGCAAATTTGAATGGGTTACTCACCCTGGGTTTTGTGAAGATTATCAATTTTAAATGGGTTACTCACCCTGGGTTTTGTAAAGATTATCAATTTTAAATGGGTTACTCACCCTGGGTTTTGTGAAGATTATCAATTTTAAATGGGTTACTCACCCTGGGTTTTGTGAAGATTATCAATTTTAAATGGGTTACTCACCCTGGGTTTTGTGAAGATTATCAATTTTAAATGGGTTACTCACCCTGGGTTTTGTGAAGATTATCAATTTTAAATGGGTTACTCACCCTGGGTTTTGTGAAGATTATCAATTTTAAATGGGTTACTCACCCTGGGTTTTGTGAAGATTATCAATTTTAAATGGGTTACTCACCCTGGGTTTTGTGAAGATTATCAATTTTAAATTGGTTACTCACCCTGGGTTTTGTGAAGATTATCAATTTTAAATGGGTTACTCACCCTGGGTTTTGTGAAGATTATCAATTTTAAATGGGTTACTCACCCTGGGTTTTGTGAAGATTATCAATTTTAAATGGGTTACTCACCCTGGGTTTTGTGAAGATTATCAATTTCAAATTTTCTGATCTTCAGCTGAGTCTTGTAGATGAAACTAAGCTCAACACATCTAAAAATGTCATAGTTAACACTGCTTTATTTGAGTCATTGGGCTTTATGATGGGAGTATTTGTGCTTATTACTTTAATAAACAGTTTGTTATAGTCTACCTTTAACCATCATGTGGTGTGTTGTAGCTTGAGGGAAGCTGTGTCTGTCATCACAGGTACATCACTCCCAGGTGAGTACAGCCACACCTGTTCTGTAGCTCTGCTGTGTTTGGTTTGTTGCTTGACAGCAGATTGTATTCAGCAAAGATACTGTCAAATTTGTATGTTTTCTGTTCATTGTTTGCTTGTTTGTCTATCCAGGCTTTTCATGTCACTGTTACAAGCTCAGACATTATCAGTCTTGAGCTGACTGTATGTTTACAGTAGTCCTGAAGATTAAGCTAGTAAAATTCATGTTTCATCCATTGTTTGTGGAATCTTGTACCATTTACTTGGTGATCTTGCTAAGTGATTTGTTTCAGGATTGTTAGCCCCTGCATTGTACTATCTATACCAATGTGCTATTTGTATTTCAGAGAGTTCTGGAGTCCTGGATTCTGTTCTGAAGGACTTGATGCCGGACCATGCAGGACCAGGAGTCCTTGATGTAAGCCAGCAGGACCTCATACCTGAGTGGTTCACTAAACCGGCCGGAAAGATGGACTTCAGTACGTTAATGCAACAAAAAGGTACACACCTACTCTAATTCTAGCTACAAAAAGATACACACTTACTGTAGTTCTAGCTACAAAATGGTCCACACACGTACTGTAGTTCTGGCTACAAAATGGTTACGCTCGTTATACAGCGCTTTACCCATAGGCCAACTACCTATTTCTGGTAAGCGCTGTTTGTTATGACCTTGTATCCTGAATCTCTTCACCTGAGGGGAGCACTGTATTTTGGTCCAATCAGATGAGACCCTGTGCTGAAGACAAAACGGTTTACCAGCCAAGCAAGGAATACACAAAGCCAATGTTGTTCATTTCATTTTTAATTGACAGCTCATCGCCCTGGAGACCATTTGAACAGGCCACAGGCTCAGAGAGAATTGCTCCACACGTGGTTTCTGGGCAGAGCCTGATGCCTGTCAAGTGTTTGTTAACTTGCATTTGGTTGGCTGCTCGTCACATCAGCAGTTTTTTTTTCAGCAGACAGGCCCATGTGCACCACCTGGTGTTTAGGTGCATCATAAACGGTCAAAGCAGGCAGCGGGAAAATCAGTAGCTTCTTTAAAAGCGCAAGGTTTCCGCTGACTCGGGGCGTACAAAATGGTACACACATGTACTGTAATTCTAGCTACAAAAATGCATACACATACTGTATTTTTAGCTACAAAATGGTACACACATGTACTGTGATTCTAGCTACAAAATTTAACACACACATACTACAATTTTAGCTTCAAAATGGTACACACATGTACTGCAGTTCTAGCTACAAAAAGATACACACATACTGTAATTCTAGCTGCAAAATGGTACACACACAATACTGCAATTCTAGCTACAAAATGGTCTACAGATGTACTGTAATTCTTGCTACAAAAAGGTGCACACATACTCTAATATCACTACAAAATGGTACACACACGTACTGTAATTCTTGCTACAAAAAGGTGCACACACATACTGAAATTTTATCCCCAAAATAGTACACACACGTACTGTAATAAATGCAACAAAAATGTGCATACACATATTGTGATCCAGCTAATCATCTGAGGATTACACATTTGGGCTGTCCTTAAATTACAGCTGCTAGTTTCCAGGAACATACAACAATTGTTTTAATTTCAGCATGTCTAGCTGAACCAGCTTTCTGTCATGCTGGGCTGTATGTAGTGATGGGTCTTTGTTTTTCACCACCAGGCAGGCCACAAATTGTAACCTTTATATCTAGAATTTTTTTTCTGATAGATTCTAATGAGACCTTAGAAACATGATTAGGTAAGAGTGGCCTATATTCTGCTAGGTATATACACAAAATACATATTTTTGAGCATGTTTAAAGACCCCGCATCTGATAGTATAATGCTTTTGAACAAAAGATATTTTGTTATGGGCCATATTTCTCGATGAGCCACTTGTTTTAATATTACCAGGTAAATCTTGAATGATGGACATAATGTAACTGTTGTTTTACTGTTACATCTCTAGGTGTGAAGACAGATGAGGACTTTGAGGAACTTCTCTACCAAACGTTCAACAACAGAACTGTCATAAAACAGACCAGAGACTGGTAGGCATATTCAGAAATATAATAAAAAAATAAGATACTGGTACCAGTATACATGCACTGATTTCTCAGAAAATAGACCAGAGACTGGTAGGCATATTAAGAAAACTCATAGAAATTGAGATACTGGTACCAGTTCACATGTACTAATTTCTCAGAAAATAGACCAGAGACTGGTAGGCTTATTCAGAAATCTCATAAAGATTCAGATACTGGTACCAGGACACATGCACAGATTTCTCAGAAAACAAACCAGAGACTGGTAGGCATATTCAGAAATATAATTAAAAAAATAAGATACTGGTACCAGTACACATGTACTGATTTCTCAGAAAATAGACCAGAGACTGGTAGGCATATTAAGAAAACTCATAGAAATTGAGATACTGGTACCAGTTCACATGTACTAATTTCTCAGAAAATAGACCAGAGACTGGTAGGCTTATTCAGAAATCTCATAAAGATTCAGATACTGGTACCAGGACACATGCACAGATTTCTCAGAAAACAAACCAGAGACTGGTAGGCATATTCAGAAATATAATTAAAAAAATAAGATACTGGTACCAGTACACATGTACTGATTTCTCAGAAAATAGACCAGAGACTGGTAGGCATATTCAGAAAACTCATAGAAATTTAGATACTGGTACCAATTCACATGTACTGATTTCTCAGAAAATAGACCAAAGACTGGTAGGCATATTCAGAAAACTCATAAATTCACATGTACTGATTTCTCAGAAAATAGACCAGAGACTGGTAGGCTTATTCAGAAATCTCATAAAGATTCAGATACTGGTACCAGTACACATGCACAGATTTCTCAGAAAACACACCAGAGACTGATACATTTATACTCTTGCTTCCCTTTTCACTTCATATTGATTGAGAATATTGTGTAATATTAAATGCTTCTTTGAGGTGACCTCTGTGTATCAAGCCATTTCTATATACAGTATAACCCCAGAATTATGACTACCAACAAACCATGATAATTTGGTCACATTTCTGAGGTGGTCGCCCAAGTGAGGTTTGGCTTACATCAAGGGTCTTACATCAGCTCGTCTTGCCATATGTTGTGAACTTCAAGTGCCCTGTGACGGGCAAGTAGCTAGCTGTTCAATATAATTTGGAATTACTGGTTATGTGTTCCACCTAAATCTACATAATAAGACAGGGAATTAACATATGCTTTTGAAAATTTATTTAATACCGTTTTCCCCCATGGATAATCCCAATTTTTCTCCATGAAATAGAAATAAAAAACATTGGTGCGTATTATACATGGAAGCATAATTCCAAACTATTTTCCCCATCACATTGGACATCGTTTGGTGGGCCGACAGTGAGTGATAATAAAGGATTTTATGCAAACGAAGTGTATACACAAAACTTTATCAAAATAGGCATAAGAAAACATAATAATAGGTTTTATTTACTGTCATAATTTCAAATATTTAAAATATACCATTAATGTAGCTTACAGCCGAAGATCATTGATGATTTGTGAACTGAAATATGCATGATGATGCATGGTCTGGCTGACCTCATTTAATGTCAATGTCAGTTGGTAGATGGCGCCGTGGGCACCAACACTGGGGTTGTTATGCCGGGTCATTGATTCTCTTAGGAAAATATCTGTGATACACTTAATTACTTTCTAAACAATTTGAGCCAAGGGAGGAATAATTGCCTAGTGGTTTTCTTTGTTAATTAGTTACCCTATTGTGTACATCGTCATGGTCAGATTGATCAGTTGTACATCAGGGGCACCTCCACTTACGCGGATTAGCAGGTCGTGTGAGTCTGTCACGTGGTCAGGGGAAATCTAGGGTCGGCCCCAGGTGCCGTTGAAACCACCAGCCAGGGTTCAGTAGTCGGTACATGCGCACAACAATAGAACAAATGGTGAGCCCATACAGGTGACCGCGACTTCACCCATGGGCAATCAACCGGGTCAGCGCTTGATTAGCACGAGTGCCGGTATTAGGCAGGTCAATTTTATAGTAATATAACAATTTGGTCAGAAAAAAAACTCGTAATCTGTAACAGCCAGGTGGTCGTATTTCACAGCATTTATATATTTATTATATAAAGGAGTTTGGAAAGGGACTGATATAATATAAAGTGGGCGTAATTTGCCCGCATTTTACAGGTGGTTGTCTAGTAAATTATATCTTACTTAAAACAGGTACATGTCAGTATTGCACACTTGACAGCACCTTTTTTTACAATCGACAGCTAAAGGAGAATAACCTTTTTGCTATTTTAAGTGCAACTATCTTCTTCTAAGAGACTTGTGGGTCTGACTGGCAAAGTTTACCCCCACGGAGCCAGTGAACATTCGATGACTACGGCAAATACAAATTGTAGCATTCAAGATTTTGGCCAGAAGCAGGCTGCGTATTATACGGTAGTCGACCAGATGGCCGAAACCCAGAATGCCGAAACCCAGAATACCGAACCCAAAATGCCGAAGCCCATCTTGCCGAAAAAGAAAATAAATAATAGCAAATAATGTGATTATTGCACAGTAAAGTGATAAGTCCGTTGTCTGTTAAGGTGTGTGCCGCAACGCTCGCGTGAGTTCCCCACGTGACCGCCTCCATCTTAGCTAATATGCAGTTGAACGATGTGTAATTAAAAAAAAAATAGTTCCTAAAGAAGCATAAATGTGACACAAGATATAACTTTCTTCATGAAAATCAGTTAGTCTGACTATACCTGCAAAATGAGGGATTAATAAAGCCAGAGACATTTAGCGGGACCGGGTTGTCATGCCGACATTATCGTAGTGCCGCTGCCGCCACGCCGAATAAATTACCGTTAATTATTTGAAAATATTAAGAGGATGGTATCAAATTTTGTTCAAGTACCTTAACAGACAACGTACTTATAACTTTACTGCGCATTAATCACATTATTTCCTATTATTTATTTTCTTTTTCTGCAAGATGGGCTTCGGCATTTTGGGTATGTGAAAATTTGTTTCGGCATTCTGGGTTTCGGCCATCTGGTCTACATTCGTATTATACACAGGGTTATGTGTTTTTCCTCAGAAATTGTTGCTCTAAATAGGGGTGCAGATTATCTAAGGTAGCGGAATATCCAAAGGGGGAAACGGTAATATTAAAAAATGAGAAGAAGTCAAATTTTAAAAAAATCCGAAAAACAAATCCAACCGTATCTCAAGGACAACTTTTATTATTAACAATGTTACTATATGTACAATGAATACTTGTATGATATTTTTAACTGAATATATTGTAAACATTAGCAGCAGCTCAAACAGATTCATTCTACATGGCCCTGAAAGTCTATTTCTTTGGAAACAGATCTCTACTAAGTTGCTGACCTTGACACTTGGTGTGCACAGCTCACTCCTGTTGCTAGTCCCCCAGTGCAGACATTTTACATCACAGATTTCATCAAGAGTACTCAGCCAGTAAATTTTATAAACAGTTAGTCTTCTTAAAAAGTTATGAAACCATGACATAAACATTCTTGACCTGGTGTGATCATCTGTGAACTTGCTTTGATCTAAGCCCTGCATTTGTTTCCTCAACTGCTCTTTACTAATTAGTGATGTAATGGATTGGTTTACTCTGTACTTAGTTGTTGCATAATTGAGGATCAAGCGACTCGTTGGGACCAAAATAAGTTGTCGTAAAACAGAAAGATTAGGTGTCCATTATTCCAAAGATTAAATCTACAGTATAAAGACCAACTAATATAAGGACCATGGGAAAGTGGTCATAATTTTGAGGTAGTTGCTTTACTGAAGCGGTCGTTAGATGAGGTTTTACTGTATATTTATTGTCATGAGTGTTTCAAACAAACTTCTGTATATTATGAAGTTCACATTGTCGATTGGTGGATTGATGATGTTGCTTAGCCCTGCGTAGGCTTTAGTAGGCCTATTTACATTTGCTATAAAAATGCCTAAAATAAAACATGATTCTATGTACTGATAGACGTAACTCAGCGCCGTTGCATATCAGTGAAGCCCTGTTAAGTCCCTATGGTGAATCCCTGATATTTACTTATTAGGGTGTCACAAGGCTCTTTGAGGACGTCATGAATCCCCTGCATTTGCATATAAGGCTGTCACGCCTCATGTGAATGGCATCCTTGATATGAGAATGCCAACAGTGGTCCTATCGGTATAGCCAGCTCAACCCGCTTGGTAACATTTGCCCTGAAAACATGTATTCAGATAGTCCATACATGGACCTTCATGTCCTACAATATATCTCTGTTCAAACATCATGGTTCTAGGCCAAATTTAAGTGCATTGAAGACACTATCACAACATTTTTGTAAAAATAGGTCCAGTTCTCTCTGCCTTAATGACAGGAGCAGCTAGAAGCATTTTTGTGAACCCCCATATTGGTTCCCTAAGCCACTGCCAAGTTGCCAACATGTGAAACGTTGCAATTGTTTCAGCCAGCGGGTACATGTATTACATTTTGGCTGCATTTGTCGCGTCGACAGCTGAATATCTCATGCTGACTTGCTGAGCTAGAGGTTCTTAAGTTTTGTTTAAATAGACCCACTTTGAAGATTGATAGTCTGATAAACAGTAACACTGAGGGTTATAGTGTTAAATATTTTGCTGACTCAACATAGGTGAGGGTCTAAAAATATTAAGACTGATTAAATGAGAATATTAATAGCCAACTGGAAGCCTGAACAGGTGATTGCTGAATGAACCATGTTGGTTTTGAAAAAAAATTCTGGGAAAGACCTCCAATTACTGCTGATTTCACTGGAAAAGACCTTAGTTCAGCGAGGTGGATGGACAAAGATGTGAGGATGAAGTCTAAAATGAGGCCATCACATTTTATGATTAACTGTAAGAATGACCTTGAACTTGTTGTGTTCCTTTTAAGGTGAACCCTAAAGGACAGATTTCTTATGAATGGTTTTACTGGTATTAACCCCAGGATATAATCTAAAGAGCTGATAAACCCGGTATACCGGGCTTTTTACCGGGGTTTGGGAGATACATATCCCATTTTCAGCCATCGCAACCTTTTTTCATTGTATTACACAAATTTTGAGGCCTGAAACCCCCGCCACCACCTCAGCCCTGTTCCTGAATTTGGGACCTTGAATAAGGTTTTGTCATTAATCCTCCTGGGTTGAACTCTCCATTTCATAAAGCGAGAAACATGTGTTTTTCTCTTTTACAGACCACGCACGAGGGTAAAATCCCAGATTGAAAGCAAGCGTTATTCATATGAACAATAGTCCTTAGTGTTAGAGGTTAAGTGACCACGATGCACGCATTCCGGTGATTGCCGAAGGCAGTTCGGCTGTGCTCGGTAAAAAACGGAAAATCACTCAAAATTATATGTATATTACAAAATATTTATTTTCATATCGCCTATGTCACTGCGGGGATAATAACCTTTAAAATGATGTATGGCACAATATTGTACACAACGCGGTTTTAGAGAACATTGCGAACAAACGTGAACCGAATTCCTTTTATAAGTATTAGATACATGTCATGTCTTACTCATACTAAACCCAGGATGTACCTGGTAATCTTACATTTATTTGTATTTACAGGTTTCTGGGTAACATAGAGACAGATTTTCCTATGAACCCAACAAAGATGTCAGACGATGAGGTGTGGCTGGAGAAACATCTCAAAACCAAATATGGAGGGAGGCTGCCCCCTCTAAAAGGACCGTTACACCCAAGCATACTAAGGATGTCCCTGCACGAGATCAGGGGCAGGTGCTTCTATGGACTCCATGATCCTTAATGATCCTTACTGATCCTTAATGATCAGATGTGGATTCAGATCTGACAAAACAGTTACTTGACAACTGCAAACAAGATATTTGCAAACAAAACAGTGTCCTACATTGTTAATGAAAAGACAGTAACTAACTCTGTGCATTGTGGCTGATTTAAGGCAAATACTAAAAACAGAATAATTACGCATTATATTCAAGTAAGTTCAGATACTTGTATTGATAGAAGAATGTCATGGCATGAAATTTTGCCCCATGTGTAATGATGTGAATGAATTTTCTGCTGTGATGTCCCTGGTCACTGGTGGCATGGTTAGATGGGTTTGTTATCAGTAAACTAGTCCAGGTTTGATGAATGACATAGTATTGTGTTACAGTTATCATAGATTTACTGTTTCTAATATATGTTGGTGAAGTTTGTTCTTAATACACGTAAGAGGGGCATCTACTTTCTATTGGTGTTCATGGTATCTCAAAAACAACCATTCTGTGTATTTATGCAGTACTTGTGGTTTTGATAAGTTTGTGATGTGTGTCATTATTTTGTGGCGATTCTGACACCGTGTATCAAATTGTTAATAGGAATATTAATTGCTTCTGCACAGCTCATCAGTCTCTTGTTTTGAAAGGACATGGCCCTTCAGCAAAAAGGTTAGAAATGGAATATAAAGCTACCTTGCAAATATTGGAAGCAGTTAAATGAATGTTTTGTCTTCTTTTTCAACATATGGTCAAGGCTGCCAGAGTGTGGAATAATAGAGTAAGGGAAAATCAAGTCTGAGAACAGATATATCTTGGTCAGTTATTTCAGTTTATACTACTAGAGTGTTCATATGAAGTAGTACTTGTGCATATTAAGTAGCAAAGCCATGAAGTACTAGCATTTATTTGAAGATACAGAAACAAAATGTTGGAGGATGGAGAATTCAGGTGCTTGTAATCCCTAATGGTTAGGATAACTGCATACCTTGTTTGACGGTGCTACTCATGTTAGTTCTTTTCAGTCAGGATAGTGTTTCTGATGAGAATATCTTTCCATCTATCCATTCTTTGATTACATGTTGCAGAAATATGCACGAATCAATTTTGTATTTCATGTTATATTTTATGTTAATAAAAAGCTGTACTGGATACATTATATGCTCAGATGAAATTGTCCAGTTTTGTGTTTATAAGGAAACCCTCATTTTCACCATTTTCATTTTCTTTATTACAATTCAGCTTGCCTCAAATTCAAGGATATCGCCCCCAGTCATATACAATGTATACAGAAGTAATACAATTTTCAATTAATATATCACTGAAAATGGACTTTTAACATTGAAAATATGATACCAAATTTTGATTGCATGGATCTACTTGCACATACATACATACACATACAAACTGTGTATTACTCTCTACAAAGAGATCCTTCATTAATGTCTTAAACCAACATGAAACCGTGGTTTAATCTTTAGATACTTGAACTCACATGTTATATGATGGTCAGGTGTCTCTTCACATTTTCATTCAATTTAGACAATTGTGATAAAAATTTAATTGGGCTGTTGTTCTAGGCACCAAAGATTGAGCCTTTTTTGTGGACTTGCTTAAAGGTTTTGGTATTGTCTAAAAATTATGAAATTGAATTTTTTTTCAGAAAATTGCTACCTACTTGGTCATTTGTAAACCAACCTCAAAAAAATTTATATTTGACAATATATTTTTCTTTGAGAAAAACGACCATTTAAACAGACCTTTCTACCGTAAACAGAATCATGTAGGCTCCTGAGAGGATCCAAATATCCTTCAGTTGCTGATTGACTGGCCAGTGGAGCCAAGACGACGTCTGTGACTGATAGCAGGTCTTTTGAACGCTTATTGTTGACGCTTAAATTGGTGCAAGCGGCCTTAATGAACACCACTCTCTTCTGCGTGTGACACCTGCAGACTTGACATTTGACATTAAAATCACTTTTCTATATGTAGTAAATCATTAAGATTGATTTAAGGGGGGGGGGGGGGTGGGGACAAAATCAGATCATGGCATGAATTCATGTCATACAACTGACACTTTCATCCCCTTTGCAATTTGCTAACAACCCTCCCCGACTATTTTTAGCCATTTTTCTCAAAACCATATTTCAGAGGGAAATTGAAATAAACAGGAATAAAGCTTACTAGTTTTGCACTATTGTTTAACAAAATGTAATTTAACACGTAATGTAAACAGCCTTTTAAGTTATCAGAACTATGGCAATGGTCCTTTTGCCCAGACTTCCGTTAACAGGGCTAGTTTTGAAACCGTTGGAAGTGAATCCAAAAATGGACAAACAGTTAAATGTCCCAAATCCGGAACTCGGTCACTTCGGCTTCATTCCTTTGGGACATTAAGGGAAAAAACGTTTTCCTATAAAATACAGTTAAAAAAATCTATATATACAGTGAAACCTGTCTAAAGCGGACAGTCAAGGGACTCGGTCATTTTGGCCTTAATAGTGAGGGGTCCTTATCACGAGGGTTTACCTTGGCTGATAACCGAGGGAATTTAAATAAAGACAACGGACAGCTGCAAGAACGTGTTATTGTATTATATCAGATTTCATGTACAACATATTAATGCACATATTATTCATTTAATAGTACATATAATACAATCTCTGATTATTTTTAAGAACTGATGCAACCTGTTTCTTGCCCCACTAAAATTCTTCTGCGAGTGCGTGTACCCTCTTTTCGCTTATTCACTCGGTCAAATAAGCTCGACTTTCTCATATAGCGTAAGCTTATGCCTAGGAGTACGCGTGGTGCCCCCTGGCGGCATTGTCTTAAACTGTCCTTGGTCAGCTCTCCGGATGCGATACTAAGATAATGACGACGTTGATAATGCGGGTATTATAGAGGCTACGAACCTTTGAACATTCGTTTTTATAGGTGAATGTAGCCTTAGCCTTAGCCTAAAATAAACTTTCTTTAATGATGGTGGTTTGGTTTGATTTGCTTTGATGTTGAAGGCACCCGAGATTTAACGAACCCCGAGGAGCCTGTGCACGGCGGTACGACACAAACTACGGAGCGAGCACGTTTGACATTGAGCATCTCAGTTTGAGATATATTGAGCAAAGCTGATTTATTAATATCAAACAGTCTGCTACAACAAAGTGGCTAAGTTTACGGTTAGATATTGCGTGGTGAGATCAGGGACGCATGGGAAATCGGCAGCCGTTTAATAAATTTAATGTCCCCGCGGGTCGAGCGAATAATATGAAGCTTCGCAACGTATGAATGACCAGCCGTGAAATAAAGTGACACGATGTTTACCGCTTTATACCCTACGCCTTGCTGTGTTTATATTACAAGCACATCACACCGTGACATGAACTCGTACACGCATTAAGTTAACAACTAGGGATTGCATAATCCTTTGTGTTCCAGTCCCGGGAACAACAACAATACCGGTGACCTTTGATGTTGCCCGGGGCGAGATAGACCCAGTTGTGGCTCTGTTATGTTCATTTAACAGAGCCACAACTGGGTCTACTGCATCTCATAGACATAAGTCAAGTGTTCAAACACCCAACTGACAAAAACTTGACGTGATGAATTGGATCTTTGACAATAACTTTCTCCTTATAACAAAGTGAATGGAAAGTGATAATTTCAATGGCTTGAGATATTAAGTTTTACATATATATTTCTGCCATGCACGCATATTCCGTAACACATTTGAAGGAAGGATCTTTCAATGGTTAGGCTTAGTACCTGCATATTGGTCACAACCTGACAGTTAAAATTGAGTGGTCTGCTTGTCCTGGCCGTCGTCCCCAGCTTTGAGACTACAATATGGAGGGAAACTGACCGTCGACGGTCGTCTGCGGGTAATTAACTTTCACCCAATTTACGGGACATATTACGTAACTTGCTTCATGCCATCGGCGGGCGGCAGCGGAGAGATATATGGGGGAAAGGTCTGATGCGTTGACGGTGACAGGAACAAGCAATACAGGAATCGAAATAACGCCTTTCCGCCTGTCTCAGACAGGCAAACACGTGCACGGAAAGCCATTTCTTTTGTACCAATCCGTTGGAAAGGTGAAAAGCTGATAAGTAGGATCAAACATAACACAGAACGAAATATATTATAAGTGGTGTTCCACCGACTCCCTATATTTTCTATATTAAAAAATAATTATCCTTCCCGGCATTAAGGCCCATATCTCCTGTATTTTCGTAACTGCACAGTCGTGTTTCTAATATAAGTGTTACTACTGAAAATATTCTTTTTGCAAGCAAGTGTGCATGTAGGATGGTACGTAAGATGGTAAAATCAGTTGTTTCCTGTACTAAGTATGACTGAAAATTTATGATGATGGTAGCATGCATCTTTAGCGGAAAGGCACATTTTTATTCTGCGGAAAGGCTAACCTGTATTGATGCCTTTCCGTTGGAAAGTTGAACATTTCATAGGTATTACGATACCTGCAATACATTTGCTTTTAGTTTTATGATGTCAGCTTCATGTGCCGTGGAGTGATTTGACATATCAGCCTGGAATTTTACATGCAAAAGATCTTTGATAGCTTAATCTAGACTGTTGGCGACACCAACAATTATTTTTTAAGCACCCGTGTGTGCGTTTTGGATACTTTGTCAGTAATTTTGAGGGCTCTCATATCACTAGACATTCCATTGCATCACTTAGTTCATGCCCCATGCAGATACACGTCACCTATCGACTGGCTATACTCTAGTTATATTAATTATAATATACTCTCAGCTGAACACTACACAAGAGTGAACGTTCCTCAGTTCTGGCAACCATTCTCACATTTATCTAGCTTGCATAAGGAACCTTTCCAAAAACCTTAAACTAAGTAAGTAACCGAAGCGGACACATTCTTCTGGTAAACATGATCAGGAGTTTACAAGTCTGACGTAGCTTTAATCGTTTATAACTAGCACTGGACTGAATTATTACACAAACTTCTGCCTTGCATGCAACTTTGGACAGAGTTCTTTATCAATAAACATGACAGAATACGTACGAAGGCGCCGTCGGCGGGGACACAGAAATGGTGCGTCCGCCCGTCCCAGATATAATGTCAACGCAATACACCAGTCACCATACTCACACCAATGACCATTGATGCAACTCTTGAAATGCTAGGTCAAGTTTGATTATGGATTACCTTGACACTTTTCAAGGTCACCTAAGCGATAATGCTTAAATGGTGTTAACGCAATAACTTGAAGTAATTTGAGGCAGCACTGATAAAACACATGAAAGACTTGATAAATGTCCAAATAGGGATAACCTTAATGAGTTTTCAAGGTCACAGAGGCAATCTTGTCCCGGCTACTTCCACAACAGGCGGTTATATACCAGATCTGTTCCACAGATCAACTTTTATTTGTGCTTGACCAACGGAACATAAACTCAACGTTAGTGTTTAAAAATATTTTATTTCTTGATGTTAAACAACATATACAAATAATCTGCACAAGAGAGTCCCATTATAGCCACGTCCTTGCTGTCAACAACAAAATCTCTGCATCACTGATATGATATTCACATGTATATACAAATAAACCAACCATGCTTCCTAACAGTTCACATCACTCTCTGCAGCTCTGAGCAAGCCAATAAAAACCAAAATACACTCGAGCCAGCAGGCCCATCTTACTGTTACATGTTAAAACGAGGCTGCTGAAACCGTGCTATACTACAGGACACTGGAATGTGGACCAATCAATACACTGGGAGTGTTAACATTGCCGAGGCAGGCCTACCAATCAGAACATTTCCATGTAAGAGAGAATTCTTGGGAATGTTTTTTTTTTACTGTTGTCAAGAACAACATAATTTCCAACTTGGTTACTCTTTAAATACACTTCATTATTATGTTTAATTGTGCTATTAAAATAACATTCATCAATACTATTTAATGCTAGCATTCCTTTATGACATGCACTGTAATAATTACTGTTATAAGATTTACCATTAAACAATATCACAAACAGAGTTTCTGATGTTTGAGACAAACCTGACCCCAAAGAGGAAACTGACCAACACGGTGCCAGAGTTCAATAAAAGTATCACCACAAGGTTGTTACGTCACTGTGGCTCATACGGTCAGAATGAACCCAACGCCAGAAACGTCACGAGAATCACCATCAAACATTTCCTTTATTTGTAACACAGGTTAGAAGCTACTAGCAAATTGATTATGACACCATTAGAACTACTGGATATTGTAAAAACAAAATGTTTATGACAAACTGAGCTTATTACTACTGTAGCTTTCATTCATGTTCTGACTTATCAACTGACACGTCAGTGCTGACCACTGCATGGCATAAGACATTTTAAAAAGGAATGCTTTTTCCTCTAAGACAACAACTTACATTTAGCCCATGATCAACTGTACCTTGTCCATGAAGTGATAATTTTCAAATCTAACATGTAGCTTTGTCGAGCAGGATCACATCCAACTGATCCTGCAGAAGGGGATTCCAGTTCCTAACAGCAGAACACTACTACCTTACCTCAAATTAAAATTAAACACCACAATACATTACTTACAGGCATATATTACCTGAAGATGAATTCTTGATTTTGATTACCTAAAATGAATAATGAACCACTCTTAAAATTTTCTTGCACCATTTAGTCCACACTAAAATTAACATTTACCAGTAAAGGAAAGAATGGGCAATGTTTAATAACAAAAATAAATTTGTCTCTGTGATTGTGCCAAGCACACACATGGACTGTGTCTGGTTGCACTGGCAAGTATGAGACACTGCAGTTTCATTCAATCAGCACTTCTTACCAGAGTTTACACGTCTGTGATTTTTTAACACATTCTGACAACAAAATACACAATTGTGAAACTGCCCTAAAATCCCAAATATTAACTTGCTCATTTGAACAGTACACTTAATTTCCACATTACATGGAAATCACACTTACTAAGCTGGGTCCAAGCTAACACAGAAAGTTGCATGTTAAAATTATATACAATTTTTATTTTACAAAAACTTCCATTTATTTGGGTTCCTAACCTGCTGCATAGCCTAGCTTATTAAACCTGGTGAATGTAAGAGACATATCTGGATAATACCTGTTATGTTAGTTTTTTGTCAGTCAGTGTTAATGTTTCAACAAGCATTAAGGATAACATATGAAACCCTGCAGCTTGCCATCATTGTGTCTGTGAAGAAAAAGAAAGTCTCTATTTGCACTCAGGCTCAACATGATGCCCAGATCTACAGGTGTATTTACTTTTACCCATGATCCAGTCAACCATGATTCTCAACCATTAACAATGTCATCCTGAAGGGAAGGAAGTTTAACCAGCAAGCATCTGTATACAGCCCTTAATTTACAATAAGCAATTGCCTTGTGCAGCATTATTTGAATCCCTCTCAGTCCACAAACTGGTGCTGACAGATCACGTTATGTACATTGATATGCTTGCGAATTGCAGTATATAATTTAATTATCATAGATACACGCATACAAATTGGCATTCATCACATTTATTCTGATCCACAGTTCTTTCACTCTTCTGACATTTTCAAATAATATTCAACAGCCATATGATATAACACCGTGAGCTGGGCAGACCAAGATGTCAACAGTCACAAAGAAACCCATCTAGTTTTGCAGGTAAAGTCTCCTAGTACTCACAAACATATATTACAATCTGATAATATCAAAGGAAATCAGCAGCTGACATTAATCATATGATACAGTCCGTAAATGTGAACTATTTGTTGCAAATTCATCTAGTAACTGATAGCTCTATGTACTGTTTAATGGCTCCCTGATTCACTGTACAGGCCTGCAGAATAAATTGATAGGACGTCACAGTAACATGTTCTGGAATAAATTCACTCTCCCTCCCTGCTAAACAATGTAGTGTAATATAATGAGTTTCAAGCAAGCCAGGCATTAATGCCCTACAGATAATGAACCACATGTAAGTCCTCATTTTCTTTGAAAACTATGGCTTCTCTTTAAGTGATTATGGAATGGCTAATTCATCCAAGTTCAGCAGAGGAACCACCATCTACAAGCGTAACTAAAATTTAAATACAAGTAAAGTGGTGGCGCCATCTATGTGCATCATTCTACCACAACCACCAACATCACAGGTACTCAGCACAATGGTTGTTGCGGGTGTAACAGAGGCCTTGAGATAAAACAGCTGCATTGTCAGTCATTTAATTTACACAATAATATCATACATAAGCTGTAGCATGTGGCCCCCATTCTGGGGCTGGTATTTGAGGTACTAGTAGGCCACAGTACGCTGCTCATCCAAGATGCTGTGGACCTGCCATATAAATTAAATTTGCTGGAGAAACACATTTAGCCAGGAAAAACACAATTTGTGCATATTTAGTATAGATCCCATAGAGTGTGTAGGCCCCTGGAATCCTGTACATCCATGGTGCAGTGGTTTTTTAGATGAGTTTTTGTTTCCCCTGCTGGTGAGTTAGGGCCGTTCCTGACTCTGATCACAGATACACTGGCATCGTGTCCAAGTCACTCAATGCTCGTTACTGGTTCTTCCTGAAATCACCAGGAACCACAGTCTCAGCAAACAGTTAATATTAACATTTAAATATGGTATGGAATATCACCAGTCTAATAAGCACTTTTAGAAGTAGTTTTAAATTGTTACTGTCAAGGGGCATAAATTATTCTGAACTGGCCCTTTGACTGCACTGTGAAGTTTTATGTTTGCACTATTGAAATCCAGCAGGTTTAAAACCTGGAGTCTTATTTCTGCTTGGTAGCCACCACATTTTCTGTGGACCCAAGACCCTGAAATTACTTATGGAAACATAACATTTCGTGCATGTATTAAACTTAAGTCTAGTTTGTTTTAGAGCAATATACATTTAGGTGTATCAAATAACTATCCACATGGAACTTGTCAGTGAATACAATTATTGAAAACACTATCAAGTTAAATGATCTTCAGTAAAAAAGAAAGCAGATATTCTTGGACACTTACCCTGTTAATTTTTCAGCAGCATATTTGAGTTGACTCTCGTGTAATTTTTCACCAGCAATTCGTTGTGTCAATTCAATCACAAAATCATCACAAATTCCTGGACTGGACTGCTCAACAAGATCAAATGCATTACGCAGCTCATCTATAGCATCACTGTGACCTGAAGCCTGCCTGCTATAGCGGGATTGAAGCTGTAAAGATAAGTGGTCAATAGGCCATTAATCTAAGCTGAACTTGAGAAAACAGGTAATGTCAAAATAGATGAGATACATGCATGAATGTTCACAATGGTGAAAAGGAAATCTAAGATATGTTACTTGAAAATTTGAAAACTCCTGGAGGTGATTTCTTTCAATCCTTGCATGATGAAAGGGGCAGTTTGATTGGAGTCCCTGGCAGACATGATTGCTGTGTTGTATGTTGTTGGGCTGTTTGAGTGGGGTCCCTGACAGACATGATGGCTGTGTTGTATGTTGTGGGGCGTTTTGAGTGTGGTCCCTGGCAGACATGATGGCTGTGTTGTATGATGTTGGGCTGTTTGAGTGGGGTCCCTGACAGACATGACGGCTGCCAAGGTCCTGGTTTAGTTGTATGTTGTGGGGCTGTTTGTGTTGTATGATGTTGGGCTGTTTGTGTTGTATGGCATGGGTCTGTGATGTATGTTGTGGGGCCGTGTTGTATGTTGTAGCTCTGTTTTGTATGTTTTGGGGTGGTTTGTGTTGTATTGTTGTTGGGCTGTGTTGTGTGTTGTGGGGCAGTTTTGTATGTTGTTGTGCTGTGTTGTATGTTGTGGGGTGGTTTGTGTTGTATTGTGGTGGGGCTGTGTTGTGTTGTGGGGCAGTGTTGTATGTTGTTGGGCTAGTGTATGTTGTGGGGCTGTTTTGTATGTTGTGGGGCTGTTTTGAATGTTTTGGGGCTGTTTGTGTTGTATGTTGTGGGGCTGTGTTGTGGGCTGTGTGGTATGTTGTGGGGCTGTGTTGTGGGGCTGTGTGGTATGTTGTTTGGCTGTGTAGTGGGGTTGTGTTGTATGTTGTGGGGCTGTGTTGTGGGACTGTGTGGTATGTTGTTTGGCTGTGTTGTGGGGTTGTGTTGTATGTTGTGGGGCTGTGTTGTGGGCTGTGTGGTATGTTGTGGGGCTGTGTTGTGGGGCTGTGTGGTATGTTGTTTGGCTGTGTTGTAGGGTTGTGTTGTATGTTGTGGGGCTGTATTGCGGGACTGTGTGGTATGTTGTTTGGCTGTGTTGTGGGGTTGTGTTGTATGTTGTGGGGCTGTGTTGTGGGGCTGTGTAGTATGTTGTGGGGCTGTCTTGTGGGGCTGTGTGGTATGTTGTTTGGCTGTGTTGTGGGGTTGTGTTGTATCTTGTTTGGCTGTGTTGTATATTTTCTTCTTACTTACATCTGAAATCAGTGGAGCCAGGAAGTGCTGCAGGGAACCTGAGACATCTTTGCCTTGTTCCGGGTTTCGTTGGTGGGCCTGCAACACAAAAACAATCACAAAGCTAGGCATACACAACATACACAAATCAACGGTAGCTGCCATCTTTTATGGTGATTGCTGATCTGAAACCATTAAGTTTTAATTAGAGCAATGGATGTGCAGCACGACTCAGTCATTCCACAGACAGTCTCGGATTCCATTATACTTTTAGCAGGAGAGTTAGGCTGTAGGGTGGTACTTTGTTTTGACTAAATAAAGCTATCTATAAGAAACTAGCTATACATTATTTCTGACAGCTCTGAGACTTGCACTTATCTATGAGGGCATGGAATATTAATAAGATATTGATACATATACAATGTCTGGTTCTTCATATGACCCAGCTGGTTTGTACCTTAAACAGAACATGCCTGTGATACCAGACACCATCTGTTCTCTTAAAACAGCCAACACAAAACATGATGATAAGGGTGCAGCACAAACACAATTATTACAGTAACCAGGTGCCTAAAATCTACAGCATGACTCTGCCAAAGGAAAATGTTACCACTACATCATTTGTTATCAATACTATGCAATGACTAGTATTCCTCCTACACCACTACATCACTAGATGGTCAGTGTCCCTCACTACATCACATGATGGTCAGTGTCCCTCACTACATCACAAGATGGTCAGTGCCCCTCACTACATCACTAGATGGTCAGTGTCCCTCACTACATCAAAAGATGGTCAGTGTCCCTCACTACATCACACGATGGTCAGTGTCCCTCACTACATCACACGATGGTCAGTGTCCCTCACTACATCACAAGATGGTCAGTGCCCCTCACTACATCATAAGATAGTCAGTGTCCCTAACTTAATCACTAGATGGTCAGTGTCCCTAACTTTATCACAAGATGGTCAGTGTCCTTCACTACATCACAAGATGGTCAGTGTCCCTCACTACATCACTAGATGGTCAGTGTCCTTCACTACATCACAAGATGGTCAGTGTCCCTAACTTAATCACTAGATGGTCAGTGTCCCTAACTTTATCACAAGATGGTCAGTGTCCCTCACTACATCACTAGATGGTCAGTGTCCCTCACTACATCATAAGATGGTCAGTGTCCCTAACTTAATCACTAGATGGTCAGTGTCCCTAACTTTATCACTAGATGGTCAGTGTCCCTCACTACATCACAAGATGGCCAGTTTCCTCCACTACATCACAAGATGGTCAGTGTCCCTCACTACATCACAAGATGGTCAGTTTCCTCCACTACATCACAAGATGGTCAGTGTCCAACACTACATCACAAGAAGGTGAGTGTCCCTCACTACATCACAAGATGGTCAGTGTCCCTAACTTAATCACTAGATGGTCAGTTTCCCTCACTACATCACAAGATGGTCAGTTTCCTCCACTACATCACAAGATGGTCAGTGTCCAACACTACATCACAAGAAGGTGAGTGTCCCTCACTACATCACAAAATGGTCAGTGTCCAACACTTAATCACTAGATGGTCAGTGTCCCTCACTACATCACAAGATGGTCAGTGTCCCTAACTTAATCACTAGATGGTCAGTGTCCCTAACTTTATCACAAGATGGTCAGTGTCCTTCACTACATCACAAGATGGTCAGTGTCCCTCACTACATCACTAAATAGTCAGTGTCCTCCACTACATCATAAGATGGTCAGTGTCCCTAACTTAATCACTAGATGGTCAGTGTCCCTAACTTAATCACTAGATGGTCAGTTTCCCTCACTACATCACAAGATGGTCAGTTTCCTCCACTACATCACAAGATGGTCAGTGTCCAACACTACATCACAAGAAGGTGAGTGTCCCTCACTACATCACAAAATGATCAGTGTCCCTAACTTAATCACTAGATGGTCAGTGTCCCTCACTACATCACAAGATGGTCAGTGTCCCTAACTTAATCACTAGATGGTCAGTGTCCCTAACTTTATCATTAGATGGTCAGTGTCCTTCACTACATCACAAGATTGTCAGTGTCCCTCACTACATCACTAAATAGTCAGTGTCCTCCACTACATCATAAGATGGTCAGTGTCCCTAACTTTATCACTAGACGGTCAGTGTCCCTCACTACATCACAAGATGGTCAGTTTCCTCCACTACATCACAAGATGGTCAGTGTCCAACACTACATCACAAGAAGATGTGTGTCCCTCACTACATCACAAGATGGTCAGTGACCCTAACTTAATCACTAGATGGTCAGTGTCCCTCACTACATCACAAGATGGTCAGTGTCCCTAACTTAATCACTAGATGGTCAGTGTCCCTAACTTTATCACAAGATGGTCAGTGTCCTTCACTACATCACAAGATGGTCAGTGTCCCTCACTACATAACTAAATAGTCAGTGTCCTCCACTACATCATAAGATGGTCAGTGTCCCTAACTTAATCACTAGATGGTCAGTGTCCCTAACTTAATCACTAGATGGTCAGTTTCCCTCACTACATCACAAGATGGTCAGTTTCCTCCACTACATCACAAGATGGTCAGTGTCCAACACTACATCACAAGAAGGTGAGTGTCCCTCACTACATCACAAAATGATCAGTGTCCCTAACTTAATCACTAGATGGTCAGTGTCCCTCACTACATCACAAGATGGTCAGTGTCCCTAACTTAATCACTAGATGGTCAGTGTCCCTAACTTTATCATTAGATGGTCAGTGTCCTTCACTACATCACAAGATGGTCAGTGTCCCTCACTACATCACTAAATAGTCAGTGTCCTCCACTACATCATAAGATGGTCAGTGTCCCTAACTTTATCACTAGACGGTCAGTGTCCCTCACTACATCACAAGATGGTCAGTTTCCTCCACTACATCACAAGATGGTCAGTGTCCAACACTACATCACAAGAAGATGTGTGTCCCTCACTACATCACAAGATGGTCAGTGTCCCTAACTTAATCACTAGATGGTCAGTTTCCCTCACTACATCACAAGATGGTCAGTGTCCCTAACTTAATCACTAGATGGTCAGTGTCCCTAACTTTATCACAAGATGGTCAGTGTCCTTCACTACATCACAAGATATTCAGTGTCCCTCACTACATCACAAGATGGTCAGTGTCCCTCACTACATCACAAGATGGTCAGTGTCCTTCACTACATCACAAGATGGTCAGTGTCCTTCACTACATCACAAGATGGTCAGTGCCCCTCACTACATCACAAGATGGTGAGTATCCCTCACTAAATAACAAGATGGTCAGTGCCCCTCACTTGATCTCAAGATGGTCGGTGTCCCTCACTACATCACTAGATGGCCAGTGTCCCTCACTACATCACAAGATGGTCAGTGTCTCTTACTACATCACACAAGATGGTCAGTGTCCCTCACTTCATCACTACAAGGTCAGTGTCCCTCACTACATCACTAGATGGGTAGTGTCCCACATTAAACCAAAGGCAGATAAGTGTCCCTAACTACAACAAAACATGGTCTAAGTCCCTTCACTGAATAAGCCTTCAATAAAAGCAGAATGTAAGCCCAAGCATTGTGAAGAAATGTAATTTTTCTAACAATTTAGATGATTCAAATAATCTTACCAAGACCACAAGCAATATCAATAAGCAGTACAAGATAGAAAAGAAAATAATTGTCACTCCAAAAAGTAAAAGAATATGATGTTGCATGGCAAGAATGCAGTTAAAAATGATTTCTAAACAATACAGTATGACTTTACTGTCATCAGAATAATAATCAAATAATCTAATAAGATTCAGATCTGGTCATTACTAAGATGTGCTTTTCATGATACATAATCACGAACAGTGATTAACATAATGACCTTATTGTTAGTGCTCAGTGTACATTTCAGGGTATTTAACTTGATAGCTGAATTACAACCAGTAAGAAAATGTAGTGACATTGTATTGACGTCAGTGAACAATGAACAAGCAACTGAAGCCAATAAAAAACTTTGTTTCAGAAAAGGAGTTGTCAGGGTATAGTAGGATGTCTCTATTTACCAATAGTTAATGGTGAATACTATATTAGAAAGGTGTGTAGAACTAACACGTGACCCATGGGTCATGACGCTCAGCTGACTAGGAAGACAAACACAAAAGGAATTTTATCATCTAAATGTCAAATTTGGTAAGTGGTATCCCCATTCGATTGTAGCAAATTGGGAGTTCTTCAAAATCAACAAGAAGAAAAAGTTTCATGAAAATATGTCCAGCCATTCCCATGAACTCTATTCTTTTTGTATGCAGTCAGCCGAGCTTAAAATGATCATGCATTTTTTAAGGACATCCATGGATGTCAAGACAGAATATTCTAGATCCAACAGTAAAGTTTTGAACCTGTCAGTCTGGGTGCTTGAAATGTGTTTCTCCAGTCATATAATCCACCATAATCTAATTTCAGGTTTCCATAGAGAATGCACAAGAATTCCCTGTATATTACATTGGAACATTCAAGGGTTAGCAGATACAATGTGCCCATCTGATTTTCAGAGTGCAAAAAAATCATATTTTTGGTCCAAAGTTCACAAAATGTAGGTCACCATGACCTAATTTCAAGTTTCCATGCAGATTTACCCAGGACCTGCCTGAAAGTCATGTTAGAAGATTATAGGCCTTGCAGGTACAATTTGTGCCCCGTCTGACTGGCTGGGAGCTCAAAATCATGTTTTCAGCCTGTAGTTCGCAAAATATAGGTCACCATGACCTAATTTCAGGTTTCCAAGGAGATTGGCCTAGGACCTCGCTTGATGTACAGTAGGAAGTTTCTAGGTCTAATGGTTGTGATTTGTGCCCTGTTAACGGACAGTGATTTGTCCCTTGTTAACAGACAGACTGCATCATCAAAAAGAGAGAAAACAAGGGACCCATTGGTCACGGCGCTCAGCTGATCGTGATTGGACTATAAATGTTTCTCCACTGTGATACTATATCGAGTCAATAAAGCTTATGAATATCATGGACATGTTGGGCTATTAAAAGGAATGTAATGTAATATGTGAGTAAATGATAAATGAAATTACCTGACTGATGGATTAATAGAGTCAAATATAGTGGTTTATTTTTATTTATTTAGGAGGGGTCGAAAATTGTGATATATTTGAGCAAATATGAATGCAATGACAGCAGTAATAAGCAGTAGTAGAATGATGATAAGGCTATTTGTTGAAGGATCTAAAGTGTATGGTAGTCTGCAAGCTTTCAATTTGACAGATATGATGTTTTGATTAACTATGCTGATGAAGTGATTCATGAATTTGTGACTGTATGACACAATATCTCTTTAGTCTTGACAAGGTTCATTATTGTGATGCCCACTATGTCTACATATTACACAATATTGACATAATTTCTGGCATGTACATAGGTACCTATGGACGAATAGTTATACAAAATATTAAAGTACGAATATATCTGATTCATCTTGTTCTTGCTTACTGAGGCTGACTTTGGGATGGGGTTCGGAGAAAGGAAAAGTGAGGGCAGCATGAAGGTGGATGTAGAAATATTCTATTGTAATGCTTTTTCATTTATATAAGAATATGAAAAGCTAAGAGGAAAGGGGCCCTCCTACTTGGTTATAGTAAAGTTCAAATATTTGAATCATTTTTTTTTTATTTACAGGTTTATAAATTTTTAATAAAAAAACCTGAAAATTTAAGTTAAAATAATAGAATTGTTGCAAAAGTTGCAATCATTATATATAAGAGTGTCTGAAACTATAAGTTAAAATATTAGAATTGTTGCAAAAGTTGCAATCATCATATATCCAGAGTGAAGCTCAAATTGGGTCATATTATGCATACACATATATTTTATTATTTTTAAATTATAAATGTTAAAACTGAATTTAAAAGAAAATAATGCCACAACATGGCATCTACAAGAATATTCCTTGAATTACTATTAAAAAGTTTTGCACATTGGAGTTTTCAGTGCATGCTTAATTTTATTCACCAAAATAAAATAAAAGATTCAGTAAATTTGATAAAATAAAACATCTTTTCAAATAAAGTATACACACTGTTGGTTGAATGAGGGACAAACAATATCATTGTGCTAATTACTATCCCAGTTTTAATTTATTACTGGAATTAATAGTCAATTTCACACCTGGTGAAGTTTTTACTCTTCTGAAGTAAGGAATTACATATCTCATGAACATCCACACTTTCATAGCAATACACCACTTTGTGGACACAATTAAATGTACATTTTAATCATTGTAACCCTGGTGTTATAATACAAAATCTAAAATGTAGCATAGCCTAGAATAAGAATGAATCAAATACAGAAAATAATAACATTCATCTAGTTTATGCACCATCTGGGGGGGGGGGTGCAGTGGAGAGGGGAAGCCTGCTGGTAGTGGCCAAGCTGACCCAAGGCAAGCTGCCTGGGGTGGGTTACATAATGCAAGTGAAGGCTGTACTACTAGGTGGGCTAGATGTAAACAACACTTAACATGGTGTATGAAAACATGAATAAAAGCTATTCTTTCCAATCAATTTCTTTGAAATTTTAGATTTTAAAAGATTAAATCCTTATGTATATATGCTGTGAAAATTAAATCAACAGTGCCAAAGTTGGACAAAATTTAAGGTATTGATATTTTATTTATGCTAATAACTTGAAAATTTTGCAAAATCCAGATCTAATTTTGGGTAAACAATTGAATCTTGATTAAATAAAGTTATATTCCTGAAAAAAAGTCTCTAGGTTCAGCAATTCTCATGTTAGGTGAGTAAATATATTTCCTGATTTTTTTTTAAATTGCATTATGTTTTGGCCCATAACTTCAAAATAATACCCATTACTGACCTAATTTTTGGTATGATCATAGAAAATGTATGAAAGAATGTGAATACTAAATACGATCAAAAACAGATTAGTGGTTTTGATATTAGGCAGCCTTGAAGTGTAACAATGGCTTTTTTATGGGGAACAGAGTTTTTTTCCTTAATATCTCGAAGGAACGAAGTCCTAAGGACCCAATTTTCGGTATGGTAGGAGATTTTGGGGACATCTAAAATTATGCCAACAGCCTGGGGAGCATAGAGATGTGCACTGAATGACCTACAGTCATCAAAGTGGACTGCTTGACAATGTAAGGGAATACAACAAGAGCCTCCAAAAAAATTCAGTAACTAGCCTAATTTTGCAGCTTTTATTTTCCAATTTCAGATTTTAACAGATTAAATCCTTATGTATACATGCTGTGAAAATTAAATCCACAATACTTACAGGAAAAAAACGTGCCGTGGCCAAAGTTGGGCAAAATTTAAGGTACCAATTTTATATTTTTGCCAATATTTAAAAAAATTTAACAGATTTTGATCTAATTTTTGGCATACAATTAAATTTTGATTAATTAAAGTTGTATTACTGGCAAAAAGTCCCTACCTTTAACACTTTTGGTCTTAAGTGACAAAATATCTTCCTGATTTTTTTACAAAGTCCATTATGTTTGGGCCCATAACTTTTTTAAATTAAATAATACTGACTTAATTTCTGGCATGTACATAGGAACCATATAGAGGAATATTTATGGTAAATATGAAGAAAACTAGATGAGTTGTTTTGATATTAGGCAGTCCTGAAGTGTGAAAATAGATTTCTAATAAAAATTTGAGGTTTTTCCTTCAATTCTCGAAGGAACGAAGTCCTATTGACCCAATTTTTGGCATGGTAGGAGATTTTGGGGACATCTAACTGTATGCCGAATTTCAGATTCGTAGGTCCAACGGTGTCGAAATGTGCCAGTCTTACGGACGGACATCCAGACGGACATCCAGACGGACGGACAGACGGACGGACGGACAGACAGACAGACGGACGGAGGACGGACAATGGACCACGACTATAGCTCAGATGACTTATAGTCAGCTGAGCTAAAAATGCGTAAAAATAAGAAAAATATAGGTGGCACCACAAGTCTTCAGGAAATGATAGAACTTGATCAATATACATGGAAAGAATCATGACAATCAATGCATTAGTTATTCAGATACTTAAGCTGCTGTTCCAAATTTTTAATTATTCTGGGATGTACTTTCGAGCCCCACAGCTCGGAGGATATAGGTCGCAGTGAACAAATTTCATGTTTCCAATGAGATTTTTTTATGGAACTCCATGGGTTTTCAGTAAGAAGTTTCTAGATCCAGTGGTTCATTTTATGCCCTGTTAACAGACAGAGAGACTAACCATGGACAAAGAGTAGTTGCTATAGCTCAAATGACTTTCAGTCAGCTAAGCTAAAACATAATTCCTGTGCAGAATAATATCAAGGGATACAATATCCAACCAAAGTATACAAGTGTTTTTACACATGTGTACCAACAGTGATGGTGTGAGATGAGAGACACACTAAGCTGTTAGTAACATAAAGCAAGCCTGAACCCAGAAACATCAACAGCACACCAAAAATCCCTGACTTACATAGTCCATCTCATCCACAATGTGGGGCAGATTCTCCTCAACCATTTGGTCGAGGGCAGGGTCATCCTGTAATATAAAGGCAAGCAGTTCCATGCTGAAAAACAACTAGCAGACCGGCCCAGCTCTCCTTATCAGTCAACTGACCCAGCCCTCCAACAGCCCTCACAATACATGCACCTCATCACCTTGATAAAGGCATTTTCCAATGACAGCCACACAGTGGTTTTTCTTTTATTAGGTATACAGTAAGGTCATGTTAAGTTAAATGGACTAACAGAAAATAACACCAGAGGCAGGCTGTCAAGTATGGTATAATAACTTTGGGCAACTTTCAGTCCAGTATTCGGGGCCTGTTTTCAACCAAGTTCACCACTGGTTCATACATACAGAGTTAACTAAAGGTGCTTTTACTTGATTATAATTTGAAACAAATTCACCAAGTTTACTCTATTTTTGTAGTTGATAAGTATCAAGAAATGTTGAAGATATACTGACAAAATATTACTAATATGCAGATACTATTAATAACTGATAACATTATATTACTGGGGAGTCAAGACAATAGGGCATGCCTACTTGTTTTTTAAAACACTGTCATGGCATCATTAGAAAGAAAAGAAACTACCTGCTGCCATAGCAGTCATGCAGTTATGCAATGAGACAAGACAGTACTTGTTATCTCTTTCTGTGTCTGGGTTATCATGACAGTTCACAAATGTTGAAGAGATTTTTTGTATAGTGTAGGTAGGAGTTTGGTTGTAAATTACAGCAGCAAACACATTATATCAGTATATTTCATCAACATACAAACGTTTAGATGATTAGATGATATAAAAGAAAATATTACAGGCATCCAATCATAACAAACTGAGCGACTCCTGACTTTCCTTGCTTCATTTACTACTTCAGAGAAACAAATTTCAAATGATCCACACTTTCCCCTGTTTTTTTTAAATGTTGCTCACAGCATTGTATTATAATTGGTAAATTATCACAAATCTCATGATGTTATCATGGTTTATAAGTTACAATTTGGCTGAAGGCACATAACAAGATGTACAGATGTTAGAACAGAGCACAAGTATAAAGACATTTTTTGCATGCACCGTTATAACATCATGAAATAAAAGTGTACTTTACTCACCACAGGAGCAACAAAATGTGCAGGTGACTTTCCTGGGGAGTCAGTTTCCCTTGGAGGCTACAACAAACAATGCCAAGGTCAAATATACAATCTCTAGAAACAGTTGATATATGTGATGCAGACATCATCCCTGCATCATTCAGGTCCACAAAAGCTGTCACCTGGTTCAACATGATAAAACTATCCTCTCTCGCCCTCTTGGAGTTTCCACCTTTATTACCTGTCCCACAATGACTTAGTTAGGGTTGACATTCACTGCTGCATGGTAGTAAGGCCACCAAAAAACAAAAATAAATATTTCTTCTGATTCTTCGAATGAGGGGGCAATTATTTTAAGTGATGACAACATTAAATACATTTTTGTAACTCACTTTAAGTAAACAAAATCACACAAAAATGCCTGAAATGGATGAAAAAGTTCATCCATAAATACATGAATACATGACAATATTAACATGTAATAATGATTTGTTGTAGGGACTTAGGCAAGAGCAGGCATTAACAATATTAATAATGAGGGCCTAGTGCTCTCACACACACATGTACAAATTCTGATCTGTGAAAAATAGGAGCGTTGATTCTGAAGAACAATTACTTTTTGTGTGACCCTAGAAAACCTGAGCAGTCCTGACTTTCAGAATGTACACTAATATGAACTAATGGTGAAACCTACCTGCTTTGTCAACAACCCCCTTTTCAAATGGAGTTATTATACATCCTGAACACGACAATTTTCATGACCTAGACATGCACAGTGGGGACTTTTTCTGTGAAATGTTTCCAAATATCAGGTGACCTCATAAATATTTAATCATGCATTCCTTTAATGGCAGTCACTTAGTTGCTGTTGTACAACTTGGCATTTGAACCAGGGATGTCCACTCTGGCGACCAACAAAGAGTTCTATCTGCGACGAAGAGAAAGTTTAGTTTATTTAAAGGAACCTGAAGGGAGTCTACAGACTGCTGTCAAGCTGGGGGCATTTGATAGTGGTTCACAATCACCATGATTTTACATATCACACACACACACACACACAACCTCCTGTTTGATCAGCTTTTGGTTGTATCGGTCTACCTTGTAAGCCACCTGTCTAGCACCACCCTGGAGTCCCTCATGCCGGTAACCTCGGGGAGGGTATGCCGGGGGTGTGTGGTTCATTTCCTGACTGTGGTGAGGCGGCCCGTTCCTTCTCTCCTTTGGAACGTTTGGTGGTGGTGGTGGTGGGGGAGGTATGTGTGGTTTTTCTGGTAGGTCTCTAGCACTGATATCAGTAGGACGGTCCACACCCCGAGGCGACCCCGGTCTCCCGGAGCTCAGCTTGTGCTCACTCTGCTTCTGTCTCGCCTGGTTTATGCAGAGAACAATGTGATGAATCCATGGATGACAAAACCACTTTGATGTTAAACCAGACAAACATAAGCAGCTTTGGTTATTGTCACAGACACTTGTAGCTCCTTGTTAGGCACAAGCAAGACCTCACAAAGTTGTCAGGTGCTGCACACAGAGGGCGCCACCAAACATACATCACATCCTCCATTTTGTAAGATGGACCATCATATGACCAACCAGCTGTCATTTGCTTTTGCCGTCTCATGTGGCAAAACTGTGTGTGCGAAATCCAATGTGCAACAAAACGTAACCTAAACCCAGGATTCAACTCAGTGTATGATGGGAGCAGATATACTTTGACTGTAAAGAGCTTAAAGCTCAGTTTATATCAACTGCATTGACTGCAAGACCAATGACATGTTTACCATTCCTCATTTCACATTACAAGTGATGTCCAAAAGCATGTAAAAGCTAGCACAAAAGCTCGATTATGTAAACTGATTATGTCCTCAGTGCTACCGGTGATGCCTGTGGATGCTGTATCACTTGACCATATGCCCATTTCCCTCACTGTAGGGACAGAACTAAGAACTTTATAATTGTGTTTCAATGTTAATAAACATGAAACGTTACATGAACACACCTACAGAACCACAACAAATCAGCCCGAGAGACCCAATAAAAAGGTCATTTTTCAAGGTAAAAAACTTTTGTGTTATAACACAAAATGTAAGGGCTGCATGAGGTTTGGACTGCTGGAAGTTTGTACAGTGGGGTACAATCTTCACTTTGAACAAATAATGGTTACCATTAGGACAACACCAAGCTTGGTTTACACTTCATCCCTTCGTCCTGGATGTACCTTCACCATTGTAAATAAGGCACCTGAACCCAGTCATGTTACAGTAAAAACAAACATATCTGATACAATAAGGGAACCCATACTATTCATGTTACGGTAAAAATAGGAACCTACTTGACACCATCAGGCATCTCAACCTAGTACTATTACAGTAAACTTACATCATACCATGTGATCTTAAATGTTGAATGATTCTGACTATTTCTTGATATTACATAATTTACCTGATCTCAATAAATGGGTGACAAAATAAATTACTGTCTAAAGGTTAGATATACTGACATATATACATGATAAAATTACAGTGGTATGTTCTGAAATCACTAAGCTTAAAGGTAAATAAGGAGTATTACACGAAGGAATTAAAATAGTATTTTATACACCAAACATATCCCATGTTAAAGCAATGTTTGTTCAAAGGCCTCTTTTAGATGCCCTGAAGTATTACCAAAAACCTATAGACACAGAATGGTTATACATCACATATTTCACCGCAGTAGTATGGTGTCATAACAACTGGTATGGGTAAGGAACTGGTATTAACAGATACGTTAGAAGCTGAGACATACACGTTAGTGTGGGCAGAGCACACACACAGACCAACAGCTAAAGCACCCTTGTTATTTAATTCACATTTTACATGGACTTACGTGGTTTGGAGGGAGACTTTTTTCAGGTACTGGAGGGGGAATTCTTTTTTCCCTACGATCCTACAAACATACCATGTCCTTCAATACAAATTACAATACATCCCCGTGGAGCCCTGTCAACAATAGCAAACATCCAAATCAGCAAGACCAGCAGAGATAAACAGCTTCTGAAACAGGAAGAATACTCACCTCAAACAGATAGTACTGGACTTGTCAGCTGAAAAACTTGTGTTTATCCTTATTTTTCTCATTATCAGTTGCATGATAACCTGTTACTTCTGTATAGTGACAAAGTATAATATATTGCAGTTTTGTTCGTATGACTGGCTAAGAGGCATCTAATCCTATAAGAACCTTTAACACACAGCATACTAATAGAATGAGGCCTACAACGGGGCAAACACAGGATCAGTAACTGTCGTTTATTCATTAAAACAGGCAATGTAGGCAGTGCGCTTCCTCAGAATTTGAAGTCCATAAGGCTAGGCATTGCAGGACTTGGCATAATAAGAGCCTGTAATCCACTAAGCCAGATACTGAATGATATGTGCTTACTAATGACTGGCAATCCACCAAGATAGACACTGTAGATTTTCGTGCTTACCTAAGTTACCATAGGTACTGAAAAAATGACCGAACATTAACAAACAAATATTATAAATTACAAATATGTTACGGAAAAGACTAAAGATGTACCAAATATTAATGAAAACACCAACAACTAAAGAAAAGTTGTTTCACACTGTCAATAAAGTTAGCTTATACTGTGCACTTTTTATATCTAATACTTATAAAAAGAAGTTGGTCCACTTTGTCCTCTATGTTCTCTAAAACCAAACTGCTTATGACACTGTGTTCTTCTTCATTTTAAAGGTTACTGTTCTCCCATTGTCCTAGCCGATATTAAAATAAATTCTCTTTAATAATTTTGGATTACCCCTTGATTTTAGAACAGTTTTGAATAATGGAGTGGAAATAGCTTTACAATTAAAGAAATACATTTATAAAAAAATAACAGTTTTTGCATTACACTTGATGGGGGGGGGGGGGGGAGACAATGATATGATAATAAACGTACACCTGTGACCCCTGCTCTCCCAGTCACCCGTAAACAATCAGGTTAGCAGGGAGAGCTGCACTGAATGACCTTCTGTGACCAAAGTGGCCTGCTTGACAATATAAGTGAATACAATAAGAGCCTCCAAAGGAAGCAATAACTAGCCTAATTTTGGAGTTTTTATTTTCAAATTTCAGATTTTAACAGAATAAATCTTGTGTTCATGCTGTGAAAAATAAATCCACACTACTTACCATAAAAAAACTTGCTGTGGCCAAAGTTTGGCTAAATTCAAGGTACTGACTTTATATTTATGCTACTGTAGATCTGCGTTTTGCCACCACACGTTGTCTTATGGCCGCACCCCTTGTTTGTTAAATATCTGGAAGGCTCTTTTACTCGAGTTAAAAATTCCAAAAACCTTACTTAATGGCTGCACCACTTTCTCACCTCATTCCACTGCCGGGTGGTGTATGGTAACACAACGAAAAAAAGTTCTTTTCTCAAACGCTAGGCTG
Source organism: Sipunculus nudus (assembly GCA_026874595.1). Taxonomy (NCBI): domain Eukaryota; kingdom Metazoa; phylum Annelida; class Sipuncula; order Golfingiida; family Sipunculidae; genus Sipunculus; species Sipunculus nudus. Next base: position 46,384,272 of record CM049314.1, on the reverse strand, counting down.
CAGCTAGGAACGCAGCGGTATGCTGATATGCGGTCAGGCATAACAGTTTTGGGAAACAGTTGCAACTGTGTATGATGCTTGGCATTGCTAATTAATTAATTTAATTAATTGATTTAACAGCCTGATCTATTAGAATAGATGACAATTTGTTCTGTTTATGACGACTCATCCAGACGAATCCTAGTAGGGCCACAAAATTAATTTGACACATTACTGAATTTTGGAGAATCTTGCACCTTTAACTTGGCTAAATGAAGCTCAATGAAACATCAAAGCATTGTATGGGACGAAGGTAATTTAAATATTATTTATACATTATACATCGTCGGTCATTTAACAACAAAACATTTAAATAAACGACACCCGCGTCGGTGATCATATTGCCAGAACATCTCGGGGCGTCCTGATCAGAATATATGCAAAGTGGTGTCCGAACTGTCAACCGGATAACATGCCACATAAAATTATTACGGAACTAGCGGGCCTTTGGGTACCTTATGCCTTTACCCTGGCTAATTAAACTTCAATGGGACATCAAAACCAACGGTACTCTTTGTGATAACTTTTATTTACCCTCTATACAACGTCAGTCAATTAACAACCTTGACAGAACCTTTGAATAAACGAATCCCACGTCGATGTTCACACAGATTGTACGCCTACTCCCAGGGTATATAATATATGCACACTGGTGCCTGAACCGTATGCTAGCAAAACGTGCCATATTAAAAGATAACGGAACTAGCTGGTGAGGTTATGACCTTTGAGCACCATCTATTGAAAATATAGTGAACGAAGAAGTATCTGAACGTGAACGCAGGTTTAATTGCCGAAGAACGTATGGTCTTTGGTTATCTTTTGTTTTACAGTTTATTTTAAAAGAAATGATATGTTCAAGAAATATCTTTAAATAATGTTTTACTGGTATTGCAGCCATACATAAATATGGGTACAACCATTAGTCTGGTTAGAGTGCATAATTTGGCGAGTGAATATCGATCTTTTATCAATCATTGCGTGAAAATGGCCGTGGTTTATAACTGACTCAGAAAAGTTTTATAATACATATAAGCCTGTTTAAAATATCAATTTTACATTTTATAAATTAACAATGAATAAAATTAATATACAAATATGCAGTATCATTAAATATACGTTCTCCGTATTCACTTCCTCCTTCCATAGCCTATTATCACCCATTGCGCCTTGGTGGGCCGTCGAGCCTCTTGTACATGTTTGAATTTAGCCTTACCTGCATTTAATAGCCGTACTCCTTGTCGAGAAATATTAGTCAGGATTTTCAGCTGTAAGTCTTATTTTATGGCCACGGCGGCAAAAAGCGGATCTAAGGTAATAATTTAATCAATTTTCAAAATTTGGTTTATAATTTTGGGAATACAATTTATTCTTGATTAAACAGAGTTATATCCAGGGAAAAAGGTCTCTAGCTTCCACAATTCTCATGTTGAATGAGTAAATATCATTACTAATTTTTTTACAAAGTGCATTATTTTGGGGGCCCATTACTTCAAGAAATTACACAATACTGACCTAATTTCTGGTATGTACACTGGAAATATATAGAGGAATATTAGTTTTTAATATGATCAAGAACAGATCAGTGGTTTTGATATTAGGCAGTCTTGAAGTGTAACAATGGGCTTTAAATGGTAAATTCAGGTTTTTCCTTAATATCTCAAAGGAAGGAAGTCGTAGTGACCCTATTTTTTGTATGGTATGAGATTTTGGGGACATCTAACAGTATGCTGAATTTCAGATTTCCAGGTCAAAGGGTTTCAAAACGTGCCCTGTTAATGGATGGATGCCCGGACGGATGCCTGGATGGATGGACGGCCGATGGGACATTGACCATCACTATAGCTCAGTCCGCTGATCTTAAAATGGAGCGAACATTTATTATCTCATTTAATACATCCCAGAACCCAGACAAAAAGCCTGGTTACCAGGCTTATCAGCTAGTCTTTATACTTAAAGAAAAGTAATTTAAAAGTTACTGAAAAGCACCATAAAGTTGCCAAAAATTACCAAAACAGTACTATATTCGTTGGTTGCACATAATTAAGTTACTTTAAGGCAGTCTAAAACAACCTTTCATTAATTTTTATTTGCATTAATTTTAAGGCACTTTTCTTAGTCTTTCCTTAAACTTTTTTGCTAACTTTTCAGTAGTTTTTAGGTACTTTTTCACTTGCTTTTTATCATTTTCAATGAAGAGTGAAAAAATGACAGTAACTTATGACAGTTAAACATCTTTTTTTTGTATTTACCTTTATCTCTTTTAGTGTTTTCAGTAACTTTCAGTAACAGTATCTTATCAGTGCTTTATGGTCTTTTACATCAACTTTTGGGTGCAATTCATTAATTTTCAGCAATATTTTAGTGATTACCAATAGCTATTCAGTAACTTTGAAGGGTAAGTTTTGGTCCTTTAATTTTTGGAGAAGTTAGGTAAATTTTTGGTGCTTTTAAAAAATGTTCAGTAATTTTCCATCAGTTTTCATCATCTTTTATGACAAGGAAGACAATGCAGTTGATTACCTACCTATACTGAAAATCAAAACAAAATTTTCAGTAATTCCTGGTGTCTTCAATAATAATATTTGGTACAATTCATGAACTTTTCAGTTACTGTTTCATGCATTTCAGTTATTTTTAGGTACTTTTCAGCCTTTTCATGACTGTGCACCTTTATTGACATTCTAAAACAGCTTTTCGTTAATTTTTTGTGTTTTTATGAACTTTAAGATACCTTTTAGTCTTTTCAGTAATTTTTTGGTAACTTTTCAGTAAAATTTTTGGTAACTTTTCAGTAAACTTGTCTGTACTATTTGGTAACCTTTTGGTACTTTTTTGTTTAGCAAGACCCATGCTTACCAAGTTCTGGCAAACCACCAAGAAGGTAAGGCATGGACTGTGATTACCAATAACTGGCAATCCACCATGCAAGGCACTATGCTTTTGAAGAACTTACAATCCACCGAGCTGTAGCACCAGTCACTAGTGTTTACCAAGAACTGGCAATCCACAAAACATGACAGTAATAACTGTGATTTATAGGGACAGGCCAAGAGGCTTGCTTACAAGGTACAGGCATCAGATGTGGGGAGTCCTGCGGGGCAGCAAGGCAATAACAGTAGCTTACCTGAAAACTTTCACCATTGATGGCTGGCTCGGTTTTCCTTGCATTATGTGATGGACCTCGCACTGTGCCATCAAACGACCAGGGTGTCTTATCATCTGAATCAGCATCAGGGTCACTGTCAAATAAAACATCTGTGGTTCATTTACACTGACGGGAGTTGACATTTCAATGTGAATACACAGATTGAAGCCAGGACAATCCAAACCATTTCAGAATCACCTTATGTTTTGAAAAATGGAGCTTTAGATAAAGGAGAATAAGAAATCACTGCAATAAATAAAAAAATCCATATTAAACATTTAAGTAAATGAAAATTTAAATCATTGACCTTCAAATAATTGAGGTTCAAGTATAAAACTATAATAAGTATCAAAAGACAATCAATCTACCCCCTCCCCTCACCCTTTAAGAACAGGCCCCCATCTTTAGTAGCATACTGAAACTTGGTTTTGACCATGGTTTCTTCCATCTATCAACTTGAGAAACAATATTTTTCACCAAATATGGGAATATTCAAAGTAAAGGCGACTCTCATAGGAGAGGTCATGATCCAAATTTAAATATACCTCATCCCATAACCAATAACTATGTATATGCATAATATGAAAGAAATCTGTCCATCAGTTTTTGACTTGTAATGCTCACAGTACTGTCATGTGGCAATGAAGGGGGTATTAAAAGGTGCTAAAATGAGAAAAGGACAGAAGGTGGCGCCACCTGTCTCCGACAGAAGACAAAGCTATCCAAGATCTTCTGTTAATTTGATTTTTGGACCAATCCATGCATCCCTTATTGGATATTTAAGATTTTGTGTGATTTTTACCAAATACATAAATATTCAAGGTCAGGGCCACTCTCATAAGAAAGGTCATGACCCAAATTTAAATATACCTCATCCCATAACCCATATCTATGTATATGCATAATATGAAAGAAATCTGTAAATCTGTCCATTAGTTTTTGACTTATAATGCTCACAGTACTGTCATGTGGCAATGAAAGGGTATTAAAAGAAAATGACAGGTGGCGCCACCTGTCTTCTGCAGACGACATAGCTATCCAAGCTCTTTGGTCAATTTGATTTTGGACTAATCCATGCATCCCTTATTGAAATATTTATGATTTTGTGTGATTTTCACCATATTTGGTAATATTCAATGTAAATTTGGGGATGTTAGCTCCTGCTATTCCTTAGAAATTATTGGTTTATGTACAACTGATCATTGACCACGGTACAAAAAAGGTTGATGTAGGTGGTGCCACCAATACCTCAATTTCAAATATAACTCATGTGACCAACATCTGCATAAAATTTGGTGATGATAGCTCCAGCCGTTTCTGAAATTTAATTTCTGTGTGCTTTTTAGAAGAAATGACTAAGTTCAGCTTCCAGTAACAGAGGAGAAGATTTTTACAGTTTTTTTAGTTTTTTACCAATAAAATCTAGGTAAATGCAGATAGAAAATAAATAAGCAAAAAAAGTTTTTAGGTGACTGATTTTTTGCATAAAATTTGCAAGCTCCTGCCGTTATTGAGATAGTATGGGTTAATGTAGGGACGATGCCACACCATCCCATAAGCTAACAGGTTCGCTAAAAATATCAATGCCACCATCTTATCATTACCAAAATGTCTGAGATGAGAAAAGAGGACTGTATTACTTAAAATGACTGATGTAATTGAATTTGATCACCTGATCATTGTGGCTGATATTTAACAAACAGAACCTTTTAAAAAAAACATTTTTAATTCTTCTATAATTATTGGTGTTATTTTCCTTATAAGATCTTTTATTTTTTTGGCCTCTCTCTTGAAATAACAAGGGACCTGTTGGTAATGGAGCTAAGCTTAATTTGTGTATGACAGAAAAATATAAAATTCTGGTGCAGAGAAGAGAGGTTGCAGTTTTAGTTAAATTGTTGCATTTGAAAATGTAATCCTATAGTTAGGGCCATTTGATATAAGCATATGAAATATTTACAAATAGACAAACAGATGGGCAGAAAGAAATGATCACTTTCTGCTGAGGCAGGGGATGGACAGACAACTGACAAAGTACCATCACCACTATAGTTCAGATGAGCTAATAACCATTGCTTTCACAATTCTGTTTATAACTTACATATCACTGTCACTGCTATCATCACTCTCCCCACCCCCGTTTCTCTTCCACTTCTTATAGTTCTCTATCAGATCCTGAAGAAAACCTGTCTTTTTCGCTTTCTTGATGAAAGGATGGCGCAACAAGTCTTTTGCAGCTGGTCTCTGAGGAAGAAATTAAACAATGCCATATATACAAATCAAAACTGATCAACAGCAGATACATTACACAAATCAGTATATTTAACGTGTGCTGTAATAAATGTTTCTGACCAAACATACACTAAGTTCAGATGTTTTTCTTAGCCATTTCAAGAAGGAATATACTGACATTTGCCACAGTACGTAGGGGGAATTTTAAACTGGTCTCTGCTGACTGACACATGAACATTTAAACAAAGTCAAAGATTTGCAGCTTTAAATACAGATATTAGCAAATGTCTCTGTTGCATGTGACATTAGTGACACAGATTCACCAAAACTGAAATAAAAGGTCTGCTCCTAATAAAAATATTTCTTCCATCTTTTGTAAACTTGACCAGGCTGTAATTTTTTTTTTTTTTTTAAATACATTCATTATTTGAACAAATTCAGTTTAAACTTCATATAACGCTGAGGACCTGGATTCCATCATGAACCTTCACACCAAGTGACTTCGTGTCTGTGCACCTTTCTGTGACAGCTTTTATTGTCTTTGTGTCATCAATGCAGGCCAAGCATGGCAAGGGCTACCTGGTGGTCATGGGCTGCTGCACACACACTAAGTGCATGCTGAAAGGATCCCTATATCTAATGAAGCATGCAGAAGATATCCCGAGCCCTATATATGTCACATAACTCACAGCTCACACAGATTTTGACCAGAGAAACATTTTTCTGGGCTATTTTGCACCTTGCACAAATGACACTAAAAAGAGTTTTTATACAACAGTAACCACCCACTGACCCAAATGCTCTCATTTAAGTTCTCTGTACAGTTGTTGATTTATAAACTGTCCATGTAATCATGTTTTACATGTATTATAAACAGAGCATAGCAGAAAACTAAAGTAATAATGTAAATAATTTGTTTAGATTTTAAAGTTATATTTGGTTGAAAAAGGCAACCCTTATGACAGTTAGTCAAATTTTATATAGAAGGTGGTTATTAGTATGCGAGTATAATGGAAGGTCACTCTGGAAGGTTTTATGACTTAATCTCCAAAAAGATGATCTAAAATGCTGTAGTTTGAATGCATTTGTATGTATGACTGTATGTCAGTGCCAGTGTGCCTGATAACTATCTGTGATGCAGGTATCAAGGGTATCCCACTGGTGTGTACCCTTTTAAATATGTACCTGCATTGGCCAGATATACTGAGATTCTGATCACATTAAATTCCTCCATACAATACTTACATTTGCTGGGTCTTTGTTAAGACACTGTTCCACAAACTCTTTGAACTGTTTGGTGTAGTTTCCACTGAGCTGGGGTGGGGGGTTCTTCGGGATCAGGAACAACACCCTCATTGGATGAAGCTCAGAATTTGGGGGTTCACCCTTTGCTAGCTCTATAGCTGTAATACCTAAACTCCATATATCAGCCTGTCAAAAACAAAACAAATCTTAATTTCATCCTCCAATTTTTGGTCTGACAAATGGCATTCTAGGTAAGGTAAACGTAATAGCATGTTGCATTGTTATGTGCATGGTAGATCATCCAGAACAGTAACTTGGCCCTGATGTGATTGGCTGGTACAAAGTGTGATGTCACAGGCAAAATTTAGAAATGACTTAAATCTAGCAATTTATGTAGTTTTTATTCTTCCCTGAAAATCTGGGGCTGACAGTGTCAGAAATATTAAGCTTTTGATGAGATCTAGAACTTTTAGTCACAGGGTTTTTCCCTGTGTGTGATGTCACTGCCGAGTTGACAGTGCTCATAGATGTACTAATGGTTTCTTAAACTAATCACACAACCTCATGTTTTTTGTTGAAAAATACATAGAAAAATGTTTTTCCTCCATGAATTTGGTCCATTTTATGTAAGATCTATATTGATATTTTTTTCATAGGCAATTTTGTTGTATGATAATATAATGAGATATGGAATACATTTGCTTGACCTCCAGAGGCAAGAACTTTTTGCAATAGCTCTGAATGTTTCAAAGTTGATAGACTGCCTAGAGTTCAAGGAAGTCTATAGCCTTTGATGAGAATATATCAGAGGTCAAGGTCATAAAAAAATAAAAATTAGTTTTTTCATAATATCTTCATGAAGAATCATCGTAGGAACGAAAACTGTAGCTCATTTTATTAGGCATTTCATGGCCTCTCTTCTGATGTGTAGCAGCCTCAATCTGCTGTTACCATGGTTATGATTTTCAGGGGAATTTCCAAAATATGGGGTCTTACTTTTTTAACTCTGTAATTTTTAAAGCTAGAGAGGTCTAATTTTTGCTTCAGGCAGTGCATACTACCCCATTTTACACCTAATCTCGGGAAGTCTTGTATAGTTTCTCATCAAATGAGATATCATAAGATTTCACTGTTTTCACTCTACAGGCCAGAATTTCTGAGCAATCAATCTGAAAGTTGTACAGTTGATAGAAAAACAAATCTTCTACAAGCCTTTTATTTTTACTTGAGAATGTTAAAGGTCACCAAAAAAAAAACAAACAAATATGATTTTGTTCAGATCAAATATTGTCCTAACTACACAAATTATAGCTCATTCTGTTCATCTATGCATTCCCCATAATGAGGTCTAGTCAGCTGCCACCCAGGTTGTGTCAGTCTGTCAGTATGTCTGTCTGTTCGTCCGTTTTTGTCAATTTCTCCTGCCTGCTTGTTTTTTTTGGTCTGACATATGTCATTCACATGTCCACATTGTTTTAGCAATGCTTCTGAAATTCATACAGTTAAAAGAAAAACAGAAAATATATTCTGTCTGTCTTCCTGTCCATTTGTCCACAACTTTTACATATCAGCATATAAGTACATGAAGGTTCTATTGTTTCTGCTCTCCCAGAACACTGATCATTCAAAAGATTGTTTTCACATGTTACCCTGTCGTCCCGTCTCTATGTCTGTGTTATTTCAATGTCTGGCAAGTGCTTGACTTATGGTACTCTAGTTTAATTTGTTTATTAAAATTTTGTATATTTTTCATGTGTTTACATTTACTAATATTATAAAGTGGTAAGTACATCACTGTCATACATACAATATTGACACAAATGACCTGATGGTGTAACATGACATTATTAATCATCCTGATGTACAAAAACCTTCACATGTGCATCTGGCAATTGTAAAAAGAAAGAAATTTAACATGTTATCTAAGTAACAGGAATGACAAAAAGTTTCAATGACAGTGTGTTGATATGAAGTTTAAACCTTGATAAGTCTACAAAGCATATGTATGATGATGTGGATGGAGCCACACATAACCATTATGTAAGGAAACTAATGATAGAAACTAATCCACCACCCAAGTACAAACATGCATCACTACTGTTACAACTTACAGGACTGATGTGACCATCATTAACGAGGGACCCATGGGTCATGTGGCTCACCTGAATTTTGGAAAATTTTAGCAAATGCAAAATATACTTATTCCTTTTGTTTTTTTTATATATATTGGCATTTGAAAGGCTAGAGAAAATGGCCCTGCTAAAATGAAACCCTGTAAATTATAAAATAATGGACATGAGCCAATGTATAATAATAAACATAAACAGGTTCATAAAAATGTATAAATGTAATTAAGTTTTCAATAGTTAAATATATGGCCAAATGAGCTTAAAATTAATCCAACAAAATTCTGCCCATTATTCCTGATTAACTAAGTTTAACTGTGTTATTCATATCAAGGCCAAGTCAACTTTAAGAGATATGAATGAAATGCTTCAAAGTATTTATATCTTATAAATCTTAAAACATGTCAATGAGCACTTACATTAGATCCTAATATTTTATCACATTTGAATATTAGGATTCAAATCCTGAATTATTTTTTGCTTAATAAAAACATTCAAAACTGTTCGTCTCAACAAAAAAAATGAATTTAACATTGAAATTATAAGATTCATTTGTGTATTGAAGGGATGGGTGGGGGGAGGAGTCTCTGTGGTTGATGCTGGTTAAGTAAACCTATTACATGTGCGTTTGTTGTGTGATAGGAGGATTTCATCCAGATCCCAGACTCTGTCCTGATTTGATTGGCTGGTACACATGTGACATCATGGACTGAATTTTATCAACAACTCAGATCTAGTAATGCATGTTGTTTTTATTCTCTGCTGAAAATTTGTGACTGGCAGAAATACTATGCTTTTACTGAGATCTAGAATATTTAGTCACAGGGGATTTCCCAGTGTGTGACGTCACTGCTGAGTTGACAGTGCTCACAGATGTGCCAATAGTTTTTGAACAAATCACACAACCTCATGTTTTTAGTGGAAAAATAGAAAAAACGTTTTTCCTCCAGGAATTGGGCTTATTTTATGTAAAATCTATATTAATATTTTTTTTCATAGGCAATTATGTTATATGATAATATAATGAGATTTGGAATACATTTGCTTGACCTGAAGAGTGCTAAAAAAATGTGAAATTATAAGAATCATCTTGTATATTGAACAGGTCTGAAAATAGAATGGGGTGGAGTGAGGAGGGGGGGAGAGAGAAAGTGAGAGAAAGGCTTTCTGTGGTAGTTACTGCAAACAGCCTGACCCAGCTCACCTACACAGAGGGAGTTGGCCAGGAGTGAGGCGTTTACATAATGGCCTGGGAGCTGAGGGCTAGCACACTGCATTCCACCGTTCTGAACTCAATTTATATAAACAATACCTGACATGGTACTTGAAATCTTGAATAAAATCTACAGTTTCTGATCTATTTGTTTAAAATTTTAGATTATAAAAAATTAAATCCTTATGTGTACATGCTGTGAAAATTACATGAAGAAAATGTGCCATAGTCAAATATGGGCAAAATTTAAGGTACTTATTCTTCGTTTATGCTAATAACTTCAACAATTTACAAAATTTGATCTAACTGCTGGTATACAATTAAAACTAGGTTCAATATACTTATATGCTTGAAATAAGCTCTCTAGCTGAAAAAATGATCATGATAAGTGAGTAAATATATTTCCTGAGTTTTGACAAAGTGCATTATGTTTGGGCTCATAACTTCAAGAAATTACACAAACTGGCCTAATTTCTGGTATGTACATAGGAAATATATAGATGAATGGTTATATCAAATATGAACAATATCAGATCAGTGGTTTGATTTTATGCAGTCTTGAAGTGTAACAATGGGTTTTTAATGGAAAAAGGTTTTTCCTAAATATATGGAAGAAACATAGTCATAGTGACCCAATTTTTGGTATGGTAGCAGATTTTGGGGACATCTAGCTGTATGCCAAATTTAGGATTTATAGGTTTAAAGGTTTCAAAACGTGCCCTATTAACAGTCGGACAGTCACCCGGCAGGACGACAGACGAAGGACCATGACTATACCTCAGATGACCTAAAGTCAGCTGAGCTAAAAATGTACATAACAATATGTTGTGAAACCCATGTTCAACTATAAAGACTCACCTTGGTTCTTGCGAGACAAATAATTTATGATGACAACCATGGGGTATAGGTTTGAGTTTTATTTTGATGCAATACAGAGCCCACGGTCTTTGCACTTAAACCTGAAGAGCTGACTATACACTTTCACAAATTTAATATCTTAACTCAATACTGAGCATATTCATTAAATATGAGACTGAGAAATCTTGATGGCAAAAGTCCTGATGATTTTCTTTAATCTATAAAAGAGCCCTGAGCCTTTAATCATAGTATTGTCCCACACAACTTCCATGAGGGGGCAGGTGTACTAAGCCTGCAAAGCATAAACGGTCCAAAGTTGGCAACTACTGTAAGGTTAAAAGACACTTATTTGTATGTGCATTTCCAAAAGTCAGTCTTAGTAGGTCAGGTCTATACTGGAGTACCTTACAGGTCAGTAATCCATACACTTACCTTAAAATCATATGCTGATTGTTTTATAACCTCTGGCGCCATCCAAAATGGCGTGCCTACAAATGTGACCCGTTTGTTCGTGGTATTGGTTAACTGTCCCGCAACACCAAAGTCAGCGAGTTTCACCTCTCCTGTTTCTGACAGCAATACATTTGCCGCTGAAATTACAGAGTTAGTACAGGTATGTCAGGTGAGTAGTACGATAAATATGAGTGTCAATCCGCACCAACAACCTCCAGATGTTACAGGTGCTGCCCCCTGTGCCTCTTCCATTACCTCACGCACATACCAAGAAGGTGCCACCAGATGGAGTCTTGGATCAGTCCCACTGACACACAATAATAAATAATTTTTAAAACAATTTTGAATAAATATGTATATTTTTTAAAAAGTTATATATGACCTACAAAACAGATGAATTATTCATTCTAAAAATGAAATTCCAGTTTACTTTTACCTTCACTTCAACAAAATCAGTACAGCTGACACTGTTATATAAGTTTCCTGTTTACAGGTGCCAGTCAGGTTGAGTGGTTGAGTGTTATGGACTGATACAGGACTCCTAGCACCACCTCAGTGACAAGCTTGGCTATGTGCATTGTTAATACTTGCACCTACAAAAGAAAAATACTAATCAGCGTTAGTAGGTATTGTCAGTGCTGCTACCCAGACACAAGTCTTTTTCAAGTAACAGACAGAGCTTGCTTCAGCCACAGCAATTAAATTAAGTCATTCAAGATGACTATCCTAGGATGTCCATAAAATACACGTAAAGTATAAGGTAATGGGAAAGTTTTGCTTTATAATTTACAAACACAAGTCTGCCTGAAACTTGAGAAACCTGCCCAGGTAAGGATGAGGAGTGTCCGTTACCATGGTGACCATGCATCTCTCACCTTCTGGTCATGGGGGATCTGTTTAATGACCTCGGGCGCCATCCAAAATGGAGTGCCCACAAAAGTGTTCTTTTTCATCAGGGTCTCTGACAGTTGGCCTGCCACACCAAAATCAGCAAGTTTAACATCACCCTTTTCTGACAACAGGACATTGGCAGCTACAACAAAATCATCAGGGCAGTTAGGAAATTAACATCACAAACCTTAAAGTTGTTCCTGCCAAAACCGAGCTTTTTTACTTTTCCTAAACTTCTTGATCCATAAGTACTTTGTTAGATCTTTAAATCTCAGTTTGTTTTTAATAACTCTTATTTTTATGAATTTAGGCCATGTCAGCATGATGTTCATGATCAACGTCCTGGGATCTAGCCTTTTTTGTGATTTTCTTTATACCACAAAATAACTTGAAGGGGTTAGGCTGTGGTCAACTGATATTCAAATAGCACAGAATGACCTTAAGGGGATAAATCTTAATATCTTATGGGGATAAATAAAAATTTCGTGAAATAAAGTTTAACATTTTTTTTTAACCATTTTCCCCCTTTATTTTAGATGGGTAATAAAGCATTTTTCCACAGAATTTTGTTAAGGAAGCACACCCTGTTCACAGCAATGCAAAGCCTAAGTCTCTGCTGTGGTGTTAACCTCTGAGATATAGTTCTGTGACTTGTGCTTTAAATGACAGACCTTACCCATGTGTTTGCAGTTCCTTGTTTTGAGCATCAGAAAGTCTGCTCTTTTTGTGCTGTCATATGTATTTGGTGCTAGTATACTGACATGAACTTGCAAGAGACTGTATGTGAAAAGAAATGTGAAAAGCCTGCCACATAATACATAGATAAAGCAAACAGTAACATTGTAAAACTGTGATCTTATAAATATAAATATGATTTGAATATACATATTATTTTAATATATATCAACCTTTCTTGAAATAAACAACTCCATGAAAAGTCACTCAGTATCAGCTTGAGGTCAAATATTCTAACCCAAACCATCACTATATCAAACATCCCACAAAGTTAATGACTGCTCAGTGAAATGGAACATAAAACACTAACATATTCATCAATCACTGTACTCTGTTCTAGCTCTTAGTTTACCAAGGTCTATTACAGTCCTTTTATTGTTAAAAGTGCAATAATTCTGCAAAAAAATCATTTAAGTTAACTTGAACAAAGGCCACCTTAGAATCATTCTTGAGCAAATGTTACAGAAGTTGAAACAACAGTTTTGCAGAAGAAGACTATTGTAGCCCTCAGTTCGAAATAGGCTTACTTTGCTGCAAGACTCAGCCAAAAATGAATGAACTTAACCTTTTGTTATACTATTGAGATAACCCGATCAAATCTTGTGAAAAATTAATCCATTTCACTGGACAGTTTCATCATACAACATTTTTAATGTATTTCTAAGAAAAGAGGTTAAAGTACAAGGTTTTAGCTTGTAAAAAACAGCTCAATGAAGGTGGAGCCACCAAAACCTCAATTTTAAATATGAGTCATATGACCAACATTTGCACAAAAATTGGTGATGCTAGCTCTGGTCATTTCTGAGATTGTTATGTTAGTATGCTTACTTGGCCAAATGACTAAGTTCAAATTCCTGTAACTCAGCCAAAATTCATAAAACCCAAAGCATTTGAACAAACTTGAAAGAGCTCATTCCTGGAATGGGATCCTTCTATGAAATATTGAACAATTTGGCTGAATGATTTCGGAGAAGAAGATTTTCAAAAGTTTTCAAGCTTTTTCCCCATAAAATGTAAGTTGATACAGATGGCGTCACAAAAAGCTCAATCCCAAAACATTTGATATGTGACAGATATTTGCATAAAATTTGGGGATGCTAGCTCCTGCTATTCATGGGAAATTGTGTGAACATTAATATCCTGATGACCGATGACCCCCATACAAAAAAAGGTTGATGCAGGTGGCGCCACCAACACCTTAATTTCAAATATGACTGAATGTGACCAACATTTGCATATAAATTGGTGATAATAGCTCCAGCCGTTTCTGATATTGTAATTTAGTATCCTTTTTTGGCAAAATGACTAAGTTCAGCTTCCTGTAACAGCCAAATTCACCAAATTCGAACCATTCCAACAAACTTGAGAGAGATGGTTTCACTTTCAGGGATTATTTCTGTGAAATATTGAACAATTTGGCTGGAAAGTTTTGGAAAAAAAGATTATTAAAGTTTTTTTTAGCATATTCCCTAATAAATCAAAGTAAATGCAGAAAGAAAAAAAGCAAAATCAGAAGAGTTTTTTTAGATGACTGATTTTTTGCAGTAAATTTGGTCATGCTAGGTCCTGCCAATTTTGAGATAGTATTGGTTAACCTACAGATGATATGTGACAGATAATGGACAAAGCCACACTATCACTGAGCTCACAGGTTTGGTGGACAGACCCTGTCACAGAAAGTAAGATCTGTAGGCAAAAGGTCATCAAGTTCACCTGAAGATGACAGGTCATAAAGTACACCTGCATGCAAAAAGGTCATCAAGTTCACTTGCAGGTCATCAAAATTGGCCATCAAAATACCCATTAGACAAAAGCTGCATGATGGAAGAGTTTACTTCCAGGACACACGAAGTTAATCTGCAGACAACAGAAAACTCAGCAAATCCACTGACATAAGCAAATCAGACTGATTTTGCCAAAACTGAGCCCAAAAAACCTTAATATCTACAGTCACCTGTGGATGGATGGGTCATGCAGTGATACTGGACATATAAGCGTCAATGTTTGTTTTAATTTGTCAGACAGATAAGCAACATGTTATGAAGAGGGAAGTGACACAGATCTGACAAGCTTCAACCAATGGTCCTTTGTACCTTTTTACTAAAAAGGTCACATGAGCAGGAGATATATCAACACTGACTGCCTGCACTATCACGTAGTACACGGCCTCACACAAGTAGTTCGTATGGGTGGAGTCCTTGTTGACACTAACTGAGTCATGCCACAGTAAATAATCTTATCTGGATCATAATGCAGTGTCACAAATTATATGCTTCTATTCTTCCTGCTTAAGAGTTGGATGTTTTTCAGTGAACAAAGGTTTATCACCAGTAAAATGCCAGCTCACTGCATTTATCATTACTAACCACATAATCAACTGCAAATCCCTCAGGCAGGTCTGCAGAGATCTGTACAGTGAGCATATGAATCAACAATAACAGTGGCATGTCCCGAGATCCTGGGTGGACATGCTTGGCTGCACTAACATAACAGACACCATGTCACCTTTCACTTGTACAAAACTTGCAACATGTACATTGGTTTGTATGTTCCTGGCTGGTAAAGGGTGGATGTAAGATATGGTCTAGACATCTCCTGCATGACTTCACTTTAGAAACAGAATGAACAAGCTCTAATCAAATCATACCTACAAAACATCTACATATTCACAATGTATGGCACGTCTCATATCCTTGAAGTATACATCATACACAGGTAAGTATTGAGGTCTCAGGTTGCATCTTTCCTCACCTGATTGAAAAAAAGTGTCTTATCCAGCCTGTGCACAATGTTGTTGATTTGGCTAAAAACAGGTCATCCATGCTCGAATCATACATGTATAGGATGCATATTTTAAGCATTCACACTAGTGCAAGACAATTTTTGATGATGACAATAAATTTATCTCTAATCTTATTTGTCTTACCCAGTACAGGCTACAGGTTGGGTTTACAGAAATTTATAAAGATTATGTATTCATATTCTGTGTGGTAACAAAATCAAAAGTGAAAAACTTATTTTAAACTGGAGGTTTGATCAGGCATGCATGCCTTCACGAATGTTGTTCCATGTGTTCTGATAAACATGCTAGGACAGTTTTGTAATAAACAATTTAACTTGATCATAAGTTACCAGAATAGTGTTGTTGTTGCACGGACCTCAGACAGCTGACCACTACAAGTATAACTCTCACTAGTCAGCTTTATATGAGATGTGAGTGGTCAGACTTTGTTGTGAAGATATTCATATTTCTAGTCTGTCCTCAAGTATTGCACATATATTTTGTTGGACCAACCATGTCAAAAAATCGTTTTCTGAACACTGTCTGCTGAGAAGATTTAAATTGTAACTGACTGCATAAGAATTATAACCTTATTACCCTAGATCCGTGTTTTGCCGCTTCAGCTCTAAAATGAGATTAATCCTGACTAATTTTTTTTCGACAAGTGATGCGGCTATAAAAAGCAGCTTAGGCTGAAGTCAAACATGAACAAGAGATTTTATAGGCCGCTGAGGGTTATTCTGGAACATGTCATTTCTTTTAAAATAAACTGTAAGACAAAAGACAACCAAAGACCACATGTTTTTCTGCAATTTAACTTCTTGAGATACTTCTACGCTCATCAAATTATCAATGGGTGGCACTCAAAGGTCACAACCTCAGGACCAGCTAATTCCCTAATCCTCTATGGCATGTTTTGCCAGCTATTAGTTCGAGCCTCACCGTGCGTATATTATGATCAGCATGGCCCTGGAAAGACATGCTGTGTGAATATTGATGCCAGAAACGTTTATTCAAACATTTTGTTGTTGTATAAAGTCTAAATAATTTAGGTTTGTCATCACAAAGAGTTCCATTAACTTATATAATGTATTGATGTAGCAATGAAGTTTAATTAGCAAGGGTAAAGGCACAAGGTTCACAAAGGTAGTTCTGTATTCATATCATATAACATTATGGCATGGCATGTTTTGCCGGTATCTTTGGAAATCAACCAAAGATGTCAGGTTTCAGACGAGAGAGCCAACAAAGAATCTGAAAGACATCGAAAGTCCCACACTGTCCAAGAACCGTTGAAAACTAACAGCCATATGTTGTTTCACTGGCGATGGCTCGTACATATCAATACTGAGAGATGTCAGTAAATGATGCTGGTGGACATTTTAAGTGTTTAGTACGGACATGCAGCTTTACACGACTCCCTCGCGAGGAAATAGCCATGAGAAAACAGTTGCCCAACAGGTTTTTACCCGGCACGGACAATCAGATTCTTTGAGCCCTGGAAAGTGCACCAGCAGTGTTATCCACCAATGGCAGTGGGACCCAAGCGAAGGTTCATGCCAAAGGAAAGCACCCAAAATGGATGCTTTGAATTTTCCTATCTTTGTAAATAAACAAGTGGACCAAGGACCATAAGGCTCAGCACTTAGGCCAAAGCACTGAAATTTAGGTTATAAGTGACCTTATATGGGATTTGCAAGCAGAATTGACCAGAACATGTCTGTAATTAATAAGCTTTAACAAGCTAGTTCTAAGGGTTGTACCATGTGTGCCCTGCTAAGTATCAGGCTGATAGCTGCAGACTGTCATTCTCAACAAGAGCCCCAGGGTCTAACATTCACTCTGTGCAAAACTGTGCATAATAATGGGAAACACTGTAAAAATACAGTAAAACTGAAAAAATATTGCAGTGTAAGTATAAGTCCAGGATCACAAGAGCTACCTACAGCTTAAATGTGCATACTATTCAGATAAAGTGAAATATACCAATTTGGTTTACAGCTCAAAGTAAATGGCATCACCTGTAGTTTATATACACAAGTCACATTATCAATATTTGGTAATGTAAAAAACCTCTTATAAGCAAACACAGATACTGAACACTGCAATGAGGGAAAAATGGAAAAGCACTCAAAACTAAACCTTGAAGTTCCTGATCTTTTAGTGACCATTTATACCTTGTTAACAGACCAATAGGTGGCTTCTCATGTTTTTGCAGTGTAACTCTGAGAATATTGGTCAAAGACACCTATATTTTGGTTTCAACAATGACCTATCTACACCTGTCATTAAGTCTGAAATACCTGGGTCTTTTAGTTAAGATTTGTGCCTTGTAAATACACTGATGTATGGGTTCTGATGTTTCCTCTGGATAAACTGTAGTATATAGGTCAGAGACTTAACCGTTTGCTTTCAACAGAGAACCGATCGAGACCTGTCAGTATGTGAATCTTACAGAGCTTTCAGATCTGTGCCTTGTTAAAAAACATCCAGATGATGGACTAATAGTGATCATTATTGCTCAGGTGACTTTCAGACAGCTGAGGTAAAAAGGAACTTTAGTTGCAAAGGCTTTGGGTTAAGAGTAAAACCAGAATAACAAGAAGAGACTTTTTTACCTGTTTGACCAGCTTTTTCAAAAGGCTGGAACATATGGGGCCAACATGGTGTTCTTGCAGCACAGAGAGTTCAAAATTTCACTTGTTTTACTCTTGTTTGGTTTAACACATGGGCCTATTTTGGTATGGATTGGAGTAATTCCTATTATGATATGCAAATGCAGAGACCGCACATATCTCATACCTATGACAGCTTAGGATATTTCATAGACACAATCTATTTCCCAGCATTTTTTTCAATTGCATTCCCAACTTTTGACTGGTGGGTTTATTGTTTATATATATTTGATAGTAGATACTGCTGTTAATGGTTAATCTGATTCACCATTCATTGTTGCATTCTTACCTTTTATGTCTCTGTGTAGTTTTCCTTCTGTATGTAAATAATCCAAGCCTTTGAGTATTTCTCGTAAAATTATTGCTATATAGGTCTCATCAAAAGAACCAGCTTTCATGAGGTCTAAGGCTGATCCACCCCCAAGGTACTCCATGATAATCCATAACTTTGTACCCTACAAGTAAAACACAGTATATGTTGTTATTCTGAGATCACAGTCAACGGTATGATATACTGTAAGAGGAGCTGAAAGTGCAACATAAATCAACAGAGAAATGACAGAAATATAAAGCCAGTCACCAAGATAATCATTTGATTAAAAAGTCCTTACAAGTTACATTTGTGATTGTTGTTTGAAATGTTTTCCTATCTACTGTGCCTATCATTAATCTTGTACATTAGAATTATATTTAATGTATATAAATACTCTTCATTTAATACATATGCATTTCAAGAAATGTGGCCACATTACAACTAAAATGTAATTTATAAACATAATTATTTCACAAAAACCCATTTTAACTGACTACATGATAAAAACTGTTACAATTTCTGTTCTGGCATGAATTTCAGGGTCAAGGAACTCTGTCTGTGTCTACTTAAAACTTGCTGCCTGAATGCTCTTAGCCGTAAAACAAGTGAGCCACAGACCATAATGCTCACCTGACAGTGCCTGGGAAATTATGACATAGTATTAACTGAGAATATGACATACATGAACTGCTAAAAGTGCTAATGGGGCTTTGATTCTATTGATCAACTACTGCCTTTTGATTTTATGCTGTAACCTTATTTTTTTAAACTAGAATACGGGTAGTCCACCTAAATCAGAGTGGAACGGGTGAAGTGAGGCATGGATTGAGTGGCAAGAGGAAATAGAGTGAAGTGTTGCATATTAGCATGGATGTCTGCAGCCAAATGGTGTATGTAGGTTGCGCCACCTACCACAAAATCCAGAAAGCCGTCCAAGTTGTATACATATGCAAAATTTGAGGCAGATAAGTCAAACCACTATATGTTTATGAGTGATTTTAGCCCGTGGCAGACAAACAGTTGGACGCTGAGCAAAAATGGTTGCAGGTGACGCCACCAGTTTTGCATATGATAAAGAGCTATGTGAGAACTATACACATGCAAAACTTTGGCCCAATCGGTCAAACGGTTCCCAAGATATGAGCTTGGATGTCTGCTGCATATACTAGAATGCAGGTGGCGCCACCTGTCATAAAATCAAGAGAGCTGTTGGGGATGTATAAACCTGCAAAATTTTAGGCAGATATGTCAAACCACTGCCGAGATATGAGTGATTTTATCCCATGGCAGACAAACAGACAGGAGCTATGCAAAAATGGCTGCAGGTGGCGCCACCAGTTTTGCATATGATGAAGAGCTATGTGAGAACTATATACACATGCAAAATTTTGGCCCAATGGGTCAAACGGTTCCCCGAGATATGAGCTTGGATGTCTGCAGCATAAACGTAAATGTAGGTGGCGCCACCTGTCATAAAATCAGAAAAGCTATCCAGGATGTATACGCATGCCAAATTTCAGGTGAATTAGTCAAGTCACTGCAGAGATATGAGTGATTTTAACCCAAGGCAGACGAACAGATGGACACTGTGCAAACATGGTTGCAGGTGGCGCCACTATTTTTTGTGTATGTTATAAAGCTCTCCAAGGGCTACATTTGTGCAAAAAAATTTTCCTGATCGGACAAACGGTTCCCGAGATATGAGCTTGGATGTCTGCAGCGTACACGTGAATGTAGGTGGCACCACCTGTCATAAAATCAAAAAGCTATCCAGGATGTTTACGCATGCCAAATTTCAGGTGAATTAGTCTAGTCACTGCAGAGATATGAGTGATTTTAACCCAAGGCAGACGAACAGATGGACACTGTGCAAACATGGATGCAGGTGGCGCCACCATTTTTTGTGTATGTTATAAAGCTCTCCAAGGGCTACATTTGTGCAAAAAAATTTTCCTGATCGGTCAAACGGTTCCCGAGATATGTGGGTTTATGTGTGGAAACAGATGCACAAACGGACGCAGAGCGCAGAGGAAAGGTCAGAGGTCAAATCAAAATCGGGGTGCAGCAGTTCACATGTGACCCGAACATAATCCCGGGTTTCTTAAAAAATTCCGCCCTGCGGTTACGGAGGAGTTCTCCGGACACCTACGCCGCGGCGGCGGCGGCGTGCAGCTGAAAACATAGTATCCGCAAAACTCTGTTTTGGCGGATACAATTATAATTTTGTAGTTGACAGTTGTTTATCTACTAAAATTATCTTCCCAAAAGATGCTTAGATGAACACTGTAATGTATCCAAGCATTAATTTTATTTTAGGCTGAGGAATAATTGAATATTTTCATGGTGATTTTCCTGGTTTTGTGTATACTATCTGTCCTCAGGTATGAGCTAGGGTCTGACCGTGATGAATGTAAGCTGGCCTGGCATCATACCTTGAGATATGAACCGTAGTATTTGGTGACGAAGGGGCTGTCACACTGTGACAGGACCATGATCTCCTGCTGTATGTCTTCAATTTCATCCTCAGCTTCTTCCAAGTCAATGATTTTGATAGCAACTACCTGCTGAGTCCGTTTATCTATTCCCTTGTATACCTCTCCAAAAGAACCCTTGCCAATCTTCTCTTGTTTGACAAAGATTGTCTCTGGGTCCAGGTTAGTCTGTAACAAACAACAGACAGGATCACAGTCAGAACATTTTAGTCTCATATATTTTAAATGAGATAGAATTACAGTGGTTGAAGAAGCATAAGTTTACAACAGACTACTAATAATCAACATGGATCAAATTTGCTCTTTCAAATGGCTGAAAGCAGCATAACAAGCTAACTACAAAACTCAAAATTGTTGGTAAAAATATATACATAATACTGAAGTCTTAAGAGAAAAGCCTAATAATTTTATGATATGTTATATACATACATAACACCAGTTATCATTCTGTGATTCCATTTACATGTCAGTAAATGGGTATTATTTCTAAATTAATGTAATGTTTAAACTGTCCAGAATTCACATTATATATATGTCATAGGTGAACTTAGAATCCAAGTGGATTTAAAATCTGCCTAGTCAAGATTAAAATTTTTAAAAGTTTGAAAGGTAGCTAGCCCTTATGTAACTACTATTTCAATGCACCTTATCTGGTTATCTGTGCTGAATGGGACATCAATGCACATTACAGTAAGACACTAACTGGGTCAAAGAAGGCTTCCAAGCTTTTGTTTTCCTTGGCTATAGGGCTCTGATAAGGAGCTCTGACATTGAGAACTGATGACTTTGTTTATCTAGATACAGTTTTTAATATAAATGATTACAATCCAAACACATGTAAACAGTGATATCAATATGTAAATATATGACAGGATATGGTATATACACTACATAATTATTTAGAATTTTAAGAACAGTCCATATCAAATTGCCCATAAAAACCAGATGTGGGTTTTAAGACTTATTGCCAAACCCTGGCAATAAGTGGTATTACCTGCCTAGGTTTAGCCTTTCGGGTATTACCTGCCCAAACCTGATTCTAATTTTGCCTGTAACATATATACTGTGGAAGTAGTTTTCTTAGCAGGGTTTTAATATTTGCGCATTTAGCAGGAGCTAGATCTGCTTTAAATTAGGAACACACATTATTTCATTGTGATTATATGCTGGTTTAACACTGCAGTGTTTTCGCCTGACATACAGTCTCATGGGTCTGGATTATCCCTCAGTGTGGGCTCGCTAGAGTTGAGACTTCTTCAATCTGGATCTCAGACTAGTCATGTTTCTCGTCATAAGATATCACAGCAAGTAATATCTCAGCTGAAATCACCTCCAATCTATAGTGATTAGTAGACACAACTGAAAAACAAGTAGTCTTTGAAGACCATTAGATCCCCCCCCCCCCCCCACCCCCCAATGGCTCAGAAGTATGACAGAGAGCGAGCCACGATTGTTGTCAGCTCCGTTTGTTGTTCACACATAGCAGGCTGCTTCCAGTTAGTAATCAAAGTTGTTATTGTTGGGCAATTCTATTACTAACTGAGATGTCATACAACATGGGTGGTGCCATACCTTGGCATCACCAAACTCGATTTGACTCAGTTAATTACGCAATTTTACACCTTGCAGTTGCAGTACTTAGTCTTCCGAAGCAAGTTTGTGCTACAAACCTGTCTTTTAAACAAGTGTTTAAAAATTCTAATAATTTGATACAAACTCAAATGCCTATTCATACTGATATGTGTGGAAATTTTAACTGCACTAATGCTGTAAAATGAAAAAGCACATAAATTCAGACATGCTGAATTAACCACTACCATATTATATAAATATATATATATATATATATATATATATATATATATATATATATACACACACATATATATGTCGAGGCCAAGATTAGAATCTGGCCCAATTTAAAACTGGGCCAGCCCAGATCAAAATTTTGATTTGGACCGGCCCAGATCAAAATTCTAATCTGGGCCAGTCCAGTTTTAAACTGGGCCAGCCCAGATTAAAATTTTGATCTAGGCCGGTCCAGATTAAAATCCTGTGGTGAAGCTTTCAGGATTTAAATCTGGTCTGGACTGATTTGAAACTGGGCCAGCCAAGATTAGAATTTTGATCTGGGCCGGTCAAGTTAACAATCCTGTGGTGGACTGATTTTAAACTGGACCAGCCCAGATCAGAATCCTTATCTACTTCTAGGCTGGCTTCAATGACACTATATTTAACCAGCTGGCCTTTCATTAATTCAAAGAATTGTAAAACATTGTAAGACAGTAAGTCAATAATAATTAATATTTAATGATTTTATTTTATATTCTATGAAAATATCATTTGTTGAATCCTGTCATATTTATTTTGTAATTTCACCTCTTATGTGAAATGTCTTATATATAATTATGAGATAACCATGTTAAACACTTGTATTTTACAGCTAAAAACTACAAATATAGCTTGCAGAACATGTGCATTAATTAAACAAACTAAAACAAAATTTAATTAATAATAATTAATATATATGTTACTCAATGTTAAGCTTGTGATCCAAGACCTGTAAATTCAAAATTTTATTTGTTAAGTTATTTATCATTTATCATCAGTTGGGTTTTTTTTGTCTGTGATTCCCCCCCCCCCCCCCCCCCCCCAGTCACCCATTAAAAAATTTGCACTTATTGTAACATTGGACCTAGAACTTAAAACGTACTACATATTAAGGAAAGAAGGCCCTGAAACATCTATTTAGATAGAACAGTGGGAACAATATTCACCAACTCAGCATTTTAACTATTGAAGGTAGAGTATATTTGTATTGCCGTTTTTAACTATCTTCAATTTACATCAGTTATCAGTTAATAGATTAGCTCTTTTTAAGTTATTAACTCCAAAGTGAAAATTCCACCATGTTTGTCACCCTCTGAATTAAAATTCTAAATCCAATTTTCACTCATGTTCACCTCTATTTTTTGAGACTGACAAATGACAACAATCA
This sequence comes from Sipunculus nudus, assembly GCA_026874595.1. Classification (NCBI taxonomy): domain Eukaryota; kingdom Metazoa; phylum Annelida; class Sipuncula; order Golfingiida; family Sipunculidae; genus Sipunculus; species Sipunculus nudus. Next base: position 46,360,075 of record CM049314.1, on the reverse strand, counting down.
TATCATTTTCTCATGATCAGCTGTTGATTTTCTACTATTGAAAATTACAGAAATGGTATCACAAACCTCTCCCTAGCCCAATGTTAGGGCACAATCTCACGTGCTCACCCAAATGAGCATCAAGACTGATAAATTACTTTTGTTCACTTATGAATGGGTAAAGCTGGTGTTTAATTATGCATGTATATATTTAATATTACACATGAAATTTTGATATTCAGAACAGAAAATTATCTCAGTTAAGTTGAAAATTTTGATATTAAGTCAAATAGATGTCTCAGAATATAAACTTATTTATTTTACATGGATTGTACAAATAGTTATTATAACTAATCGAGGCACTCTCCATGGCTCCGGTGATGGCGTTCGGTAGTCTGCAGAGGTGGAGGAAACCGGAGTACCCGGAGAAAACCACCGGCCTTGGACGGGCAACTACAACCCACTCTCATAGCCACGCCGGGGATCGAACCCGGGTCGCCAGCGGAGATAGCCAAGCGTTTTACCACTCAGCTGTCCAGGCCCCTGACACATATTCTAAACTGTGATTAATTATGGTAGTTGGTTAAGGTGAAGTTCAAAATATAAACTTGTATGCTTGAAGAATAGATGAAACCAAAGAAGCACATCACATTTGTTCATTAGCTTTTTCCTCACTAAAATATTTTAAATGATCTTGTTCATTATGTGTTTTGTGCCCTTCAAAATGGTGTATCAGGAATAAATGTTTACTGTATTATCTGATTTAAGATGATAACAAGTGACCCATGGGTCATGACACTCAGCTGACTGGGAATAGATTCGCAAAAGGAAATTTTATCACCAGAATGGTAGTATATACCCATTCAACTGAAGCATCAAACAGATTAACCAACAGGCCAAGATTTAGTCTGTATTTATATATCTCAAAAATAGAGAAAAATGTGTAAACTTTTAAAACTAGAATACGGGTAACCGACAAGTGACTACATGTATCTGCCAAAATCGGATAGTGAGGCATGGATTGAGTGGCAAGGGGAAATAGAGTGAGGTATGTTGCATATTAGCATGGATGTCTGCAGCCTAAATGTGTATGTAGGTTGTGCCACCTACAACAAATCCAGAAATCTGTCCAAGTTGTATACACCTGTAATATTTTAGGCAGAAAAGTCAAACCACTACATGTATATGAGCGATTTTTGCCCATGGCAGACAAACAGACAAACACTGTGCAAAAATCTTTGCAGGTAACCCCTCCAGTTTTGTGTATGATAAAGACCTATGTGAGATCTAAACACATGCACAATTTTGGCCCAATCGGTCAAATGGTTCCTGAGATATGAGCTTGGATGTGTCCAGCGTTAACTAGAATGTAGGTGGCGCCACCTGTCATAAAATCAAGAAAGCTGTCCACGATGTATAAACCTGCAAAATTTTAGGCAGTTATGTCGAACCACTACAGAGAAATGAGTAATTTTAGGCCACGGCAGACTAACAGACAGACGCTGTGCAAACATTGTTACAGGTGGTGCCACCATTTTTTGTGTATGTTACAGAGCTATCAAAGGGCTACATTTGTATAAATTTTATTTCCTGATCGGTCAAACGGTTCCCGAGATATAAGCTTGGATGTCTTCAGCGTGGAAGTGAACGTAGGTGGCGCCACCTGTCATAAAATCAAGAAAGCTATCCTGGATGTATACACATGACGAATTTCAGGTGAATTAGTCAATTCACTGCAGAGATATGAGTGGTTTTTACCCAAGGCAGATGAACAGATGGACACTGTGTAAACATGGTTACAGGTGGCGCCACCATTTTTTGTGTATGTTATAAAGCAATCCAAGGTCTACATTTGTATCAATTTTATTTCCTGATCGGTCAAACGGTTCCCGAGATATGAGGGTTTATGAGTGGAAACAGACCCACAAATGGACACTGGATAGAGAGGAAAGGTCAGAGGTCAATGCAAATTGGTTAGGCACCAGTTCACATGTGACCCGATAATAGGTGTAAGTTTGGGAAAAATCAGTCCATTAGTCTCCGAGGAGCTCTCTGGAAACGAACGCCGCCACGGCGGAGGAACTCGGTCAAAAACATAGTATCCGCAAAACTTCGTTTTGGCGGATACAAAAATACAGGTGGCTCCACCAGTCTGCAGAAACTAATAAAAACACTTAATGGTCAATATCCATGCAAAAAATCATGGTGATCTCTGCATTAGTTGTTCAGATACTTCAGTTTTTGTATCAAATTGTCCATTATTCTGAGGGATACTTTGGAGTCCTATAGCTTGAAGGATATGGGTAACAGAGACCTAATTTCAAGTTTCCACAGGCACCTTTCATGGGCCTCCTTGCATGACAAGAATGAAGATTCTAGGTCCAGTTGTTGCGATTTGTACCCTGTTTGCAGATAACCACATCTTAAAAGGTCTCAAAAAAAAGAAAAAAATTCGTAAAAATTTGAAAAAAAAAAATAGAGGTGGCACACCCAGTCTGCAGAAACTGATGGAACAGCTCATGATCAATATGTATGCCGAAAATCATGACCATCAGTGTTGTAGTTATTGAAATACTGCAGTTTTTGTATCAAATTTTCCATTATTCATGGGGGGGGGGGGGTATTTTGGACCCATACAGCTTAAAGAATATGGGTAACAGAGACCTAATTTCAAGTTTCCATGGAGACTTTTCATGGGTCTCCCTGTGTGTCAAGAATGAAGATTCTTGGTCCAGTTTTTATGATTTGTGCCCTGTTAACAGATGTTCATATCTTTAAAGGTCTCAAAAATACAGAAAAATTTCGTAAAAAAAAACGAACAAATACAGGTGGTGCCACCAGTCTGCAGAAACTTATGAAACACTCCATGATCAATATCCATGCAAACAATTATGGTTATCTCTGCATTAGTTGTTCAGATACTTTAGCTTTTGTATCAAATTTTCCATTATTCTGAGCTGTACTTTGGAGTGCCATAGCTCAAAGGATATGGGTAACAGAGACCAAATTTCAGGTTTCCATGGAGACTTATCATGGGTCTCCCTGTGTGTCAAGAACAAAGATTCTAGGTCAAGTCGTTACGATTTGTACCCTGTTGACAGATAACTACATCCTTAAAGGTCTCAAAAATGGAGAAAACAATTCGTGAACATTGAAAAATACAGGTGGCCCCACCAGTCTGCACAAACTGATGAAACATCTCATGATCAATATGTATGTCGAAAATCATGACCATCAGTGATGTAGTTAATGAGATATTGAAGTTTTTGTATGAAATTTTTTACTATTCTGGGGGGTAATTTTGGGCCCCATAGCTCGAAGGATATGGGTAACAGAGACCTAATTTCTGGTTTCCATGGAGACTTTTCATAGGTCTCTTAGTGTGTCGAAAATGAAGATTCTAGGTCCAGTCGTTACGATTTGTGCCACGCTAACAGATGACAGCATCCTCAAAGGTCTCAAAAATAGAGGAAAAAATCGTAAAAAATCAAACAGTACAGGTGGCGCCACCAGTCTGCAGAAGCTGATCGAACATCTCATGATCAATATGTATGCCAAAAATGAAGACCATCAGTGATGTAGTTATTGAGATATTGAAGTTTTTGTATGAAATTTTTTACTATTCTGGGGGGTACTTTGGGGCCCGACAGCTCAAAGGATATGGGTAACAGAGACCTAATTTCTGGTTTCCAAGGAGATTTTTCATGGACCTCTCAGTGTGTCAAGAATTAAGATTCTAAGTCCAGTCTTTATGATTTGTGCCTTGTTAACAGATGTTCACATTTTTAAAGGTCTCAAAAATAGAGAAAAAAAATCGTAAAAAAATCGAAAAATACAGGTGGCGCCACCAGTCTGCAGGAAGTGATGTAACATCTCATGATCAATATGTATGCCAAAAATCATGACCATCAGTCAAGTAGTTAATGAGATATTGAAGTTTTTGTATGAAATTTTTGACTTTTCTGGGGGGTACTTTGGGGCCACATAGCTCGAAGGATATGGGTAACAGAGACCTAATTTCTGGTTTCCAAGGAGATTTTTTATGGACCTCTCAGAATCCCAAGTTACAAGGTTCTATGTCCAGCGGTTACGATTTGTGCCTGGTTAACGGATGGAAAGACGGACAGACGGACGACGGACAAAGAGTGATCGCTATAGCTCAGATGACTTTCAGTCAGCTGAGCTAAAAATCAAGCTAGCCTAAGATTAGATTAGGATTCTGATCTGGTTAGGCCCAGTTCAAAAACAGTCCACCTCAGGATTGTAATCTTGACTAGCCCAGATTAAAATTTTGATCTGGGCTAGCCCAGTTTAAAATGAGTCCATAGGATAATAAACTAAACCAGCCTAGATCAAAATTTGAATCTGGGCCAGCCCAGTTTAAAATCAGTCCAGACCAGATTTAAATCCTAAAGTCTTCACCACAGGATATTAATCTGGACCGGCCCAGATCAAAATTTTAATCTGGGCTGGCCCAGTTTAAAACTGGTCTGGCCCAGATTAGAATTTTGATCTAGGCTGGCCCAGTTTTAAATTAGGCCAGATTCTAATCTGGGCCTCGACATATATATATGTGTATGTGAGTTATTTTGGTATTGAGGGAGAACTGTCAATACAGATTTTATATACCAGATCGCATCATCACTATGCACCAATTAATGTCCAGGCTGTCACAAAAAAAACCATGGGACATGAAGAACAGCTGATTTGCATGACTTGAGACAGTATGTTACATCAAAACAGAACATGAGTTAATCAAAGGGGACTTCAGAGGGCACAGGGTCATTTTTCAAGACTTGGTTGGCATGCAGTTGTTGAAAATTTGACAGATGATGAAAAGAGATGTCTGACTTTTGCACACTGAATTATTTTCAATTTCTGATCTGATGAAAAATATAAGTTTGTCAAGCTGAAGATATGACATTACTGCTGTTTAAATGCTATCCATGACAGGCAACAAATAAATTATAAGCATGCACAGCATATTTCACATCGATCCTTGACTATTTTGGATATAAATTGGCAAGTCTAGATCTTTCGTTTAAATTGTCACTGAACATTGTCCAATAATAGTTTACATGATGACGCATTTATTTCTAACTGAAGCGTAATATATTGTTATCATTTCAATTCATTTTCAAAGAAAAATATGTCCGAGCTAATAGTAATACTGCATTAAACAGGTCAGTTGAAAATTAACATCACCCTTGAGTGAAAATAAAGATATCATACTAAATATAGTTGGGGCTACTTGTGTCAGTCACAGTACGGAGAAATATCAATAAATATTGATAGTTTCAAGGCAATATATGAATCTATTACTGAGAAACTGAAGGGCTTCTTTATCATTTATATGTATTGATTATATTTATATGGGTTATGTTTAAACAAGACACATATTAGCAGTAACTGAGCAGTTTTATGATTTACAGCAGAACACATATTCAGCAACCTTATGCAGTGAAAAGACTAGAAAAATTGATAAATTACAATTTTATACTGTCCAAAAAATATAACATAATACAGGCAACAACACTGTGTAATAAGTAAAGAACTATAAATAAAAAAACTACTGGTCTGAAAAATAACAGTTAGGCCTTCTCTCAAACATGTAGAGAGGTAGAGTGAATTGTGTACAGGCAGTGAGTGCTATTTAAAGATTTTGTATTTATGGTTAGGCACACAGGCTCGGTGGGGATTAAATGCTTATTTCAAATATATTAAGGTGAACTGAAACTGGTTTTGACATATATAGTGATTTGAAATGAAGACAATCACGGATTCCATGTATGTGGACAACACCCATACATGGTGACTTCTCAATCCACAACAAGTGGAATGTATCACAAATCATACAAAGTCCACACACAACCACTTGACCTGCAACAAACTTCTACACATACTCAATAGTTTTATACATATCCTTCCACAACACGACTTACTGTGCTTCTCATGGTGGCATGAAGTTAAAATCCAATACAAAACAGAAGAACTACGGTCGTAGGACAAAACACAATATGATATGAGGACAGGTTTGTCACACACCCATCCCCGGAGCTCTGGCTCTGACTCGCCCTGAATACTATCAGCCTAGCACTGACCTCATTCACTGGCGTGACCTCACCAACACTGTCACTATACGCCTTGTGCACACAGGCAGCCAACACCTTAATGACACCTTCAAGATGGCTTTAGTGCTGCCATCTACTGGCCAGGTGTAAAATTAAATATTTCTGTACCTGCATGGCATCTTAAGTATATTCAAAGAACGAAAGGTAATTTGGTGTGTTGATTTAATCAGAACAGTCCATTTTACTTACAACTGTTTTATTCTATCAACAGGACATCCAGCCTGCCATGTTAAACATGTCACAGAATACTCATAGTCACCTAGCTGATCAATAATGTAACAGATGAGGGTATCAAATGCACTGAAATGGGGTGACTGGCCTATCTCAAAGATGTCACAATAAACTATACCTTATGGTTAATAAATCCTATATATATATATATATATATATATATATATACATATATATATATATATATAATCTTTACATGTATCAGGTATTGCCAGGAGGTCCGGAGCATTCAACAAACAGGTGATGTGACTTGGTACCATGGTATGTGATGGTGAATTAGAACTTGGCCTTGGCTAAAACAAGGGCAGTATACAGATAAGTAACTAGAGAAGTAGTCAGAGACTACATATATACCCACACCAGGATCCTCATTAAATGTTGGTGGATAGTACTGGGAAAGATGTGTCACGATTCAGCAGGTTGGATGACAAGTCATCTCTGCTCCCTAGTAGAATTCTGACATCAAAAGCAGTGAATGGGTGTGACATTTAGCCAGGATAAACAAACTCCTTGCCTAACAACAGTTAAAACATCTATTCAAAATAAACATTTTATGGTAATCAAGATTACCTCAAAAATTTGAATGATTGCTCTTAGGGTGATACCGTAAGCCTGCAATGAATATGTTAATAACCTTTTGAAAAAACTTGCCAACAGACAAATCAACCAAATAACAAAACCACCACAATAAACTGAACAACACCTCTGAACACCTAGAAGTATGGCTGGGGGATCACACACCTCTGCCAATTACAACAATGCTTCTGATCAAAACATTCCAAACCTACCATAAAGGTAACATTTTATAGACCACCTCTCTATCAAAATTTAATGCCTTTTAGAGTTTCACTAACTCGCTGATATTTTAAGTTTTAATCATGCTGGAAAATGTGAAAACCTGACAATATCACTTCCTGGTTAATACTAATGGCAGCTCCATATGAAGTGGGCCCATACCACCTCAAGCTTTCATTGTAATCAACTCCTCCTGGTAAAACCACCATCACCTCAGGCAGGGCTGTCAGGGGAAAATCATCACTACACTGGAACTGTTTGAAGCACTGGTAAAAGCACTTTCAGCATCATGAGTCAGATTTTGATAACTACAGTAAAGGCACTTTGTTCCCGACAAGGAAGGTTTTACATATTCCATGTGAAACACTAGTAGGTTTTACTTGGTTAGATTTAAGTAATTTTTAAAATACATGTTAAGGAACCTACACAATTATATGATTTCTTCACAAGATGAGTATTCAAGTGACCTTACTGAGTTTTACACAGTGTTTTACTGTATTATCAATTCATTGATGGGGCCTGAATACACTCCTTTAGTGAGAGAGATTACAAATTACAAAATACCTACATTGTGCCTTCTTGAAAGTACTGATCATGAAAAGTAGCTCCATTTACAGACCATGTAATGCCTAAAATCTACTTTTCTCAATGGTAAAAATTATTCTGAAATGGGAAAGTCAAAGCCTACCATTTCAAGTTTTGGATTTGAAGCTCAAATCCCTATCTGTACCTCAAACCTTAGAAATTTGCCTTCATATTCTTACTATCTAATACTTATAAAAGGAATTCAGTTCACGTTTGTGCGCAATGTTCTCTAAAACTGCGTTGTGTACAATAATGTGCCATACATCATTTTAAAGGTTATTATCCCCGCAGTGACATAGGTGATATGAAAATAAATAATTTTTAATATACATATAATTTTGAGTGATTTTTCCATTTTTTTACCGAGCACAGCCGAACTGTCTTCGGCAATTACCAGAATGCGTGCATCGTGGTCACTTAACCCCTAACACTAAGGACTATTGTTCATATGAAAACGCTTGCTTTAAAAGAGGAATTTGACCCACGTGCGTGGTCAGTAAAAGAGAAAAACACATGTTTCTCACTTTAAGAAATGGAGAGTTCAACCCAGGAGGATAAATGACAAAACCTAATTCAAGTCCCAATTTCAGGAACATGCGTGGGGTGGAGTGGGGTGGAGTGATGTCTGGGTTTTCAGGCCTCAAAATTTGTGTGATACGATGAAAAAAAAACATTGCGGCGGTTGAAAATGAATACGGACCCTCAGCATGGAATTCCGTTGGGTCCGCTTCTGCTTCTTACGAGGTATGCATATTTCTTCAGGAACAGTTTCCTTGCAACGTACATTTAATAAATCTTTCATGTGTTCCTCACATCAACCTAATCTTTATACGTCCACCGATAGAATCCAGTCAAATATCATTGAAAACCTGAATGCCCCCGCGTCTCATTCCGGTTCGTAATGTCAACACCATCACTGGCCAGGTCATCAAGGTAAACATACCGGGGTATAAATTTCTTGCCACGAGGACAGAACCACAGAATGAATGTTAAAAATATTGGAGCAACTGCAGGATCACTCACGCACTGTCTCCACCAGATTATGAGTTTATACAGACAGACGGTATGATGTTAAGGATTCATGTAATTTAAAAGTAAGTGGCAAAATTAAGATACAAGCAGCTGTACATAGAAACGTTTTCTGTTCACAGAAGTGTTGTGCCTCAGAGAGGTGCGTGTGTTATTCTGCAGTCGTGCCAAAATGTTTATACATATCTTATGGAGACAGTTTCCCACTGAAAACGTATATTTTCTGTTTACTTTTGGATTAAAAAAATGAGCCAACATTTCACATATCATGAAGTTAATAAATCCCCCCCAACCCCAGCAATAAGCCCGGTATACCAGGTCTATCAGCTAGTTACTTATAAAAGGAATTCGGTTCACGTCTGTTCGCAATGTTCTCTAAAACCGCGTTGTGTACAATAGTGTGCCTTTCATCATTTTAAAGTTTATTATGCCCGCTGTGACATAGGCAATATGAGAATTAATAATTTCTAATGTACATATTATTTTGAGTGATTTTTCCGTTTTTACTGACTTGCACAGGGGTAAGACCGAGCACAGCCGAACTGCCTTCGGCAATGACCGGAACGCATGCATCGTGTTCTTCCAACCTCAAACACTACTATTGTTCATATAAAAACGCTTGCTTTCAGTGAGGGATTTGAGCCTTTCATTTGAACGAGGCTCTCACCCACGTGCGTGGTCAGTAAAAGAGAAGGACACATGTTTCTCGCTTAATGAAATGAAGAGTTCAACCCAGGAGGAATAAGGACAAAACCTAATTCAAGGTCCCAGTTTCAAGAACAGGTGTGGGTTGAGGTGGGGTGGGGAGGAGTGGTGTCTGGGGTTTCAGGCCTCAAAATTTGTCTGATACGATGAAAAACAAGTGACCCATGGGTCATGACGCTCAGCTGACTGGGAAGAGATTCACAAAAGGAAATTTTATCATCAGAATGGTAGATACCCATTCAACTGAAGCATCAAACAGAGTAACCAACAGGCCAAGATTTAGTCTGTATTTATATATCTGAAAAATAGAGAAAAAATGTGTAAACTTTAAAAACTAGAATACGGGTAGCCGACAAGTGACTACGTGTATCTGCCAAAATCAGAGTGGAATGGGTGAAGTGAGGCATGGATTGAGTGGCAAGGGGAAACAGAGTAAGGTATGTTGCATATTAGCATGGATGTCTGCAGCCTAAATGTGTATGTAGGTTGTGCAACCTACCACAAATCCAGAAAGCTGTCCAAGTTGAATACATATGCAAAATTTTAGGCAGAAAAGTCAAACCACTACATGGATATGAGTGATTTTAGCCCATGGCAGACAAACAGACAGACGCTGTGCAAAAATTATTGCAGTTTTGTGTATGATAAAGACCTATGTGAGATCTAAACACAAGCACAATTTTGGCCCAATCGGTCAAATGGTTCCTGAGATATTAGCTTGGAAGTGTGCAGCGTTAACTAGAATGTAGGTGGCGCCACCTGTCATAAAATCAAGAAAGCTATCCAGGATGTATAAACCTCCAAATTTTAGGCAGTTATGTCAAACCACTACAGAAAAATGAGTGATTTTAGGCCACGGCAGACAAACAGACAGACGCTGTGCAAAATGTGCAAAAATGGTTGCAGGTGGCCCCTCCAGTTTTGTGTATGATAAAGACCTATGTGAGATCTATACACATGCAAAATTTTGGCCCAAGCGTTCAAACGGTTCCCGAGATATGAGCTTGGATGTCTGCAGCATAAACTAGAATAAAGGTGGCGCCACCTGTCATAAAATCAAGAAAGCTATCCAGGATGTATAAAACTGCAAAATTTTAGGCAGATATGTCAAACCACTGCCAAGATGTGAGTGACTTTATTGCACGGCAGACAAACAGACAGACGCTGTGCAAAAATGGTTGCAGGTGGTGCCACCAGTTTTGCGTATGATAAAGAGCTTTGTTAGATCTATACACATGCAAAATTTTGGCCCGATCGGTCAAATGGTTCCCGAGATATGAGCTTGGATGTCATCAGCGTGAACGTGAATGTAGGTGGTGCCACCTGTCATAAAATCAAGAAAGCTATCCAGGATGTATGAAACTGCAAAATTTTAGGCAGATATGTCAAACCACTGCCGAGATATGAGTGACATTATCGCACGGCAGACAAAAAGACAGTTGCTGTGCAAAAATGGTTGTAGGTGGCGCCACCAGTTTAGTGTATGATAAAGAGCTATGTTAGATCTATACACATGCAAAATTTTGGCCCGGTCGGTCAAACGGTTCCCGAAATATGAGCATGGATGTCATCAGCGTGAATGAGAATGTAGGTGGCGCCACCTGTCATAAAATCAAGAAAGCTATCCAGGATGTATACGCATGCCGAATTTCAGGTGAATTAGTCAATTCACTGCAGAGATATGAGTGATTTTAACCAAAGCCAGATGAACAGATGGACACTGTGCAAACATGGTTACAGGTGGCGCCACCATTTTTTGTGTATGTTATAGAGCTATCCAAGGGCTACATTAGTATAAATTTTATTTCCTGATCAGTCAAACGGTTCCCGAGATATGAGCTTGGAAAGCTCATAAAATCAAGTCCCAGAGGAGCTCTCTGAAAACGAACGCGGCAACGGCTGAGGAACCCGGTCAAAAACATAGTATCCACAAAACTTTTTTTTGGCGGGTACAAAAATACAGGTGGCTCCACCAGTCTGCAGAAACTAATAAAAACACTTACAAACATCAATATCCATGCAAAGAATCATGGTGATCTCCCCATTAGTTGTTCAGATACTTCAGCTTTTGTATCAAATTGTCCATTATTCTGAGGGATACTTCGGAGTCCTATAGCTTGAAGGATATGGGTAACAGAGTCCTAATTTTAAGTTTCCACAGGCACTTTTCATGGGCCTCCTTGCATGACAAGAATGAAGATTCTAGGTCCAGTTGTTGCGATTTGTACCCTGTTGACAGATAACCACATCTTTAAAGGTATCAAAACAAGGGACCTATGGGTCACGACGCTCAGCTGTTATATATGATAAAAAAATATTATTTAGAAATGAGGCACATGCTGGTTTTGTGTGGTAATAAATATAAGCTGTATTATGAGTTGTTGTTGTTTAGCTTATGTATGATTTTGATAGTACCTTTGGAGACAGGGAAGAGGATTGATTTCATTTATTTTATTAACAAATGGAGTACTATTGTCACACAGATTTTGACTTGGCCATATAACTTATAAGCAGAACATATAATATAAGATATAAACTATTTATTAAAAAAAATACAAATATTGTCCCAAATATAATTTTTATTAAAAATAATAAGAGAATCATATGATTTTTTAAAATGAAATATAAGTGATATGATTATTAAAATAATATTAAAGAATATATTCATGAATGCATTCATGAATACATTTTGAAAGTATTTGCACGAGTATTCATATATTTTCATTTTTACCTGAATTCCCATTCTTTATGCAAGAAATTTTATAATGGAGTACAAAATCATATTCGTATTTAAATACAATTTCAAAGTATTTGCACCATGTCTGGAATTTATTCAGTTTTCACCAAACAATGATGTTGAGAATCCAGAATATACAAAATTCACACATTTAAATAATGATCATAAGTACCTGGTTTTATGGCTTTTATTTATATTAAAAAATAACTGTAAAAAATTCATTTCGGACTAATTTCACATCAATGTACACACTAGACACAGCAGGAATCTAGATTAATATTATCAACTGCATCTTTGTCTAATTTCCTTCATATGATCCCTAATGATCAGTAATGAATAATATGATTTACTTCTTTATCATTAAAATTGAACTGAAAAATGCCATAGGTGACTGCATGGTGTTATTTGGAATATGTGACATTCTACCCATCGATACAAGATTCTTATATCATCAGTAACTGCAAGTTAATTTCCTGTTATTATAAACTAACAAATTCCTTTTCTATTTTTCTTTAATTTGTTATTAAAAACCAATAAAAATTTATTAATTTATTGTTTTTTGTTATGTTCTTGGTTAAAACTACTAGATGAGTTGGGTTGGACACCTGGAGCAACTGTGGCTTGCCATAAGCTGCCTGGATTCCATGTATGCCTCGCCTCAAGCGTGCATAATTTGATGAAAGGTCAACAAGGTCAACATACAGGTGACTCAAGAGGGGCTGGAGAGAGCCAAAGTCTGACAGGGTCTCATAAAAAACATTAATAAAAGCTACAATGTTTGGCCAATTTCTTTCAGCTTTCTAAACTAAAAAGCTGAAATGCTTATGTGTGCATGATATGAAAATTATATCAACAGTGCTCACGGGAAACAAACGTGCCATGGTCACAGTTGGGCAAAATTTAAGGTACTAATTTTATATTTATACTAAATAAAATTTGAAAAATTCAGAACTAATTTTGGGTATTCAATTGAATCTTGATTAAATAATGTTACATCCCTGACAAAAACATCTCTAGCTTCAGCAATGCTCTTGTTAAGGGAGTAAATATATTTCTTGCTTTTTACAAAGTGCATTATGTTTGGGCCAATAACTAAAAACAATTACACAATACTGACATCATTCTGGCATGTGCATAGAGAATGAAAAATATGTATATTACTTATGATTAAAGTCAGATCAGTGGTTTTGATATTAGGCAGTCTTGAAGTGTAACAATGGGTTTTTAATGGAAAAATGAAGTTTTTCATTAATATCTCGAATGTCCTAGTGACCAAATTCTTGGCATGGTAGGGCATTTTGGAGACATCTAACTGTATGCCGAATTTAAGGAACTTAGAGCTGAAGCTGGGGAGCTGAGCTCTTGCAAACTGCATAACACTAGCTTGATGTAAACAATATGTTACATGGTGCTTGAAAACTTGATTAAAATCTACAGTTTTTGATCAACTGGTTTCAAATTTTTGGTGTTAACAGTTTAAATGCTAACAAAAACAGGCTGTGAAAATTAAATCCACAGTACTTACAGGAAAAAAACGTGCCATGGTCAAAGTTGGGCAAAATTTAAGGTACCAATTTTTTATTTTTATTAATATTTTAAAAAATTTAAAAGATTTTCATCTAATTTTGGGTATACAATTTAATTTTGATTAATCAAAGTTATATTACTGGAAAAAAGGTCCATAGCATTAACATTTTTTGTGTTAAGTGATCAAATATCTTTTCTGATTTTTTACAAAATGCATTATGTTTGGGCCCATAACTTTTTTAAATTAAATAATACAGACATAATTTCTGGCATGTACATAGGAACTATATAGAGGAATATTTATGGTAAATATGAGGTAAAACAGATGAGTGGTTTTGATATTAGGCAGTCCTGAAGTGTGAAAAAAGGTTTTTAATAAAAAATTGAGGTTTTTCCTTAATTTCTCAAAGGAACGAAGTTGCAAACACCCAGTTTTCGGCTTGGTAGGAGATCTTGGGGACATCTAACATTATGCCGAATTTTGGATTCCTAGGTCTTACGGTTTCAAAACGTGCCACATCTACGGACGGACGGACGGACAGACGGACGACGGACAATGGACCACGACTATAGCTCAGATGACTTATAGTCAGCTGAGCTAAAAAGAGAAAAAAAATCGTAAAAATTTGAAAAAAATAGAGGTGGCGCACCCAGTCTGCAGAAACTGATGGAACAGGTCATGATCAATATGTATGCCGAAAATCATGACGATCAGTGTTGTAGTTATTTAGATACTGCAGTTTTTGCATCAAATTTTCTATTATTCTGGGGGGTAATTTGGAGCCATACAGCTTAAAGAATATGGGTAACAGAGACCTAATTTCAGGTTTCCATGGAGACTTTTCATGGGTCTCCCTGTGTGTCAAGAATGAAGATTCTAGGTCCAGTTTTAATGATTTGTGCCCTGTTAACAGATGTTCATAACTTTAAAGGTCTCAAAAATAGAGAAAAAATTCGTAAAAAAACCCGAACAAATACAGGTGGTGCCACCAGTCTGCAGAAACTGATGAAACACTCCATGATCAATATCCATGAAAAAAATTATGGTGATCTCTGCATTAGTTGTTCAGATACTTCAGCTTTTGTATCAAATTTTCCAATTCTGAGCTGTACTTTGGAGTGCCATAGCTCAAAGGATATGGGTAACAGAGACCTAATTTCAGGTGTCCATGGAGACTTATCATGGGTCTCCCTGTGTGTCAACAATGAAGATTCTAGGTCCAGTCCTTACGATTTGTACCCTGTTGACAGATAACTACACCCTGAAAGGTCTCAAAAATAGAGAATAAAAAATTGTGAAAATTTGAAAAAATACAGGTGGCACCACCAGTCTGCAGGTACTGATGAAACACCTCTTGATCAATATGTATGCCAAAAATCATGACCATCAGTGTTGTAGTTATTGAGATGTTGCAGTTTGTTTTTATCAAATTTTCCATTATTCTGGGGGGTTATTGGGAGCCCCCCATAGCTCAAAGGATATGGGTAACAGAGACCTTATTTCAGGTTTCCATGGAGACTTTTTATGGACCTCTCAGTGTGTCAAGAATGAAGATTCTAGGTCCAGTCTTTATGATTTGTGCCCTGTTAACAGCTGTTCACATTTTTAAATTCGTAAAAAATCGAAAAATTCAGGTGGCGCCACCAGTCTGCAGGAAGTGATGGAACATCTCATGATCATTACGTATGCCAAAAATCATGACCATCAGTCAAGTAGTTAATGAGATATTGAAGTTTTTGTATGAAATTTTTGACTTTTCTGGGGGGTACTTTGGGGCCCCATAGCATGAAGGATATGGGTAACAGAGACCTAATTTCTGGTTTCTAAGGAGATTTTTCATGGACCTCTCAGAATCCCAAGTTACAAGGTTCTAGGTTCAGCGGTTACGATTTGTGCCTGGTTAACGGACGGACAGACGGAGACGGACAAAGAGTGATCGCTATAGCTCAGATGACTTTCAGTCAGCTGAGCTAAAAAATTGCGGCGGTTAAAAAAAGAAAACAGACCCTCTGCATGCAGTCCCGTTGGGTCCGCTTCTGCTACTTACGAGGAATGCATATTTCTGTTTCTTTCTTCAGGAACAGTTTCCTTGCAACGTACATTTAATAAATCTTTCATGTGTTCCTCACATCAACCTAATCTTTATACATCCACCAATAGAATCCAGTCAAATATCATCGGAAACCTGAATGCCCCCGCGTCTCATTCCGGTTCGCAATGTCAACCCCTTCACTGACCAGGTCATCAAGGTAAACATACCGGGTTATCAATTTCTTGCCGCGAGGAAAGCCCAACAAAATAAATGTTAAAAATATTGGAGCGACTGCAGGATCACTCACGCACTGCCTCCACCAGGTTATGAGTTTATACAGACAGACGGTATGATGTTAAGGATTCATGTAATTTAAAAGTAAGTGGCAAAATTAAGATACAAGCATGCAGCTGTACATAGAAACGTTTTCTGTTCACAGAAGTGTTGTGCCTCAGAGAGGAGCGTGAGTTATTCTGCAGTCGTGCCAAAATGTTTATACATATCTTATGGAGACAGTTTCCCACTGAAAACCTTTATTTTCTGTTAACTTTTAGAATAAAAAATGAGCCAACATTTTACATCTCAGTTAATAAATCTCCCCAACCCCGGTAATTAGCCCGGTATACCGGGTCTATCAGCTAGTAGGTTATAAGTTCTGCAGCAATCTGAGCCCTGTGGATATTAATCCCAGAACCCGGAAGACACAATAAGAACATTCAACACCTGATGTATGATCAGTTCATTTAACATACTGTGCCATCAACAGGTCCTGGCATTTAAAAAGGAATGTGCCTTGAACCCACTGTATTAGTAGGGTTCGCTTGTCTTATATTATCTGGTCCAGGCAGAATTGCTGCAGCAAAGGCATTAATTCTGTCAACAGGAGAATCTAAAGACTGAAGATGACAGGCACTTGTAGTCTTAATCAAACATGTTTCTGCTTAGCAGTAAAGTTTAGCTTTAGCAAAATACTAGTTATAACTTTTTCTCCATCATCTCCAGATAAATCATCAGATAAATAAAAAAAATTTTAATTTAACTGACCATCTACTGCATGATAAATTATATATGATTCAAAATAGTTGTGCCAGATACAACTTTTTAGCTTTATTGGCAAGATGTCTCTTGTGATGTCAAGAGAGAAAGGTCCTGCTGTCAAGGGGACTGGATCTGAAAACTTCAAAAGTGAATAAACCTAAAGATGGTCTTGTCACGTCAAAAGCTTTTAAAACTTATTGCTAAAAACATAAATTTATATTTCATATGAACATATGGTTGTTTAATATTGAAAGTAAAGGTGTGTAGTTTTAAACGATTTGCAAAGTCATTTCTCTATTGGCATTTTTGCAGGCTTTCTGACCTGTTTCGGAACTGCAAAACCAAAAGCTTTAGCTGATTGGTGCAATGCAATTTGTTCTTTTTTTGTTTCTATTTGTGCTATTCTAGAAGCTCTTCTGGTATTAGTCATCTGCTGGAGGTTATTGGACAGCTGTTGCCTGTCACAGCAAGGACAACCAGTTTACACATCTACATTTCTAAGATTCAATGATTAAATATTGGCAGTGAATGGCAATAACATGAGTAAATTCTGTATTCATAGAATCTGTTGTAGTCAGCATGCAACAGCTTAATCTCTGATACTTTGATGCTTGTTCAGAAATGACTAAGGGCCACCTGAGCTCTGTTTTAGACCTACAGTTATTTACAGATAACATGTACCATGGGGTTTTAAAAAGTGTTACTAACAAATTCAACTTCAAGTGTCTGTGACAAAACACTAAGCCTTGGCGTGCAACAGGACAAAGGGAAATTTAACAATCTTTTTTTAAAAAGCCTTGTTGTTCCTCCACCTAGCCATGTTTACAAACATTTGTATTTTTGTAAATACTAGCAGACTTGTACACATGCTGCACTGGTGATGTAGTCGAGTGCACACCACCTGAGCCTGAATGCAAGTCTGAGTACAGGCCACAAAGTCCAAGAGGTTTGAGTCCAGGTCCACCTTGAGCCTGAGTCATTAGGAACCCAAGTCCAAGTCCATTAATTAGAAGAAATTTACAATGGAAATTCCAGATTTAACATGTGTATTTTTATATTAATATTTTTTGTGGATGTGCCTCCATTTTTAATGCTTGCTTAATTACCATGTACATCTGCAGGATTCCATTCAGGTTTCAAACTACAGGATATGGGTTTACATGTCAACCAGGCATGGGCTACCACTCCTGCAAGACGTGCAGGTAATGGGTGTATCTTCCACATTGCTGGGTCATAACACCAAGAAAACCCGGAAGGCCCACTTGTTTGTGAATGAAACATGACTGTTGGGGACAGTCTCTCCCCATTAAGCTTGCACAGTGCTCACCCTGGGGGAGGGCTCCCCGGCTGAGATTCAAACTCACACTGCTGTTTTATGCCCTGTGCTCTACCCCGTGACCACAGAAGCCAGTATTTTTATAATAGTTTAAATACAATTTTACTTAAATATTTTATAACATTTAGCTTCCAATGCAGAGCTAAAGCTTAGGTTGTAAACCCACCCTATCAAATTTTTTTGGTAATAATCTTTGTAGTTTGCATTTGTATGTACACTTCTACAGAGGTGTGTAACAAAGTTTTCTTACTACTGGACTCAATTAAGATTTGGTCTGATTTCTCAAGTCCTTACTGCAAAGTGGACCTACCGTAGAGCAGGTATTGCAAAACCCCTACTGTGAAAACTTTAGAAAGCAAAGCAATGGTAAGAAGAATACACAGAGTGTGCCACTTGTTTTCAAGGATCAATGACATTATATGAGACTTTATTGGGGTAAGCAGTCAGATCAGTCAACTGGCTTTGTTTACAAAGGGGAGACCATGTGATGTCTTATGTGCGACTACTGAAGAAGTGGGCACAGGCTCTATAGCAGGTATTGGAGCTATTATGCAGAATCTCAGGGAACCTTATTTGATTACCTGAATCCAAATGCCGCATTACAGTATTTGTATATTTACCAGTCACATTTGAGTTGCAATATCCAGATTTCATTAGAGGTGTTTGAGCTGTTTCATCTGCAGGCCACAGTTTGAATGATATGCCTCTGATTTGTCTCATGTGCTAATTTTGACATCTGGCTTTCAACATGCCTATTTTAGTCTGTATGGAAGATGACAGCCCAAAATATCAGTGCTGGAGGTGTCTTTATGTAAAATATCTGATTTAGTATAGTTTCCTGTTTACCCAGTAGATGGCGCTGACAACTAGACATTAATAAACCTTAAGTACTTCATTTCATACAATGTCTTCCAAGGCTAAGTTGAGGGCATGAGACCCCTAATCAGGAGGTTGTAAGTTCAAATCCAGACATAGACGATTTCTGTCATTCACTGACAAATCATGTTAGGGAATCAGAGATATCTAATGGAGTGCACAGGATATACATATGAGGAAATAAGCAGAGAAAGAAGTCTTTATTTTTCACATCTCAATTAACCAGATTCTTTACATTCTTCAACTTATAAAATATCACTTCGAACTTCATTTTCCTGGACACCAAATATGACAATTATATTTGATATGCAAGGTTTTTTTTTTTTTTATTACAACTGCTACACAAAATATTTTCAGGAGTGTTCTCTGTCAGATGTTACTTCTGTTGGTCCCAGACACAAAAGCTACCATCAGTACTGTAGATATATAAATGCCTATCACTCAAGTCATATTTTAAAGGCAACAGCCAATATACAACCCCCGCCTTAAATATACCTTTTCATTTTTTTTCAGTTCTTATCATTTGACACTTTAATTCACTTTTTCAGTTTATTTGGGAAATATCCATACAAGTTTTCAAACCTTGGACCATTTAGATCCATATGCGTTTGTCATTACACTGGTCTGCCAGTTAACCTGAGAGCACGGTCAACCCACTTCACAATTCAGATTCCATCACTCTCTGAACTTAAGGTGATAGAAAGTGAACAGGTGTGTAATTTGTGTTTGTTATTCGTGCGTTTGATTTGTGTTTTTATTAGCCATTATGGAACGTTTACTCGTTTTCTTATATTACCTACAACGGCTGCATATTCATACCTGGGTCATGGCCATATTTGCCGGGGAAGGCTGGAAACACCAGAGGCTCTGAGCAACTTGTCAGGTCCTTGAAATTCTCAGCTGCAGCGACTCATCAGGTAACACGACACAAGCGGGGAGATTCATTCACACCAAATGCTCTTGATTCATGCTTTCCTCGTTCTTTTGTTTAGTAAAGTTAAAATCTGGCGGCCAGACGACAAACGACAGGGATAAATGCACTTTTCCACTTGGTTTACGGTGTTGTTTTTCCTAACAGCACACGGCAGCCATATTGGTTTCAGGGTGTGGCCTCTTTTCGGACAATTCCATCCGAGTTGCGCAATAGTGCAATTTGCATTTTGAAGTAAAACCAGCTGTTTAAGCTTTTGAAGAAGTCTTTGTTTCTTTTCCAAAATTGGCTCATCAATATTAATCGAACGGCTAATTGATTTGGTTTCTAAAATTAAAATTGAAAGTATATCAGGCGGACTGATATACAGGTGCACTTGACCTCTGTGACCTCTCACCTTGTGCAGGGTGTCCGCGTAGTGACAAACCTGTAGGACCCCATGGTTATGTTTACCCAGCAGTTCGCCACCTTCGTTGCCTAATCCGTGCCGGGACATACTGACCGGGTATATGTTTCAATTCGTCAGCTAATCATCTTAAGCAGGGGAGCCATCCTCGCGTCACTCAAGTAGATTAAGATATTCAAACCCAGTGCTAAAAAGTGTAGCACCAGTGCCAGTACACAAGTAGTACATTGATCAGACAGTAACTTAGAACACTTGTTTCCTGTAGTGTAGCTGGCCAGCCTAGTGTAGCCTGTATTTGTAGGCTGTATCACTTATTATACTCTGATTATTATACTCACTTATTATAAACTGTACTGCTGTAAATGAATTTAATCCTTGTCATGGAGTATTATAATTTGTTAAACATAATCCGTTGTAATCTCAAACGTAGAATTAAAAAGGCTAACCCGATTTACTGGGACTCTGTAGACTGTATTTATAATATTAATTATTAGGCCCTGCCATTTATTGTGTCCGAGATCCATATACTGAGAGTTTCTACAAAATGAACCTTTGACTAAATACAACCCAAATCCCTTTTAACCAGTATTACTAAGCATATTACATAGTAACCACAAGCATAGAATAGAAAAGGCTAACCCGATTTAATAATGGGACTCAGTTTTATAAGGCCCTGCCATATATTGAGTCCACTAGCCTAACAGTGAGAGTTTCTACAAAGTAAGCCTTAAACTACACACCAACCATTACCCTTGAAACCAGCGTCAACAGGTGTTACTATTACCCTGTGCCAGCGCTTTTGTCTCCAAAGTGAGCCCGTTTAAACAAAATGTAACAAACTTCTGTACCTCAGTCCCTCGAGTTAGCCAGGCTCCCAGTAAGGTATTCAAGTACCCATGCAACTGATCTTCTCTGTCCCTACTAAACTTGCTGATATGCCTCTGGTAAAAAGGTTAGTAAATATTAAAAAATGATGATTCAAGTTTTATTTTAGTTGCTATCAAAATCATTTTCACATATACTAACTGGTGTCAAAATGGTGTAATCTTGTGTCTTGTTAGGCAGTAAACAGGCAGTCGAAGATGCAACAGATCCGTTGCATATACCATGGCTTATATTGTATTAACTCATTATTGGACTCAATATATGACAGAGCCTTTTATATTGAGTCTGATTAAATCGGGCTAAAAAATGGCAGACTAAGTGAGCCCCCCAACCCCTTCCAGCAGAGGTGGTATTAATACTGTTCCAGCAACTCTGTCCACCTAAATTTTTTTCAAATTAATTTTGTTAGCTACTACAAATAAGCTTTAAGAACATGTTGTTCATTTATTCATATATGTAAGCCTTACACACATATTTGCAAACTGTTGGAATATTTTTTAAAATTATTTTTATTTATAACCTTTTTGTACTAATTTATTTCAGTTGATTTTTAACGCATGTGCATCGCCAAGGTTAAGCACCACAAGTTATCATGTAAAGGGATGTTATGTTGATTATATGGTTCTATGGGCCGGAGGCCTTTATATACTTGAATACACTATTTATTATTATATTATAAGCTTTAAGAAAGGAGGATATGTGGCGATTTATTATAATATGACAGACCTGTATGAAAAGCTATGAAAATGTCTACAATTTTATTAGGCAGCCAACAGTGTTGATTTATTTGATTAATGTTCATCTGTTTGATATATTAAAGTACAAAATATAGTGCAAGACTATTTCAGATTTAGGATACATTATATTGAAAATACTATACCATACCAATATTATTTACAATAAATTACCTAAATCCTATTCCTAAATTCCTTGGATAATTATTTAGTCAAATGAATATTATTTTTCAAGATGTGTAAATTTATATTTTTGAAAAATTCAAAAATTTAAAACACTTAAACATCCTGTTTGGTGTATGCGTTCCTGTATCACATTGTAGTAACTTCTAATAATGTTTGTAATGGCACCAGCACTATCGCCATTCATACCACAACCCAAATATTTTATCAGATACTAGAAACTCTACTGTAGAACATGCTTTGGCTTAGTGCTCCTTAATAAGTGCCATCTGTAGACAAACAGATAGAGCATTCTTTAAATCTGTTAACACCAACTGCCGCTGTGTGCTTACATTTGCATTTACAACAGGCCAACTGAGTCTACTAATGTGAGGCGAGGAACATAAATGTGAAAATGTTGAGTTTTCTTTCAGATTGGAGAAGAACATCTCTAGACCTATGTGTTATAAATCCCTCCTGTTGAATTGCACATCAGTCAATCAACACCACTGACAGAAACAATCTGAATCACCACAAATATTGGTAGGATTTGTTATAGGTGAGGTCAACACATAGTACATCCTGCTTCCTTTTCCAGTCCTCATTATACACCTTAACTTTAATCTGTACACAGTTTTGTCTGATGTCAGTTATGGCTTTCTCTTGTCATATCATACTACATATCTTAGCAGTACATATTTATGCAGCTGGACATTCAGATTTTATATTGTGTGTGTGTAAAAGCAGCAGTTTTAAGTTTATTTCGTCAACAATGATATTATAAGTAAGTTAAGCGTATTCAAACTTGCAATGTAACTATGTTTATCCCCTTTGTGATCACGTTTTTGTGGTCCTTTGTTTAATTGATATATAAATTAACAGTAAAAGAAGCCCCCTCATACATTTTAAGGTATCTGCTATTATAATCAAGATGTCAGAAACATGAAAATATGCTATGTTTTCTGTCAATCTAAACCTTTTTGTGTGTAGGCAATTTTCTGTCATGTGGTGATTGACTAATATGTCTTTCATATCAGAATGTGCCGCAGTCTGTATCTGTTGTGGTTTAATTTCTCTGTCACAATGGCACAAGGTGTCCTTACCAGCTTGGGATCATGATCCTTGGCTCATTTGGTTCAGATTCTGAGGATTTTTTTTTTCACAGTTTCAGAATAGGAGGGGCCAGGCCAACGAGAATGTTCATCACCAGTTAATTATCAGCCTGACAATGTCAATGAACAACTATAAGCTTCTTGGGCTACAGAAATTTGATAATGTTGACATCAAGCTGAGTTTGATGGTGGTTGGTGTGTTCAGCATCATCACTATTATCAGCTACTTCAATGAACTCAACAGGTAAATTTTGTGCATCTTATTCATTGTTAAAACACCCACCTTAAGTAAGTATCATTTTGTTCTGAAGATTCCATGTGTTGATTAAATGTATGAGCTTGAATTGCAAAGAGATATAGTAGTTGAAGGTTTTAAGCTACTGAGCTATAGCTATGGTCCTTTGTCAGCTTTGACCCATGGGTCCTTTGTCAGCTTTGACCCATGGGCCCTTTGTTTTTTTTTTATAAAAATCAACTGCACTTTAGTACTGTATTATGTTTCTCTTTAGAGGAAATCAAAATGTATAATGGAGTTTACAAAAAATTGATTACTGAATGTACTTTAATTAATAGGGCCCTACTTGAAAAGTGGTGCACCACAGTGATCGCCTTGTTCTTCCATATGTCTGTCAGTCAGTGATACTTTGTTTCGCATGCATTATCCCAATTATAGAATGCATATGATCTGTCTGATATTAGTACAGATAATTTGTGTCTTTGTGGGCTCCAGCCCTGTAAAATTACAGACCTGTCAAAATCAAATATGGCTGTCACAGAATAATTGCAAAATTATATTCAAACAGAGTATCTCCAATAGATTGTATTCAATCTCTCCCAGAATCACAGAGGTGATTGATGCCTAAGAGGGCTCCAGTCTTCTTGAATTACAGGCCTGCCTGTTATCCAGTATGGCCACCAGACCTCAATTGGTGATTTACTTATGTAAAAATTTGACAGATGATTGACACCCATTAGAAATATGTGCTTTCAAATAAGAGTATCAGACTTGTGTTAAATTCAACATGACTGCCCGCCAAATATTTTAAAATCTTTTTGCATGCATTAATTTGATAACCTTTGAGTTATTGCCATGCTTTTCTAAAGATTGTTCTTTTAGATTACTTGTGGTGATAAATTTCAGACCAATCTGGTGAGTGACATCTGGTATGGCCAGTGTTGACCACATGACCAGGGCTGCCATTTTGAGGAATTAGGGATCGCAAGGCCCTAACTGAGGGCTCAACCGTCTAGTTACTCTTGTTTGGTTCATTGCTTTAATTTCTCTGAATTCTCAAAATTTAGTATTTTTCCATGAGGGTAACTTTTTACTGCTTTTTATTCTTGTTCAGTCTGAATATCTGTGTAGAATGACATAATTTTTAATTTCAGGGCAGGCCTCTTGACCCGGCATTCCCAGTCATTCCAAGCAAACAAATTTGCTCCTGGAAGAGTCTCACGTTCAGTCAGTCTTGGGGATGCACTGATTCAGAGCAACAAACAGGTACATCGGTTAAACCTAGACATCCAGAAAATCAAAGATGTAGGCAGTAGTCAAAAGAACAAGGGTCAAAATAAACAGCAGGAACCTGAAGAAATCAAGTTTCAGTTACGCCTGGGCCAGAATAGTGCATATGAAACCAAGAATGGGAGTGCAGTACAGATTTATACTCACAAAAACGTTCTGCCAAATTTTTACACCAAATTCCTAAGTACAGCTTATGTGAAGTTAAATGATTCTGTGACGGCTGGATCCTCTAGCATTGCAAGGAATAATGTCAGTGTTGCTAAAAAGCAATATTCTGATGCCTCGTTGGTTTTTTTATACCAGCATGATCCTGGGGGACATTTCATGAAGGACTGTGTAAAGCATGTTGCACTACTTAAACATTATCCTCTTCTACCAGCGTTCAGTGCTACCTACAGGAAGGAATGGAGCACATTTCCACAGAAGAAGAAGAATGCTCATCGTGTAATGTTTGGTGGTGTGTCTTTTGGTATTTGTGAGGAAGTAACCAGGCCTTGTACATACGCTCTGATTGTGGATCATCCAATTGATCGTCTGCTTACAACTTTCTATGCTTGTAGAGAATCCATGAATCATAGTTTCTGCCATTTTCCGAAACAGAATTTAGCCAAGATGACACTTCATGAATATATACATACCCAAGGCAACCGGCTATTCCAGCGCCTCCTGTATTATAGTAAACATTGTAGGCTTATAGGTGAAGATGAAATTTGCCTTCAGGACACAAGAGCATCATTTGTTCTTTCAAATCAAGAGTATAAAGTGCACTTAACAAATGTCCTACAGAACTTGGAAAACTGGTTCAGCGTAGTTGGTCTTGTGCCCAAATTAAAAGATTCCTTGTATCTGTTTGACAATATATTTGGACTTAATTTTCCTCAAAACTGTGCAAAACATTGGTTTCATTTTGCAAGGCCTGCTTGGTATAAAGATTTACGAACAAGGCTGTTAAATGACACCAGAATTAAACACTGGCTTCATGCTGATCTTTCCATCTATAACAGACTGGAAGAAATCTTCAAAAGCCAGTTGTATTTCTATGAGCTACAGAAGAGACAATCAGTAACCTCTCTGGACAAAAGTCAACTCAAACGAAGAGTGGGCATTACACCATCCAAACAAAGAGTTGGTAATTTTACTGGTAAATCACTAAAACCTACCATACAAATAGACGAAAAACATTCAACAAAAGTCAAAGCAAATGAAAGTGTTAGTGTTACTGAAAGAAGTCAAAATCAAAGGAATTTTTCATTGCACAGAAAGCAGACAGATTTCAGAAAGATGGGCCATGAAAAACAAAAGAAAACAAGGCTGCATTACAGTGCGCAATATGATGTTCAAAAGACAGGATTGACTGTTGAAGAGTTATTTACTAAAAGTGGTTATTTGCATTTTGATAAGCATAATAGCAGCAATAAAGATTATGTATATAAAAGGGAGCTAGTCAAGACCATGAGGAATAAAAGAAAACCAGTGCCAATGAAGAACATTAATAACTCCTCATACCATGGTCATAAATCACCAGTTTTAAACAAAGATCCAGGTCTCCACCTAACAAACATGACATTCACAAAAGAGAATCATCAAAGACTTTTACATAATGTTAAGAAAAATATGTTACAGGGAGACAAAAGGAAGATATCTTCATTAACAAATGTTGGCATAGCGAAAGCCAAGCCATCAGTGGGGATTCATGGACAGAGCTCTTCTCAGCAGACTACCATAAATACTCGCCAAACATATCCTCAACAGGCTACCATAAATAATCCCCTGACGTATCCATCTGAGCAAAAGCAGAATAAACATGTAATAAAAACATTGAAATCAGGTGAAAATATTACATCAGCACGCAAGGTAAAAGGAGGGACTGAACCTTTGTCTGTACATGCAAAACATAAAAACAAAGGTAAAGGGTAGGAGAAGCGATTGAACCTTTGTACATGCCAAACATATAATCACAGGTAAAGGGTAGTAGTCCTGGGGCTGATTTCCAAAAGACCCTTAAATTTAATAGGTTTCATGATTTTTTCATTTTGTTTGATCTATAAGACGATAATTTCAAAACATTACCCCTTCCAAAAGTGTCCGATCAATGTTTTTTTTTTTAATTTGAAAAAGGTGGTATGCAAAAATAACGCAAAAACTGCGGTATTGGGTTATTTGGGTAGAACACTAATAAACTTCATCAGAAGGGGTATAAAGTGTTTCAGATACATGAAAGTGGTAAACCTAAGGTGAAAAACTTATCAGGCATCCAGTCAAAATATTGAAAACCTATATTTCACGAAAAAAGTTCGAAAATTTGCATATTTCCATATTGCGGAGCAAGTAATTTCAAGCCAACATTTCTAAATATACAACCGCTAGGCATGATAAGTGATGACAATGATGCCAAGTCTGATTAAACGTATACATTTTGGTAATTGCATCATTAAGCACATTACTGACAAGTGTCTACACAACATCGGAAGGATCTGATTTTATCATCCAGTTGTTTAGTTTCCGCACCTCATTTATCATCTGAATCATTGTCCGAGTCAAGGTGGTATGTGCCAGACTGAGTCTTGGAGTTTAAGCAATTCTCTGACATGCACTTACATGCACCACTGCAGTCAAGTCCATTCTTCTTGCCAGAGCACTTTTTGTAGGCACATTTCTGGCATTTGCAGCTGACGGACATTATGACAACGCACATCGTGGGTGCAGGGTCTAGCCACTTGATGGCAACTTCAGAGTCCAAGACTACCCAGCCGTGGCCATGGGGTGAGGGGATATCCGGGCAGTCTGATAGTTGGCCTGCCTCAGGGCATTGCATACCTGTTGTTCAAGAACACGTCCGATGGCAGTAAGGTCTAGGTTTCGGGTGCCATGCTGGGTTCCATGCGAAAGATCAGTTGAGTGTCAATATGGTGATTGGCCGACAGGGCAATGACAGCAACATCACTGTCTGGAGACTGAAGACCACAGCTGGAGCAGCATGGTCAGCTGCATGAGCTGCATGCAGCAGCATTCTAGTATCAGCTTCTTCATGTGTACATCTTAGGGCTTGTACCTCAACTTTCACCACAACAGTCATGTCATCATCAGGCTTCAATATGACACACTGGTCTCCTGCCCAGAGAACGTGTGCCGTCGCTCGAGTCGGCTAGCATATTCTTTGCTTGACAATACCTGCAACAAGAACTGTGTGAGGGAAGCCTAGAATGCTTCACTCCTCAGAGACTTCTTTAGCTGTTGGTCAACCTTCTGTGCCCCTGAATGTATCTTGGCCATGAGTCAGCAATATTCCTGCGATTACGCTCCACGTTCTTGATAGATACCTCAGGGTATGTGTCAACCACCCAATCTATGCGACCTTCTGGTAGTGTACCTCTAGTGATGCTGTTAAATACTGTAGATGTTAGCTCTGTGTAGGTCATGCTGGCTGAGGTCCTGGTTGCTTGAAGGGTGGGCATCGCATCAACTATCAAGGCGGCATCAGGTGGAATGGTTGTCAGTGGCTCTGCATCTTCTTCTGATGCCTTGAGTAGTGTCATCATCACAGTTTTGATGAGACCTACATCTAGGGTGGCAATGGAGAGGGGGAAGGGGCCCTATGGGTAGCTCAGCAGTTCCATGGAAAGCTCACGAGTTTGGCCAATTACCAGAAGGCGGCCAAACAAGTCTCTGGTAGACTTCAGTGCCGATGCTTGTGTTGCTTAAGACCCACGTTTCTACTTCCCCATCAAAGCAAAAGTTTGAGCTGTAGCTGGGGTAGTGTGGCATAGAAGTCCTTGGTTCCATCCTCACCTGTCACTCATCAGCAAATGATCTCAGGGCCTCCAACCCTTATCACGTGCATTCAATAGGTCTGTCTTCACTTCCCCTGTCGCCACAACTCCAGATGCCAAGGAACACAGTTGCTCATCAGGATGGAGTGGATGGATCCAGTTCTCAACAACTCTCGCTGTGCGCTGCACTATAGCTTCATTATCCTGTATACGCTTTTTCCAAGCATCTTTGTGTGTTGTGTTTTCATCTGTTGGTGTGGAACCTGCGAGTTGTTCGCACTGGCGAGTGTACTTATACGGTCCGCTCGAAGTACCGTCCACATGAAGACTGCAGCAGGTCTCAAGCTTATGCGGATGATACCTCCATAGGTCTTGGCATCCTTGTTGATGGTGACTTTGATTGTTTGATCATGTGGGATGCGTCCATAGGTGTTGTCTTTGGAATGTTGGACGGCAAACTCACCAGCAACCAATTGCTGATGAGCTGTGAGATTTGTAGTTGGCCGCTGGAGCATGTGGAGAATGTACACAGGGAGGTACCTTGCTTAGTTGGTCCTGTCATAGGCACAGAACCAACGAGCCTGGCATCTCCTGCACATCACCAGCTGTTGGACATGTGAGATTGGCTAACACCGCGCCATCTGCTACACCCGATTCTTGCACCGTGACTCCATATTTTATATAGACGGATCCACATTTGTGAGGAGCTCAGCTGCTCCAGCGACCCGAGCAGGACCACACGTTTGCTTTATCTGCAATGTAACCACAGTACTGCAGTGAAGCATATGCACGTCTAGTGAATTATCATGATTATGCCTCTTCTGATGATGTTTGTGTGATAGATTTACAAATCTGCTAACCGAGTCTGGGCTCTTCTTGCACAGACCCTTCTGCGATGTTTTTTTTTTTAGCAGGCTTGTGTGTGCTTTCAGGCCGACATCCTGAAAGTGCTAACTGGACCACAATACCATTAGTGCAGTGGGTTGTTCCTTTCCCTTTGGCTGTTTCTTCTTTATATCATTGTTGTCCAAAACAAAAGTTACTGGGACAATTGGTGCGATGTTGCTTGGCACGAAATTGGCATCTTGCTGCTGAAAGCTGTCTCCACCTCCTGGAGCATCCTCTTGGAGATGCAGTGACACAGTCGGTTGAGGGAAAAAAAACAAACTGTATACCTCCAGTCTTGTGATGCACGCTGACAGCCAAGGATACGTGCTTTGGCATGCCAATTAGCCCATTCCTTGTAGAGTAGATGATGTCCTGCACAATGGAAAGGATCCGTGTCTTCACTGACGTGGAAATTCTTGTAGGAACATCCAGAGAGATGTCATCTCCATCTTTGATTGAAGTATCTGCGGTGATGATCCAGGCCAGGACATTGAAGAGACATATAGGGATGGCAGCCTCTGCAGCTTCGGTTGTAATGTGCTCTGGTAGAGGTGGCCACTCCATATCTTCTACCTGCATGATGGCTTGGCGCAGCATCCAAGTAGCGTGGTAGGCTTCTCTTGCATCTTGTTTGTGCCTGTCATCTGATAATTTTACATCGCGTACAATTTCTTATCTTGCAACTTACTGGAAGCAGCCATTAACCAATTAGTCATCTGAAAAGATCACTTCAGAACAACGTCGGTATTTGGGATGCCAGAAGGAAATCTGATCAGAAAAGGCCTTCATGAGACGTTTCCACATCATTAGACAGATTACTTATCTGTAGCACTTCCATCACATCAATGCGCGGACCTTAACATCATCAGCAATGACCTCAAAGACTCTGTCAGTAAAATCTGTGAACGGCCATTCTTCTTTGGGAGGTCCATGCAGGGCCATGAGTGGCCTTTTATGTGTGTCTTGCCCCTGGCATGATCGATGAACCAGTACATCCCCAGCTGTCGGATCAGCAGCCCCATATACTCGTTCACATAGCTCCAACAAGACCCTTACATCATTGCGAATCTCTGCAGCTCGAATCATTTTTTCAACAGATGAAGATAGTTTCTTCACTTCTAGGCAGATGATGCACAATGACCGATCACGTGAAGATGATGACCTTGTTCTCCTGTGTCCAGAATCAATCTCTTTAATGTCTTCACTTCTACGAGAAACATGCAGTCTGGCACTTTCAGTCCTCTTCACTGTCTTCTCTAAGTCATATGCAACATGGCAATTGTAGTGTCACAAGCTGTGCCATATCCCTAGGAAAAGGTTTCTCGTCATCAGTGTTATCTCTCAGCAGTTCCTACACATCATCTCGCTGACGCTTTGCAGCTATGCAGAATTTCTGCCAGGATGTTTCTGTGAATTTCTCCAGCCTGCCAACGCTAGATGAGGCACCATGGCACAGACATCTGTCCCATTTTAAAGAAAGTTTGGGCGTTTTCCTTCTTGTTGATCAGCGTCAAACCTGAACACAGCAGTTGCAGCTACAGGATGCATGTGTGATTCACTTAGTTTTTTTCAGTCGTGTCTAGTCATTGAAATTTTAAAACTGGGCTGCTGCAATAGAAAGACCGGTCAGTATAACCAAACTATCCGCATGTACAATTAGCTAATCTTACTCCAGTGCTCAGTGCAAGACTGAAAGTGTACAGCCTACGGCTGAATGTGCAGTCAATTATGTTTGACCAAGGCGAGCTCAGCTCTACTTTGAGGCATACATTGCTTGCATCACCGCTGATGCTATATATAACATAGGCAGTCCTTAAAGTGTTTAATATGCTAAAAGCAGTTTTTCTAGGAAGCATTTATGGTCTAGATCGTTTTAGGATTGAAACAGTGCACACCCTCTAGTCTATGAAATGTGCATTTTCAACACTTTCTTGTGAAATTAATGTGTTTTAGTACTGTCTCACTGAACCCATTGAAGCTGTTTCACCTTTGAATCGCACATTTTATTTATTCCAAGCACTGTACATCCATGCTGATAAAAAATATTGTGATACCCCTATTACCAGACACCTGATTTTCTGTTTGAATTTCCGCATTATCGCCTGTCAGGTTTAGAAAAAACAATCGGCCAGTTTTTGAAAGGGGTAATGTTTCGAAATTATCATCTAACAGACCAACAAATAAGGAAATCTCATTAAACCTTTGATAGGAGAAGGGAATGAAACATTGTCTGTATATGCCAACCATAAAAACAAAGGTGAAGGGTAGGAGAAGAGATTGAACCATTGTCTGAACGTGCCAAACATAAAAACAAGATGGAAGGGAGGGAGGTTTGAATTCATAGGAATATAACTTAGCGAATATCCTACTCTTTTCATTGATGTGTTGGGAACGTCATCAGACTTTGTGGAATATTTTAGAGCAATTTGTATCATTACTTAATGATATATAGCACGTTGAAACAAATTCACTGAAGGTTAATTATATGTAGCTTTTTCAGCTGGGAAACACCAATAGTCATAATGCATATTATGTGGGTTTTTTTTCTGAACCTGAATAAGCATTGTCTACTTCGCACACCTCTATATGTTGATGAAATATTTATCTTAACCAAAAGGGGAGACGGATATTTTATCAATACAGCTGTTTGATTTACCTGATAACACATCAAATCAAGTTTGTCTTACCTTCCTGAAAGGTTTCTGTGGATATGTGATATACACCTGCCTAAAATGAATCAAGATAGATTTTAATATGTGACCTTTTTTAAGTTAATGGCTGGTGCTTTTTTTTTTTTTTTTCTTATTTTGCTTTATTGAATAATGAGGTATGACCATGGGAAAGCAGCTGTTCTATTGAATTTGTACAAGCCGCAGATTAAGTGTTTACAACAGCTTTGTAAAAGTTCTTTCCTTTGTCAAGATATTGAAAGAGATTATTTATACATTTTAAACGCTGCCACCCGTTAGCTTCATTCTCTTAGACCTTCAGATATTTTCAAGATGTAATTTTGTCTAGGAAAGGTGTACGGTACGAATAATTATTGGCCAAGAATGAATAGCAGCATTATTGTAACCACTGTTTGTATTATATCTTAGATTTACTCTGTCACGTTAACCTTTAAGCCGTGACCCCGAAATGACAACAACAAAAATACAGGAACGAGTCTAGGTATAAATGGTTATCCGTATGGTAAAAATGTTAATCATAAAATTAAAAGCTGAAATGTAATGAATAAAATACTTTTTATTATACGGCCGTATAAGACGAGTTTTGTAATGCTATGGGCATTGTGCGTCCTCTGTCCATCCGTTGTTACTTCACGTAACCTGTAGTGCTGCCATAGCTAGAATTATTTTGGTTTACAGGGATCGTTATACTTTGGACATTTTACGTTTCCACTGGAAAGGCATTAATACAGGTTTGTTTTACAGAAAATTTTGCATTAGCTAAAGATCCGTTCTACCATCATATCAAACTTTCTGTCACACTTCGATCAGTGTAAACCTGTTTCTGCCATATAACATGCCATACTAAATGCCAACTTGCATGCAAAAGGAACCGAATAATTCCAATAGTAACACTGTAATCAGAAACACGGTCTTTTAATGTCGGAGGTATAAAAATGAAGTATAGGTCATTTTTGTTGAATTTTTTTGAAAAGGAATTATCTGTAAAATGTTTTAAATGGCGCGTCCTCCGTCCGGCCATTTAACCGTCATGCAAGGCACAAATCGTTACCGCTGGCCCTATCGGATTTTGCTTATTTTTTGGCTAAATGCATTTTCTGAGATTTTATGGGGGAAAGCTAAAATAACCTTTAAAAATCTTCTTCTCTGAAATCATTCATCGAAATGCTTCAATATTTTACAGAAATGATCCAAGACCAGCTCTCTTAAGTTTGTTCAAATGTTTTTGGTTTGATGAATGTTGGCCGAAATACAGGAATCTAAAATCAGTCATTTGGCAAGTAAACGTTCTAACACAACAATCTCAGACACAATAGGAGCTCTGATCACTATATTATGTGCAAATGTAGGTCATATGACTCTGACTTGGAATTGCAGTTTTTTGTGGCGCCACCTACATTGTCCTTTTTTTACTGTCAGAAACCTTGTAATTTAAGCCACTTTCAGCTTTAAAATGTTTTATGCTGAAACTGACAGTCTGATACGCTCTTTACACAACGCTTTACCTTTAGGGCTACTTCCTATATCGTAAGGCGCTGTTTGTTATGAACTCGTATCCTGAATTGCAACACCAGAGGGGAGCACTGTATTTTTGTCCAATCAGATGAGACCTTGTGCTGGAAGACAAAGCCAAGCGAGGGATACACGGAGCCAATCATATTAATTTCTTTTTGAGTGACAGCTCATCCCCCAGCGTAACCGTCTGAACAGGCCACAGGCTCAGAGAGAATTGCCCCTGACGTGGTTTGCTTAGGGCCTTGGGCACATAGGATGCTCGGCCGGTGAGCTGTAATTCAAACGAAACGTAACAACAAAGGCTGCGTGCACACCTCGCTGATTGGTTTCAGTTCTGCAGACAACAGATACATGGCTACGCTAACACAGTCATAATGTCATAATCGAATCGGTCGATGATGCGAGAATGCAGAGGGAGCAATTTAAATTCGACCGGAAACTCTTCAAGCGGCGCTTGAAGCGCGGCAATGGGCGGAGCCAGGATGCCTGTCGAGTGTTTGTTTATTGGCATCTGATTGGCTGCTTGTCACATCGTACGCACGTTTATTTCAGTGGATAACAAACCGCCATCTGGTGTCTAAATATATCATAAACGGTCAAAGCTGGCAGCATGAAAATCAGTTGCTTCTTTAGAAGCGCAAGATTTCCGCTGCCTCGGGAGCGTAACAGTCTGAATGGTTTTAATTGTTCACAATAATATTCTAGGATCGAGTCCGTCCGTCCGTAGATGTAGCACGTTTTGAAACCGTAAGACCTAGGAATCCTAAATTCGGCATAATGTTAGATGCCCCCAGGATCTCCTACCAAGCAGAAAACTGGGTCTTTGCAACTTCATTTTTTTGAGAAATTAAGGAAAACCCTCAATTGTTTTATTAAAAACCTATTTTCACACTTCAGGACTGCCTAATATCAAAACCACTCATCCGTTTTTCCTCATATTTACCATAAATATTCCTTTATATAGTTCCTATGTACATGTCAGAAATTAAGTCTGTTAACATAATGGACTTTGTAAAAAATCAGAAAAAATATTTACCCACTTAACATGAAAAATATTGAAACTAGATGTAATAAAATAATGAGAATCTAATACAAACAGTTGTTCATTATTTTCCTGCCTCAGCAGAATTGGAGATCAGGCTTTGTTTGCCCTGTATGTTGTTAATTAGTTATGTTTCAACTGTATACATTTCATAAAATAAAAAATACATATATATTTAATAATATATATTATACAAAAAAATAGATTCAATTGAAAGAATTTGTAAACTACTGAAATAGTTAATCAAAAAGCCAACTTATGATCATGGTAATAGTACAGATCATTTGTTCACAAACTGCTCACATGCTTAATCTTCAACACTAGGAAACTCATGGTCAGGTCACAAAATATTATTTGCAACAATTTCTTGTTCATCAGTACAAACCAATCATATAAACCATTATTTTCCTGCATTAGCAGAATTATAGATCAGGCTTTGTTTGCCATGTTTTATGTTGTTAATTAGTTATATTTCAACTGTATACATTTCATAAAAAAAACATATTAATAAATTTTATTATACAAAAAAAAAGATTTGATTGAACAAATGTGTAAACTACTGAAATGTCAACAGTTAATCGAAAAGCCAACTAATGATCATGGTAATTGTACAGATCATTTGTTCACAAACTGCTCACATGCTTCAGTTTCAACATTAGGAAACACATGGTCAGGTCACAAAATATTATTTGCAACAATTTCTTGCTCATCAATACAAACCAATCATATAAACCAACCATGGCCTTTATTACCTCTTCCTCTTACACTTTATCTCCATTTGATATTATTTTAGATTTTTACCTGCAAGGTCAACTTCAGCTGAGCACAGTGACCCATGGGTCCCCTGTTTTAATTGTATAAGAATAGGTTGGGTTCCTTGATTTTTAGTAAAGTCATAGAAAGCCTAAGTTGGTCTTGAGGCCATTAGTAAGCCTATTTCAAATTTAGGGCTGCAAAAGTCTCCTGCAAAACGGTTGTTTCAGTTTATGTTACATTGCACAAAAATAATTCTTAGGTGGCCTTCGTTCAAGTTTACTTAAATGATTTTTGGCACAATTATTAGACCTTTAAAATTGAATTATGTATTCTAAAATGCATCTTGTATTATTCTAAACATTTTTATTTAAAAATTCCTTTTGAATGCATCAGCTTTAAAAAAGCATTTTAGCCAAAGTCTTTCAGTATGTGTAAACAGATTTTTTTCAACAGCCTAGATTGTGTCTGTATCTATAAATAGCTTGGGCAGACTGCCAACTGTATCAGGTTAGGCAACAAGTCAAGTGTTCACTCAGTGCAGCCAGGTGTAGGTCAAGAGTTCACTCAGTGCCGTAACTGCATTCTATTTATAGCTTTGGCAGACTGCCCACTGCATCAGATTTAGCACCAAAGTTCAGCCTGGATCTATATATAGCATTGGCAGACTGCCAACTGTGTCAGATTATGTAACAGGTCAAAAGTTCACTCAGTGTAGCCATGTGCAGGTAAAGTGTTTGCATTTATTATGATTGTTTTCTTCAGTTCCTGAAGACTGGTGGCACCACCTGTATTTTTTCAGCGAACCTGTGAGCTTTTGCGATGGTGTGGCGGCGTCCGTCGTCCGTCGTCCGTCGTCTGTACGTTAACCCATACTATCTTGAAAACGGCAAGAGTTAGGCCAAAATAAAAAAAAGGTATGGTTCTCAGGCACTTTTTTTCAGAAATCAATGCGGGCGGGCGCTTTTTTTATTTTAAATTTTTTGGTATGTTTCGATAAAAATGTCAAAAGATAAGGGTAAAGCAAGAAAATAACAGTTTTATTTTGCTAAATAAGTAAAAGCACTACAAAACAAAGGAAATTGTATGGTTTTATCTTCTTGAAAGAAATTTCGGAGCGGCAGCAGCTCAAAATTGGAAATTTTTTATTGAAAATCAAAATAAAAAGTTTTGATGCGGAGGTTTAAAATTGATGCGGGCGGTGCCTGAGAACCATACCTTTAATTTTTTTTGGCCTTAGCATCACAAAATTCTATGCAAAAAATTAGTAATCTAAAAAACTTTATCGGATTTTGCTTATTTTTGGTTAACTGCATTTTCTTAGATTTTAGAGGGGAAAAGCTTAAAAAAATTTAAAAATCTTCTTCTCCGAAACTGTTCAGCCAAATTGTCCAATATTTCACAGAAATGATTTCTGGAACAATCTCTCTCAATTTTGTTCGAATGGTTTAAGTTCGGTGATTTTTGGCCGAGTTACAGGAAGCTGAACTTAGTCATCTGTAAAAAAATAATAAAATTACAATCTCAGAAACGGCTGGAGCTATCATCACCAAATTTTATGCTAATGTTGGTCACATGAGTCATATCTGAAATTGAGGTATTGGCGGCGCCACCTGCATCGGCCCTTTTTGTACGGGGGTCATCAGTGCCCGTATCATACTGACGGCTACAGAAAAACTTCTTCTCTGAAACCATATGGCCAAATTGTTTATTATCGCACAGAAATGATCCTAGGGTAGTGCTTTCTGATGTTTGTTCAAATGGTCTCAGTTCAGTGACTTTTGGCTGAGTTATGGGAAGCTGAATTTAGTCATGTGCCATAACAGCCCATTATAGCTCAGTCGCTACAAAGATCTTCTTCTCAAAAACCACTGGGTCAAATACTTAAATCTCACTCATTAATTATCCTTGGATGTTGATAATTCAAGTTTGTTCAAATGGTTTTGGTTCAGTGATTTATGGCCGAGTTGTGGGAAGCTTAACTTGGCCATTTTGCTGTATTTTCCCATATGAGTTAAAAAACCTGCAAAACGTTTTTGACTGACGTCACTGAGGCCAATTTGTTTAATATTTTACAAGAATAATCCCCTTAATAATTCTTATAATAATTGTTTTTTATGGTTCCAAAGAATGAATTTTGGGATTTATAAGGATTGAACTGAGTCATTTTAACATATATGTTAGCTGTGTGAAGCAGATACATCTAGCCTGGCACCAGTTTATCAGCATCCATTACATCTTGCCTCTAGACATTTAGATTTCAGGTTATCTATGGTTAATATTGACAAGATTGATTTTTA
Organism: Sipunculus nudus; assembly: GCA_026874595.1. Taxonomy (NCBI): domain Eukaryota; kingdom Metazoa; phylum Annelida; class Sipuncula; order Golfingiida; family Sipunculidae; genus Sipunculus; species Sipunculus nudus. Next base: position 46,322,360 of record CM049314.1, on the reverse strand, counting down.
AAAGTTTTTAAAAATTGTAGATTTATGATTTTAGATATTCCTCATGCCAGGCAATTTTTAAAATCACAGGTATACAGCTCTCTCTTGGTATATAAAGAAGGCTGTACATTGATTATAAATAATTGGGATCCAAACTCAACTTAATTCAAGATTTTGCCATCAGTGAGATGTATCTGTATTATAATTTTGCATTTAATATGCATCTGTAGTAATTTTGAGCAAACCGGTGAGCTAATGCGATGGTGTTGCGGCGTCTGTCGTCCGTCATCTGTACGTTAACCCATACTATTTCGAAAACGACTGGAGCTAGCATCATGAAATATAATGCAAAAAATAAGCCATCTGAAAAACTAGATTTTATAGAGAAAAAGCTGAAAAAAACTTTAAAAATCTTCTCCGACGAAACGGTCAAGCCAAATTGTTCAATATTTCACAGAAATAATCTTTTATACCATCTCTCTCAAGTTTGTTAGAATGGTTCTAGTTTGGTGAATTTTGGCCGAGTTACAGGAAGTTGAACTTAATCATCTGTCCAAAAAAGCATACTAAAATGACAATCTCAGAAAAGGCCGGAGCTATCATCACCAAATTTTATGCCAGTGTTGGTCACATGAGTCATATATGAAATTCAGGTATTGATGGCGCCACCTGCATTGACCTTTTTTGTACGGGGGTCATTGGTCATCTGTACATTAATCCATAATTTCTCAGGAATAGCATGAGCTACCATCCCCAGATTTTATGCAATAATCTGTCACATATCAAATGTTGTGGGATTCAGCTTATTTTATTGCTATCTGCATTTACTTAGATTTTATAGGGGAAAAGCTGAAAAACCTTTAAAAGTCTTCTTCTTGTAAACGGTCCAGCCAATTTGTTCAATATTTTACAGAAATGATCCCAGAGGCAAGCCCTCTCAAGTTTGTTCAAATGGTTTGCATTTGATGAATTTTTGTGGAGTTTCACGAATTGGAACAGTCATTTGGCCAAGTAAGCATACTGAAATAGTAATCTCAGATATGACAGAAGCTGGCATTACCAAGTATTGTGCAAATGTTGGTCACATGACTCATATTTGAAGTTGCAGATTTGCTGATGCCACCTACATTGACCTGTTTTTTATGGGCAAAAACCTCAATTTTAGCCTCTTTCAGCTTAAAATGTTTATGATGAAACTGTCAAGTTGAATCGTTCAATTTTTAAAAAGAATTATCCTAGGACAGGATTCTTTCAATCATATCAGAAAAGTTTGGGTTGGTCTTATGGCCATTATTATGTCTATTTCAAACTGAGTACTGCAAACCTGTTCTTCTACAAAATTATTGTTTCAATTATAACTTCTGTAACATTGCACAAAAATTATTCTTAGGTGGCCTTTGTTCAAGTTTACTTGAATGATTTTTGAAACTGCCAACTGTTTCAGATTTTGCAACAGATCAAGAGTTCATTCAGTGCTGCCAGATATAGGTAAGAGTTCAATCAGTGCAGCCAAGCACAAGGCATGTGATCCTCTTATGGGTGACATGTGAACACCTCATGGGCACCATGTGACCACCTCATGGGTGTCATGCCTCTCAGGGCTGCATGTGGAGCCAATCTGTGAGCTTATGCAATGGTGTGGTTACTATTTCAGATTTGGCAACAGGCCAAAGGTCAGTCTGGATTTATTTATAGTGTTGGCAGACTGCCAACTGTATGTGTTAAGGAAACAGGTCAAGAGTTCACTCAGTGCAGCCAGGTATAGGTAAGGAGTTCACTTAGTGCAGTAGCTGCATTCTATTTATAGCGTTGACAAACTGCCCACTGCATCAGACCTGTGCCTGATATTTTGACCTGTCTATTTGTCTTTGATGGCATTCTCGTTCACAAGACAGGTGTCGCCACCTACAATGACTTTTGCACAGTGTACGTGTCTGCTTATTTCTACAGAGGAATTTGATATATCAGCCTGAAATTGGGCATATTTATACATATCGAATAGCTTTGTCCTATACAAGACTGGTGGTGCCATCTACAATAATTTTTGCACTGTGTGTCCCCGCTTATTTCTCAGGAGGGGTTTGATATATCAGTCTGAAATTGGGCATATGTATATATCTCTGATAGCTTCGTTGTATACAAGACCGATGGTGCCAGCTACAATCATTTTTGTGTTGTGTGCACCCATACCAGAATTTCAGCAGTGATGTTTATGTAATTGTTTCTTGTTAAAAATTGTTTAGTACTTGCATTGTTCATATACATGTTACAAATGTTCTTAAAAAGTAATGGCCCATTTAGCATTGGAGCATTATACCTGGTGGAATACCATTGCACAGGTTCTCATTAGGCCTGTAGGCCTTGTTTATCATTAACATCCACATCACTGTCACGTTAAAATATAGTTATAGAACTACGTTTTGACATGCTAACTAGTACTGCAACTAAGCATGTCAAACCTGGCCCCTGTCGTGCACCGTTGCTTCCTAGTTCGTCATTAATGCAATTAAGCGAATTTCATCCGTGTACAGATTATACTTGACCAGACCAACAGCAGAACGGTTGCTTAATGCGCACTTGAAAACCTCTCGACATGTGCATCTCTTTATTGCATGAACTGGCCTCGTTTATATTGAACATAATTCAAAGGGTTCAAATTCCGAGAATCACTCGAGGCTTGCAGTTAATCCATTGGCTTCCAGTCCAACAATGCAACCTCTACAAAATTTAACAAAATATTTGTTAACCACCTGTAAAACTCTCCATGTACTTGCGCATGCTAATCGCAAATCTGCTTTCGACAAGACGCCGAGAATTGTCCACAAAAAAGACAAAATTCTTCTTACAGTGCCTGCTCCTAAGCTTTTAATTTGTAAAAAAAAAAATTCCGTGTAATGCAAAAAAAAAAAAATCTGGACCGGCGTTCCTGGAGATCTAAGAAAACTCTGCCATATTTGCCAGCTTCAAAGGGAGCCAAAGACTTATAATTCAGGACTGACTGCATTCATATATTATTCAGTTATTCAGTACTTCTTGTCCTTTTCCTGTGTTTTTACATACATGTTTTTCATTATTTTATTAAATGACCTAGGTCTTTGAAGGATTCATGATATTATTTTATCTGCCGAAACCAAATTTTGTGGATACCATGTTTTCAGTTTGGTTCCGCTGCCGTGTACTTTTCCGGACAACTGGACAGAATTTTCCGAAACTTGTCATAATTATAGGGCGACAGGTGAACTGTATTGGCTTGAAATTCTGCATGTCCATATGTCTTGGATAGCTTTCTTGAACGTAATACGGTTAGCGCAACTTAAGTTGTGTGCAGGTCTGGTGACATTCATTCTTGCTGAGCTTCGCAAGCGGTCTCTGTCCTGCCGAAATACGGTAACCATGAACGACATTCTGCGTGTGACGCAGGGTAAACATGATTTTGAGTACTTTATAAGTCAGACTGTCCTCTGTGGACAAGTCCGTTTAATACAATCCAGAATTGTTCTTGACACGTGTACCTGTCAACATGCACAACTAAATTAGCTTCTGAACCCATAAAAAATGTCCTTGGCAGACTTATCTTTTTCATGCAAGAAAAAGACTGGTGCCACTTGTATTTTTGTTTAATTTGGAACGAAGATGGACTTTGAGACTGATGGTTAACTTTGATGTTACTTAACTCAACACTGGTATATATGGATATGAATGATAAAGCTGATATAAAGGATCAATCGTTCTTGTATGGCATCACCCGTGCATCTATTTTGGGTGAAAGTCGCACATAATCCCAGGAGTTGATTGATTTGTTGACATGAAATCTGCATTACACCCAACTAGCAGCCACCTGCAATCGTTTATGCGTTGAGTATATACTAGCAATTACCCGTTGTCTGACCACATCTAGTTGTTTTATTAATTACAACATTCTGCAGGGTAGTCTGCGCCAGGAGAACACTTCTGTTGTAAGCAGGGCCCTGTTCCAGATATAAAATACAAGATATTTATGATCAGCATGACAATAAAATACCAACGTAAATGACATACTGAGACTTAAAACTAATACAAAATGATACATTATACTCAAAATCATTAAGTTATTATGACCATTGAGGTACAAAGTGGGAGAAGATGCAACAAGCAAACGACTATGCTAGATAAAATTATTATGTACATTTAAATTAGCTCAGATACCGCTGCAAGACTGGAGAAGTTCGCACGGATACTTTTTTTAAACGCTGCAGATCTGGGGCGTTACTTGATGTCGACTGGAAGGACATTCCAAAGTGCACTGCCTGCACAGAATGAAGCAGCCTAAAAGGATTCGATGCGTGGTTTAGGTAGGATACAGTTATTGTTATAGATTGAGCGTGTGGAATAATGTTAGGTGTCCTAAGCCATAGCGAACTTATCAAACGGATATGAAGGGGCTAACCATTTATATATATTTAAAGTTAAAACAGATAAAAGGTAAAAATATCACTGCATGAAAGTCATAAAACTAATCTCAAAGATAATCCCAGACTAATTCGTGACGGGTAATAATTCTTTGTAATATCATTTGCCGCCCTACACCGAATACGCTGAATAGCGACACGGAAAGTGCTTGGGCAGGTGCCCGACAAAGTTAAACCATAGTCTACAGTTGGCTCAAATTGGCTGGACGAACAAAATATATATTGTGAGCAGAAACTCCTGTGGAAAAATCTAAGTCTAAATAATAAACCTATTTTGAAACTTTTCAAAACTGCAGAAGTGTGAGATTTCAGTCAATAATGAGGCCAAGGTGAAAGTATTCATCAAAGGTCGGAATAATATGTTCATCAATACTTATGTGTAATGTATTTGATGCTTTGCGTTGTTTGGAACGTGTTTTTAGTTTAAATCGCTCAAAATCACTGAATGAACATGTTTGGCCATGGCCTGGCCATGTTTTTCAAAAAGCAAGTGTAAATAATTTTGTCAGAGTGTGGCGGCCTACATATATATACATCCGTTTAGGTGTGGCGTCTGTTCCACTGAATTTCGATCCAGATTGTTTCCAGATTAGCATAAGAAGTAAAAGACATATACGGTAGATTTTAAGGTGTTCTTCACATATTTAGTAACTCCCCCACCATGCCCATTTCGGTCTTTCCGGTATAGAGTATATATACCCCGGGATCTCGTGCGTCGCAATGCTAACGTCCAAGTCTCAGTGAGACGAGCAACATGGACGGAACAGACCTTAAGAAGAAGGGATAGTTCATTGAACTTTGAAGGAAAACTTCTTTCATTTAAGTGAATTATAGTGAGGCTATCGGGAAGAAGTACAAGATTTATGCGTGCAAGGAGACGACCCATTGTGACCGACGGGAATGTAACTGTCACGTGTGGGACCGGGTAAGTTGCTCCCGTTGTAAGGGGTACTGTTCAGGTTAATTCTATTACTGCTTGTGTGTTAACATTTTTAAGTGAAGTTGCAATTTTTATTACATCACATATATTTGAACTGAAGGCCTTTGGGCCTTTCTTGTTAAGATGTAATTGGTCAGACTTTTGGGTTGAATGGACCGAGGTTATCATTGATAAGTGTAGTGTCCATCCATTTTTCTCAGCTTAAATTACTAGTGCTGCATTGAGGAGTCTGCTTCTTCTAGAATGGATCTTGGAGGGTTAGCTAATTACAGTGCTAATAGTGACATGCTTAATACTAGGATTCTGTTTGTTACTGGTGCAATCCTGCAAAAAAAAAAAAAGGCCTACAGGCCTAATGCGAACCTGTGCATTGGGAAATACACCAGGTATAATGCATCAATGCTGGACCATTACTTTTCATGTATATGAACAATGCAAGTACTAAACAATTTGAATAAGAAACAATTACACAAACTCTGCTGAAATTCTGGCATGGGTGCACAGAACACTAAAAAATTGTAGCTGGCACCACCAGTCTTGTATACAATGAAGCTATCAGAGATATATACATATGCCCAATTTCAGACTGATATATCAAACCCCTCCTGAGAAAAACGCAGGGACACACACTGCAAAAGTCATGGTAGGTGGTGACACCTGTCTTGTGAGCGAGAGAGCCATCAAAGACACATAGACAGGTCAAAATATTAGGCCAATACATCAAACTTACCTTTAGTCTGATGCATGGGGCTGACCAGGCTTAGGTGAGAAAGGCTGTTGCCCCGAGGGAACTGTTACAAATTGCTTGCTCAGGCTACTGCACTGAGTGAACTCATGACCTGCACCTGGCTAGACTGAGTGAACTTTTGACCTGTACCTGGCTGCACTGAGTGAACTCTTGACCTGTTGCATAATCTGACACAGTTGGCAGTCTGCCAAAGCTATAAATAGAATACAGCTCCTGCACTGAGTAAACCCCTGATCCATACCTGGCTGCACTGAGTGAACTCTTGACCTGTTGCCTAATCTGTAAAGTTGGCAGTCTGCCAAAGCTATAAATAGATCCAGACTACCTCTAGCCTGTTGCCAAATCTGAAATAGTAACAACACCATTGCATAAGCTCATGCAGGGACCCTGCCCTGAGGGGCTTGACACCCATGAAGTGATCACATGGTGCCCATGAGGTGTTCACATGTCACCCATGAGGTGATCACATGCCATGTGCTTGGCTGCACTGATTGAACTCTTGACCTATATCTGGCTGCACTGAATGGACTCTTGATCTGTTCCCAAATCTGAAACAGTTGGCAGTTTCTCAACCTATTTAAAGATACGGATTCAATCTTGGCTTGTTGGTTTATCTGTTTACACATACTGAAAGAAATTGGCTAATTTTTTTTTTTCAAGCCGACATATTCATAAACTTTTTATCAAAATATCTAGAATAATAAAAGATGCAGTACTTTCATTGTTAAAGGTCCAATAGTTTTGCCAAAAATCATTCTAGTAAACTTGAACGGCCACCTAAGAATAATTTTTGTGCAATGTTACAGAAGATATAATTGAAATAATAATTTTGTAGAAGAACACCACTGCAGTCCTCAGTTTGAAAAAGACATAATAATGGCCATAAGACCAACTTAAGCTTTTCACAACTCAACCAAAAATCAACAAACTCAGTATATTCTGATATGATTGAAAGAACCATGTCCTAGGATAATTCTTTTGAAAAATTGAACAATTCAACTTGACAGTTTCATCATTAAGCTGAAAGAGGCTAATATTAGGAGGTTTTTTGCCCATAAAAAACAGGTCAATGTAGGTGGCACCACAAAATCTGCAATTTCAAATATAAGCCATGTGACCAACATTTGCACAATACCTGGTAATGCTAGCTTCTGTCATTTCTTAGGGTACTATGTCAGTATGCTTACTTGGTCAAATGACTGTTCAAATTTGTGTAACTCCACTAAAATTCATCAAATGCAAACCATTTGAACAAACTTGAGAGGGCTTGCCTCTGGGATCATTTATGTAAAATATTGAACAATATGGCTGGACCGTCTACAAGAAGCTTTTTCCCTATAAAATCTAAGTAAATGCAGATAGCAAAAAAAATAAGCTGAATCCCACAAAATTGATATGTGACAGATTATTGCATAAAATCTGGGAATGGTAGCTCCTGCTATTCCTGAAAAATTATGGATTAATGTACAGATGACCATTGACCCCCGTCATTTCAGGTGGCGCCACCAATACCTGAATTTCATTTATGACTCATGTGACCAACACTGGCAAAAATTTGGTGATGATAGCTCTGGCCGTTTCTGAGACTGTCATTTTAGTATGCTTTTTTGAAAAGATGACTAAGTTCAATTCCTGTAACTCGGCCAAAATTCACCAAACTTGAACAATTGGAACAAAATTGAGGGAGATGGTATAAAAGATTATTTCTGTGAAATAGTGAACAATTTGGCCTGAGTGTTTCGGGGGAGAAGATTTTTAAAGTTTTTTTTAGCTTTTTCTCTATAAATTTAAGAAAATTTTCAGATGGCTATTTTTTTGCATTAAATTTCATGATGCTAGCTCCAATCATTTTCAAAAAAGTATGTGTTAACGTACAGAAGACAAACGCCGTCACACCATCGCATTAGCTCACAGGTTAAATAAAAATTAATACAGATGCATATTGAATGCAAAATTGTAATACAGATACATCTCACTGATGACAAAATCTTGAATTAATTTGACTATGGATACCAATTATTTATAATCCATGTACAGCCATCTTTATATACCCACAGAGAGCTGTATACCTGTGATTGTAAACATTGCCTGGCATGAGGAATATCTAAAAATCATAAATCTACATTTTTTAAAATCTTTTAAAAAACATTCTTGTCAATATTAACCATAGATAACCTGAAATCTAAATGTCTAGAGGCATGATGAAATAAATGCTGAGAAACTGGTGCCAGTTTAGATGTATCTGCTTCACACAGCTAACATATATGGTAAAATGACTCAATTGAATCTTTATAATTCAGCCAAAATTCATTCTTTGGAACCATAAAAGACAATTATTATAAGAAATATTCAGGGGATTATTCTTGTAAAATATTAAACAAATTGGCCTCAGTAGGGTCAGTCAAAAACATTTTTACAGGTTTATAACTCATATGGGAAAATACAGCAAAATGGCTAAGTTTAGCTTCTCATAACTCAGCCAAAAGTCACTGAACCAGAACCATTTGAACAAACTTGAATTATCAACATCTAAGGATAATTAATGTGTGAGATTTAAGAATTTGGCCCAGTGGTTTTTGAGGAGAAGATCTTTGTAGCCACTGAGCTAAAATGGGCTGTTACAGCATATGACTAAATTCAGCTTCCCATAACTCGGCCAAAAGTCACTGAACTGAGACCATTTGAACAAACTTCAGAAAGCACTAAGCTAGGATCATTTCTGTGCGATATTAAACTATTTGGCCATATGGTTTCAGAGAAGAAGTTTTTTTGTAGCCGTCAGTATGATACCGGCACTGATGACCCCCGTACAAAAAAAGGCCGATGCAGGTGGCGCCACCAATACCTCAATTTCAGACATGTCTCATGTGAACAACATTGGCATAAAATTTGGTGATGAAAGCTCCAGCCGTTTCTGAGATTTTAATTTTAGTATGCTTTTATGGACAGATGACTAAGTTCAACTTCCTCTAACTCGGCCAAAAATCACCGAACTCAAACCATTCGAACAAACTTGAGAAAGATTATTCCAGGAATCATTTCTGTGAAATATTGGACACTTTGGCTGTACAGTTTCGGAGAAGAAGATTTTTAAAGCTTTTTTAGCCTCTTCCCTATAAAATCTAAGAAAATGCAGTTAGCCAAAAAATAAGCAAAATTCGATATAGTTTTTTAGATGACTAATTTATTGCATAAAATTTCGTGATGCTACCTCTTGCCGTTTTCAAGATAGTATGGGTTAACGTACAGACGACGGACGCCGGACGACGCCACACCATCGCATAAGCTCACAGGTTCGCTAAAAATCAAAATCTTGTGTCAGCATTCTGATTGCTAACATGATTAGTACCAATGTGTATGAGAAGATGATCTTATTTGACATGCCCAAAGGTATCTGCACACGAGACTACATGTACATTTACATTGGTTGCGGGAGAGAAGTCAGCAGGGTTCAAGTTCTTTGTCATTGAGTCCCCAAGGAGATTTACGTAAGTAGATTTGCCAGTCCTTGTTTTGGGATTTCCTTTGTACACATGAGGGCCTGGACGTTGAGTCACCTGGTTCCTTCTTAGCTGTGTACATTACAAATCCCTGGGTATACATAGGAGGCGTTTTGCACATCTCTGGAAGATTCCGTGGTAGGGCTCCGATCTTAGGCTGCATCCAAGATAGAGATGGTTGAGGCTGCTATTGATGAATCCTCACTCGTTTGACTTGATGTAGTGGCATTGTGAAAAGCAATCGGTATACTGGTGTTCGGAGATGTCTGTGTGATCATCTTCTTTTTTTTAGGGGGGGGGCGTAGAAGGCACGGAGCTGTGCTTATCATCACATTCTGTTGTCAGACGTGGTCGATCATTTTGTGGCGTTGACATATGGCAGTATGTTGTATGGATATTGATAGCATTTAGCTGAGAGGGTTGGAATATTATGTTGATCCATGTAGGCATTAATCTGGCTTTGAAGGGCGACATCAGTGGCGGATCCAGAGGGGGAGCTTTGGGGGCTGAAGCCATCCCCCCCCCCCCTTCCAGGGTCGAAACATTGTTTTCATTTTTTATCAGAGAGGATTTTCATTACATTATTACAATTGCAGTCATACAAATATCACCCTTTCAACTGAAACATAAAAGTTGTAAACCCAAGGAATCGTTAGGAGAGGCGCATGTCTACACCAGGATCAGGCAAATTTTTTTTATTCCCCCGCCGTTAAGTAAGAGGACTACTAAAATGGGCCGCGTCTGTCAGTCCCTCCGTCCTTTCGTCCACCTGTCCTTCAAAATCCGTCCGTCCATCCCACACCATCACTGATGCCACACTTTCCTTGTTAACATATGGCCGGGGACCATTGTGGCCCTAGGTCCTTTTGTATTTTTAAATAATTAATTGGGCATTTTCCAACATTGGTTATAGACGTTAAAAATTTTGAATTAGAGAACCTATCATCAGTGGCTCCCTCAAACATTTCTTATGCAATTCTCCAGCTGTCCTTGGGCTTCGACATCTTGCTTGTGAACATAATTAAGCGTTTAAATAAAAAGCAAGCCTTTTCACCTCTCTTTATCCTAGAAATAAAAATCATTTTCTCTTTTTAACAAAACGTCAATACATTATCATTCAAATAAAAAATAATAAACAATATCTGAATATACTTACATCATAGCATTGTTTTTCATGATAGGCAGTGGAAATTTACTGCCTCGTCATAAATAACATGTATTTGGGACTGGGATTTTGGCTGTATATATCAGTTTGAATTCTCAATAGGGAATCTGTGTTGAAATTATTTGTCCTTGTCGCTTTTTAAAAGAAAAAATGTACAAAACGGTACAAGAAACTTGAAATGTTATATATATATATATATTATACCTTTAGCATCATTTTATGGAAGATTTTTTATTGATTACAAATGTATAAATTACCAAATAAATATTGAAATGATAATGCATAAATATGCGAACGAAAGAAATGCATTTTATACTTCAGACGTATATAAATCAAAGAGATATGACGTTTGAACGTATAAAAGCAAGTTATAGATTAAAGAAGCAACTGCACATATGGAAAAGTAATTTTAGCTATATCACTTAATCAAAATGAACGCTGGTGACTAATATATTAAAAAGTAGTTAGAGAATGATATTCAATCACGAGTTATTTGTTTGCCTTTTTCAATAATATTTAATGCACTGTAATGTTTATATGTAGTTGTGTCTTTATTTTATGAATGACCAATTATTTGAGATTAAATAATGAATGAAATGTTTACATCGTTTGGCACTTGTGCTAACATCTCATGCCTATACCAATACGACAATTTAAAAAGAGATTATTAATATACCCAAGTCTTTTTTTTTATTTTTAAATCGGTTTATAGAAAAAAATAATTTCAAAATCATTTATTCTTTTGCTAAGTATTCCCCATTCTTACTGCTTGCTCCAGAAGAGTCTTTATTTGCTGAGTAAATGAATCCTCTGCGAAGCGAGGTTTATCACATAATTATCGACGTTGGTTGATTCGTCTGTTAGCAGCTGTACTCAACAGGTATAAACGGACTTATGAGGAGACCCAGAAAAAAATCCAAAATAATTTAGAGTTTACCTGGATCACAATAATATTTTTATTTAAAAGATACTTAACTGTTGTGGAAAAAAGGTAATCGAAAGACCGTCTTTATTTTTTTTAGGGGAATCTTTAATTGAATATAAATTCCCGAAAGAGGCGAGCAGACCGGGTATGCAAAATCGAGTTGGTGAACTTGTCACACATTCCTCATAAATAAATATAATTATCGCGTTACAAACTGTAAATACAAAAAATACACATAATATGAATTGTCTGACTTCAATGTCTGCTTTTACGTTTTGTCTCAACTTTGTTCATGAGTTTCCAGTTTTAAACTATGTCTCGGAAATATAATAAATTGCACATCTGTACCCATTTATACAAATTCACAATTTGTCAGATCGTATATGAAGTGGAAAATGCAAAAGGTGTATTTTGATATCCATTGAGTCATGTTTTGTAAGTTTGTAGTCTGCAAATTATTTAATGTTAAACTGAAATTAAGACTACATGTTTACAAGAGATTTAATGTGATAATGGCTATCTAATACCTCTTTCTCTCATTCATCCATAACAGCTGATTTTTTTTGTAAAATCATTATTCTGAAGTTCAAGAATGAAAAAGGGCAGTTTTTCGGGTTTTTTTAAACGGCAAAAAATTATGCTTTTATAGGTATAAAGTGACTTAAATTCATTTAATGTATCCAACGTTTCACTTAATATAACCTTTTGAACATCAGACGTTTACACTGCAATATATATATATATATATATATATATATATAGACACTTATTTATGTATATAAATTGATAGATAGATAATAAGATAAATGTCTATGGCAAGTATCTGCGCAATATATATATATATATATATATATATATATATATATATATATATATATATATATATATATATATATATATATATATGGTTATGCAAAGTATCCACTAGCCTCCCCCCTTGCAAAATCCTGGATCCGCCCCTAGACATTGATCTCAATTAGAGACTGATTACGGGAAAATGACTTGATGATGTATGGAAAGTTTCTGCAACGGTTTACAAGTCCAAATACCAAGTGTAGAATGGCCTTCTCCTACACATACAGTATGACACAATCCATTACAAATGCAGCAGTGATTTATAGTTTCATCTGCATACCTACGATCATTGACACAGTCCTCTGAACAATATGGTTAATCTTGGTCGTTACTTGCTGGAGATTTTGCACGAAAAGTTTGATTATTGGTGTTCATTTTCATATTCCCTTTAAAGGAATAGATATTTTCACTCATGTCAGATGGTGACACAACATTAATATCTTAGTGTAGGGTGTAAGCGATTTAAAGAAAGACGATAGTGGATAGTCTGGTAGTACATGTATTGATGAATTTAGCTCAAGCCCTTCGGGTACGAGACTTGTTTACACCAAGCCAGAAACTTACGAAGCCCTTTGGAATAAGTTCCCAAATACATTCACTGGTGGTGTTGGCACTTAATTCTGTATACAGGAACTAACGGTGACCGCAACACTGATTTCGCGCAAACTGGTTTGAACTGCATTGTTTACGCCATTAGATATAAACAATGCTTTGCATTCAAGTACTAATTTGGGTCACCATACAATGGGGGGGGGGGGGGGATTATAACTTTTAGAGCTTTAACTGAAGTTAATGGATTAATGCCATTTTTGACGCACTCAGGCACCAAATAAAGACATGACCACATCTTTACCCTAACGAGACGCCAACGATGTACATTCCGATGTGTGCAGTAAACCATAGTCATTGGTCATTTGTGCATCTTTACATTTTTCTAGATTCACAGCAAGAAAATAAGTGATATTTATTAAGACATGTATCGATTTAATTACCATGAGCCTAAACTTGTCCAAAGATAATGCAGTTTTTTTTTAATTCCATTCACCTTGGGAGGGGCTTCCCACTCTCTGGTACCTCTCGCATTTACGGGTGAGCTTGAAGCTCTGACTTTTCGTAAGTTCCCCCCCCAAATGCTAAAAAACCTGCGCACGCCCTTGTGTGATATATTTGATTTAGTTAGGTCTGTGTTTCGTAAACTTGCATGTACTTTTCATGAACTTAAGCAATATTTACTTCAGATGTTTTATCATAGAATTATTTAGCTATTCATGCTTTGTACTATAGTTATCTTGAAAATCACTAAATGTTATCATACACTGTACAGAAGCGTATCCGGGGGGGGGGGGGGGGTTCAGGGGGTCCGGACCCCCCCCCCCTTTCATCAGAAACGTTTTTTTTAAGGGCTTCAGACAAAATTTTGCCGCCTGGACCCCCCTTTTCAGACCTGAGGACCTTTTCTTTAGGGTTTTCATTTGTCCTCCTGGGTTGGACCCCCCCCCCCCTTTTCCTAAATCCTGGATCCGCCCTGTATAATCATAAATTTTAGCACTCTTTGTTTTTTGAGAGTCGATTTTCATTATTTATATCTGTTTGAAGTAGCTTGTGATTTGCAGATAAAGTTTTTATATATGTATTTACTTATGTGTGTACAAACATTTATGCTATTTGTAATCTTTCTCGAGGGCGTCTAAAATAATTGTGTTTGTATAACACCCTCGTAAAATCATGTGTATAAATAAGATAAATAAATCACTGGTTTTATTCTCATTGTATCCGCCAAAACAGAGTTTTGCGGATACTATGTTTTCAGCTGGCCGCCGCCGCCGCCGCGTAGGTGTCCGGAGAACTCCTCCGTAACCGCTGGGCGGAATTTTCCGAAACCCGGGATTATGTTCGGGTCACATGTGAACTGCTGCGCCCCGATTTTGTTTTGAACTCTGACCTTTCCTTTGCGCTCTGCGTCCGTTTGTGCGTCTGTTTCCACACATAAACCAACATATCTCGGGAACCGTTTGACCGATCAGGAAAATTTTTTTGCACAAATGTAGCCCTCGGAGAGCTTTATAACATACACCAAAAATGGTGGCGCCACCTGCAACCATGTTTGCACAGTGTCCATCTGTTCGTCTGCCTTGGGTTAAAATCACTCATATCTCTGCAGTGACTTGACTAATTCACCTGAAAATTGGGCATGCGTAAACATCCTGGATAGCTTTTCTGATTTTATGACAGGTGGCGCCACCTACATTCACGTTTACGCTGCAGACATCCAAGCTCATATCTCGGGAACCGTTTGACCGATCAGGAAAATTCTTTTGCACAAATGTAGCCCTTGGAGAGCTTTATAATATACACCAAAAATGGTGGCGCCACCTGCAACCATGTTTGCACAGTGTCCATCTGTTCGTCTGCCTTGGGTTAAAATCACTCATATCTCTGCAGTGACTTGACTAATTCACCTGGAATTGGGCATGCGTATACATCCTGGATAGCTTTTCTGATTTTATGACAGGTGGCGCCACCTACATTCACGTTTACGCTGCAGACATCAAAGCTCATATCTCGGGAACCGTTTGACCGATCAGGAAAATTCTTTTGCACAAATGTAGCCCTTAGAGAGCTTTATAACATACACCAAAAATGGTGGCGCTACCTGCAACCATGTTTGCACAGTGTCCATCTGTTTGTCTGCCTTGGGTTAAAATCACTCATATCTCTGCAGTGATTTGACTAATTCACCTGAAAATTGGCATGCGTATACATCCTGGATAGCTTTTTCTGATTTTATGACAGGTGGCGCCACCTACATTCACGTTTACGCTGCAGACATCCAAGCTCAAATCTCAGGAACCGTTTGACCGATCAGGAAATTTTTTTGCACAAATGTAGCCCTTGGAGAGCTTTATAACATACACCGAAAATGGTGGCACCACCTGCAACCATGTTTGCACAGTGTCCATCTGTTCGTCTGCCTTGGGTTAAAATCACTCATATTTCTGCAGTGGTTTGACTAATTCACCTGAAATTCGGCATGCTTATACATCCTGGATAGCTTTTCTGATTTTATGACAGGTGGCGCCACCTACAATCAAGTTTACGCTGCAGACATCCAAGCTCATATCTGGGGAACCGTTTGACCGATTGCCAAAATTTTGCATGTGTTTAAATCTCACATAGCTCTTTATCATACGCAAAACTGGTGGCGCCACCTGCAGCCATGTTTGCACAGCTCCCATCTGTTTGTCTGCCATGGGATAAAATCACTTATATCTCGGCAGTGGTTTGACATATCTGCCTAAAATTTTGCAAGTTTATACATCCCCGACAGCTCTCTTGATTTTATGACAGGTGGCGCCACCTGCATTCTAGTTTATGCAGCAGATATCCAAGCTCATATCTTGGGAACCGTTTGACCGATTGGGCCAAAGTTTTGCATGTGTATAGAGCTTTCTGGATTTTTTGGTAGGTAGCGCAACCTACATACACAATTTGGCTGCAGACATCCATGCTAATATGCAACACTTCACCCGTTCCACTCTGATTTAGGCGGATACAAGTAGTCGCTTGTCGACTACCCGTATTCTAGTTTTTATTTTGTTTTCATATTTATTTTATTCTAATTAAACATACATATTTTTGTAATGCTTAATGAGTATATATAACCCGTGCGCCCTACGTTAATGGATAAAAACACTGGAGGATTCTGGCGCCCCGTGTTCTTGGAAAGGCGACAATATACGTCAATGACAACATTTGGGAAAACAAAAATCTGTTGTGATTTATTAGTTCCTTTTAAGTGAATCTGGATTTCCTTCACAGATGGCATATAACATGCTGTACTGCAAAAGTTCTTTTAACTTCCTATTTGGTTTCCATAATTCAGATCATGCAAAAGTTTTATATATATATAATATATATGTGATAGGACTTGTGACTAAAAACGTGTAGTTGTATTTTCCTCGTGCGGTACAAACAGGTATAGAACGGCACCTGAAATCATACCTGGAAAATATTAAACATCTAAAATATCCACGGGATTCAATGGGTTGTCCTACCACGTCATATGTTATTTGAACACTTATTTGAAGAAAAATGACTGATTTTTCGTTACTGGCAAACACAAGACTATTGTGTTGTCGATGTTACATGGACTCCCTCCCACACTGAGAGCGGTGACCATGCAGGGGACTGTTAACCGCCCCTGTTCACCTTATATCAGAAGCCAAACTATTCTCTCCAAAATAGAAACAATTTAAGTCGATGTACTCGAATAATATATAAAACAGTATTCGTGCAACTGTCATGAAGAAAATTCCCAATGGTTTGCTTGTATTCCCGGGTCAATAACACCGTCAAACGTAAGTGATCTGTCGTAGCTGTGGACGAATAGAATCACGTTCTTTTAAATTTAACAAAGCGATTTATCGATTTTGGAAAAATGTATATCAAATAAATGTATGACGATAACACAATGTGTTTACAAACACGTTTTTTAAAAATATCCAAGATGACAATAAAAGTAGTGGTCGATGTATTTTTGCTGTGATGGCAGCAGATTCGCCGGACGTGAGGTAATCGGAATTATTGTCCAGCCTCGGTATGAGATCGGTCCACAACGCCATTTTTTCTGCCCGGAAGTGCTTCTTCATGGACACTCCGTGTGGTCCGAATTCTAGGTAATCTGACGTGCTGGAGTTGAATCTTCTCCACGTGTGGTCGGCGCTGGACGGGTTACTGTGAAGAAATGTAACATAGCTTAAAACCATATCATCTACTGACTGTCATCTACACTCCAGAAGCAATTAAAATCCATATTACCATCAGTTTTAAACGTATAAGGAAATGTACGATGGGGTTTATATATATATATATATATATATATATAGAGAGAGAGAGAGAGAGAGAGAGAGAGAGAGAGAGAGAGAGAGAGAGAAAGAGAGAGAGAGAAAGAGAGAGAGCTTGAGTTTTTTTTTAATCTATGCCATCATTTAATCTATAGAAAGCATTATACGTGGTATCCCCACAATGAAGTTACAGCATTTCGTCAAATATCCTATCATCTATGACGTCACGATGACATCAACATAACCTTTGATCACCGGTTGTTTTATAACGTACCCTGTGTATGCGAAGTTGGTCCACATCTTCATCATTTTCCGGCTGATTTTTCTATCAGTTATTGTGAAATTCTGTTGCTCTCCGTTTTCAACATTTAAGTTCAGGAACACAGTACCAAACACGTGATTGACCTCAAACCCATGGTAACTCAGATGGCGCCACCACTCTTCCTTGGTGGACGTTTCATCACGTAGCAGGAAGTGGTACAGAAAGACCGGTAACCGCCTCTCAGACATGACCCGCGTGGTCTCATATACAGCCGAGTCCATCAGTTTGTCACTGAAAAGCTGGGAATAACAGTAACAGATAATTAACGGCTATAGCATATTATGCTTACTGACATGTCTTTGGAGATGACAAATAGGAAAAGTATGCCTGACACAACCGCACTGGCGTTACTATGAAGAATGGTAGTTAGGAAATTTGCATGAACGCAGTACATTAAAATTTCATTATTGTTATATATGGTAAACCGCATTTGCTTGTCAGCTCAACCTATTGCTAAGCTCAAAGTCTGTCTTTGTTTTAAATATTTACTTCAAATCTTAGAAAACTCTACTTTGGATTCAATCTCTGCCCAACAGTGTAAATATCGCAAGCAACGTCGTAATTTATCATTCTTTTATAAGTAAAAACGAAGAAATGGGTGAATTCGAATTGTAAAACCTCCGCGTTGGTTGCCTTTTGTCCTTAAATGCATACAAGATGGCGTTGTTAATGCGGTTTTACCGTAAACAATAAACGAGATATTTTTTAGATGACATGTATAATAATGCATTTCTTTCTGGTCGTCTTGATACATGTTCCAGAGAATATAAAAAAAAATCCATGTAACCAGTCTTTAGACCAGTTAGGAAGATTGAAGACCGTTTTATATTTGAATATTGTCATGGGACTTGGCGCTGAATTACATTAACGTCAAGGAAACTTGTTACAAGTACCAGAGAGCAAACACCGTCGAACGATAATAAAGGGGGAAAAACACACCAGATAACTGCAATGTACATGATTAATAATTTTCACAAATGGTTGAGGATATTTATTTCAACAGTTTTAGCAAATAAATGCTATTTACTTGACTTAATTCTTCCTAAACTCACTGTATGATTCATCCATTTGTCGACTGTCGGCTATCAACCATCGTGCAGCCTTCTGACCATGCATGCATATGATTAAGCGGGACGGCCACACTAAGCGGCGTGGGCGTAGACCATAGACAGCTTCGGTGCGTGATTATCTTAAATATTTTTATTTTTCTTCATTGAAAGTTCCAAGTCTACTGATTGGTGGGCTATACCAAGCATTTATCAGTTTGATCGCTTTATTCCCGATTTACGGCAAAGTGACTTTTGTTTATTATCTGGTAAACTTCCGCGTTGTTGAAAACATTTGTTTTTGTTATCATAATATCTATTTAAATGAAGCATTTTGTTGTGAGCCACTGGCAAATAGGAAAAGGCTTGCCGAGATAATGGCGAGCAGAACGGTCGAGATTTGAGAAGCCCTTTCTGGGTTGTAAAACAAGCCTGTAAACAGTTTCAGATAATGTGGCAAGTATCATTTTCTATCCGAACCTGTTAAAAAAATTCTGTATAAGGGTAATGGTGTTCATTTATACCCCTGGTCACGTTTTCATCGAAAATATGGATCGCAAAAATTTATTTTGCAGGCGGTGTATTTTGCGGAAAATGAATGCTTGTAACATGTCTGCAGTCTTGGTCGAGACTTATTTGAATACTCTCATGAAAAACATGATGCAGTTTCTAGTGGCAGGAATTTTCATATATATAGGACAGTCCTACAGTAAAGTATCGTCTTACATATGTGCGTATTACTACCTCTTATAATAAAAAGTTCCAACTGTTATGGCTGACTAATCCTATAACAGTTTGTCAGAAAGCTCCTGGATTCGAGAAATATCGTTGTTTTATGAACCATCGATATGTAAACAAACAACGCTGACGAAAGAAACACGTAGATGATCCTATGGTCAGGTAGAAGAGACATGACAAAGTGAAGAACCAACTAAAGCCCCCGAACAGAGACTCGCGCGAACTAACGTGACACTTGAGGGCAGCCGACTGAAGTGTACAGCAATAAAGATAAGTGAGATCCATACCATTTTATGCCAGTATAATTGGCCTTACCTGTTTAAAAGACTTATGTGAAAAGTTTAATATAGTTTAGTGACGTGACTGTACACCGACTGTGCTGTAATATTACAAACGCCAGACATTGAACTAGTCATAGATATAAACATGGCAGAATCAAGTGTACAGAAACCCTCCGTGAACCGGAAAGGAGATAGCCTTAACTGGGAATAGGAGAGGTTTGAAAAAAAAAATTACTATTACTGTATGGTCCACTTGCTGGCAAAAATCATAGTGTTAAAATTGAATACTTACCACTATTTGTTGGCGAAAAGGAATAGAAATCCGCGAAAGTGCTAACCAAATTGAGGAGGACCAAAAGCAAACTAGGCAAAAATCTCAAAATTTTCCAGACCAAGGAAAAATGAGCTCAAAGCAGGATTTAAATTTTGACATATAAAGACAGGGTGAAAATGAGCCATATCATGACGTTGTAGCAGATCTAAGGATTCCTGTGAGAGACTGTCAGTTTCAGGATGTAGGCCGGAGCCTGAGAGATGCTATTGTGTACAACTGCTACCGCGCCATGAAAAGGCATAGGTGAAACTGCCTGTATGAAGGTGATATTTTTATCTTGGACAGAGGAATGAAATATTGGACAGGCACTAGAAAGTTCTCTGATGGGGTTTAAAGAAGTTATAAAAAGAGAGGATGATATATCTGTTAATGTAAGATAAACATAGAAGCGAGTACAGGTAACCAGAGAGAGAAAAAAAGTGGCAGAAATAAGGCACCAAAGAGGATGACTGAAATAACCAAAGAGAAAATATCCAGAAGAAAAAAAAATGCCCAGCAGCTAAAAACAATGTAGGATATATATATATATATATATATATATATATATATGCAGTTTTGGCTTGGGTGCAGCTTATAGAGGAAGATAAAGATATAACATATTCCTCGAGGGCACTCAATGGGACTGAAGAAAACTACTCCCAAACACAGAAAGGGCTACTTTACATAATTTATTTTACATGGATTGTACAACTAGCTGTAAAAACAAATACAAGGAACTCTCCATGACTCAGGTGGTTGCGCTTGGTAGTCTACAGGGGTAGAGGAAACCGGAGGATATTATGGGAACCACCGACCTTGGACGGGTCACTACAATCCAATAAAAGGCAACTCCTGAGATCGAACCGTGTTGCCAGCAGAGAAAGCCGAACATTTTACCGCTAGACTGGCCAGCTAATACCAATACCACATGCACATTAAAAGTTTAATACGTAAACCTTCGGCAAACCAATAAAGGGTTTTTAGCTTTTTCTCTATAAAATCTAAGGAAAAATCAGTTAGCCAAAAAAAAGCAAAATCCGATAGAGTTTTTCAGATGGCTAATTTTTGCATAAAATTTCATGATTCTAGCGCCTGTCGTTTTCGAGATAGTACGGGTTAACGTACAGACGACGGACGACGCCACACCATCGCATTAACTCACAGTCAATACACAATGTGCCAAGGCGCCTACAATCTACGTTACTGAGACTTAACCTCCATGCCTCAACTGTACTTTACGAGAAAGGTAAGCTGATGCACTCAACAGATATCCTCAGTAGGGCTCATTTGCCTGAGGCAACTGAATTTTTGAAGATGAGGTGATCATGGTACATAAAATCAGATGAGAAAAGTAAAGTACAAGATGAAGTGAAACCGTATTGGACGTTCCGAGAGGTACTGGACTTAGTAGACGGTGAAAATATTATACCATCAGGAATGAGAAATACGCACTTCATTTCATACATCCTCACACACAGTCATTTGTAAGTGCGATTCATGAACAAGAGAGAGCTGGAATAAAGAGACAATCCAACAAGTAAAAGAATATTTCCAAGAATGCCAAGAGAACATATACAACAGCCACAACCACTGACACGGAATCAGAGATTCCGGATACCTGGTCTGCAGGTTTGACTTGTTTGAGTTTAAGCAACAGCATTACAGGATTAAAATTGACTACGTCATTTGGGGGATAGCAATGGAAAGGGTAGAAACTAAGTCATCTGCATTAGTAATGGCTGCTATGAAGTATTAAGCATGAACGGATTTCCAGAATTCTTACGACTGATAAGAGTCCACAGTACTCAAGCGGTCAGTGTAAACAGTTTTAAAAGAAAACGTGTATCACCTAGTCCATATTGCCACCAGCCTAACGACGGAGCTGAACAAGCAGTAAGAACAATAAAGCGCTTGTGGTAAAAAGCAGATGATGAAGAGAACTGAAAAAGGCTGTCATTGAATATAATGCAACACAATTTACTGGAATCGAGCTATCACCTGAACAAATGTAAATGATAAGAAGGCTGTAAATTAGTTTAGTTTGTTTTTTCCCCGTAATTATCTGAGGTAAAACATGTACACTCTGTTTTGTAACTAGAATGGACAAGAACACTTAAGTGTCAGCTGTCATCACCAGATGTCGCTACCGGTGTCGCAAAGGTTTACTGGACTAATAGTGTGGCTGTAAAATCACCTGGGCTATCCGGTTACGCGTTTTGACCGGATCCTGTAGACGCTTCCAGTCCGTGTACGCATGCCTGATGACCTCAGCCGTCATCTTCCGGAGGTTAAACACGTGCTGCAGTATGTCAATGACCAATCGGTCAGCCTTCACACGGGACAGGCCGTTCTTTATGCCTTCCATCTCTACAAATAATAACCACGTGAACTTTCATTAGGACAGTTTCAGTGGTTACGAGTGAAAGTTTTTATTTTCACAATCAACAAATCTGCTCTCTGTCGGTCTGAGAAAATGATTTTCATTTTTGTACCTTGTCTCTTATATAATGTTCGATACTTGCGGGGAACTCTATCGATAAATTGACCATAGAGCTTTTAGATACTTAGCTACTTGTATTTTTACATTTCTGCTAGTATGTTCGTTGTTATTGCCATGGTTGACTGGGATAGAACATTTACCATGAATGTGCAGCGCTGCAGCGGACAATTCCTTTTGTCTGTCCATTTCATTTAAACAAAAAAAAGTAAACGCATGACTCAAAGAGAGTTGACCTTTTAGAATAACGACTTCCGGCTACACTGACCTGCCATGTAGAGTTCTCTTAACCTGTCCATATACGGCAGTAACGCGCTGACCATCTCGTGACCCACAAGTCCTGTCATGTACGCCTCCGGGTTCAAAGGTCGCTCCCGTAACGAATCGCCCGGAAAGTCTGGTATCAGGATGCCGTCAACGCGAGGCAGGTAGTTAATGCCGAGGGGCGGCACAACATGGGGCGGCTGCAAGGACACAAAAATACAAAATATTAAATTAAGGTGGAATAAAACAAAGAAAACAAAGGTAAAATGAATCGGTTTTGCTGAAGCGACCCTTACACACCAGATACAGATCGTATACCTTCACCACAAAAATACATTCAGAAAATTGTTGAATAAAAGGAATAAAATTATAAATATGTTTAATTGCCCGCATTATAATTCAGTACGTTTGTATAAATCCTATTTCACACCGTGTGCGCCTGGCCGCGCAGACATTTGCTACCTGTTCGATGGACCATGCGTACAACTGACCCAGGCAATGGACGTCTCGATAATAGTTTTCAAACTTTGCATATTTGATATATGGACAAACATTAATTATTTACAGGACCGTGCACCGTCCCTAAAAGTTAAGCAAGTCTACATTGCGTAACAGTTTATTCTTCATATCGTTAATCACATGTTTAAGTTATCTTGCACACAGAAAATAAGTCATGATAATGTTTTTATTTTGGCTTAATGGCTAAATGAATGCGAGGCTTTCTGCTGATGTAGGTCACATACGCCCTGATGCAAGTCATATCAGCCCATGATTTATATTTGCCGTTTTTTTTGTACAATAGGGTCATGAGCACGGATTACACAACTTTACATTTGTTTCAAGGTTGTAGTTATATTTACATCAACCAACATGTCAGTTTACATGGATCACCGTGTACACAATAGACGACTTTAACTCCAATTTAACACAGTGGTCAGCATGTTGTAAATATATATTTAAACAATAAATTTGATATTAAATGTATTTATGATGTAACGTTTACAGTATTCCCAGCAGAATGTATAGTCTGTATTGTTAAATCGACCAGATATTTCCCCGGGAACCAGCGTGAATTCTGCCAGCTCTCCGGCCGACAGACACAGTTATTCTGTCGTTTAATGGCTTGTCCAGGGCATTCCTGTATACTGTTACAAATTTGTTTGTCGGCGCGACAAGGAATGCATGCAGTGAAAATGGCTGGGTGAACGTGGTGTTTCCATTTCCTACTTTCAAATGGACCATTAACCTAAGGTCAGGCATACGACTCGTATGATGTTACAGAAAGTAATCAACAAGTATCGTGTTAAAGGCCAAAGTATCTCCTTCACGCCTTTTCGCCCTTTACCTCCTTCCAGATGTGCCTGGAAACCAGAACAAAGGTAAGGGTGACAGCCTTCCCAAAAATATCTATAATGTATCATTTTAAATTGATTAACAGGTAGACTTATGTAGTTGAATCGGCAAACCATGGGGGAAAAGAGAACTTGTCCAAGAGCAGAAACTAAGTCTTCCTATTACTCCGGAGTGGAGGATTCTGTGCGGCATCATGGTTGACTTTTGCTCTTGAAAGGAGCCAAAGTGGTACAAAGGATAGGAAAGACACCAATCACAAGCACACAACCTGTAATATGTTAAATGAATTCAAAACCGAGTACGTGACAGAAAACTTGACACAATTATACAAAAATGCAATTCACAGTGACAATCAAAAGAACTGTTGTTATAAAAGGAATGAAAAGTCTGCTTTTTAAGTTACAGAGACCAAAAGTAAATGGAAGAAAGGCGGCTATACGCTTTTGTTTATAAAAATATATATTACGTTTTATATAATGGACTGTAACTAAAGGGCAGAGATTTGAAAAAAAAAGTTTGTATGAAAGAAACGTTTTATACAAAAATCGTGGTACATATGAAATAGTCTCCTTAATTTGACAATGTAGTTTACTTTTTATATATGCATTTAACCACTGCTATGCTTAATTCCTGACCACCGCTGTCTGTTGCATTCCTTTATCTATTAGACAACTCCGCGAAATATAAAGTTGGTTTTCCTTACATATTACGTTAATTTACTATGGGAAAAATATAGTATTCCTTAGATGTTCCGTAAATTAAATTATTGGACCACTTTACCGGGTACGGAGTTAGCTTTCTTTGTGTGTATCAATGAATTCCTTTCGTGTTATCGTTGACGATGAGGTTTCTGTTTAAATTAGCTTCAGGGAGCAGTGAGTACCCAGTGGTTGAGTTGAGAATGTACCCGTCAAGAAAAATGCTTTCTTCATCAGGAGTTGCGATTGAACAATCTTGACTTACGTGCACTTGACTGTAAGCAAACCTCCCTGGGGGCACTTTCTGTAGGCATTTCTTGATTGCTGTGCTGTCAGTGTCTCGGCAGTGCTGAGTCAGCGCGATATACCAGGTTTTCTTCTGCACACGGTTCTGTCGCTTCATCACCGCCCAGGCCGCGTTCGGCGCCCCGCTCTGTGCTATAGCGTACTTGAACAAACCTGAAACAAATGTCACCCAAATATCAGCTTTTACTTAATCACGTAGTAAAGTAATGTTAAAAAAAATGGAACCCTGAGTTATTCTGGAATTAAACACTTTGAAGTTAGTAGACAAATTAATAGTACAAAACACATACAATACACCTTAACTATACGCCTGTGATTTCAATTTAAATGCTGACAAAAATATACATTTGTATTTCAACAAATGCTGAAATTCTACACAATATGTAAAATAATGCATTTAAACATTATACATTTACGGGACTTTTGAATCTGAAATGCGGAAGCACATCTTCGTTCTCTTGTCGGAATCTTGCCGGAGATGCTGAGCACCCGCTGTGCCGAGAGAGGTTGAGCACCCGCTGTGCCGAGAGAGGCTCGGCACCCGCTATGCCGAGAGAGGCTGAGCACCCGCTCTGCCGAGAGAGGCTGGTGCCAAGAGAGGCTGAGCACCCGCTGTGCCGAGAGAGGCTGAGCACCCGCTCTGCCGAGAGAGGCTTGTGCCGAGAGAGGCTGAGCACCCGCTCTGCCGTGAGAGGCTGAGCACCCGCTCTGCCGAGAGAGGCTGAGCACCCGCTCTGCCGACAGAGGCTGGAGAAGAATGTCGGCGATAAAGATTTCTTGTCAGATGGCAGGAACATGAAAACATGACCTTCGATCATCCTCCAATGTTTAAGTGGATTACTGCAGGTTTCTTCAAGTGCTTGTTCTGCCTAGCAGGCATGCGGTGTTTTCGGATGACTGCTGAAGTTTGTCAGTGATGGTAAAAAAAGTAGACTGTGCCGAGAGAGGCTGAGCACCCGCTGTGCCGAGAGAGGCTGAGCACCCGCTCTGCCGAGAGAGGCTGAGCACTCGCTCTGCCGAGAGAGGCTGGTGCCGAGAGAGGCTGAGCACCCGCTCTGCCGAGAGAGGCTGAGCACCCGCTCTGCCGAGAGAGCCTGGAGAAGAATGTCGGCGATAAAGACTTCTTGTCAGATGGCAGGAACATGAAAACATGACCTTCGACCATCCTCCAATGTTTATGTGGATTACTGCAGGTTTCTTCAAGTGCTTGTTCTGCCTAGCAGGCATGCGGTGTTTTCGGATGACTGCTGAAGTTTGTCAGTGATGGTAAAAAAAGTAGACTAGGCCTATCTTTAAGGCAAAACGCCGTAGAAGTTTGGTGAACTAAGTGTATGTTATCCCTAGAAGATATACCCAGATATTCACTGAATGACAAGTAACAACTGAATGATATTTCTGCTGCTGTCTTGTATACTTATTAGTTAACTTTAATCCTCATATGAACAATCTGACTTCACACACAACCCAGTCACCTCTTTACTTCAGGAGTTAGCCGATGCTCTATTGTCTGGCAACTTTGATAGCCCTGATTTAAACAAGTATAATATCACTATAATACTGGCTGTAAACTACATGTTACTCCTCCTGACAGGAGCTGACCCACTGTATGCTATAAGTGGATTAAATCATCTACTCACCGGAAACCTGGGTACCTGCCGATATACACCTCTCACTAGTGAAGTTAATTTTGAAATATCTTGCATTCATTGAATATTGAGACATAATATATATATATATATATATATATATATATATATATTAGTACTGATAAAAGTGTTCTTTTTTATAACTAAAACGGATATACATTTGTCATTTTGTAGAAAGTACTCCAGTATAGGTAATGAGTACTCATGAGTACGAGTACTTCGAGTGTGAGTACTTTTTATCCATTCTGGTAGATTCTGTACTTGCCTTTAGCCAGAGGACTGATGCTGAGGAGGCCCACCATTCCCGCTCCCGCGCTGTTACCCATGATCGTGACACGGTCAGGGTCGCCACGGAAACAACCGATGTTCTGACGAACCCACCTGAGGCCCTCTAAAACGTCCTGCATCCCATAATTCCCGGGAAAAGATCGGTCGTCATTGTTTAGAAAACCTTCAATTTAAAGTGAATAAAATAATATTTGAACATAAAGGCACCATTAATGTGATATATTAACGTTTTATTTGCCTTGGTAGCAAAGCTTGCTCTTTTACCGTCCCCCAGATGTACACGACTGATGTAGTAAGTTGGGATATGAGGGAATTACGGCACATTTAAACAATCATATACTTCATAACCATTAACGATATTAAAAACCAAACAATCTCCATACACACATGAATATTTGTTGTGTTGTTTCACTAGAATCAAGAGCAACGTTCCTTTTTTACTCGTTTCAGATCGAGCATTTAGTCTGACATTGACGTCTGGGACACTGTGCAGGTGTTAAGATAAGGGACGATCCGGGTACTTCCCGCCCTCTTACTCCCGTTCTAGAGATATCATGAACAACAGAGGACGCCGACAGTTGTGAGAGCAGTGTTCTGAGCCCGGGTTTACCCTGCACTTGTCACGTGACTGCTCTGGGACGTGGAGCACGGTCTGAAAGTGCTGAAGTAATCGGTGCTGAAGTAATCGCTTGTTGATGACCGGGCGTCAACACTGATCCTCGCCCCAGGACCAGCTTTGGTTAAAATAAAAACAGGCAGTTGATAAGCATTGAACTGACAGAAGCGGATCCAGGGGGGGAGATACAGGGGTGCGGAACCCTCCTTTTTCAGATTTGTTTACACATGGCCGAGGTTAAACAGGTGTGACTGATGCTTTAGGCCTACCCCGAAAATCTAAAAACAAAGAATCGGGATAACATCCGACCTCATGACCTTGACCGATACTACCAAAGTCTAATGATGTAACCTGATATCAACTGATGTCGACCGAGGATTCGTAATGTGTCCCGATTTTATTCCGATGTCACCCCGGTCCAAAAAAAATTATGAACTTTTTTTATTATATTATGTCTCCACCATCTTGCTTGATTTCCCGTTTTCTTCGCAATGTTTCCCTAAAACTCTCGATGTAGCACGCGAGAGTACGACTCTGCTGGTTAGGGTTTATGGGTATTGAAATTAAAACCCCACAATGCACTTGGGGATTGCTAGATTCATTAATGGTTTTCTTCAAAAATATGGTTTGCCAACTGATTATGGACTTTTTTATTTTGCCTTTTATGCACAGGACAATTGGTGCCTGTGAGTATATATGGGTATCCACGCTACATTAACGGTCATTTTGATATTTTAGGCATTTCTGTCAATCTGCCATCCATTGATATTCAAGTAACTTTGCAAAACTGTGGCACGGAATTGTTAATGACTGGCATGTTATAATTGCAGGTTGAATTACAGTGTATTTTTATGACAAAATTATCATTTTTGCAAAATGTGGGAGGATATATTAGATAATATGTGCCCCACCAAATTTTACCTATGTTCATTTGGGTTACATTAACTGTCACAATTTCTACAAATAGCTGAGCAACGTGGCACATGGGTCATAATTTCTAGATTGCAGTTTTTTTGGTAACAGAAAATATATGTAGATATGGAACCAAATTTGCACTTAAAGCTTCCCAATACAATTATCACACTTAATTGAACGTTAGGCCGTCGAAAATTTCTTTAGAGATTTAATGGATCAAATTATTTCAACCGAAAAAGGTAAAATGTAAGACAGAACGGCCATTTGGTATTTCATGGAAACAAGTGTAAAATCGTTTAAAAAGGTATATAATTAGCTAAAAAGTATAAAAAGTATTTATTATTTATTAAATTTCGCATAATGATACTTATGTTTCAGAACAAGTTTCAACTATAATAGTTGCAGCTAGGTGACAAGTTATGTAGCATTTGTTGACAGCTGCATGACATTCCGAGTTTTGTGGAAATGATAGATATCTGAAAATATGAAATTTGCTCCTCACAATAAGGGGTTTAAAGACCACGAAGATGCATAACACATTGGCATTCTGTGTCATAAAACTTAAAATCTGTATCAGTTTTGCTTTTGACGTTTTTTATTCGATAATGAGAGGAATGATAAAATGATATTGAAATACATAAAAATGTCAAATTTAGGGGCTTAATCATGATCTTGAAACCCATAACCACCACAAATTATAATAAAATATGTATTTGACAGAACCATAATTAATAACCAATAAACACTATTTCATAAAACACTGAAATACCAAGAAAATTTTATTTTTCCCATGTTTTGACAGAAGAAGGGATAAATTAGTGCATTGTGCACACTTGCGGCAACCACAACATCGAATTCCAAAAATTAGATATTCTGACGGTTACAATTATATCACATTCAGCTTAATTGATATACGTCCTGTAGGGATGGGCAAAATATTGCCGGCCAAAACGGCAACACTTATCATATAAGCTCTTGAGGATTATAGCAGCCTGAAAGGCCATTCTGACCTGTCACGGATCTGTTTGGCGAAACCTGCCACCGCTATTGACCTGATTATCCTGAACCCATGGGTGTCTTGTAAAAAGTTAACAAGGGATCATTCTAGTTCTGTCTTGTCTACCAGACTTGTAACGGTGCCCCTGCGAAGGCTTATGGTGGGTTTGCTCTTTGATATGTTTGTATGCATCCTGATTATGTAAATGTATCATTATCAAATATGCTTCTATATGCATATTAGGAGTGTTCATTAATCCATTATTTTTAATCCCATTTGCCTTTGAAGCCGATTCCAATGCAAATTACCAGTGTTCGTGAAGAAATACGACGAATCTTTAATAGTTGTTACCGCGACTTTGTCAAGTATGGATCTATAACACGCTAGTTATCGTCGTACTTGGTCCATGAACTACTGACTTCTATCAATGTTGAGCTGCTAAAACATTTGTTTGTACCTCGTTACATGTGACCGTAATTTTCGTAGATTCGCCCTGATTGAAGCATCCCTTGTCCAGGGAAATATGTGCCGGGAAGGCACATTTTTTGCTCAGCTGACTGACAGTCAGTCTGAGCTGTAGCGATCACCCTTTATCCGTCGTCCGTCTGTCTATTCGCCTGTCGGTCTGTCCCTCCGTTACCAGGCCACATAACTTATGGAACTAGAAACCTCTAACTTAACATCCGGGGAGGACTTTGAGAAATATCCCTGCATGGGAACATATTTCACCTATATTCTTCGAGTTATTGGGCATGTTTGATCTCCCCAGAATAATTGAAATTTTTATACAAAATCTCCCGTATCTCAATACTTAATGAATGGATTGCCATGAATCTTGCCTTGAATTTTTATCATGACTAGTTTTATCTGTTCCAGAAAACTGGTGGCGCCATCTTTTTTTATTTTCAGGCTTTTCGCTATATTATTAGACTGTCAGTCAGCAACAGATGAGTCAGTTTCTCTGCTGTGGTTTCATCTAGTGTCCCAAAACCAATTGTTTATTGATTATCGCAAGTTTCATACCTTATATTTTGTCCTCAAATTTAAAACAAAAATTTTTCAACTAAGTTCTGAAGCGTTTGCAAGCCTGTGACCTTGGTACAACTTGTATAAACCATGCAGTTATGGGTGCATTCAGTCTTCATATATATATATATAAATATATATATATATGTGTGTGTGTGTGTGTGTGTGTGTGTGTTTCACCCATCATTAAAGGAAGAACCCTGTCGAGTTCGGTGTCAGGAGGTCATAGGTCAGAAGTACATCTTAAGTGAATCTCAAGCTGTCGTTCATATGATAAAAATGCTGTTTTTGTTAGGCTAAAATATCATGATAGTCAGGTAAGCGTTTTTTTTCTTGTATTTTCAGATTATTATAGATCGCAGAAAAGCTATCGCTTGTCAGTTGTGGCTGCACCTTTTCCTTGTCATAAGTTACCTTGACTCTATAAACTTGAAACTTTCATAAAGTCTGATTAATTTTACTCATGTTTGATAGACTGCCATGAATTTTGTGTTATTGCGAACGTCTATGTTATACCAGACCTAATAAAGCCAGCCTGTAGTTGATGACGACGACCACCAATCCCTGCTGGGCCAGCACTTCACCAGGGTAGCCAGCAGCAGCACCGATAGTGTACGAGCCGCCATGGATGAAGAACATGACAGGATACCTCCTGCCTGGGTCCGATACCTGTCAGATTAAAACAAACCGTGTAAAATATGTAACATCTACATGTAGTATATACAGGGACGATTATAAATTTACCTGTACACACATTGAACGTAGTTTGTAGTATATACTGGGACGTTAATATATCTGCAGTGTTGTGCAGTGTATACCGGGTCGTTCATATACCTACAGTGTATTGTAATATATGCAGGGATGTTCCCATCAGTGTATTTTGTTTTATATACGGGACACTCACAAAGCTCCCGCATTGTGGGGGACGTTTATATATCTACCGCATTGTGTAGTATATACGGGGGCGTTCACATAACTACCGCATTGTGTAGTATATGTACGGAGCGTTCACATTACAACCGCATTGTGTAGTATGGACGGGGGCGTTCACATAACTACCGCACTGTGCAGTATGTACGGGGGCATTCACATAACTGTATACCCCATTGCGCAGTATGTACGGAGGCATTCACATAACTACCGCATTGTGTTGTACGTGCGGGGGTGTTCACATACGCACCGCAGTTTTACGCAATGGGGAGGTTCACACAACTACCGCATTGTTGTATAATGTACTTCCGGGTAAGGTAAAATATCTGCCAAACCATAAACAGTATATATACAGGAGATGATAAAATCAATGACAAATCCAGTGGACATGTGGAAAGAAATACCCATTGTATGCCAAGACTCTTCAGCCAGGCCTTTAAAATATTATTAATTCTGGCATTCGAACAATGAAGAGAACTAGGGTGCAACATACTTAAAACTGAAGGTTAACAGTATATACATAAACTGTTCCTCGGGATTGTGTTACATCCGTAGCTGTAGAAACTATATTTCTCCCCCCATGTTTTTACACTTGGGATTCTGTAGGACTCAAATTGTGTTTATATTTCTCGTGAAACCTCAGACGAGCGTGAAGCGCTCTGCGGATGTAATATCAGTCATATACGGGTTAAGTTGTTGTCGTGTGACCTGAAGCTGTAATGTATCTTGGGAAGTGAATTCACATACAGACAACATCACTTTCTTTATCTATGTGAACATTTCGAGACCAAGAGTCCCTTTTACTTGGTTTTTAAGAAATACTGCAGTATACTGCAAGAATTTGGTTTCTAAAAAATGTGTTATCTACATGCTCCATGCAGAATTTGAAGCCACATTACGCGTTTATATACTCAGAGGGGGAACAGACCTTTTCCACCTGAATAGCGCCACCTGCTGTCTGCGACTGAGGCTTAGTGTTCGGGTCCGTTATACTATAAAACAAGGGACCCATGGGTCATGGAGCTCAGCTGAATGAGACAGATATAATTGTATCACCATTGTTATATGTAGGTCTGTAAGATTTCATTTTGACAGATGTAATTTTTTGTATTAATTATGTAGTTGAGCGGAATAGTTATATAGAAGTATCAGTATTTCAAATATGAACAAGAATGCGTGTCTAAAATATTGCATTGGGAATGACCAGATGTTGTAAATTGCAGAGGAAGGAAGTGTAAAAATACACATTATGTAAATCAAAATAATTATGGAAAAGTAGAAAAAACCTATGTTTTGGGAAGCAGTTGTTGCTGAATAAGAGAAGAAACAGAATGTCTCAAAAAGTATCTATAGAGAAGAAATGGTACGAGAAGTTGCCCTGTTTGATCTGAATTGAAGAATGGGGGATTGTTGCCAATAATATCTTGTGATCTGACCATGTGTTTTCTAATGTTGAAACTGAAGCATTTAAACAGTTAGTAAAGACAAGATCTATGGTATTTCCATGGTAATTGGTTGGTTCTCTGACTAGTTGTTGACATTTAAAGAGTTGACATAATTGTGGCAATTTAGTGTTATATATCATATTAGAAATGTCAATATTGAAATCGCCCATGATCACTATAGGCAGGTTGAGGTCAAATTGAGAGACTAAAACTTAGAGTTCAGAGAAGATGTTACTGATGGGACAAGTGGGTGACCTATAGAGGAAAACAATCTGAAGTGACTGAGTCTGAGTGTGAATATAGAGAAGAGATGACTCAAAATCTGGTGTTGTGTGGTGGTGAAGGGTTACATGGGGACTCAGCAAATCACTTTAATTCCCATTCTACTGAGGCA
Source organism: Sipunculus nudus (assembly GCA_026874595.1). Taxonomy (NCBI): domain Eukaryota; kingdom Metazoa; phylum Annelida; class Sipuncula; order Golfingiida; family Sipunculidae; genus Sipunculus; species Sipunculus nudus. Next base: position 46,288,881 of record CM049314.1, on the reverse strand, counting down.
GAAATATACTGAACGAATGTTTGCATTAGATCCTCATTTTTTAGATCATCAATCTTTTGTTAAGGGAAATTTTGGACAAAATTTATAAATTTTACTATACATTTACAGTAAATATCAGTTAGATTTGAAAATTTAAGTTGATTAACAATTCTAAATTGCATCAACATTTACAGTTAATCTGCTCAGTCAACATCACATTATATACACAGATGTATTTATTTTTTTCTTAAAATATATATTTTTTTTAATTTGCAAAATAATAAATATCTGAAAATAACACTTGATTCAGGAAAAGTTGTATACATTGGATCGGAAACAGCAATGCAATTAAAGAATGTAACTAATGCAACAAATCTTTGGAGAGCGAGGGGGGGGGGGGGGGGGGAGACAGGGTTGCCACATGATTCTACATTTGTGACAGCAGTGTTGCATCACTAATAAGTTTACCCAGGCAAGGCTGTAGGGACCAGACATGGCTGTTCTGGAGGTTCAAAATAAAAATATACTAGAGCCTTAAAAAACTTCAATAACTAGAATAATTTTTAAGCTTTTACTTTCAAATTTCAGAATTTAACAGACTAAATCTATATATATACCGACTGTGAAAAGTAAATCAAATGTTCTTACAAGAAAGAAACAAGCCATGGTCAAACTTCGGCAAAATTTAAAGTACCAAATTTGTATTTTTGCTAATATTAAAAAAAAATTAACAGATTTTGATCTAATTTTTGATATTCAATTAAATTTTGATTAACTAAAGTTGTATTAATGAAATAAAGTCCCTAGGTTTAACATTTTTGGTCTTAAGTGACCAAAATATCTTTCCTGATTTTTTACAAAGTCCATTATGTTTGGGCCCATAATTTTTTAAATTATATATAATACAGACTTAATTTCTGACATATACATAGGAATTATACAGAGGAATATTTATGGTAAATATGAAGAAAACCAGATGAGTGGTTTTGATATTAGGCAGTCCTGAAGAATGAAAATAGATTTTTAAAAGAAACACAGATGTATTTAATTTTTTCTAAAAATATATTTTTTTTAAATTTGCAAAATAATAAATATCTGAAAATAACACTTGATTCAGGATTGGAAAAGATGTATACATTGGATTGAAACAGCAATCGGTTAAAGAATGAAAGTAATGCAACGTATCTGGCTCGGGGGTGGGGGGTGGGGGGGGGGGTTGCCACATGTAATTCTACATTTGTGACAGCAGTGTAGCATCACTAATACGTTTACCCAGACAAGGCTGTAGGGACCAGACATTGCTGGTCTGGAGGTTCAAAATGTAAATACATTAGAGCCTCAGAAAAACTTCAATAACTAGAAAAATTTTTAAGCTATTACTTTCAAATTTCAGAATTTAACAGACTAGATCTATATATATATCGACTGTGAAAAGTAAATCAAATGTTCTTACAAGAAAAAAACGTGCCATGGTCAAACTTGGCCAAAATTTAAGGTACCAATTTTATATTTTTGCTAATATTTAAAAAAAAATAACAGATTTTGATCTAATTTTTGGTATACAATGAAATTTTGATTAATTAAAGTTTTATTACTGAAAAAAAGTCCCTAGCTTTAACCCTTTTTCTCTTAAGTGACCAATTATCTCTCCTGATTTTTTTTTACAAAGTCCATTATGTTTGGGCCCATAACATTTTTAAATTATATAATACTGACTTAATTTCTGGCATGTACATAGGAACTATACAGAGGAAACAGTAAAAGTTTTGAATTACTGTGATGCATATGAAAAATTTACAGATGGACGGGCAAGTGGACAGAATGGACTAATACCTTTATTTCCATTTCAAGGGAATACTGCATTTAAGTTTATATATAAGCCTATTTTTTAGCATATCCTTTTTTCCATTAATAGTTTTAATCTGATTCATTTTTCTTTTATTTACAAGTTTTATAAATTTGTAATAAAAAAACTGAAAATATAAGTTTTTTTTTTTTTTTTAATGTTTATTTCTCCAAACATATACAAACGTGTACACAAGATATACACACTTTAACAGTTTTGCAACACGTTACAAAATTCAAACATACATATACATATACATACATGTATAGCTTGTATACATACCATACATACGTGTATTTACAATATATATATATATATATATATATATATATATATATATACATACATATATATATATATATACACCCATAAACATAAAGCTGCATTTGCAAATATATGCACACAAGCAATGCACACATATACAAAACACACATCCGCATATAGTTGCTATACTTTAGTCGAAAACTAGCCTAATTTAAGTTTAACACAAAACACAAAAACATGATCAGAAACCCTCAATACGAAAGAAAAAAAATCATATACACTTATGATTATTACGTATAAACACTTATACTCGAATATTCGACCACCTGTCTTGGAATTTACTAATTCTATTGTTCTTCTTTGCAATAAGAAATTCAATATTTTTAACATATGCAAGGTATTTTTTTAATCCTGAGAATGAAACAATAATTTGTTTCTGCCTGCTCAAATGAATGTAGCGTTTACTCAAAATAATAAATAAATTTAAACTGTCTGTAAAATCAGGATTGCCAAGAAGGACATCATTTTTATTAAAGAAATTCTCATTATATCTTAAGTCAAATATATTGTGTGCTTGCTGCCAAATACATTGAACACAATCACATGACCAGTACAGGTGCTCAGCTGTTTCTATTTCTTTACGACAAAAAGTACACATACTATTGTCCTTCAGTCCCCATTTCCTCAGCCAATAGTTATTTACCGAGATATCCTGTAACAATTTATACTGAAAACATTTTGTTTGAGTATCTTGACATAATTTAAATGGTAACAAACAAATTTTACTCCAATCAATCTCATCATTATCATGACAATATTTTGATATCTTAGGAATAAGTTGCTTATTATGTAATAGAGCAACAAATACATTATACAAGCGTCTTGAGTTACACTGTTTGAGTGGTATACCCACTCCATCCTCAGATATTAACAACTCATCAGAATACTCACTTGATACCCTAAATACATCAATATCATATATTTTACAAGATATTTTAGCCTTTTCAACTACTGCTCTCCATCTTATATATTCCAATTGTTTAACACCTTTGTTTTGCCATGTTTTAAAAGGGATTAATTTTCCATCTAGGTTAAATAAATTATTAACATAAAGTAAGCCTGATTCATACAAGTTTTTACTAAAAAAGTAACACTATCAGTACCAATGTTACCATTATACCATATTACCTGATCTACTATCGGCTTCACTGATTTTATCTTTTTCCAAATTTTAAATATACCTGACAGAAACTGGTGTTCATCTTCTAGTTTAGAAATAAAATCATAACTATAGTCACAATACAAAAGTAGATCGAAATCTAATCCAACGGTTGCAAGTATGTTTTTCCATATGTCTGTCACTTCTTTTCTTTGGTTTGAAATATACTTTAAAATCCATGTTATCTTGTATGTTTGTATTATACTATCAACATGAGGGACATTCAATCCCCCAGCAGTCACTGGTTGAATTAAAAGGATCCTTTTCAGTTGTTCCTTCCCTGAATTCCACAGAAAGGAAAAAATTATTTCATCAATTTCTTTTCTATATTTCAAAGGTGTATCTACACATGTAAATATATACTGAAAAGATGAGACTAGATATGACCTAATAATCTGAATCTTTCCTAACAAGGTCAGATTTCTTGTTTTCCAAATTTGGGCTGCTAACCTCATTTTTTTAATTTTGTCTTCAAAATTTAAATAGGCGGCCTTTTCCTTGCTATATGAAAAATATATGCCTAGTATTTTTATGTGAGATTTTGACCAATTAATATTTAATGGTTTTTCTATGTCATTCCTCTTTGAACCAATCCACATAGCTTCTGTTTTTTCTATGTTTAGTGTTAACCCAGATATCTTTTTAAACATTTTGACTTCTTCTATTAAGTTTCTTGCAGAATCAGGAGTGGACAGAACTGCTGTCATATCATCTGCAAAGAGAAGTAATTTAATTTCTTGTCCAAAAATTTTAATTCCTCTAATATTATCATTGTTCCTAATTTGTATTGCCAAAATTTCAATACAAAGAATGAATAAATATGGAGACAATGGGTCACCCTGCCTCACACCTCTACCAATTGGAAAGTACTGAGATGTTGTGCCATTATTTATTATACAACTTTTAATATTTTTATAAATTGTTTTAATCCAACCAATAAATGACGGTCCAAAATTAAAATACCACAAAACTTTAATCAAAAATGACCATTCCAAGGAGTCGAAAGCTTTTTCAAAATCCAGTGCTAATATCAAGCCTTCCTTTCTATATCTCTTGGTATAATTCATAATTTCTGTTAAAAGTCTGATACTAGTAAAAATGTCTCTCCCTTTAACATATCCAAACTGATTTGAATGAATTAATTTTGGAATTATCTTTTGTAATCTTAGAGACAGTGCTTTTGATCCTATTTTATAGTCGACATTTAACAGTGAAATCGGCCTCCAATTCTTAAGTTTTGTCCGATCTTTATTTTTATCTATTAAGGTAATAACTGCTTGTTTTTGGGAAGGTGACCATTCCCCAACTTCATGTGAATAATTAAGACTATCAACTAAATATTTTCCAAACATAGGCCAGAACTGTTTATAAAATTCAGAACAAATTCCATCATTCCCTGGACTTTTATTTGCTTTCATAAGCATTAAAGCTTTGTGACATTCCTCTATACTTAATTTACCTTCACAAATACTTTGATCTTGAGTATTTAGAGAGATAATGTTACTCATATTCAAATTATTTAAATTACATTGCTGACTGTCAAGAATGGTGGAGGAATATAAAGTTTCATAAAAATTAACTATCTGCTTCAAGATCTGTTTGTTATTCTCGACAACTTGTCCATCATTTAGTATTAGTTTCCTCACTGTTTTGTTCTTTGAGTTTCTCTTTTCCAGGTTAAGAAAATATTTATTGCTTTTCTCGCCTTGTTCATACCATCTAATTTTTGATCTTAGAATAGTACCTTCTACTTTCTTGTTTTCTATACATTCTAATTCTTGTTTTAATTTTTCAACATTATTTTCAATAGTTTCAATTTTTTCATCATCATTTAATAATCCAATTTCAGCCTGCATGTTTTTAATTTTTTCCTCTAAGTCCTTCTCTCTGTCTTTATTTCTCTTTGCTCTTTCTTTTCCATAATTAATTGACACTTGTCTTATTTTGTATTTAAGATATTCCCATATAATTCTAGGGTCATTAGTACCTGATATCTCTCCAAGCCAGTTAGACATCTCATTCTTTATCAATTTAATATATTCTTCATCATTCAAAAATGATGCGTTTAGCTTCCATGAACCATTTCCTTTTTTAGTTTGCTTATTATTTCCAATGGTAACAATAACTGGGTTGTGATCACTTTGATTAGAATATCCAATGTTTACAGCTGAAATGAAATCAAATAAATTTCTTGAAATAAACCAATAATCGAGACGTCTATATATGTTTGGGTTTTTACGGCTCCATGTAAATTGTTTCAAGCAAGGATATTTTACTCTCCAAACATCACACAAATCATACTTTTCCAGGATTTCATATATAATATTAACAACGCCTTTCCTTGTCCCACATAATCCTCCTTTCCTGTCCAGTTCATCATTTAAAATACAGTTCATGTCTCCCCCAATAATAACATTAGCATCAGCCTCAAACATTGCATCTCTTATTTTGTCTGAAATATGAGTATAAAACAATATTTGTTCTCTAGCAGCATTTGGAGCATATACATTTATCAAAATATAATCAACACCATAAATTTCTACTCTTAACAAAATGACTCTACCTTGAACATGAACCTCTTGTTTACATTTAAAGTCTAAAGTATTTTTCAACAAAATCGCAACACCTCTGCTCTGGCTAGAGCCATGACTCCAATAAATTTGACCTCCCCATTCATTTTTCCATTGATTTTCATTTCTTACTGACCCATAAGTTTCTTGTAAAAATATTATTTCTGCTTTTTGCTTGTGCAACCATCTAAAAATTGATTTTCTCTTCTTAAAATTATTGAGTCCTCTAACATTTAAAGTGAGCAGGCTAAAATGTTCATTTATGTTATTAAATAGTGGTCGTTTCTAGAGTGATACCATGACCAGTTGACATTTTCATTTACAATTTGTCCATAAACAATTCCAATGCCTGAAGGTGCAGTTGCCATTATTTATCAAGTTTAAACAAGTGCTAAAGGATTTAAACAGCTTTGCTTTTGTCTCTATGAAAAGGACCAAAAGCCAAAACAGGCAACAGATTATAACAAAGAGGGTCTCTGGGTGTCCTTTGTTCCTTTATATCCTTTAGCCTATTAGGAACAAAGAACAGGTGGTCCACCATGGTTTCCACTCCACAGCTTTCAATACAACAGTTCAAAATAAACTCAGCTAGGTACATTTGTCCTCAGTATTGTCACAACATTGGATACAAAACTCCTTCAAAATATTTAGTGCCACTTCTCAATGGTGGCATTACCAAATATACAGCAGGTTCACTTCGGTACAAATAATAAAAGAAATAATATGGTCTACATATAGTTATATGTTGCACTCTAAAGTGATGGAATCACTAGAAACATATTTGAGTTTAATATAAAATACAATACTACTCTGTTATTTATGTATCCCATGTAAAAATGTGTTTAGTTTACACAGTTTTACCAAATTCCTGTATCTCTTTTCATTTCCTCTCTACACTGACCTAATTCTACCTGCATGCTGTCTATTCTAGGAAGGTCAAGGTTGTCCACCATGGTGAAAGGTGGGGATATTCTCCTCAGCTAGTTCAATCCATGGTAATCCACTCCACAGCAATTGTAGGATTCAAATATTTTGTGATGTTATAAAAGGGATATTGTTTATCTTCTCTTGGAGGAAATTTTATGGTGGTATTTTTGACTCATCTTGGAAAATTTCTAATCTAAACATGGCAAGTCAGGAACAGATGTTGTTGGACAAACTGGGGGATATGGAGCAGAATTTAAAGCAGCACATGGAACAAACATTACAGGTAAAACTTAATGACTTGCATAAAACTTTAGCAGCAGACATAAGTAATATAAACACTAGAATAGACAGCATGCAGGTGAAAATATAAGTTAAAATATTAGAATTCTAAGTTGAAATCATTATATATCCAGAGTGTAGCTCATATTGGGTCATATTATGCATACACATATATTTTATTATTTTTAAATCACAAATGTTTAAACTGAATTTAAAAGAAAATAATGCCACAACACGGCATCTACAAGATTATTCCTTGAATCACTATTAAAAAGTTTTGCACACTGGAGTTTTCAGTACATGCTTAATTTTATTCACTGAAATAAAATAAAAGATTCAGTAAATTTGATAAAATAAAAACATCTTTTCAAATAAAGTATACACACTGTTGGTTGAATGAGGGAGAAACCATATCATTATGCTAATTACAAACTCAGCTATAATTTATTACTGGAATTAAGGGTAAATTTCACACCTGGTGAAGTTTTAACTCTTCTGAAGTAAGGAATTTCTTATTTGATGAACATCCACACTTTCATATCAATACACCACTTTGTGGACAAAAAATGTGCACTTTAATCATTGTAACCCTGGTGATACAATACAAAATATAAAATGTAGCATAGCCAAGAATAAAATAAAATACAGAAAATTATAACATTCATCTAGTTAATGCAGGGAGTGCAGGGCTGAGGGGAAGCTTGCTAGTAGTGGCCAAGCTGAGCCAAGGCAAGCTGCCTGGGATGGGTTATACATAATGCAAGTGAAGGCTGTACTACTAGGTGGGCTAGATTAAAACAACACTTGACATGGTGTAAGAAAACTTGAATAAAAGCTACTCTTTTCAATCAATTGCTTTGAAATTTCAGATTTTAAAATATTAAATCATTATGTATATATGCTGTGAAAATTAAATCAAAAATGCTTACAGGAAAAAACGTGCCATTGCCAAAGTTGGACAAAATTTAAGGTATTGATTTTTTATTTATGCTAATAACTTGAAAAATTTACAAAATTCAGATATAATTTAGTGTAAATAATTGATTCTTGATTACATAAAGTTATATTCCTGAAAAAAAGTCTCCAGCTTCAGCAATTCTCATGTTAGGTGAGTAAATATATTTCCTGATTTTTTTAAAAATTGCATTATATTTTGGCCCATAACTTCAACATAATACCCAATACTGACCTAAATTTTGGTATCTTCATTAAAAATGTATGGAAGCATATAAATACTAAATATGATCAAAAACAGATTAGTGGTTTTGATATTAGACGGCCTTGAAGTGTAACAATGGCTTTTTTATGGAAAATTGAGGTTTTCCTTAATATCTCGAAGGAACGAAGTCCTAATGACCTAATTTTTGGTATGGTAGGAGATTTTGGAGACATCTAATGGTATGCAAAATTTTGGATTCGTAGGTCTAACGGTTTTAAAACGTGCCCAGTTAACGGCTGGACGGACGGACGACGGACAAAGGACCACGACTATAGCTCAGGTGACTTATAGTCAGCTGAGCTAAAAATCATAATATGTTTACACGTCAATTGATAGAAGAAAAACACTCTACCCTGTCTTCAAGACAGCATTCTATCAGGGCCTCTGTTATGTATTTCATTTCATTTGACAAAACCAGCAATATTGGTTCCTTTGACCCGAATAGTGCAGCTATTCCTAACGCTTAATGCTCTATCGCGGAAAAGGTCAATTCGTCTTTATGCCCCGAAGGTTTGTTCCCGGATGGTTTTATAGTGACACAGGATCTCAGTACGAGTATGTCGTGTGTATGGGTCGCATGTAGCCAAGGTGATCGCTTCACCTGTAATCTACTGGACATTACTAATCTCCTGTTGTGTTTGAAGTGAGATGGAGGCATCCAGGGACTGCTCAGACTGGGCGGGTGTCGGGCAGATATAGAGCAGATTAAGTCTCCGGCTGGTTAACATGCATCGTTAATACCTACCTGGCACCCCTGGATGGCTAAACTCTTCATCAATCCTCAGCTAATAAATATATACTCGCGATGGGAACATATAATATCAGTATATTATCTGAGAGCCTCATGGAGTATTCCCGAGGTTCCAAACTGGTATTATAAGTTTCATTTCTCGAACGGTCCCAAATGGATACCTGGAAATACCCATGTTCCCGCATACTTTGTCCCGCTCGACAACGTGATTTATTTCCAACTAGTTTGTCAACTAAATTGTTAAAACTACAAGAAATTATGCATGGCACCATTTACCTAAAATATCTTTATTAATTTATGAAGACATCCCAGACCAACGGACAAAAATATTAGAGCAATTCACGTAACAATTTCTACGAAATTTGCTTTTATTAAAACTCAGAATATCCCAAGTCAAGGTCCAGGTCACTGTCAAAGTTTTTAAAGGATCTAATTTTAAATAGCACTAGTTCTATGACTCGTATCGATTTGTAATTGCAAAATAATCTACGCATTTGTTGTTCATGCTGATAAAATATTATTTCTTAATTTAAAATATTTATATAAAGATGATGTACACAAAAGCCGGCATGTCCGCCTTAATTCCCAGACCTATATAACGGTATACCTTTACATCAATTCATATTTTTGTCAAATTTGTATTCCAGTTTACCTTCCAAACAATAAAGGTGTGTACCTTAAGACCGCCTGTTCAGCCATGTTAACGTGGTTGGTTTGACCAATGTGTAAATCTGCAATTTTGTGCAGTATTCGTTAATTTGAACGGTTAACTGAAAAAAAATGTTTCTTTTAAGCAAAGTCATTTACTTAACCTGTTCAAAGAGTACAGTGCAAGCCACTTAAACGGTAACATGGTTTAACTTTTCATTGCATTTTACTGCTAAACTATTTCAGAAAACCTCAAATCAACAGGAATGTATGGTGACCTCTGACTTTGACCACTTGCGGCCAAGTTTTAAAACTATCTTTTGAAGTATATTTTATATAAGTGGAAAGCTTCGGTTAAGAAATCATATTCCATGATTGATTAATCGATTATTTTATGTACCATCTATATTACCGTGAAATATGCTGTATAGAATTAAACCAAGACTGACAGAGTGCGTTCAGTCTTGTACATCAGGCTGAAAGGTGAAAGTCATCGCCGGGTCTTTGATATTTATTTATGGCACAAGGTTAACCTAAATACTGTCCCTGTTTTGTGTCCCGTCTTTCATATATCTCTGACAGAATAATATGAATAATTTGGATGTGCATATATAATTGAGCAAGAATACAATCGATTTAATCGATTATAAAAGAAAATGACAAACATCGATATAATCGATTAATTGGCACACCATTAATTTATATATATATATATATATATATATATATATATATATATATATAATATATGAAAGGGGGTAATTGGGAAGTTTGGGAGGGTAATATTGTCATGATCCCTTTTCTGTCACGGTTTCCGAAACTTCCGAAGGCAGCGCAAGGTCTTCCTCAAGAAATTCCAATATTTTTAATTGAATATGAATTACATCTATTATATTATGATAATTATTTGTAAAAAAAAATATGTTTCTCGACCAAATATCTGTAATCCCAATGAGTACGAGTGGATAAAATGGCCGAATTGTTAAAAATGATCGGTCTAGAAAAGTAAAAAACTGAAGTTTACCTCAAATGGTACGTAGACATTGAGGTAGAGACAGTCTTCGTTGAGGTAGGCTGTCCGTGTGTACGGGTACTGGTCCGGTATCTGGTGACAGGACGGAGGGTGATGGTGGGCCCGGAGGGTCCCCGTCCACGGTACAGGTGGCTGTGGTGGCTGTAAGACACGTAAAGGTAACAATACTTCATGCAGACAGAAAATTGCTTACACTTACATCAGATCCAGCATTCAAAAAACGGCATATGGTGTACAGTCCAATAGTCTCTCGTCGTCGTCTTCTGTCGTCGTCTGTAAAATGTCTTGCTTAGCGATAACTATTACAGCAGTGCGTATGTTTCCCTGAAATTCTAAACACAAATTGGTTAAACCAAAATCGAAACCGGTGACCTTGACCTTGATCTTCAAAGTCAGAGGAGCAATAATGTAATTTTGTGAACCCCATAACTTTTAAAGTATTGCAAATTTCCCCTCAAATTTGATACACAAGTTGTTTCAACCAAGATCTCTGGTGACCTTGGTCTAGATCTTCAAGGTCACATCATCACTAGAATCATTGTACCTGTCATTACTTTGAAGTGTACATAAGATTTTTTTCCTCATATTAGACAGAAGTTGTTTTCTCCAAATTCTAAGAGGCACAGGTGGCTTTGATCTTCAAGGTCAATTTTGTTGAATCATTTAATTTCTGTATATACAATAACTTTAGAGTCATTTATCTATTTTTGCGTCTGCAAAAACAAAACCATTCTAATTCATGAAGTTAATTCACCGACCAACGTAATTCATCGGCAAGAGACATAGTTTAATAGCAACCAATTTGATGCATTGTTCAGACAATGGCTGATGCAATGACTCAATGTTATCTAATGACTTTGCGCTCCTCACTCTTCGTTAGCTCACCTGTGAGTTAACGCCATTTTGCGGCCTCCGTCTGTCGTCTCGTATATCTGTTTACATTATAGTGGCTTATTTAAGAAATGGCTAGCTGAATAGTCATACTTTTGGTGATTGTACTTGCAATTCATACTTTTGGTGATTGTACTTGCATTTTGTGTTATTCGGCTAAAAGCAATTGCACTCCTTTTATGTGGACGAATATAGAACGATAATCACTGGCGGAGGTTTGCCTACATTATAATGTAGATTTCTAATTATTATTATTATTATTATTATTATTATATTTTTATTATTTTTTATTATTTTAACTGTTGTTGTTATATTCTTCTCTAAGAAGTGAAAAAAAACAATATGTATAGATGACAAAATCTTTGAAATGGTCAGATCATTCATGATATGCTTTAATAGGATTACACGTTTATAATCCTTTTATTGTAGTAAAATTCATCTCCACGGTAGGATCACTTGGAGTGCTCACCCTGAATACTTTCATTGTGTGAATTAAGCCTAATCTCATTATATTTTTTAAACTAAGTTTATTTTTAAGTCTTAAGACTCTTTAATGTTTTTAAAATTTTGTTAAAATATTACCAAAACAGCTGCTCTCAGACCAGTTAATGTATTCTGAAAAATAAGAAGGTCATATGTTCTGTGGTATATGAAACCCTTCATTTTCCGCAATCTTGGTGATCGTATAAAGATTGTAATATTTTGTAAATTTAAAATACTTTTAAAAATTAATTTTACATGAAATTTTTAGCCATTAAGTATTGAAAACCTTCCATTTTCAAAATTGTAGTTATAAACATGTGCTGTAATGTTTTTCTACGTTGAATAGAAAACTTTATTGATTTAAACCCAGAATATACTTTATTCTTGACATTTCAAAATAAAAATTAAAAATTAAAATTAAATTCCAAAATAAATGCTAACACTTGCAATGAAATCATTACACCCATATTAAAAACACCTGTATGGATTAATTAATTAATTAATGCCCAGAGGTCTTCTGTATCATAAGAGATTTGTTGTAACATACAAACAGAGACAGTCCTTTGTTGATGCGGCTGGTTTTGTTCAGTTGGGTTGCATTCCCAGCTAGTTTTGTCCAACTATATTCAGTTCATCATTCAGTCCTTGCACGATCATATTTGTAGGCAAACTGCATGTAATTAAACTTACGAGGGATTTTATTTCAGGATAATAGCAGTCTTTAAATTGTATTCAGTTTGAGTACAGGCATAATGCATACCATTAAAGAGGTAAAAGTGTGTTTATCATGTTTGCCTAATAATATTTCTGTGATCCTGCAAAAATTAAATGTTAGTCAGTCCAGCAGCTTCTTCAATACAGTCATGGGCATATTTTAAAAGCTCAACATAGCATACTTTGCAAACTCTTGAAAATTACAGGAGATTCATTCCTGATAGCAGGCATGTAAAATTTGAAAATTGTTCAATATTAATGGAAATGTATGCCTGAAGTTCTTATATTCTATATGAATTCTCTGCAGAAATTTTAAGTAGTTCCATGTATGACATAGAATAGTTATAGCTTTCCCTGTATATATTACATTGGAAATAATAACAGGTGAGCTTTTGGTTCTTGGGGCCCTTGTTACTTTTTTGATTATTTATTACCTCCATATGGTAAACCGTCATAAATACAATTCACGCGAAACAACGACGTTGTACCGAATTTGGACGATTACATGAAGTTTGTTTGAGAAATAAATGCTCGAAAAGACGCTGACAGACTGCACGTCTTAATAGGGTCATCTGGGTACAGGCTGCGAATGAAAAACGTGAACTGCCGTAGGCCTTTATGAGTGCCACTAAAATATATCTACATTGATATGTTTGTCACACACGTATCATTTTACACATGAGTAATCTGTTGGCAAAGTGTGTGCTTATCTGTCTGTTGAGAATATACATGAACGCAGTAAATAATATAAATAACATAATAAAAAACTTACCTCAAACCTAAGTTCGCCGACAGGGGGCTTGGCATACGGAATACTAAGGAAATGATCGACGTGATTGGTTCGACCCCCTGTGGAGATGAAACAATTCCAATTACATAATATATATATATATATATATATATATATATATATATATATATTTATATATATATATATATATATATATATATATATATATATATATATATATATATATTTATATATATATATATATATATATATATATATATATATATATACACTCTTCACACTGCGGCTATACACTGTAGTCGTTCTATATCTCCTTCCCTTTGACCGCTGGTTTGCAAGATTCTTCGGGTTTCAGTACCAGGGCTAGCACCAATCGGACCCTTGATAGGGTGGTATCGCATCGTGTTTTTAACTCCAAACATGCATGCGGTTTCCTGAGTGGCCAAATAAGCTGACTGCCTTTTTTTTCAATGCGGTAATTGGTCCCGTTGGATATATATTTGACACTTTCATTACACCATTTAGTTTGCATTTACATATAAAAGAACTGCAGAGAAAAACATATTATGATTAGGGAAATGCAATATTATTACATGGAAAGTTAAAACATAAAAGGATTAATTACACGTGCTTATCTTAAAGTCTAGTAAATATTAAAATGACAGCAATTGGATTGTACATATCTATAAATATTAATGTTAAATCAAAGTAAACCTGTTGATATTGGTTTACAATTGTTGGCATCAAAGTCAGACTTTAAAAGAATAAGTAAATTGATGGTTGAGTTCCACAATGTCCCAGAAAAAATGGATCACGTTGTACTGAGTATTGCGAATTATAGTTTTATTTAGGGTAAACATGACACTGCATGGTGAAACATTAAAAACTATATTATTACTCAGTAAAGCGCACACCTCCCTCAAGGCAAAACAACACTTTGAGAACGGCCCCCCTTGTCCGTAATCGCACAGACATATAATGGTATAGTCCAGCTGCCAGATGGGGGCACAAACGAATTGTGTATAATACATTTTTTAATCACAAAGTTTTAATAGGTTCGTTTTGTAAATTTTGAAAACATATTAGGGCCGCATTTGATGAAAAATTTTTTTTCAACATCTCAAGAACTAACTATTATTATTGGTCAATAATTGTCTTGACTTAGGTGTTCACGGTCAAATATTTAAATGAAACCATATTAAATGTTTTTCATTCGTATTTTAAATTTTAATAGGCAAATAGGGCCTGCCATTGGTGAAAATTGTATTTTCTTCAATATTGTAATTAGAAATCATTGGAAACCATTTGACAATGTTTGGACTAACATCGAATCTAGATTCATGGTAAAAAATGGTAAAAATAAATTCAAACGATCAAATTTCGACAGTCATTGCTGTAAATCCTGTTTTCTCAATATATCGTAAAAGATGATACTTGTACATGGTCAAAAACTTTAACTACACCTATGAGTTAACTGGTCAGAAGTCAGTGTAAGAACCTAGTATTTAGTGGTCGGTGGACCAATTAATCTAGATGTAAGACGGGGGTGTACTTCCTATGCTTGATGTCTTGTCTTAGAATCATAATTTATGCAGATATTTCACGAACTGTAACGGATAATTACTGCAGCGGTTTTGAATTCTGTCAACATAAAATATATCTAACTATTTATTGATCATCTCCTTAATCGTGCTAGTATATGTTATATGGAGAGTATGTCAAGATATCTAGATAAATATACTAGATACAATTATTAGGATATAAAAAGGTTTTACATTAACGTCGTATATAACCATTTGGAACTCATTTGTTAATAGAAAACATAGTCCTGTGTCCACAGGCCAGTTCAGATCAACTTGAAAAAAACTATGAATAGGCGTTCATTATGATCCACAATATCATCCCTTCCCCGTTTAATGTAAATTTGAAATACCACAGTCTTGTAAATGAACATTTCTGTTTTATTGACACTTACCAATTTAACGGGGCTGGAATATGGGACTTGATTGTTATACAAGGCAAAGATATCATTACATCTTTCAGCCATTTCCCTTACACCAGAAGTTTCTATTTACCCGAATATTTAACAGAAGCAAAGTAATCATATATGATTTTATACATGGTGGATATGAATAGACAATCTATTGATGCCAAACTGTCAAATTCAGGATGTCTGGAGATGTAAGTTAGTTTTACTTGTCGTATCTTCCTTTATTAGTCTCATTATTTGGATATACTGATCATGTAAAAAACACCCTGCTTTTCTGTTCGTAATCAATCCTTTATGAAATCTAAGTTAGCATATAGTTGTATAGTCCCAGGTAGATAAGCATTGATCAGTGGTAGAAAGCAGAAAGCTATAGTGGAAGAAAGCTAGTGGCAAAAAAATGCCAATGTTATCCTGGCATTTATTACCTTCCTGATTTTTTTTGTTATCCTGGCATTTATTACCTATCTTGTATTTTATTATTATAACGCACATGCATCTGATGGTATAATTTGCACACAAAAAATAACTAGATATTTCTTGGCACCGCAGGTGCCAGAGTATCCCCAGACATAGTATGCCCCCCGCCCTTTAAGAATAGGCCCCCATTTTTAGCAGCATATACTGACACTTGGCAAGCAATTATTGTTTCTTCCATCTATCAATGCACAATCTTTTTGAAGATGTTGGTCCTGTGACCTTGACCTTTGACCTCATGACCCCAAAATCAATTGGGGTCTTACTTTTTCAATGGGACATATATTAGTCAAGTTTGAAATCTATACATCAATAAAAGCAGGAATTATCATCCAGAAACTAATTTTTTGACAGATGGCTCCTGTGGCCTCGACCTTTGACCTTGTGACCCCAAAATTGATATTGATCATCCACTTTTATATATAAATCAATAGAGGTCTAGATTTATTGATGAGTCATATACAAGTCAAGTTTGAAATCCATACATCAATAAAAGCAGGAATTACCATCCAGAAACTAATTTTTGGACAGATGGCTCCTGTGACCTTCACCTTTGACCTTGTGACCTCAAAATTGATAGGGGTCTTCCACTCTTGGCAGGTGAACTATATGTGCAAGATGAAAGGTCTGCGATGAAATGTTTGGCTGAAAATGCATCCACGATCTTTTTAAAGATGTGTCCTGCGACCTTGACCTTTGACCTCATGACCCTAGAACCTATAGGGTTCTTACTTTAGTGGTGGGCTATACATAAGTCACATTTGAAATCCATATGGCTATCAACACTGGAGATATCATAAGAGGTGTGTGATTTTCACCAAATATGGACACATTAAAGGTCAAGGCCACTCTCATGGAAAAAGTCATGACCCAAATGTTAATAGACCTCATCCCATAACCCATCTCTCTACATGTGCATAATATGAAAGAAATCTGTCCATTAGTTTTTGACTTATAATGCTTACAGTACTGTCAAGTGGCAAATATGGGGGTATTAAAAGGCGTAAAAACAAGAAAAGGATAATAGGTGGCGCCACCAGTTTCCGGTATATCACAAGGCTATCCAAGATCTTCGGTCACCTTGATTTTTGGACCAGTCCATGCAAGCTTACTCGAGATATTTAAGAATTTGTGTGATTTTCAGCAAAAATGGACCTATTCAAGGTCAAGGTCACTCTCCTAGCATAGGTCATGACCCCATTTTAAATAGGCTTCGTCCCCTCACCTATATCTATAAAAAAATATAAAGTTTGAAAAAGATCAGTGAAATATTTTTTGAGTTATCCTGCTCACAAGGTTTTTCTGCGGCGGCGGCGGCGGCGGGACCGTCGTGAAACCATAGTATCCCGACTTTGTCTGGGGATACAATAATACAATCATTATTTGGCCGCAATACTTATATAAGTAACCAACTTATATTATAAATATGACATGTTTTTAATGGTGACAATAGAACCTTTCCACAGTTGTTTTCCTAATTTGCATTGTTAAGGGAATGGTTTTTTTCTAAAAAGAAGAGCCTACTGCACGATAAAAATGATTTTTTATAAGGATTGGTTCATTGCTGAGGAGAATTACATGATAACATGATATGCAATTTGGTCTTTTTCACTAATTTCAGAATATCTGACTTCTGTTTTTATTAGATGGGACTGTGAATAACAGAGTCATTACAGAGACATTACAACGAAGCTCTGCGGTTCTGTAGACATGTCAGCATTTTGTCTTGAAGGCATGCAGTATTGGGGATTGAACCAGGAACTTTCAACTCCTAAACCTAATGCCCTATAGCCACCTGGCTAGGTCCTACTCAATTCACCTTGCATGTCAAGTTTGTGAATCAAATATTGCAGAATATATGTTTCTTTCAGGAAAGCCTTCATTTGTATACAAAAAAAAAACTAAAATACACTTAAAATATTATATATGGTGTTTGCGTTTGTTAAAATCATTAACCGTGAAAGCCTATAGGTCTAGATATAACGTTGACTAAATGTTACTGTTAGTCCTTTTGATAGTGCAGATGATAATCTGAAAATTGTTCCGGAGGTCTTAAAACAATTTTAGCCATGAAAGCCTATAATTCGATATCATGCAATTGTGATCAGTCATAATTTATTGCCATGAAAGCCTATAATTCGATATCATGCAATTGTGATCAGTCATAATTTATGATATATATTTGAAGTAAACCGATGTTATTATGGTTTCCCTTGAATCATTGATCATGGGTGCGTTCTGCGTAGTTATATCCTAGTTTTAATGTTTCATAAGTTACATATGTGCCCTATATATATATACATATAACAGATAACGTTCATGTTTGGTAATACCAAGTATTCAAATAATTATGTCAGTGGAAGGATTCTTAACAGTTATCAGGCAATTGAACGACGACATAACATATCATAAGCGGCGAGGGCTCAGTACATTCGCTGTTTGAGATGTTACTTGTAATCTAACATTTTTATGTACGTAAATAGATTACAAAGCTCTTTGTAATTCTTTTGTTACCTGGATAAACCAAATAGCCTCTACAAGACGGAAACTACGGTCCGATAATTACGAAGACACTCAAAACGACGAAAAATAGTAAGATTCTGAGGGATTGGAGAAAAAATGGCGGAAAACAAATATATTTTGCTTTCAATTTCCGTCGATCAACAGGCGGATCCTCTTTATGAAAGGTGTTTCCTGACTCCAGCACTGGCATAGAATTTCCCTTTCAGGTGACACCTGCCTCATTCTACGCCCGGTCTATAGCACTTATGTATTACCCAACCGATCTCTTGGGACAAACCAATCTGGTCTCTAGCCAATTAGCTTAAATAATAATAGTTTTTATTGAGTTACTTTTCTATTTGATCCTTATCAATGTATTCTTTTACAGCAGGCCACACGAGTCATATACTACTATAATAATTATATGTAATATGTTATGACGGTATCTATTCTTATCTCGGCGGGTCCGTTGATACTCATACACACAGGGTAATATTTCAAGAAACAAATCAGTCTTAAAGCTCTTCAAATCTGAAGACTAAACGCGGAAGTAAAGACAGAAGCGTGTGTCTTGCACTTGTTGTCCGTCCAGGCATCTGACCCGCAGGTCGAGTACATCGTCACGAAGTCATCCTCCTGATGCCCGGATAGCAGCAATTATAACCCTTGTGGTAGAGTTTGTTATAACCATGTGTCTATAAACCCCGCGGGTCATGTCTCCGGAGGGATGTTATTACGCGTGGCGGGTGGAGTGTTTATGGAGGCCCCTGGTCAGCACGGTGTACACACCCTCTTCGTATACGGAATGAGTGGGTTCAGATCAGGCTTAGAACCTGCCATGATTAACACCCCAATAACCTGAACCACCAACTTTTATTTTTGAAAAATGATCAAGAAAATTCAGAAAAGTGTTCGCAAGCAAGTCACAACTACTGCGTCTACTAAATACATCTGACTTGAAAGTTCAAAATATGAGCATAATGAACCCTAGGGAAGTTCGCCACAAGTTTTTGTATACATGTATTTCTACCTCGGTTCTTCAACAAACTTGGATCCAAAGAGTCGAAATCAATGAATAAGGGTGAATCTTTATTTTCCTTATTTTTGTTTTCATCAGTATCTAATTACAAAGATGATAACTAGTAAAATGTGATGCCTATGCATGGTCAGTCTTACTGTTCTTTCTTTGTTGTAATATCTTCGGAATTATGTGGCTGTTGCGTTGACATTTATGCATGGTATCGGTATGTCTACAGTTTATATACGTGAAAAAGGATTCTATATATCCGTTATAATAGATTTAAATATGGAGAGTTTATCTAGATTGCAGACAGGTTTACTTTTAATGATTAACCTTTAGCTTATTATGAGGCAGAGTCATTAAGTTTTACAAAGCAGTCATTATTCCAGAAGTGGTTTCAGATAATTGCAAAGTGATTTCGGATGACAGCAACTTTTGATCTCACAGTGGATAACACTGTCAACTTTCAACATGTGTCAAAGCACTAAACCCCAAGAGCTTTCTGTAAGCAGACAACCACTTTTCGGAACACCTGCAATATGGACTATGTCGTCTGTAATACATATTGAATTACCAAAGGCATCTTGAGCAGATATGTCGATGCTCTGCACGCTGAATAAGTGTGGAAACAAATATTTCAAAAAGGTTTATATTATAAAGATAGTTGTGTGTTCAACCTGTTTCTGTGCAAGATATAGGCCTACGGTACCGTATTCCAAGTGAAGAGTGGACAATCGTGCTCCACAAAGGCTGGTGGTGGACAATTTTCATTGACAACCCCTTTCCCGGTTTGGTTTTATAGCTTTCCCTGATGTTTGGACCCATTAAAAGATAATTAGTTCTATCTAACATTACGTACATATTCGTTTCTCCATTCTTAGCAACCTCGGGGTAGTTGAACTTTTGTATCTATTGAAAACCTTACATAGAATATTCACAAATGGAAACTGCATGGTCAGTGGTCTTGATAATTGTCGGCTCCAATTTGATGATGGGTATCTAAACTTAACAATCAATTTCCATACTTTCCTACTTTAGTCTAATGGATGGTCAGAAGCTGTTATTTTGTCTCTTATCCTCCGGTTGACCAATTGCAGATTCACTTCAAAATCAAAAGGACTTATTCTATTGCATGAAGCAAGCGGTCACAATATAGGTTTAAATAATTTACGTTACTCCAGTGCTTATTCCATTACAATAAACAGGATTTATTCTTACATAGGACATCATCTAGACTCAAAGGACATTCAACTCTGAGACAAATATTATCTGTGGTTTATCATTTTATTTTAAATTTTAGAGACAATGGGCTAAGTAACTTTTTTTATTTGTATAATAATATAATTACACGCGGAAACTTATTTGTTGTATTCCTATTTATAACAATGTACTATGACTTAGAATCACGTCTTGGCGTTTATTCTTTTTATGATGATCTTCAAATTAAGTTTGTATGCGTTAGGTCCTTGAGATGATAGTTTTGGCAGTTCAACAGTCTGGTCTGGTACAAATCATTCGAAGGAGCAGACGGCTAATTGCAAATGTGTACGTCTTAACGTCCCCGAGGGAACGAGAGTAGAAGCATTTCTTCGACCGATGCAATCATATTATGTAACATATATAAATGTTATCAGTTTTTTTGGGGTGTAAGAGAACCGCTGTAAGAATTGACTGATTGAATGATCACAACAAGAAAACAAAGTGTATATAAAGATAACGATGAAATTTCAGCTTCAGTCTGTATCATCCTTCATTAACACTTTACAACCACTTCACTTCTAAGAAACTGGAGATTTAAATTGCACAAGGACATACAGGGAGTTGCGGCATTCTGATTACAAGTCATGCCTCGCCCACCTATAGATAGGCTGCCTGTATACACCGTGACTGTGACGTGTATAAGGAGCTGCTGCTTTGATGCTGTGACAGGTCCTTATTGTGAGGGTGGTTCGTGACGGGTCTCTGAGAGACGCTGATAACGACGAC
This sequence comes from Sipunculus nudus, assembly GCA_026874595.1. Classification (NCBI taxonomy): domain Eukaryota; kingdom Metazoa; phylum Annelida; class Sipuncula; order Golfingiida; family Sipunculidae; genus Sipunculus; species Sipunculus nudus. Next base: position 46,267,334 of record CM049314.1, on the reverse strand, counting down.
GATTCACTGATAATCCTGATCATATCGCCCCCGCTACTGTGTACTTCGGTGTGTGAATGTAAAAACACAGTGGAGTGTGTTCTGACATAACAAGCTGTATCACGTGGCCATTTCATAATTCCGAACAGACAATATGTGTAATTAAATCATGCACAGTTTCTTTGGAAGTGCCCTTTGCGATAAAACGCCAACGGACCGACCAAAGTCAAAGAGAGAAATGTTTTTTAAGGAACATAATCTGAAAGCTTACCCTGTCTGCGCAGACATTTCCTCTGCTTGTATCGCTCCCATCTCTCGGCTTTTTACAGGGGTATATTCCCTGATCCTACCTCTAGAAAATTCTTTCAAACTCCACAGATGTGTTACAGGGTACACACTTATACATATACAGGTCTAGGCGTACACTGATGTCCAGCCGTTAACTATTAGTTCTGGTCCCTCTGGCATGATTGCGTAAGGGGTCACCCAGCCCAGCGTCTGCGCGATGAGGCTGTTGCTACCCCTCGACCCCTGCTCAATATCCCATATGGATATATATATTGAGAAAGATAGAGTGTTTTCTGTTAAAGTATATTCTTCATTAACAACCAGGTCCTTATTTATATTCCTAAGAATAATATATGCATATGTGCTAAGATACCTTACCTTATTTCAATTTTCAGTTATTTATCATTTTTAGTTGATAAATTAAAATCCCCATGGTATAATCTAAGTTTATGTCACATTACAAGTTAATTATAATTCGTGATTACGTCACAATTAGTATTACTGATAAAGTGTTGTGTGAGCTAAGTAGAAAGGTATTATTTATTGTTAAGCGTATAGTAGTCTTTGCATTATATCCATTTTAAGCGTTAACAAGAAACACACTTTTACTCTTGACTGGACCAGATAGCGATATCAGCACCAGCCTTGCAACCCCTGTTTCGTTAAGGTCCTCACTCACGCCTGTAGAATGTATAAGTATACTTGGATGGCACTGAAAAAGTGGTCAACTCTCGAGTCTCGAGTGATTCTTCAGTAGCCTGCTGTTTCGATATATTTTTAGCGTATGCGCATGGTGCAAACCTGTACGGCTTTGATATATTGATTAAACATCGTCTTGTTACGTCTGCCTTGAGTTCAAGTTTGATGAGAGAATCTGCGAGTCGGCAATCCCTGACACAGAATATATAATGCAAGTTGATAAGATGAAACGCGTCCTGAACCTGGCTTGATGTAGTGAGAAGAGACGTATCAATACATGTATACTTTTTTTGTATTGAGAAGAACCGTCTCCTTAACATAACATGATGCAGTGAGAAGAAACGCATCTTTAAATTAGCAGATATAAGGGAAAAGAAACGTGTATTCAACTTGCTGAGATGTATAGTGAGAAAAGACGTCTCTTTAACATGTTGGGATATAGTGAGAAGTAACGTCTCCTTTAAAGACATGATATTGAGAGAAGAAAGAGCAAAGCGAGAAAAAAATTAGAAGAAAGGTGTCTTAGGAAAAGCGCAGTGTATTCAGAAGAAACGTGTCTTTGTTATAGCGAGATGGAATGCGAAGAAAGGTCTCTTTAACACAGTGAGATGTGGTGAGAAGAAAGGTCCCTTTAACAGAGTGAGATGTGGTGAGAAGAAAGGTCTCTATAACACAGTGAGATGTGGTGAGAAGAAAGGTCTCTTTAACACAGTGAGATGTGGTGAGAAGAAAGGTCTTTTTAACACAGTGAGATGTGGTGAGAAGAAACGTCCCTTTAATTAGCGGAAGAATAGAGAAAAGAATATTCTGGTATTGAGTATTCCCAAAATGATTGGTATCGCCATCTGATATTTACAAATATATGAAGGCATGAATAATACAAAAGGAAAAGGATAAATAGAACCTCAATTTTCATGAAATTTGCGATGACAAACACTTACCGCAGTCTATCCCATGTCTCCAGCGTGCGCCCACCACTTTACCATAGTTGGTGTGGGCAGTAACAGTGCCAAGTTTCTTTCCATAATCGTTAACATACATCGGCTGAATATATCGGTCAGTTGCAGCTGCCAATACAGCCAGTGAGACGCTAATTAACGTCGCCTCCAGCAGAGTTTTAGCCATATCTCCTGGGATTTACGGACGATAAGCAGTCGTTACAATCACGTATATTACCTCATTAAGTCAGTATATTAAGAAGAACTGCACATGTTGCGACGACAAAGCAGTTAAGTGCAACAAGACACCAGCACACAAAACGTTAACGACTCAAGTGTCTGTTGTAGATGAGTATGACAGCTTATCTCGTCAGACTGTACACGTCCATGAATACAGCTCTAACCTCACCCCTCACACATATATAGGTAGCTTTGTTTAGAACTAAAAATCCCGACGTTTAGTCTTTACTCTGATGTAAGGTAGCACGTAAAGCCTTCCTAAATGAATATTTCTAGATAATTAGAAACAGGGCTATCGATTAATAAACTTTTATGACCTATAACGCTCTTCAGTCACTGTTCAGCAGTTCTTCCCGTCCCGGCGTTTACACAGCGTGTGCAGCACGTGTCTGGTAGGTAATCGATGGCTGACGGCGGGTTACACCAATAAACTTTCGCTTCCGCATCCAAATTTTGCTTTTATTGTCAATAGACCAGGCACATTAAGTTACTTTTTAAAGTATCCGGCGATGTAATAAATGGCAGAAATAGCAGAAATATGACGGATTAGTATTATTCACTTCCTCGATAAACGAAAATTACTTATTCAGTGCTGTCTTTCCTGTTCAATGGAGACATTTTCCAGATGAAACTTTCCAGGGTACGACTCAGTGCTGATGCTGTCTCGATCTCGTTAAACGTTCCTCTGGTGACAGACGACACTTGATGAGTCTTATAAACAAGTGGCAAACAGCACTAATGTGGAGGGATAAAATATCGCCAGCTCTCCACAGATGGAGGAGCGTTTAAGTTCATGATGGTACTCCCCTGCCCTGATACTTACGCCGTCTGTGATACATGTGTATCCATCAAGTTGGTATAAGAGGTCCTTATACCAGTAGAGTGCAGCATGCACGTGCGAGTTGGTGCTTTACGAGTCCGCCACAGGGCAGCTTTTTCACTTAGGTTTAATGTTGTTTGACCTTACGCGGAATGTTTGTGTATCTTCTCCCGGCTCTGGTGACCAGCGGGTCCCAGCTCCCGGTACAGACAGTCGCAATCTAAACAGCCCTGGCCTAGACGGGACAGCACCATCACAGTCAGTGCGTCCCTTGACAATAAAAACAGCCAGAAATATAATTAACATTTCGGGATGAGTGCTGGACGCGCCATCGTTGAGAGTTACCGGGGGAGAGTTCCTTGTGATCGATAGCCCCTAATATATAAGCTTCAGGTATACTCGCCTAAACTGCTGACCATTTCTAAGGACAGGGATCTAATCGTTTATAATGCATTACAACAGCGGGCGCTGTGGAACACCATAGCCTCAAATAAGACAAATAAGACAAATAGACGGCAAGTTTGGCTAATCTATATGTACCAGTACTTCTCAAGTGATAGTCTCTTATCTCCACCCAGTAAAGAGGGCGCTGTGGTGTCGAGTCTATTAATTTGATTTGTGCGGTTATAATCCAACACTAGCTGCATTAGTACAAGTCTTATCAAATGTAGCACATACTAGAAATATGGCAGAACCCTAACCAGAGCAAAAAGAATCATCAAAGCAGCCAACGTACTGGAGGCGTATAGGAATGTGATCTTTGACTGTGGTGGCATTTAAACTGAAGGGAGTACGCGATTATACGGAGTTCACCGCGTATTACAATCTATAGAGGGGCCACCCTGACGCCATCAAAAGAGATTAACTCTGCTGACGCGCCATATGTTTTACCAGTTCTGATGAATACTGTCAGTAAAAAGCGCAGCTAGATAACAATTCCTTGTCTTTCATATATCGTAGACTAAATTTAATTTGTCCTGCTGTATATATCAACTTATACATAAAGAAGATTTAAACAGTACAAGAACGACATAACTAGCCGGTTTTTCCCCTGCCGTGTAAACGTCAAGATCGTAGACCAGTGCCATTTATATGGTGCAATTAAACGCCTAACCGCCTGTTATATTGTACAAAATACTCCACTTGTCAAAATCAGAGCAAAGTTTGGACTTTCAGTTTTAAGTAACACCGGAATTATGCATAGTCACCTCACTCACCTGTCTGTAAATCCAAGCAGCAACAGAATATTCTCACTGTCTGTATTCTCATTGTCTGTATTCTCATTGTCTATATTCTCACTGTCTGTATTCTCACTGTCTGTATTCGCACGGTCTACAGAATATTCAATGTGTACAGAGTGGAGCTATAATTTTTAGAAAAAAAACAGGAAAGTCCCTATTGAATGGTCAATAATGTGCGTTCATTTTTATCTAAACTATTTTCATGTACCAATTTCATTCCATCGTCCTGCACCCGTAGTCCCGACTAGAATCTAGAAGCGGATCAAGGAGAGGGGTCCAGGGGGTCCCGACCCCCATTTTTTTTTATCCGCCGCAACCTTTTTCTAAGGGTTTTCAGGCAACATCTTATGGCCTAGACCCACCTTTTTCCGGACCTGGTGACATTTTTTAAGGTCTTTCATCAGTCCTTCTGGGTTTGACCCCCCTTTTTCCTAAATCCTGGATCCGCCCCTGGAATCCCTCTTTTTCAGATTGGACTTCACATGTGTATTTTTATACGCGCTTTGCATATGCATCCATATACGGACAATGTCGAAACGGATCGGAGAGCGACTCAAATGATAAACGGATGGAAAAATCACTAAATTTCCCAGCAGAGCACCATGCAGGTCAGGTCATCATGTGCAGCTTAATTTTTTTTTGCTTGTGCCTGCGTGTGTTGTTACAAGAGACACGGAATGTTTTCCGAAGGTGCACGGTCCATCAAATATGTGTCCATACATAAGGCAAACAAGCAGGGGCGGGCTGGGACGAAAAAAAAATACCATGACATTTGATTGAAAGCGACCAAAAAGTTATTACCATCGGCCCATCGGCATCAAGATTTTCCCTATACCGTCGGCCCACAGACTTCAAGATATTTTTTTATACCACGGGCCCACCTGCATCACGATTTTCTTTAAACTGACGGCCAGCAGTCGTCAAGATTTCTTTTATACCACGGGCCCACCGGCATCAAGTTTTATTTATACTGACGGCCCACAGACGTCAAGATTTTTTTATACCACGGACCCAACGGCATCACGATTTCATTTTTACTAACGGCCTACAGACGTCCAGGTTTTTTTTATAACAAGGATCCACCTGGAAACTTCCCTGTCTCCCGATGACAGTGCCGAAAGATAAGGTTCACAGGCACTTAAATCAGAAATCAGTGAGGGAGGGCGGTGTTTTACCTTTCATTGTAAATTTTCTATACAATTTTCATATGATAAGGGAACAACGTAACAATAAAGCAATTGTTTTGTTAAACAGATAAAACACTTTATATATATTACCATGACAGAAATTTTATTTTTCTATTTTTTTTTTGCAGAAACCGTAGAATTTCTAGTGAAAATAACCAATGAAGTAGAGGGAAACCAATTTTGTGGCCTCAGTGTACACTGACGGACACAAGATTCTCTTGCCTGTCACATGGATACTTTTCATACACCCAAGGAAAAAATAAGTCCGTATATATATGGTAACATATTTTACGGATTAAGCACCCTGGATTGTGCGTGTGCCTGCGAATACATGGCATGTCTGCGTTTAAAGGAGGAACGTGATGGAATTAGGAACATAATTAATGGAACGTGAATGGACCCGCGAACATTACAGAAATGAGAAATTCCACCGTGATCCAGCGAGCGTCATATCCATTGTCTGGAATTAAGACCAGATTACTGGTGCCAGAGTGTCTTTACATCTAAGTCTGAGGAACTCATTTTAAGGCCTTATGAAGATGTATATTTACGTCATTTCTGACAACGCTTCATGGCCTACAGGTAAACTGTCAATCAACATAAACCAGACCAATCGTTAGCATTTTTGTGTAATTTCTAATAATACCAAACATTAGCGAGAAAAGTTCCGTTTTAATCCAGCACATTGATAAACCCCTCGGTTTTTTGTTGAATTAAGGACCGCATGAACACATGCAAGGCTCGCACGGTTTACAGGACACAGGCAGCTTGCAGGCGATACAGGAAATGACCCTTGTCCATGGAGACGGTGTTTCAATTTGGGTTGTGAGCTCACATGTATAATTTTGTGTTAATTTATCATTCTTACAATAATATTGAGATTATGGGCCGTTCACCACAATATGAATGTAACCTGATGCAAGACCACTGCGATACATTCCTCGATAACACTTGTATCACGACTCGAGTAGGCTTAAATACCAGCCCAATTATCCGATTGCCTACTGAGTCGGGTTTTTATGGCTATGATGCCGCTCGACCGGCCTCTATAGGCTCTACATCGCTACATTTAGCCAGAAAAAGGACAAAAGGTAAAAACAAGTGACCCATGGGTCATGACGGTCAGTTGACTGGGAAGAGATTCGCAAAGGAAATTTTATCATCTGAATGGTAGTATATACCCATTCAACTGAAGCACCAAACAGATTAACCAACAGGCCAAGATTGTGTCTGTATTTATATATATATCTCAAAAATAGAGAAAAAATGCGTAAACTTTAAAAAAACACAAGTGGCTCCACCAGTCTGCAGAAACGAATAAAAACACTTAATGGTCTATATCCATGCAAAGAATCATGGTGATCTCTGCATTAGTTGTTCAGATACTTCAGCTTTTGTATCAAATTTTCCATTATTCTAAGGGATACTTCGGAGTCCTATAGCTTGAAGGATATGGGTAACAGAGACCTAATTTCAGGTTTCAACAGGCACTTTTCATGGGCCTCCTTGCATGACAAGAATGAAGATTCTAGGTCCAGTTGTTACAATTTGTACCCTGTTGACAGATAACCACATCTTTAAAGGTTTAAAAAATAGAGAACAAAATTCGTAAAAATTTGAAAAAATAGAGGTGGCGCACCCAGTCTGCAGAAACTGATGGAACACCTCATGATCAATGAGTATGCAAAAAATCATGACCATCAGTGTTGTAGTTATTGAGATACTGCAGTTTTTGTATTAAATTTTTCATTATTCTGGAGCCATACAGTTTAAAGGATATGGGTAACAGAGACCTAATTTCAGGTTTCCATGGAGACTTTTCATGGGTGTCGCTGTGTGTCAAGAATGAACATTTTAGGTCCAGTTGTTATGATTTGTGTCCTGTTAACAGATGTTCATTTCTTTAAAGGTCTCAAAAATAGAGAAAAAAAATTCGTAAAAAACCCCAAACAAATATAGGTGGTGCCACCAGTCTGCAGAAACTGATGAAACACTCCATGATCAATATCCATGCAAACAATTATGGTGATCTCTGCATTAGTTGTTCAGATACTTCAGTTTATGTATCAAATTTTCCATTATTCTGAGTTGTACTTTGGAGTGCCATAGCTCAAAGGATATGGGTAACAGAGACCTAATTTCAGGTTTCAACAGGACCTTTTAATGGGCCTCCTTGCATGACAAGAATGAAGATTCTAGGTCCAGTCGTTACGATGTGTACGCTGTTGACAGATAACTACATCCTTAAAGGTCTCAAAAAAAAAAAAGAGAAAAAAAAAAATGGTAAAAATTTGAAAAAATACAGGTGGCACCACCAGTCCGCAGGAACTGTTGAAACATCTCTTGATCAATATGTATGCCAAAAATCATGACCATCAGTGTTGTAGTTATTGAGATGTTGCAGTTCGTTTTTATCAAATTTTCCATTATTCTGGGGGGGGGGGTAATTGGGAGCCCCACAGCTCAAAGGATATGGGTAACAGAGACCTAATTTCAGGTTTCCATGGAGAATTTTCATAGGTCTCCCACTGTGTCAAGAATGAAGATTCTAGGTCCAGTCTTTACGATCTGTGCCCTGTTAACTGATGTTCACATTTTTAAAGGTCTCAAAAATAGAGAAAACAATTCGTAAAAAATCGAAAAATAGAGGTGGCGCCACCAGTCTGCAGAAACTGATGAAACATCTCATGATCAATATGTATGCCAAAAATCATGACCATCAGTGATTAGTCCAGTCAATATATGAAATGACCCACCACAAATTGCAACAGAATTTATTTTTATGTTATTCAGTTCAGAAATATATATAGATGAACATATTAAAAGTCTAAGAAAATATATTGAGTGGAACAGTTCTTAAATTGCATAAATCCAATATGGCCGCCACGCCCAATTTTTTGGCACACGGGGACTCTTTTTTAATTATCTGCACGACTCTGTAGATGGAACTACATTAACCGAATGAGGCGAAGAGTACTTGAATATTGAATATTGACGACAAAAGTAATATTTGCCATTCCGAGTATCTCCAAAGAGTGACTTTTATGTACCAACACACTTCATTCGTTATGAATACAAAACCTTGTATAAAGAAGTATAATAGGTGGTTTATTCATCAAACTGTTCATTGTCTTCTAGTAATGTGACATTAGAACATACGCCTCGACAATGTCCACAGCCACCTGAGCACTCTAGCCCATTTTTTCTGCACGAACACTGTTTTGTAGTACGACCCATTTTGCAGTTGCATCTGACTACTTTCGAAAGCTCAGCTGGGGCTGCAACTCTGTCTGTCAATATCGGAGCGTACATTCCACTTTGAACGAACCATCCCCATTCCTCTGCATTTATTTTCTCAGCATTCCCATCCACTGCTGAACTTGCAGGTAAACCCGCATGCTGTGATATTTTGCAGCTGCTGATGTAGGGAGGAGGACGTGAGGATTCACAAACGAAGTACAATATCGTACTTTTTGCTGGAATTGCTGTAGTCGAAGGGAATCAAGTTTTTTACCTGGCTTTCCTTTTTACAATTAAACTAGAGCGGACTCCTCAGCTGCTATTATAGCGTCATTTGTATTGTTTGGCTTGAAAAATGCCTCAGCTAGGTTCTTGAAATTCGGATTTGTACGCATCATCTTCAGAGCAAGTCCTTTGCCTAGTTCATACACATGTGAAGTGGTATCACACCCCAAAAATAGCGTGCATGAATAATGCATTACGACATACGTCAGGACCGAGAATACTTCTAGGGGAGCAATATTCCAGAATTTCGATGCCTTTTTCACTTCTTGACGGGGTTCAGGCCGAAGGTACACATTTGGAGTGATGTCCTCGGAAAGAAAACAAAGCAGAATCAGAATATCTGTGTCATCTGCCACTAGAATAGTAGTTTTTGAGGTTTCCTGTGCCGCAAAAGCGAAGTCTGAACAATAAGCAGATCCGCATCTCCCCGGGCATGGACTATTTGACATCCTTGTCTTTCCAATTTCACACTTAGCAGATAAATGAATCTCTGTTTGTTTTCATTGTTAGATAAAAAATCACCCTTTCGACCACTGAAAACCATGGGTCCTGAAAATTTAACGGTTTTTCCAAAGCACTTTCCAGCTCGACGCTGCTGCGTCGAGCCCTTGGTGCTTGGACCATGCATATATCCGTCAAACCAGACCAGACACATATCTGAGATATTGCTGGCATATATCGTCATATGTTGAATCACGCTTCCATGGAACTCTGTGAAGCAATGCTCCGCCATCCAATATATAAAAGATATTCCCTGTCGGCACAGGACCATCCGAAGGCATTGATTTCCACATTGCATCGGCCAAAGATGCTTTATTAGCCAATCTCATTGTAGACTTATCCTCAAAGAGTGCAGTCGGGTAGCTACATAGCTCATACTGAAATACCTCTACAAGATTGTCATTCCGTGTACCAATGGTGACTAATCTCTGAAATAGCAGCTGATGATCTATATGGATCATATCTTCCTTTATTTTTACAGAGGTTCCGTTGCTGAGTGAGACCACTTGGTCCTTTTTCTTGAACGCGTATTGCAAAACACATTTTCCCTCCATGTCCTTCAGTATCCTTTCACCAATCTTCCTTGCACGATCTGCATTTGCAGTTTTCTCAGCATTTACGCCACTCACGATACAACGAAGTGCAGAATCTTCTTGAAATGGGGACGTCAGGGAGAGGAAGGTAAGGAGTTTCTGAGTGTCTGCCATGTCCATCTTCTGTCTTGGCGCTGTTGTTTCTTTGTGCTGTTCACTGGTCATGTAGCCAACCGAGGTGAATTGCTGCATTTGCATGTTGACTGCTGAGCATGCATTGGTCGACAACCACACCAATCGCTGAAGCTCTGACATTCCACGTCCTCTTGTTAGCCCACCTGTAGTTTTGATGCTTCTCATTAGAACTTGTTCGATAAGCAAATCCTGTGACAGTCCTGCCCAATACCTATCAGACCTTCTCCCAACGTGCTTTCCCTCCATGAAATGTTTGTAAACATCCGAGTGTTTATTCTGAAGTTGTTACATGTTTTGCAAGTAGAGATAGACCGATTTTGTGTAACTGATGTGGCCTGCAGCAGCTAGGTATGGGAGCATACCATACATCGATTTTAAATGCAGTGGTCAGTTGCCAGTCCTCTCTGCTTTAATAAATGTTTGTAAAAGTGTGATCATGTCCAAGTACAGAAGCCACAGCTTTGCGGTCGGATGTTCTTTGGATGAGTCTCTAAATGTTCTTAGTCGCCTGTCAATTTCTGTCAAGACCTCCGAATCCCCTAGTCTTTCCAATGTGCTGCTACCAGAGATTAAGTCATCAAATTTTTTTCCAGCAATGAGGATTTCGGGCAGATGGGATAATGATCTGACGTCATTTGACATTTCGTCAGGCTCAAAAGAGCTAGCCTCAGTCGTATCGTCACATAATTCTGCTGCTACTGTATATTTGGGGTCTTTCTCACCGCTTGCCGCTGTGGTCGGTACTGGTATGTCAAAGATCAAGCACATTATCATGGCGTGTAAAGCACCGCAGACAAGCATATGTCCACGGATGGCTCTGGAAATGGCTTTTCCATTCAACATGTGACTAACGGTATTACTGGCATATACACATTCCAATAATTCTTGCAGACCTTTACCAGCCATTATATTGCCTAGTGCACCTAGAAAACTCATTTCGGTTTGAAACCCACCAAGTCGTAGAACAATTGACCTGATTTCAATGTTTGTGAAAGAGCTCTCTTGAATCTTTATGGATTTCTACCAAAGAGGTTGATCAAAAGTAAGAATAGGTGTTACTCTATAATGACTGGTGTGTTTGCAAACAAAGAGCAGGGTTGAGTGAAGAAAGTTCACGTCATTAGGGTTCATGTCAATGATTGGTAAGAATAAAATGGACGATTTGCCAGGATGGTTGCCCTTATGTACCAGCTGCATAGTCCCAGCCTATCCAGGTGTAGGGTACCCGAAACACAATGATACACGCCAGAGCAGATCAAGTTTAGCAGAAGGGTCTTCAATCTCAGGTTTTTGTAGTTTGGCATAACGCAGGAACTGAAAGTCATCCTTTTTTAAATGAAAGGTTCAATGTTTACGCGACCGACCGCGTAAATGTCTTCTGTTGTTAAAGTTATTCGTGGAATATTCTGAGTGCTGGCTGTTCCGGGTATCACTGTTGCTATTATACCCACCCCATGAAACGTATTGTGTCCATCAAGGGTACAAATATTGTGGTCTACATTATCCGCCACGTACTGTACAAAAGAGTCGGGTGATCTGTTAGGAATTTCTATACCACTGTGTACAGCTGCACTCCGTTCAAATTTGACAATTTCATAATAGCTGCAGCAAAATCAAAGTTTGTTAAGTGTGTGAATGAGAAATTTAGAGGCAAAATGATGATGTAACTGGACACCAACTCCCAGCTGAAGAGGTGACAATACAACCCGAGAACGTGCAGACTGTAATAAGGCTTGGCCTAAGGAAGCAATCTTCAGCATTGAATCCAAAGGCGTGATTAGACCCTGCAGGAAAATGCGTAAAGATCCTGGTATAAAAGAATACGCTTCATCCACAGAGGCCATTTCTTGGTATTTAGGATAAAGTCCTTCTGCTGGATCAGAGATTTCATGTCATTTTTTATTAGCTTTGCAGCAGTTTGTATAACTCAGCGTTTTTCTTCCTCGGGACTCTCCTGCCTCTGCTTGGTATGGAGTTCTTGAAGGATAATTGTAGCAGTGCTCCACATGGTCACCACGTTTGGTTTCCCGTTTATTTCCGTGATTATTATTTTGTCACCAAAGTTTGCTTTGATTTGCACTTTCATGTAGGTAAAGCTGTATGGTTCAATATCAGTACCAGCAATGTGTTCAGACATTTTTTGTATCAAATCTTGTATAGTTGTTTGTTCCTCGTCATTTTGCTCTAAGTACTCGACCACTTTCATGAAGGCTTGTGCTTGCTCTTCATCTCGTGGTCTACCTAATTTTATACGCTTATTCGTAAAACTGTCAGGTTGAAACTTTTTTTCGTATCTGCTTTCTTCACATCCTTTTTTTTGTGAGTGTTGTGCTTTCTTGTTCTGGTAATACTGGTTGACTGCAAAGTGGGCACTGTGGTTCCATCTGGATCTGTAAGTGTAAAATGGGGATTTTGAAATTTAAAATAAACTGGAATTCTTGTGACTGTCAAACTACATAAACGGATATCCGCCTTTAAAGAAACAATTATATGTGAAAGTGATATTCTGTTCGACTTCGTCAATAAATACATCACACGAAAAGAAACAACCACTAAGCCGAACGTAGTAGAAAAAGGACTACGGTGAATGAATGCATGGTGGACAGTACTCCTACTCATAACATAAATTATCATGCAGGCACCAAGAATGTGGATATATGACGTCCATAATCGAGGTTTGGATGTCAAAATATATTCTAATCTTGTTTTGTTGTTATAAGTATTTTCACATTTAATAAGATATGTGAGATTACCATGTGAAAATATGACTGTTTTCATCTGATCTGGTATTTTAATTCCGAAAACATATATGCGTACTCACCTATGTGTAACAATTGATGATAAAATATTTCAGATATAATTATACAATTCGTAGATCTCCTGTGTCAAATTCCATTAAAATCAGTAGATTCGCCGAGACGTAAAGCTACGGCCGCGATATCATAAACAGGAAGTGCCGGCAATGAAACACCAATGGGAATGAGGTGCAGTTTCGAAACACGGCGCGAAAAGTCAGGTCGCCGTCTGATAACTAGGAGGCTTCGTTCCCCGTGTATTTTTCCAGAAGCAGATTGGGGGGGGGGGGGTGGGATTCTGGGTCCGAATCCCCCTTTTATTAGCCGCCGCCGCAAGTTTTTTTTAGGTTTCAGGCAAATTTTTGCGGCTTTATCCCCCACCCCATTTTCCGGACCTAGGGACCTTTTTTTAAGCTTGGCCATTAGTGACCCTTGGTTGGTGCCCCCCCCCCCATTCCTAAATCCTGGATCCACCTCTCATTTCACGGAGAAAAGCCGAAAATACGCTTTTAAACGACAAGCAAAAAGAAAACGAAATGAAATTTAATTTAAACCATTTAAATTTATTGCATCTTTAGTTCGGCCGGTCAATAAAATATAGTTTATATAAAAACAGCACGTTTAGTACAATATCAATAAATCTCTGAGCTACGAAATATACTGATAAACTGCTCTCTGGAGATACCTCAGGTCATAATATAATAGTTATAAAGGGTTATATCATTCACCCTGACGCGGAATGACTCAAAAGAACTAGATCATATGTGCTTACAAATAGGGTGTGGCGGCCATATTGGATTTATGCAAATTAAACACCGTTCCACTCAATTTTTGTCGTTAGACTTTTAGTATGTTCATATATAGGTATTTCTAAGATGAATAGTGAAAAAATAAATTCTTTTGCAATTTGTGGTGGGTTAGGCCTATTTTTTTCATAAATTGACTGGACTAGATATAGTTAATGAGACATTGAAGTTTTTGTATGGAATATTTTACTATTCTGGGGGGTAAGTTCGGGCCCCATATAGGTAACAGAGACCTAATTTCTGGTTTCCATGGAGACTTTTCATAGGTCTCTCACTGTGTCAAGAATGAAGATTCTAGGTCCAGTCTTTACAATTTGTGCCCTGTTAACAGATGTTCACATTTTTAAAGGTCTCTAAAATAGAGAAAACAATTCGTAAAAAAATCGAAAAATACAGGTGGCGCCACCAGTCAGCAGGAACTGATGGAACATCTCATGATCAATACGTATGCCAAAAATCATGACCATCAGTAATGTAGTTATTGAGATATTGAAGTTTTTGTATGAAATTTTTGACTATCCTGGGGGGTACTTTGGGGCCCCATAGCTCGAAGGATATGGGTAACAGAGACCATATTTCTGGTTTCCAAGGAGATTTTTCATGGACCTCTCAAAATGCCAAGTAACAAGATTCTAGGTCCAGCGGTTACGATTTGTGCCTGGTTAACGGACGGGCAGACGGACAGACAGACGGACGACGGACAAAGAGTGATCGCTATAGCTCAGATGACTTTCAGTCAGCTGAGCTAAAAATGACTTTACAAATCCTCTTTCAGTCATATCAGTTCCAACCATGGTACTAAAGTTAGCAAGACTTTAGTTTTGACATTATATACTAAAAAGTGTCCAATTAAATATATTTCGGATAAAATATGATTTTAGGTGGTTTTTCCTGCATTCAAATAGCGTACTCATGTTGTCATTTCACAGACTTCTTTCTCATCTCTTACATGCAGGTATATATGGATGTTTGTTACACTGAAATACATTTTATAATTTCTTAACTGTGTTATAAAACAAACTATGACGAAATGCTATATTTCATTAGAGAGATATATGACCGCTCATGTACTTCAAGGTTGCCCTTGGTTGATCATGGTACATGAGCATTTACGTCGTTAACGATGAAGAAGCGATGGCAAACATGCGATACAATTCTTCCTATGCTGGGGTGGAGTTTTCTTCCAAGTATTGAGTGTACCGCGAATTTGAAATTTTAAAACATTGCATTCAGATTTCTGAATCATTTTGCTTTATTTTATTTATTTTAATAAAAAAAAATAGTTTTTTTTATCGAACACTGATTTTTCGTTCTTGGTTCACCTCTTAGATCTGCTATACTGCTCCTAGTTCACCGATACAATCGGATGAATTTAAATCGTCTTATAATAAGCAAAGATTTTTCATCCTGTTAGTTTACAAATCTTGGAACGGTGTTCAAATATCCATTACACTGCATTAATTATATCTCAATCAACTTGTGTTTGTGACATCCATTGACAAATATCCGGCTTATATAATTAGGCTGAAAGAACAAATGCAGCAAATCATTTAATAATAACCTAGAAAATTGCTAGTTGCAAAATAAAAGAATCTTTTCTCTCAATTCCGCCAAAAAAGGTTCAGTTGACATGATGAAATTAATTTTGTAAAAGATAGATTCAGAAAGTTTCTTCTTTGGACCAAAATGTTAAGAAAGTGAATATATTTTAAGGTCTTTCGTACATAGTTGTATGTCTCCTGTTCTAACTCGGTCTTCTATGTGTTGATTTTTTTCTGTATTCTGCATTATTGGTATTTAGTGCATATATTTGGTATATTCAATAACAAATAATGCATCTAAATTCATCATTTTAAACCTTAAAATCAATTTGCGCTTAACTTTTTGGCAAAAAGCCTGATGTGCCATGAAGACACATGCATAGATTCAGAGAGTATTGTTAACAATTCAGAAACAGACATAACCCAAGCTGTTTTTAGCTCAGCTGACTTTAAGTCATCTGAGCTATAGCGATCACTCTTTGTCCGTCGTCCATCCGGCCATCCTGCCGTCTGTCCGTTAACAAGGCACAAATCGTAACCACTGGACCTGGAATCTTCTAACTTTACACCCAGGGAGGTCCATGAAAAGTCTCCTTGGAAACCTGGAATTGGGTCTCTGTTACCCATATTCTTCAAGCTATGGGGCTCCGAAGTACCCCCCAGAATAACTAAAAATTTGATACAAAAGCTAAAATATGTGAACAACTAATGCATTGATCACCATGATTCTTTGTATGGATATTGGTCATAGAGTGTTTCATTAGTTTCTACAGACAGGTGGTGCCACCTGTATTTTTTCGATTTTTTTACTATTATTTCTCTATTTTGAGACCTCAAAAGATGCCGTCATCTGTTAACAGGGCACAAATCGTAACCGCTGGACCTGGAATCTTCTCACTTTACATCCAGAGAGGTCCATGGAAAGTCTTCCTGGAAACCTTGAATTAGGTCTCTGTTACTCATATTCTTCAAGCTATTGGGCTCCAAAGTACCCCCCCCCCAGAATAACTAAAAATTTGTTACAAAAGCTCAAGTATTTGAACAACTAATGCATTTATCATCATGATTCTGTGCATGGATATTGACCATTAAGTGTTTTTTAATTAGTTTCTGCAGACTGGTGGAGCCACTTGTGTTTTTTTTAAAGTTTACGCATTTTTTCTCTATATTTGAGATATATAAATACAGACACAATCTTGGCCTGTTGGTTAATCTGTTTGATGCTTCAGTTGAATGGGTATATACTACCATTCAGATGATAAAATTTCCTTTTGCGAATCTCTTCCCAGTCAGCTGAGCGTCATGACCCATTGGTCACTTGTTTTTACCTTTTGTCCTTATTCTGGCTAAATGTAGCGATGTAGAGCCTATAGAGGCCGGTCGAGCGGCATCATAGCCATGAAAACCCGACTCAGTAGGCAATCGGATAATTGGGCTGGTATTTAAGCCTATGATTCTTTGCATGGATATTGATCATGGAGTGTTTCATTAGTTTCTGCAGACTGGTGGCACCACCTGTATTTTTTCGATATTTTACTATTTTATTTATCTATTTTCGAGACGTTAAAAGATGCAGTCATCTGTTAACAGGACACAGATCATAACGACTAGTCCTAGAATCTTTTTTCTTGACATGCTAGGAGGTCCATGAAAAGTCTCCATGGAAACCTGAAATCAGGTCTCTGTCACCCATATTGTCCGAGCTATGGGGCTCAGAAGTAACCCCCCCCCCCCCCCGAGAATAACTAAAAACTTGATACAAAAGCTCTGGTATCTGAACAACTAGTGCATTGATCGGCATAATTCTTTGCATGTATATGCATCATGGAGTGTTTCATCAGTTTCTGGTGACTGGTGGCGCCACTTGTATTTTTTCGATTTTTTACGATTTTTTTTCTCTATTTTGTGACCTTAAAAGATGCAGTCGTCCCTTAACAGGGCTCAAATTGTAACCATTGGTCCTAGAATCTTCAAACTTGACATCCAGGGAGAACTGTAAAAGTCTCCTTGGAAACGTAAATTAAGGTCTCTGTTACCCATATTTTCTGAGCTGTGGGCTTATAAGCACCCCTAAGAATAATTGAAAATTTGATACCAAAGTAGGGCACAAATCATAACCATGCGGCCCAGAATCTTCTAACTTTGACATCCTGAGAGTTCCTAAAAAGTTCTCCCCAGAAACCTGAAATTGGGTCACAGTTGACCTATATTCTCAGAGTTTTGGGGTATGTTTGAGCACCCCAGAAATATTGCAAAATACACACAAATTGCCAGATTCCTCATGAAAGGCTTGTTGGATTGTCATCAAATTTGTTGTGCTTATGGGTCTTGATGAACCTAAGTTAATAAGCATCAACAATGATGCCACCTATCTTAATTAGTTGTCAGTGCAAGGACATATTATCAACATGTCATTCGGCTGAGCGTCATGACCCACGGGTCACTTGTTAAATAGCACACCCTTCCCCTTTTTTTTCTTAAAAGCAGCAGCTCAAACATAGTCCAAGTGTACTAGGGGTGTTCAATTGCCGAGCTATCGCAAGGATTTCTCCTCTGGTATAAAACAAATATCAGGTGCAAATCTGTCATATGTCACTATTTTTCTCACTAAATGTCTGTTTTGAAAAATCTGCCGTATATTGGGGATCCTGCGCAAAACATAAGAGGAAGAAGAAAAAGAAAGAAAATAAAAGTCATCAACCTCTAGAATGGGGTATGGGAGGCTAATTTATATCAATTCAGCATAAGAAAAAGGAGCTTTGTATTTCAATTGACACTTTTGTAAAACCTCCCTACATTTGACAGTTTTTTTCTCTCTCAAAAACCTATACACAAAGTTACGCTGATGAAAATATTTCAATACAAAGTTTGGTGGGCTCATCTTTCTTAACAATTTCCTTAAAATGTTAGCTGTTTGCATTTTTTTCCAGCTTTAGGGAAAAAAGGCTATCATATGATTAGTTGTGAAATGCATTCACCGTGGTTATAAATACAATGTGAGAATTTTTATAATAAAAAGTGTACATCTTCCATCTTTTAAAGCACATCTTCCAAAAATCATCATTTTTTTTTCGAAATACAAAAGGGGTCATATCTCTCTGCAGAAAAATAGTATTTCGTCCAAATTTGCTTTTAAAGCACAGCTAAGATTTGATAGAATGTATCTCAGTATAAAATACAACAATGTATGCAGGGGTGTAAGGGATGAGAAAGTATGTGAAATGACTCTATAAATACGCAATATTTTATGAAGTAAAAAATCACCTAAATATTTTTGTATCCGAAATACACTTAATTTGACACTTTTTAGTATCTTATGTCATCATACCATGAGTTTTGCTAATTTTAGTACCCTGGTTGGCACTGATGTGACTGAAATGAGGATTTGTAATGTCATTTATGTCAAAATCTAATGGTTTTAAAAATGGCTAATCCGGGTATATAAGAAAAACGTTAAATATTCATATTTCCCATCGGTTGATTTTGGGAGACTTCTAGCATGTCAAACTACATACTTTACGAAAATGCAGAAAAAGCAGAAATTCAGTTGCAATTTTTTGTATCCTGTTCACTTAATCTACTGGCCTACTTTGAGCGACTCAGAATATAAAGTTCTCGTACGTACTCCCATTCGCGTTCGCCTATGGGCTCAAATTGAAACGCTCTTGTGATACTTTCATTTTATCGCGTTCGCGTACGATTACACGCTCATTGCAAAGGATTACTGGTGGTGAATATGACAAAGCAGAATACTTTGAATCCTGGGAAGGGAATATAGTTTTCACTTTCATAATATTTGCATGAAAAGTGATCCTACAGCACCGGGCTATATAAAATTAAGCTAAAAGAGGTAAAACTGGCCTTGTGAACGCGCTTGTTGGAACCCCTTTATATATATATATATATAACTCTGAAGAAAAACAACACTGTATATATATGTTATAGTGTAACATCAGGCTGCAGTATGCGCACAGTGACTGACCGTTCTCCCCCAGGGGTGAGACAGTGTAGTAGGGGCCCTCCTGGTCCAGCCACCGGTCACGTATTTATATACAGGGTGTGGCCCTAAATGAAACAGGCATATCTATTTGCTTGGGAAGACCGATAACTCCAGCCTTGACTAGAAACCTGTGTTTGTTACGGATCACTTAAAGTCCACTTAATGTCTAATAAAATTATAATGACCAGGCTAATGACTATCCAATTTACATAAAGTGTACATTGAAAACAGCTACAAACATCTGGCTAACTGTTCTATCACTCACTTTTAAACTATTGCAGATAACAAGACTTGAAGGTTGAAACAATATTATATCTCTGAATTCATTAAATTAAATGTTTATAATTTAAATTTCGAACATGCAACTTAAATCTGAAAAGCAAGGCATATTCATCTCAGTACATCTTGATCTACATTTTCATGTAACTTTATTAGAATTTATCAGGGATTAAAAGAGATGTGTTGCCTGAAACTACAGCCAACACACACACTAGTCTCACTGTGTTTATAATACAGCTTGTAGTCATCAGTATAGCTTACAGCTGTCCACCGGGTCTACTGGACATTGCTTGCTTGATGGAAACTAAGCTGAGAAATATAGTGACTATAAGTATGACCTAACAACTATAAAATTGATTACCCTATACAATTTAAATGATTAAACTGATAATTAACAAATTAAAATAGCTCTTATTTATATAACTATACTACAACAGGGTGCCCGCTACAGCAAGCCAGTCACCGCTCAGCTCTGTGCTGTATGGATGATGATGCAACTGGCGCAGTGGTCAGCGAAACCCAACAAAGAAATGTATAGTTGTAGGATTTTTCCCACAGATAATAGAAAACAACACAGAAATTTAGGTTAAATTTTACTACATGGACGAAAGATCTGTCCTTAACCTTATACTGCCAGTCTGATAGTTAACCATGATAACCAGGGAGCTAGAAGGGTCGCGACAGGCTACTGAACTTCGCCTTAAGGTGGTTTTCCAGAAGTGCGTAGTCCATATGCGTAGTCCGTATCCCCAAAGTTCGTTTTCCATAAGTACGTATATGCGTAGTCCGTACTCCGTATTGATAGGTGCTCGATAGCTGAAGTTTTTCCTTTTTGCAAGCCATTTCACAATATATGTATTGTACATTTGTATATATTAGCATCAAAAGTTTAAAAAATAAAATTAAAATAATAAAATGTCTAAAAGATCAAAATTAGTAATATTTTATAAGTGACGGTGATGTTTACACTTCAATCATCTAAAAAACATGTTGTCTGTGATAAAGAAAGGAAAACAAAATTCAGCCAAATGCCAGTATGTTTGGTTTCCGGAAAACAGATGTCAGAAATGACATTCATGCCAGTCGGACATAGGGACTGTGCATACAGCACGGCCTGAAAGGGAAAACTCTGTGCTTAACCTGAAATCGACACGATGATTGGTATGCGTTGTGCGCAAAAATCGCTCCCGGAAGCGTGCGGATACGGACTACGCATACGGATGAATGGAAACAGCCCAGTTAAAAAGTCTACAAAGCGATATTTGCAGACTACGCATGCGGACTACGCATACGGACTACGCATACGGACTACGGATACGGACTACGCCCTTAAGGAAGAGCACCTTTATATCTTTTAGCTCCTTAACACGTCTAAACGACTAAACCTAGTGCTGACCAGTGGCCCACGTCTGCATCATTCATGTGCACGCAGAAGAGTGAGGAGGCCTAAACATTCCCGGCTGTAGCCCAGCCTACTTTAAATAGGGGTGGCATTAATTGGTCAGTCCACATACTGATAGCTAAGGAGAAGTAGGCCTGTTGTCTTACACTGTGACCAGTGCCTGTGTTACCTGGGATACTTTGATCCCTGTAGTTTAAAGGTCTCTGAGTTAATCTGGTTCATTTACATACCATAACGAAGCCTGAAGTAGGGACCAAACTTTTAGTGGGTAAGTGGGGAATAACGTGTTGTAACATTTCAGGTATCAATGATTAGAGTACAAACGAGGAAATTTTATCCACAGATTCAACACTTAATTCAACCGTATTAAATATTCTATTAAAGTCTTATTCTAAACGTCTATTTACTTATGTGCTAGAATGTTCCACTGATATGTTAGTGTTATTCATGTTTAAATTAGTTATTCTTTTAGATAAGTTATTCGGGATTAAATCCTAGACCGGAAACACACATTAGGCTATTACCGAGACCATATCGCACACAGATTAGCCTCAGGCTATGGCTGTTTCGTTTAGGTTCTCAGCTTCTGGGCTATAAGCTATAAATACGGCCCAACACAATTAGTCAGAACAAAATTGGAACCTGAAAAAACCTAGGGAACCTCCCAGCTTAGCAATTTTGTAAATATTAGTGACATCGTAGTATTGTGAACTTATCACATTATCAGAAGGCTTCAGGACTTATATTTTGTACAGTATCATTCTTCAAATATACAAACTTACTTACATGAACGGACTTTCTTCGTGATTGTGTGCTGTGACAAGTGGGGCTTATGTAAGTGCGAATGTATCCCCAACCGCACATCATATATATATATATAAATATATATATATATATATATATATATATATATATATATATATATATATATATTCGGCAACTAAGTAATTGATGTAATGAGCGCCCCTACCGTAATGAGTGCCCCCTTGAATTTTTGAGGGCTCTCCTTGAGAAAACGGAAAGAAAGCTCGATTCTCATCTAAAATACAATGGTTGTCACAGTTAGTTTCCCATCCCGCTTGATGAGTTTGACAGCGTGAAATTATATCAGGGTACCCCGAGCCCAGAAATATTGCTTAGCAATAGGAAATTTCCCCTTAATTAGCACCTAAAATTTTCTACAGAATTCACAAAAAAGGTCATATCTGAACCTAGAACAACACCACATTTATACGGTGGAATCTTCACTTTCGATCCTAAATATATCTAAACGAGCTATACTATGGAAGGGAATTTCAGTGTCCTCGCACGGCCTTACAGCATTCTGGCCGGTTGAGGAAATTGCGTCGTATAGGTCATGCCAGTTCACTTACTTCTGCCGAGTGTAACATCAAACTATGACAGTCTTGCCGGCTTTAATTGAAAGAATTACGTTGTTATAAAAAGTACCCGAGTTTGAAACCTGCCAGCTCCTTCCAGACGACATAACCGTTTGTTTGTTTTGACACATGGAAACCATGGTAGCTTTTCAGAAAATAACAGCTGACATCAGACTCCCTAGTTCTTCAGAAATGTTCGGATATGAATGGTCTCTTGGTCCTTCGTTTGACCGTGTAAACAGAGCTCTTTTCTGATTAACTTCGGCTGTTACCGAGCCTCACGTTTTCAGTTGTTTGAGCCTATGGGAATGATGGATAACGCGCAAGTCATAAGGTCAATGACTGTAACGTCTTATGTGCGGCACCCCCTGGATATAACATGGTGCGTTAATACTTTAGAAATGACAGAAACCCTGGGAAAATACGATGTGCCACCTCACAAGTCAACAGATCGTCCGTGAATATCAGTTTAAACATCATGCCGTAACTGAAAAAAATATAAATAAGCTCAAAACGTCGGCTGACAATCTTTCTCATCTTAAATGTAATAAATGAAAAAAATCTCACAGGGCGTATCCTTTATGAGTTTCTGATCGGCGTTTCTGCACTAACGCGTGGGCAGGCTTTTTGCAAATATATTGTCAACAATCTGAATGCTAAAAATAGAAGCGGGCCTCTGTGTGTCACGTTGGACGGGGGAGGGGCGGGGGGAGTGGGGGGAGGGGGGGGGGGCGGCTGGCAGAAATTACCAGATCTCATTTGTCTTCATTACAGGAAGATTACGTCTTTATATTTTGACTTATTATAAACAAACGAGAAAAAAGTTATTACAGTTAGCTATTTATATAGATTTGTTTTATAGGAAGATGCATGTTTTGTTGATATTCGTTCCAACTTTACTTGAACCTAAATGATTTGAAGAAGCCGTCTAAATCAATCAGACAAATTAATATTAAAAGAATTATCATATATGAAATTGAGGGCAGAGTCAATTATATATTGTTTAACCAATGTTTTGAGAATACAGATATTTTAATTCTGATTTAGTAACGTCGTCTGTCTGGACTGAGGAGTGGAAGCCATATTTGCCACCATAAAAAATGTCGTCATTGTCTTATGGTTTTCTTTCATTAATACAGGTTTAATGTTTATTATAATATATAGCTATCACATGTACATCTATCTTACAATCCAGTAATGTAAATCTGTCAGTCTAGGACTCGTCTCTGACATTTTGTATTATTCTTATTAATTGTCGTATATATCAGTCGTCATTTTCGTTTTCTTTAATTTTCAATGGACTTGGAATATTCTAATAAAACTATATAGCCTGACGCCGAGTCGAGTAAAAATTCCAGTCATTGACTCTCGAGAAAAGCGATCGAAAGTCCAAGTTTAGACTCAAGTCAACCGTATTCAAGACATTACCAGGGATTTCCTCCGTCTCTGTCGCTTTTCAAGATCAGCAGCAGAGTTTCTTCCTCCTACAAGCCAGCTATGATTCTTAGTTGCAGACCAGGACGACTCATTATTTAACACGTTTTCCTGCTACCTGATTTTCAGCGCGATGTAAAATCGGCGTTTTAAAGGAAGTGGCCACAAAGTGGTGAATTGTAATCTTGGAAATTTATATTACACTTGCCTATTTTTGTGTGGATTAAGTATATAACAGGTGAGTTTTTTTATGATATTTACACTTTAGTACATCGTGTGCGTTTGAGTTGCGAGTATTGTTTTATATGCTCGTATTTCCAAATTCAAAGGGAAACTAGGGTACCCTTATTTTGTTTCTTTTATAACGGTGTGGTATAGATGTGGGTGTATTTTGTCATTTAATTGTTTGTTTTAAACGGCGCATGCGCATCAAACCGGAACCTGTCTTCTGGCCATGCATGTGTGTTTTGTTTGTGCCATTTGTTATTTTTATAGTGAGTTTACAAGTTTATTACAAGTTTGAAAACTGTGACAATGTTTTAACATGAAGAATACGTAGTATCATCAAACTGCCATAATCCAATTTGAAACCTTAATTGCTTTATAAAAATAACGTTTAGCACAAGTAATTTATATTGCATATCCTCGATTATATCTGCTATATAAAAAGTAAGCGTATGTTGTTGGTCTGAAAATTTTATTTAAAAGCAAAATTTCAATTTTACAACAACAAAGCGCAATATACATCAAATGCATCTGCCAGTAAGTGGTAGTTAAAAATAATATCAACTCAAAATACATAAAAGATTTCCAGGATTTTTTGTTGTATCCTACTATAATTGGGAGATTTCGGGGTGGCCCCACAAAAACATGCATTGTTCCCTTATAGACGTTGCCGTTATACGTCTTTGCCATCAAATTCCTGCCTGGCCGCTGTCCTCAGAGTACCTTCGTGTCGCATCCTTGTGCGCTTATGGAACCCTGACAGTTTTATTTCTCTCCGTTTTTCGAAGCCCCTCATATGGGCGAGCATTTTTTGTACACACTAAAAAACCTGATGTCACAGGTCACATGTCAAATTTATGCGTATACTGCATAATTTATTATCCTTCCTACTTCTTACATTCTAATTTAAAAACAATGGAACCATGAGTCAAGTCGCTCAGCTGAATTTTGGAAAACTTTAGCAAATGCAAAATATACATTTTTATACATATTAGCATTTGAAAAGCCAACAGGAAATGGCCCTGCTAACTGGTGATAATCAAATATTAAATATATATTCGCCGAACTAATACTGTGCACATATAGGGACTATATGAAAGATGCAGGAGTTTCTCATAATCAAATATTACTAGAAGTATCATTATTTCAGCAATGTGACACTAATATATGCATAAAATAACCATGGGAATGTATGAACACCTGTCAATTATAAAATAAGGAAGAAAGTGGAGATTAGCTGAAGTATAAAAATATACATATTTAACTTATTAACTAAAATAAAGTGCTGTAAAAAATACAAAAATTTCCATTTTCAAATGGGCATAAACTAAATCTGATAAGTATATATTGTACTGTGTAATACATGAAAATTATGGCCTGAAGAAATTTAATAATGCAATACGGGGAAAAACACATTATGTGCCTTAGATTTATATGAAAGGATACATTTGACCAACAAAAAATGTGTTAATATTATTAAAAGGTTTGGTTGGAGGGAGAGAGAAAGAGAGAGGTGGAGCATTCAATAGTGCTTATAGGAAAAGTGCCATGACGCTCAGGTCAGGTGGCGCATGCATTAAGTATTGATGCTATGATCTGGTGAAAAATATTTGATAAGCAGCCTCGAACAATGCGAAGAATAACTTCCAGAGCTCAAAATCACGCCTTTTGCCCGTAGTGCTTAGAAAATAGGTTACAATGACCTTATTTAGGGTTTCCAAGAAGATTTTACCAGGTACTCTCTAGATGCTAAGTTTCTTCGTCCAACTGCAATTTTTGCCCGTCAGAATAAAGGAGTGCTACAATCATGTTCTTCCACATAGCTCGCAGAATATAGGTCACATTGATATTATTACAGGTCCCAGGGAAATTTTACAGGAACGTCCCTGGATCTTAATCAAATAAGTTCATAGGTCCAACCGTTCGCAGAACATGTTTGTCAAGGAAATTTGCCTAAAATCTCTGTGAATGTACAGTTATCAAAACAGAGCAAAATGCGTAATAGAATGCGCCATCAGTCTTCCGGAACACTCCATGATTGATATGCATGGGGAAAAAAATCATGGCAGTCAACGCATGAGTTATTCAGACACTGAAGTTTTTGTATCAAATGTTTATTTATTCTGGGGTGCAATAACAGGTCTAATAACTCAGAGAATATAGGTCGCAGTGATCTTATGCCGGAGGTCCCTGGAGCTTTTTTAAGGACTTTCCTCGATGTTATGTTAGAAGATTCTAGGGCTAGCGGTTACGATTTGTGCCATGTTAACGGACAGCTGGAGTGATCGCTATAGCTCAGAAGACTTTCGGCCAGCTGAGCTAAAATTCTAATCAAGTCTTAGCTATATATCTGAACTAATGGAAGAATCTGTTAGACATCCGTATTACACATACACTGCCACCTGCGGCCTTGTTTCCTACTTAACTAAAGGAATGAAACGTGTCTGCGTGAATACTCGAGTACGGTCGTATGAATGAGGCGCGTATAACGGGCGTGTTCGCTGACGCTAAAAGCCAACCGAACAATCCAACAGACGTTTCTTGTTCTCCCACGTGAAGCGGCCTTTGTTTAATTAATCAAACACCCCCCCCCCCCCCCCCCCCATTTGTTATGTGTGGTGGTAAAAGAAGGGGGAAGAAATATTGATGTACATATCAAGTTACTAAATGTCAATATAAAATAAAATTTGGACTGATAAGGCACAAGAACTTCCCATGAAATGTTATTCGAATATATCAACAGCAGAATAAACAGGAGAGCATGGTCATGACTGATGCTGCCACCTGTGTGTAAATTTCAAAATGAAAATTACACCAGAGACTAAAATAAAATACAGATTACAAGGGGGGGGGCGGCATCGTACAAACACTTATTAAACCAGAATTTAAGACCCAATCACGCACCAAAGTCTAAACAGGGGTCGAAATAATGCATTTCCGCCTGTCTCAGGCAGGCAAGCACGTGCACAAACATGACAGAAAAAAACGTAATATTTTACAGGTGGTGTTCCACCGACTCCCTAAATTTCCTATAAACATGGTCTATAATTTCTTATACTAACCAGCATTTAGGCCCTCGTCTCCGTTATTTTCCTGTTTTTTTTTTTATATTTTTTTTTAACTGCACAGTCGTGTTTCTGATATAACAGTGTTATTATTAAAAACATTCAGTTCTTTTTGCATGTGAGTGTGCTTGCAGGATGGCATGTAAGATGACAGAATCAGGATTACACTGAGCGAAGGTAGGAAGCATCTTTAGCGGAAAGGCATTTTTTTTTTCTGCGGAAAGTCAAACCATAGGAAAGGTGAAAATTTCGAGGTATTACGAGGTATTACGATCCGAACCCTAAATAACCTGTTGCTTGTGACCTGGTTTCCTGGATATGAGACAATACCGATTTTAACCACATTCCGCACATAAGGACTCTTCGCTTAAATGTGTTACTTCTTTTGTATATGGGTGATTCTATGAAAAAGGGGTACATTGGTGTCTGATGGTACACATAACACATGCGTGTTAACGTAAATGATGTGCACGATTTTTATACAATCATGACAAAGGTGTAAATTCCTTAGCCAAAAGGGCACTTATGAGCTACCACCGCTGCTGTTTTTCGCTTTTGTCATTAAAAAATACATGTAGATGAAAACGTCATTTCTGTTTTGTCTTTTTACCAGATTTATATTTCTTAATCAAATAATTAATGTTTAAAGTTTTTGTTTTAGTGGAGGAAAACGTATAATTATGTTCGCAACATATATAGTCATATGTCAACGTGAATTTTTATGGGTCACTCAAACAAAAGTATAAGTATTTGCCACTTTATTTTTGCTATTCAAAACGCATAATTTATGTTACATTTCAGGTTTTATGCCACAGAAAGAAAACTGGTAATAATTAAATATCAACATAAACACTAGGGGGCTCTCTCCATAGGGTGCCCTTAGACACATTTCAGATCCCCGCGTCAGGTGGACAAAGAGTCTTTCAGCATCGGGCGGAAACTTTTATGTAACGGGTGCGCAGGTTTTCTATGCCTTATTAATGTTACATTAATAACAGAGGAACTATAAAGCTAAGTTGAAAAATGTTTGAGATGTGAATTAAGTATGAATAACATTGTCTAAAATTTACAGTTGACGATTTCACAGAGAGAATTTAAGATGAATACATCATTACTGTTACAAATCATTTTTGTTACAATTCAATTGTAACAGATTTGACATTGTCATAACAGAAATGACAAAATACATGAGTATTGTTACTTATTATAGATAATCGTATGTATTATAATTCTGTTTTTATTATTTCTTAAATAAGATTACAACACGGTTATACTGAATGGTATCCTTTTGTGTTTTAGTTGAATATGGCGATGGCCAGGAAATATGCTAGTAATAAAGAGGGACAGGCTGCATACAGACAGACGATCGAGGAGAGCAAACGAAAACACCGACCCACAGAGAAGAAAAAAGTACAAAGATAATAAGAAATTAGGAGGAATGCGCAGGTAAAAACATGACTAATCGAGAAAAAGGGGAAACAGAAGACTGGAGATTAGCGGCCAGATAATACAAAGAAAGAAATATATAAAAATAGAAAAAAATTCATCTATGACACCGAGAAGTAAACAAAAATGTTTTAATACAATTTTCTTCCTAATAAAAACACTTTAAGGAAATGCCTTGAATCACATTCTGCCATAAGTGACCAAACAAGCGGCCCATAGGTATTGATGCTCAGCTAAATTTCACAAACAGACTATGCATTTTTAATTATCAGTGTTATGACCTGGTGAAAAATATTTGTTAAGGAACCTTGAACAATGGATAGAATAACTCCAAAGAGTTCTCAGCAACATGCTTTTTGTCTATATGCCTTAGAAAATAGGATATCCCGACCTTTTTTAGGGTTTCCAAGATTAGATTTTTCGGGTAACTCCCGATGTTTCTATGTCCAATTGCTACTATTTGTGTCCATCTAAAGTAAATAGTGCTAAATGCTCACAGAATATTGGTCACACTGACCTTATCTAGGTTTTCCAAGATTTTACAGGGCCCTCCCTGAATCTTAATTAAATTAGAAGTTTCTACGCCCAGCTGTTTTTAACAAATTTTTACAAGGATCTCCCCGGATCTTAATCAAATGAAACTTTTCATATCAAATAGTACCAAATTGTGCAAATCTGATATATAGGGGCTGAAATCATGCTCTTTTATATGGAGCAATTATATTGACATCTACATACTATTAAATAAGCAAGACGTTTCTCGATCAAGTAGTTAAGATTTAGGCCTTGTCTGACTTTCTGGGGGCTCAAATAAGGTTTTCCACAGCTCACAAAATATTATCCATCATGAGCTAATCTCAGGTATTGAAGTAAATAAGACCTCTTAAATTTTACGTTAGAAGGTTCTAGATCCAACCGTTATGATTTGTGCCCATCTGACTTTCACAGTACTAAATTTTATTCCCAAAGAATATTGGTCACAGTGATATAATTACAGGATTCAAAACAGATTTGCCTAGGACTTCCCTGGATTATACATTGAAATTTAAGTCTGAATGCTCAAAATCATGTTTATGGCCAGACACCATGACCTGGTTTAAGTTTTCTAAGGAGATTTGCCCAAGACTTCCGTGGATGATAAATAAGAAGATTCAAAGGCTAATGGATACAATTTATACTGTCTGTCTGTCTGGGTGTTCAAATCACTTTTTGCCCATAGCTCACAGAATATCGGTCAGCATGACCTAATTTCAGGTTTCCAAGATTTTCCAGGGACCGTCCTAGATCCCTTTATATGTAGAAGATTTTAGGGCGAATGAGTAAAATCTGTGCCTGAAAGACTGTTTACAATCATATTTCTGACCTGTAGCAGAATATAGGTCACCATGACCTAATTTTAGACTTCAAAGGAAATTTCCGAGGACCTCTTGGATGTTGCTTTAGAAGATTTTAGGCCCAATGCATACAATTTGTGCCCATCTGACGTTCAGGGTGCTCAAATCATCTTTTTGGCTTGTAGCTTGCAGAATATAGTTCACCGTTACCTAATTCCGGGTTTCCAGTGAGGTTTTTATATTTTGTAAATATAATCCAGAGCTAACAGATACAATGTGTTCCCTATCTGACTGCCTGAGGCTCAACATCATGTTTTACTCCCACAGCTCGCAGAATATTGGCCACGATGATCTGGTTTCAGGATTTCAAGGAGATTTGTCCAGAACCTATATGGATATTGTAAAATCTAGAGCTTTGGGATACAATATGTGCACTCCCTGCATTGGTGCTCAAAATTATGTTTTTGGCATGTAGCTCGCGGAATGTAGATCCCCAGGACCTAGTTTCAGGTTTCCTGAGAGATTTGCCCAGAACCTCCCTGGATGTTGCAATAGAAGATTCTAGGCCTAACGGATACAATGTGTGCCACTCTGTCTGGGAGCTCCAAATCATGTTTCCAGCCCATAGCTTGCAGAATATATAGGTCACCATGATCTACTTTTAGGTTTACCTGTATCAATGAATTACAGAGTAAAGTCCAAAGCAGATTAAGCTCTTTTTCCTATGATGTTAAAATAAGGAATCTCATTTCTTTTACACGTCCATTTGTGTGTTACTTTTAATATGTCGAATAAACCTTTATATTACTTCGCTTGATTTATTATACAGTGATGGGTCACATGCACTCATTTGCTTTTACGTTATTGAAATTGTAAAACGATTGTTTGCGTCATACGTATCTTTTACCTTTGAAAGTAAACCCTGAAGGGTAAGTGCGAGACCAATAATTATTATTTGAGTGTGTGTTGTACCAGAGACGTTTTTCTTTAAGATGCAAGCATTTATTCATTTACCGGGCAAATAAATTGCTTTGCTAAAACCACGTTGTGTCTTTTAACAGAAAATTATTTTCATATCTACCCTTCATTAAATAAACTTCCGTTATATTATTTTGTGCGAGTAAACTGCGCTACTTTTATCTGTTACGGGCATACAAACTTCCATTTACAACACCAAACTTGACTCTGATCCACAATGCCACCTTAGAAATGTTAAGTTTCCACATTGTTATTGTCCGCTTTTTTCATAGAATGTCCCACATACATGTACCAACAAACAATACAGGCCAATCTACGCAGATATCCAGAGTAGCCAGTGTTAGCGTTTTCACCGTTCTCTCGTGTTTGTAGTATATAGCAATGAACACTAATTTTGGTTATTGAATATTTACTCCATTTAAAGCCTATACTAAATTCTTAGCACATTTTCTTTACATCTCCCTTAACATCCCTCATCAACACATGGTTTTCCATCCGTATATTTTTGTTGTAGGCTTATCGAGGAATTTCATGAATAGCCTGTTCTTTTTTTCTCATATTATTTAGAGCAATAAACATACCTTATTCATGCAATTCATCATTTATTTATTAGGACATTTAGATATACTCTTTCAATCAGCTAAAACTTTATAGGGAACAAGCAAAGTAAATTAAGAGAGACAAGTACAAAAGTATCGGACGTTATTAAATATATCGAGGCATTAGATTGTACATTGTATTTTACTTTACATATTTTAGTAATTTACATATTTTTTCCAAAGGTCCGGCAAAGCTGACCCAGCTTCATCAAGATAATTAACTAAGAGTGCAAATATGCTGAAAAACCTTAGCCAGTGTTGCACAAATCCCCCCCCCCCTTCGTTTTGGCGGATACAAATACATGTCCTATTTCAAAACAACCAATGCATTACGTTTTGAACCGGGATCTTAAGAATGAATTCATGCGTCAAAATGGACCAAGAGTGTAACATTTACAACTCTTACAGGCATTTCTGAAGAACTGGGTAGCAAAGAAACCTTGCATGCTACTTAAAGGTGTACATGAGATATATTGCTTACTTTTAGTTCAACAAACATGTTTCAACAGGTTATATGCTCACATGACTGTTATTTGTCGCTCATTATTTTAATAAAACTTTCTAAAAAATATTAAAACATTTACGTTACAGTCTTGAGAATTCATTTCAAGATCAAAACGAATATAAATTTTCAAGGAAATTTGAGAAACTGGAACACAAGTATAACATTTTCTTCAAAACTGGCGAATCAAAGACATTTTACGAATGTTCATGACAGTTTAATTTGGACCGAACGATTGCAACGTGCTTGACAACTCGAGTTGTTGTTGCTGTTCCCGGAGACGCTACAAGCCGACACATGATGGCCGTATGCGGTGCCTTGACACGAGCTCACAGGTGAGCGAAATACCTTCCCTTCAGGTGAAATGGGAACAAATAGCTTTCGTCGATACAGTAGATATTACAATACATTGCTCTTTTTATATCATGAAAACATTCATTTATAAATTTAAACCTTTACCAGTTGACTTGTTATTGACACTACTAGTTTGCAAGACTCACAGCATGCATACAAATCCCATCCTTCACCATTCTTTTTCAAGGTTTGCCAAAGCAACAGAAGACAATTTGCGTGATTTTATTTATACAAGATATCTATATACACAGGGTTCAAAACCAGCACTTGACGGAAGCACACAACACCGCCGATTGAGCCACTTAAAACTGTTAATATAACTTCATCAAATTGTATCAAGGGTCCGATAGGATACCCCGCAATACCTGAAAATTAGAGCGATCCACTGGATAGCAAGCATTATTTTATGCGAGATCCGCGAGACATTGTATGTTGAGCGCTCCACGTGGCATCTGCTGATTAAAAATGAACACCCACAAAGATCCACTATATACAAAATATCCAACTTTACACGCCAGCAACATGGGACAATGGGGTCATCCGCTAAGTTTACATGTTCAAAATTTTAAATAGGGTGTAATATCTTCTTAGTAAAACCCTACTGTGACCAGATAAACTTCACACAGGATCCACTGAATTTTACTTCCTAAAGCTTTTCCTATTATATGAAGAAAACACAGGTATGAACTGAAACGAAAGGCATGCAAGGATAGACAATCATTGACCCCTAAGTACAAAACAGAGGAATTATATGATCAAATGAAGGCAATGTTACAGGACAAAACGAGATTGTTATTTCAAAGTTGAGCACACTAATTCAAACTTAAATAATGCATTATAGTAATGACTGAAATTGTGCAACAAAATTCTCCAAGAAAATCTAACAATTAAGATTTATCAATAAACTGGGACCAAATCATTTAGGGAAGTTTTAATTGATCATATCCAATAAACTCTTCAATGTATAAGAAATTTATTCAAATTCAACATCAGATTCATTTATTCATTAAAAAGCATTTCATGCGACTACAATCAATATTAATTTTAGACTTAAAGGATCAGTTTCCAGCTCTGGCTTATTGTCCTCTAAACACATCTACTGTTTTCTATTTGTCCAGTCAATACTTACCTCCACGGAACTGTTATGTCAGGTTTCCTAGCCCGTTTTGCCAGTCGTTTTGTCATGATACACAATGGTTATATTGTTAAGTAAGATTACCGATAGTCGCCATCCAGAATAGAGAACTGGTCTCCAAAGACTGGATAAATCTCAAGTAAAGACTCCATGGGTTAACATTACATCTGCTTCCCAGGGTGACGATATGGGCCCTAATGTTATCACTCTGTTGTCTGGTTACAAGATAACAGACCATGGATACCTGTGACGATGTGGGCCCTAATGTTATCACTCTCGGTTATCTGGTTACAAGATAACAGACCAAGATACCTGTGACGACCTGGGCCCTAATGTTATCACTCCTCAATTATCTGGTTACCAGATAATTGACCATGATTTGAATCAGCAACTGATACCTGTGGGTACATTCCTATGCACCAAACAAATGTAATAAATGGGCAGTTATAAGAAAAGTAATGTTTACATCCATTCCTGACATCTGTGAGCTCAATAAAACCTGATCAAAGGTAGCAGTATCTGTTCATGACTGGCTCTGTACCTTGGTTCTGTGACTAACAAGAAAACATGACACCATGTGCTATTTCCCTCCGAGTGCGAAGGACAGTCTTGGTCTGGCGTTTTTCTTGTTAAGGATCAGCTCCTGCTCTGCACGTTTCCTTTTCCTCTCCTCCTCTTCTCTCCTCTGTTTCTCCTCTAACGTCTTCCTCTGTTCCTCCACCACTTTCAACTGTTCCTCAGCCTAGGAAGATACAGAGGAATAAGCAACAACAAGGCCTTTCTGGCACTGGAGATGCTAAAGGATCTCCACACGTGGGCCAAACGTTTTAAAAGAAGACAACTTTTCCTGAAGAATGTACACCAATACAGTTTTGTTTTAGGTATAGAGCTATCCAACATGAAGGCCCATCCCACATCTATACATATGTAAAATGTCAAAGAAATCTACTGGTCTGTGAGTTTTGACCCGAACTGCTCATACGTAGTTCGGTAGCAGTAATGGGTAGACAACAACCTATAAACTGAGACAGGAGTACAGGTCATGCCAACTGTTATCCGTTAAAGACAAAGCTGTCCAAGATCTGTATTGATTTTAAGAACACCTATTCTTGAAAAATCTAATTAATTGTGTGATTTTTACCAAATGTGAAAGTATCCAGGTTCAAGGCCACTCTCATAGTATAGGAGACATTAAAATAGGCTCTGGACTTTAAATTTCCATAACTTTTGGTTACATTCTTAAGGAGATCTTTGGCAAAATCACGGTCAGAACTTTGCAAGATTGAAGGAATATAACACCATTCCGCCAAATGTTGTTCCTACTCAAAACAAGATTCTTCTTGTCAGGCTGTGTGATATGGGCCGGACTACTTGTCTCAACAACGAAACTTTAAAATAAAAATTTGTTACATTTCAAGGAAACGCCACCTTTATACATTTCACATGTGCATGCTTACAGAATATTATTTATTCCGTGAAGTTCTTACCACATTTATGTAATTTGACTTGAGACAATTCTTATCCAACATATATGAATGGACTAACGTTACCCTCTTCAGTAGATTTATACCTAAGGAGTTGGTGTATTTAGATGCCCTGGTACATTGTGGGAGGCAGACTTTGATGCCCACAAACCCTAAACAGCAGCCATTCTCTTGTGAGCCCTATTCTGTGCAGTGTGGCAA
The DNA here is from genome assembly GCA_026874595.1 of Sipunculus nudus. Classification (NCBI taxonomy): domain Eukaryota; kingdom Metazoa; phylum Annelida; class Sipuncula; order Golfingiida; family Sipunculidae; genus Sipunculus; species Sipunculus nudus. The sequence goes on along the minus strand of CM049314.1, from coordinate 46,232,229 downwards.
TATAAGTCTGATTACTGGACATGAATTCATTTTGAGGGTCGAAGGACAAATGTGATTGTTTGGTAATGCTCTTTTATGACTTTTTGCCCTTCTCTTCTTAATTATACCTAGTTTCACGACCAAAATCTGAGTAAATGACACAAATGCAGTAATTTCAGTCTCAATAAGTGACAGATGGGTACTGATAACATGATTGCATTACATTCACAACTGTTAGTTACAATATTGGAGAAATTGATGATGGTTTATTTAAGTTTAACTTGTATTAGGAATCAGCTGTAATCTCATGACTGAGCATCCGTAACAATAAGTTGACCTAGAGTTGTCCTGGAAAGGAGTAAGTAATATCTGACCAAATTCAGACTTGCATAGTCTCAACTGATAAACTAAAGACCCATGGCTTTCGACACTCAGCTGAATTTAGCGGTAAGGAAATTCTATTAACTTTTTCAAAATGTGGGTCCTGTGACCATGACCCTTGACCCTGTAGCCTAAAATCAATAGGGTTCCTCTCCTACTGGTAGGAGAGCCAAATGTGTAAGATGGATGGTCAGGGATGCAATGTATAGCCACAAATGTTTCCAGAGGCTTGTTAAAGAGTCCTATGACCTTGACCCCTAACCTCAAAATAAATAAAGTGTTTTTCAGCTACTGATAGGGAACCACACATGAAAGAAGGCGGTACAATGAAAAATTTGGTATTAAATGCACAAAATATATTTCTGAAGAAGCAGACCCTGTGACCTTGACCTTTGAGCTTGTGAATTCAAACTCTACAGGTTTCTTCCCCTATAAATAGGTATGGGGTTTTTGAAAGATGGAAGGGATGGCATTTAAAGTTTAACAAGTACTCAAAACATATGAGGTTCACAAATATGCTTTATTTCCAATGATCTGAAACTGAAGTTAAAGCTCACCATTTTGGAACTTCTCCAAGAACTTGACAAGAACGTATCCTTCATTGCAGCAACTTTGATATAATGAAGATCAAGATCACAAGTTTTCAATCGGACAACTTGCTCTCCTTGAACTGACACCATTCTAATTTTCATAACAATTCATCCAGCTTTCTTAAGGAATGTAACAGTTTTTTTCAGATTTTCACCAAATATGGAATTATTCAAGATAAATGCACCGCAATACTGAAAACATGACTATAATTTGAATTGGCTTCATCCTATGACTCCTATCAATGCATGTGTACACCAGAAAGGAATCTGCTAATTAGTATTTTTAGTAATTAACACTCACTTTTCTTTACGAGGCACTGATGGGGGTATTAAATAACACAAAATCTTAAACAGATCTTTGGTGACACCACAAGTCTTCCAATGGATGTTCCATACATGAAAGTCATCCAAATTCTTCTGGCAGCATGATTTCAAGAACAATTAATCAAACCTAACTTGAGATATCTGTCCATTTGTGTATATTTCATAGTATTTCTGGGGTGCTCTAACATGCCCTCACAGTGACCTCATTTAAGGTTTAGAGATCTTTTTAGAATCTCTGATAATGCACAACTTGATCCTAGCCTGTGTGCTTACAATTTCTGCCCTGTTAACGGCTTGCTGGACAATGAACTCCCAGACATACATCAATGTTACTCTGTTGACTTTCAACCAGCTGAGCAAAAAACTAGGATTTATGAATTTTAGCTGTAAAGATCCTCTAATAAGGTCCGACTGTGCCCAAATTCCAAGAGGCCTGCCTGGCAGCCACATTGGATTTCTGAAACTTGTGCACTTGTCCCCTTATGGAACAAGCACCATATAAAATTTCGGAGCAATAGCTTATACAATTTTTAAGATAATGAAAGGAAAACTAAGACTGGATTGCTCCTAAGAGGATGCAGACAAAAGGATATGTGATATTGCTGTCTGATGGCCATGTCTAACTAGTTTGAAATTTGACAGCACTTATACTCTTATAGGTACCAATTTCCAGTTAGAAATTTTGGCAATTGCTTGAAAGGTTATTAAGATAGTGTGTGCAAAAGGCAATATTAGATTGCTGTCCGGTGGCCATACTAGATTTCTGAAGGATTTGGAATTTTGAAAGCATACATCTTCTGACAGGACCAATCATCAAATAAAACTTCAGAGCAATGGCTCGAATGGTTCTTAAGACACTGTGCCCCAAGGAAATCCAAGACTGATTTTTAAACAGTTTCATCTGTAGCAACCAATTAACACAGGAAATTTTGTGGCAATAGTTTGAATATTTCTTGAGATAATGCACATGAAATTTAATTTAAGATTGCTGCACGCTTGCCATACTGGATTTCTAATACATTTGCAATTTGACAGTACACATTCTCTTGCAGTGATCTATCTATATGTCAGTAGCTGGAACAGTTCCTGAGATAATACACACAAAAGAGTTACAGATGGACAGAAAATCTCACAAATGGGTAATAGGACAAATGTACAGACAGAAAACCTGATAACTTCAGAGTATCCTCTCAGGCACAGTCTTAAGTAACCAAGATATTATAGATGAAGTGCTAACAACTGTGATAAAAGTTGAAACTACAATTTGGATTGCAGGAAGCAGGCTAATAAAGGTAGCAACATGAGCAATGTTAGCAAAATTTTGTTGATAATAGCTTCAGCTGTTCTTGAGAAATCTGACCTTTACTTTAGAGTTTTACTGACAGTTGCTAAAACGTGTTTTCACCTCATAACTTGTGAATACAGGTACAATTTCTTTGCATGCTGGTATCATTATAGGTTGAGATGATTCTGCTTACTTAAATTTTATGATTCAATGCAACAAAATGTTCAACACTGAGACAAGTCTAGGCTTCACAGTTCTCAAACTCATGTTTTGCCCTATACCCCTAGCTATAGGTCACAGAATATAGGTCACTGTGACTTAATTTTAGATTTCAAAGGAGATCCCTGCAGGACCTACATAGTTATGTTACAGTTGAGTTAAAGGTTTCTAGGTTTAGACGAATTGTGTCTTGTTACTGAATGGGTGACCTGACAGCTGACAAAGGCCCATAGCTATAGCTCAGATGACTTTTAGTCAGCTGACCTAATGAGCATTTCATAGATTAACATGCATAGCAAATTTCTTTATAATTCATGCAATATGTATTGAGATCTTTCAGTTTCATTTATATTATACTGAAAATGGACATGTGCAGTGAAATTTAACAACACTTCTATGACGTTTCTGAGGAATCAGTGTGGCAAATTTTGTTTACATTTTGCACACTGACAGGGATCTTTGTTACACGAGGTATATTATTTTAATTTTGTATTCCCATGTTAAATATTTGTTCCAGATATTAAAACACTAGAGACTTTGGAATTTTGATGGACTCAAAATCATGATATAACACTAAAAAATATGCCCAAATGTTTACAGTTGGCTGAGCTAAACACAGACTTACTAGTTTCTTTTGAGCCTCTTGTATTTTCCTATTATTTTCTTCCATGATTTTTTGTAGCTCCTCACTACGTTTTTGGTTCTCCTCCTACAAATAAATAGCACAAAGTAAGACACTTTAAAACCCTCCAACATGCCTTGCCATGCCAGCTAACATTAAATATAGTAAACATCATGGCAGGCCATCAAATTTTGAATTCTCAAAGCACATCAATACCTGCAAACACCAATAGCATACAATATGATTTACTTAAAAATACCTGTCCGATTTAGTTATTTAACTTCTGCACAGACACAAATTAAATACAAAATGAGTAAAAAACTTATCACTGTTCCCTAGAGTAAATGACAGGTTTCTATTTTTGTAATTCACTTTGTTATATTCACAGATATTTTTTTTTGAACATTATTACATTAAAACTGAGCTACAATGTCTACATCTTTACTCGACAAACAGAAACATGACAATGTAAAAACCTGGCCTGAACCAGAGAGAATAAAAATCTGTAAAAAAGTAGGATCTCACCAATAACCAATATACTGCAGTGAGCTGGAAGAAAACATCTTCTTCAAATGTCTGTCTCTCCGCTGAATATTTTGGGGAAAATATAATAATAACAGAACCCACCCTACCGGGCAGGAACAACCTTACATATGACCATATTACAAGGTCCTTGTTTCTCCAGCTGAGATCAAGATAGCTTGCTGTATGGGAGAATAGGTCACTTTAGGCCAGCAGGCAGTGCTGACCTGTTTTATAAGGCCAACTGAAGGGGTTTGTCATATAAAATCTAATCAGTTAAGCTCATTTACTGAAACATACAGATTAACAAGTCCTACCCCATCAGAGTTCAACAGCAACATATGAGCATCATTTTATGGTTGAAACACTACCTGAAACAGATGCTGGAAAACAAATAAATACATGTTAACCAAGGAACCATGCAACTGTCACGAAATCAACTCCCCTCTGAACTGGTTCATCAGTTCAACAAACAGCATGACCTCTTGGCTTTCTTGCAGGCAAATTTACAGATACAGTACACTGGCAACTGACAGGCTTACATTTCTACAAATTAAAATATTGTTAAAACTGCCATGACTCATTAATGTCTTGGCAGGCAATCCTCATACATACAGATGAGACAAAACTGGCTGTCATTACTTTGTATGAAGTTCTGCCTTCATTCCATTATGTTACTGATTCTTAATAACATCCCAAAGATACGATTTTGTTCACCATAGCATGTTGATCTGCCCAGTGGTAGTAAAACTAAAAGATCTGTAATTTTGCCATACAATACTTGCCATACTTTTACCAAACAGAGCAGGCGTGGCACCCAGTCTTTTTATGGATAGTTATCATGTTTTATATCTGTTGCTGTGATGCATGCAATAGGTATCCAGTAAAATGAGTTTAATCTGCCTTCCAAACCGCTGGATCTACACGTTTCTTGGGTGCTACATCTCAGCGAGCTGTATGACCGTTTTGGTCTGCATACAGAGGTATAAACAGATAAAATGTACATGAATGTCTGACCTGGTGCAATAAATCAAGTTTTTAATTCATTCTGTCACTCACACATTTGGTCAGTGTTTCAAACAGCAAATTTCTTCAGAGTAATTAGAAACATACATTCATAGTCTGTTTCAAGTTAAGGAGGTGGAATGTGTGACAAATACTAGAAGTCTACTGGTATGACATCTAGGGTAAAGATCTGAACTAAAAGCAAATGGTATCCCCCTGGATATCTTACACGGACATCCAATGTGAAAGCTCACACAGCTGTTGAATACATGATTAGTGATCCAAACATGTATTTCACACCACTGTGTCTAACAGCTGAACTACTACATGCACTAATGCCAACATAACTTCCCCTGTAAACATAACAAAAAAGCTGTAAAGAAGAACACTGTCAGGAGGGAAGGCTTAGTACATTTCAGCAGGTCTTAAAGCAGGACAAAGGAAAATTCCTAAAATCAGGTCTGTCCAAATCAAGAAATATGTGATCCAGTTTTAACAGGTGTTATATTCATTAATCCATTAACGAGATTGGACTGAGCACAAATCCTTATTCCCAGGAATTCTTCTTAGCTGCAAGTTTTTAATATTTCACATACTGTTATCGCAAAGAAATAACTTTCATCAACTTACTGAGCATAGCATTTTACACCCTTGCATTTTAAATGCAGATTACAAATAAATCAAATTAAATACTGAGCTTGTGAATGTTGTAGGTCTTTAATGTATTAGAACCTCTCAAAACAGGATACCTTGTGCATGTTAATGTGTGTGTCACCCTGAAAGTCCACTTCCTGCAAAGTTTTAATGACCAGAAAACAAACTAAACACTTGGAAATTTAAAGTTGGTGATTTTTAGTTCATCTAAATATCTTTATTTCATTTAAGGACCACTCAAAATAGATATATAATATTCCATTCTAACCAGATACAGCCTGACTGAATGATTTTGGTGGACTTGCAGGGCGACATGTGTATATTTATTTGCTGCACTGTTAGGATGTAGAGGAACCCTCCCACTGGTCAGGTTGCCACGCCTGCCCGCCTCATTCAGAAATCTCAGTACCTCTCTGCGTTTCTGTTCTGCCATCTCTTTCTCTCGTTTTTTCTCCATTTCTGCCAGCATCTGTTTTTCCATTTCTCGTTTAGCGTCCTCTACTCGGCGCATCACCTCTGCTTCAATTTCCTCTTTACGGCGTTCAAGTTCTTCTTCTACACGTTTGGCGACAAGTTCTTCGACACGTCGTGTGACTTCTTCTTCAATGAGTCGCTCTTCCATCTCTTTCTGACGACTACAACAGGTAAATGGAAAATGTAAAGTGTCATTCTTGAAAAGTTTTTAATACTCTATTAAAGATGAGCCACTGGGAAACAGTCTCAGTTTACTGCCATGTATGGGCAAAGATGTCCAACACAAAGGTCAAAATAAAGGTGACAGAAACCATTGTTAGAGTTGTGTAGCTAAGAATCATCAGCAAAATTACAAAGCTTTTTTCCCTACCATCATATATTCTATGATATAACAGGTATATTCTTAGTTTATAATTCCTTTTAAAGGAAAGGAAGTTACTGATAAATCATGGAAAATTATTTATAGTGATCTTTAAGCTGTGGTAACAACTTACGCCAAACGCTGTCTCTCAAGTTCTGCTTTGCGTTCTTCTTCCTCTCTCCTACGTGCTTCTTCTATTTTTTTGTCTACAGACGCAACATCAAGGTCACTGTCAGAACTACTAGATGATGATGTGGGTCTCTTCCTGCAAAACATGGAAACAGATGAACATTTAAATAGTGTAATGCTATATTTTTACTGAAAACCTATACAACAGTGACTATTTATAGCTCCAAAACTGTCTATCTGCAAAGTAGAATGTGCAAGGGACCTGTGAGTCACGGCACTCAGCAGGAATCGATTCTGAGAATATTTATATAAAATTCTAGCCGCTGTGTTGACTGCAGACTAGGTAGTTGCAGAAGACACATATTTGTTAGAGTATCAGTATTTCAATTATGTGACTGTAATATGCATATAAATATACCCACTGAGAATGTTTGAACCCCTTTCAATTATAGAATAAGGAAGAAACTAGAGATGAGCTGAAGTATGCTACATTTTCCTAATTTTTTAACTGAAATAAACTTCAGTAAAAAAATTTAGATACAATATTATAATACATAGCATGGTTGAAGTATTTTTATAACACATGTATTTACTGACTGAATCTCAACAAGATATATGATTTTGAGGTATCCAAGATCTAAGGACAAGCACATTTTCAGGCCAATACAACAAATCATTCCTGAGAAATGGGACTTTATTTATACTGTGAAAATGGTGAGGCAGGTGGCGCCACCTGTCTGCTTTATGAGAAAACCCTCCAAGGTGGACGTTTATCACATATGATGTTTAAGTGAGAACTTCTTCATAAACAACATGCTGCATTCTCCCATTTAAGGCAATGACAAAGAGAATCCCTCCAAAGGCCCGTGACAGCGCCAGTCAGATTCCCTCCTGATGATACTTGAGCCATTTTTACCACTTAATTATACTTCCAAAAACAGTAATTCCTCTTAAACAATTGACTAATAGACAGTAGCATTGTTTAAGTATGATTATTATGTCTCATATACCATCTTTGTGAAATATTTTCTAGCCAGTGTTCTTGGCTAACGATGTGTTCCAGTTCTATGTTCTAGTCTTTAAATAAACACTTAGAATGGGTCAAATTTATTTTATGGTTATGGTATTCAGATCTTAACTTTCTTCCCACGAAGAGAATATATTTGCGTGCTTTGTGACCTTTTGGTCATAATAAACATGGCTGCCATCGCGGCCCATACAGATGTAACTTATTTTGATGTTATTTTCAAACTGCTGACTAAATAAACATATATGTTGTTTATTGTTTTATATTTTGACCATTTGCTGTCAATTCTGTGCCAGTGCATGAGAAATAACAATTTTTTTTTACACTTTTCATGGTAGAAACAAGGGACCTATGGGTCACGACGCTCAGCTGTTATATATGATAAAAAAATATTATTTAGAAATGAGGCACATGCTGGTTTTGTGTGGTAATAAATATAAGCTGTATTATGAGTTGTTGTTGTTTAGCTTATGTATGATTTTTGATAGTACCTTTGGAGTCAGGGAAGAGGATTGATTTCATTTATTTTATTAACAATTGGAGTACTATTGTCACACAGATTTTGACTTGGCCATATAACTTATAAGCAGAACATATAATATGAGTTTAACTATTTATTAAAAAAAATTACAAATATTGTCCCAAATATAATTTTTATTAAAAATAATAAGAGAATCATATGATTTTTTCAAATGAAATATAACTGATATGATTATTAAAATAATATTAAAGAATGTATTCATGAATGCATTCATGAATACATTTTGAAAGTATTTGCACAAGTATTCATATACTTTCATTTTTACCTGAATTCCCATTCTTTATGCAAGCAATTTTATAATGGAGTACATAATCATATTCGTATTTAAATACAATTACAAAGTATTCACACCATGTCTGGTATTTATTCAATTTTCACCAAACAATGATGTTGAGAATCCCGAATATACAAAATTCACACATTTAAATAATGATCATAAGTACCTGGTTTTATGGCTTTTATTTATATTAAAAAATAACTGTAAAAAATTCATTTTGGACTAATTTCACATCAATGTACACACTAGACACAGTAGGAATCTAGATTAATATTATCAACTGCATCTTTGTCTATCATTAATTTCCTTCATATGATCCCTAATGATTAGTAATGAATAATATGATTTACTTCTTTATCATTAAAACTGAACTGAAAAATGCCATAGGTGACTGCATGGTGTTATTTGGAATATGTGACATTCTACCCATCGATACAAGATTCTTATATCATCAGTAACTGCAAGTTAATTTCCTGTAACTATAAACTTACAAATTCCTTTTCTATTTTTCTTTAATTTGTTATTAAAAACCAATAAAAATTTATTTATTTGTTGTTTATTGTTATGTTGTTGGTTAAAACTACTAGATGAGTTGGGTTGGACACCTGGATCAACTGTGGCTGGCCATAAGCTGCCTGGATTCCTGTATGCCTCGCCTCAAGCGTGCATAATTTGATGAAAGGTCAATAAGGTCAACATACAGGTGACTCAAGAGGGGCTGGAGAGAGCCAAAGTCTGACAGGGTCTCATAAAAAACATTAATAAAAGCTACAATTTTTGGCCAATTTCTTTCAGCTTTCTAAACTAAAAAGCTGAAATCCTTATGTGTGCATGATATGAAAATTATATCAACAGTGCTCACGGGAAACAAACGTGCCATGGTCACAGTTGGGCAAAATTTAAGGTACTAATTTTATATTTATACTAATAACTTATAAAATTTGAAAAATTCAGAACTAATTTGGGGTATTCAATTGAATCTTGATTAAATAATGTTACATCCCTGACAAAACATCTCTAGCAATGCCCTTTTTAAGGGAGTAAATATATTTCTTGATTTTTTACAAAGTGCATTATGTTTGGGCCCATAACTTAAAAAAATTACGCAATACTGACATCATTCTGGGATGTGCAGAGAGAATGAAAAATATGTATATTGTTTATGATTAAAGTCAGATCAGTGGTTTTGATATTAGGCAGTCTTGAAGTGTAACAATGGGTTTTTAATGGAAAAATGAAGTTTTTCATTAATATCTCGAAGGTATTAAGTCCTAGTGACCAAATTCTTGGCATGGTAGGGGATTTTGGAGACATCTAACTGAATGCTGAATTTAAGGAACTTAGAGCTGAAGCTGGGGAGCTGAGCTTTTGCAAACTGCATAACACTAGCTTGATGTAAACAATATGTTACAAGGTGCTTGAAAACTTGATTAAAATCTACAGTTTTTGATCAACTGGTTTCAAATTTTTGGTGTTAACAGTTGAAATGCTGACAAAAACATGCTGTGAAAATTAAATCCACAGTACTTACAGGAAAAAAACGTGCCATGGTCAAAGTTGGGCAAAATTTAAGGTACCAATTTTTTATTTTTATTAATATTTTAAAAAATTTAAAAGATTTTCATCTAATTTTGGGTATACAATTTAATTTTGATTAATTAAAGTTATATTACTGGAAAAAAGGTCCACAGCTTTAACATGTTTTGTGTTAAGTGATCAAATATCTTTCCTTATTTTTTTCAAAATGCATTATGTTTGGGCCCAGAACTTTTTAAAGGAAAAAATACAGACATAATTTCTGGCATGTACATAGGAACTATATAGAGGAATATTTATGGTAAATATGAGGAAAAACAGATGAGTGGTTTTGATATTAGGCAGTCCTAAAGTGTGGAAATAGGTTTTTAATAAAAAATTGAGGTTTTTCCTTAATTTCTCAAAGGAACGAAGTTGCAAAGACCCAGTTTTAGGCTTGGTAGGAGATCTTGGGGACATCTAACATTATGCCGAATTTTGGATTCCTAGGTCTTACGGTTTCAAAACGTGCCACATCTACGGACGGACGGACGGACGGACAGACGGACGGACGACGGACAATGGACCACGACTATAGCTCAGATGACTTATAGTCAGCTGAGCTAAAAAATAGAAGACACCCACCCGCATCATTTTCCAAAAAAATATGCCAGAGAAACACTTGAGCCATTTTTACCACTTAATTATACTTCCAAAAACAGTAATTCCTCTTAAACAATTGACTAATAGACAGTAGCATTGTTTAAGTATGATTATTATGTCTCATATACCATCTTTGTGAAATATTTTCTAGCCAGTGTTCTTGGCTAACGATGTGTTCCAGTTCTATGTTCCAGTCTTTAAATAAACACTTAGAATGGGTCAAATTTATTTTATGGTTATGGTATTCAGATCTTAACTTTCTTCCCACGAAGAGAATATATTTGCGTGCTTTGTGACCTTTTGGTCATAATAAACATGGCTGCCATCGCGGCCCATACAGATGTAACTTATTTTGATGTTATTTTCAAACTGCTGACTAAATAAACATATATGTTGTTTATTGTTTTATATTTTGACCATTTGCTGTCAATTCTGTGCCAGTGCATGAGAAATAACAATTTTTTTTTTACACTTTTCATGGTAGAAAAAAATAGAAGACGCCCACCCGCATCATTTTCCCAAAAAATTTGCCAGAGAAACATATAATTCTTTTTTTTTTTTTCATTTTGATGAAGTAAAGGTGGTATTTGTATGTCATGTGTTTGTTACACCAAACATGTCCGTCCTACATCACTTGGATTAACAAATATGGCCACTTGACCTGACGCAATCTTTGTGTGCAGTCCTTATACACAACAGAACCAATCCCAGTATCATATAGTAAATATATTTATTTCATGATGATTTACACCATCAAAAATTGCCACATTTACTTCCTTTTTTGTAGTTATTTGTGGTGACAAACAAAATATATATTTGAAAGAAATATCACCAAAAATGATGTGGACAGCAGTGTTGGAATTGAGAATAGACAGTGACAGAGGGCTATTTGTTACTAAAACCCAACTGCTCACAAATAAATAGCGCTCTTAAACTGCACCCTTTCTATCGCAAGAGTACAATTACTGACCTTCATTAGTTGTCTGTAATATAACAGGAATACAGGGACCATGTGTTGACAGAAGAGTGCAAAACGGGCAGGAAAGGTCACGAAGTATAACATTACCACAAGGAGCTGTTGTGACACCTGGAGATACATTCACTACATATCGGGCCAAAAAAAAACCTTTGATTAAATGTAGCCGAACTGACTTTGAAAGCTCAATACGTGTTGAATGGTAAGGAAAGTTTATTTTCAAAATTATTCTGACAAGCGACTACGTGTATCCACCGAAATCAGAATGGGACGGGTGAAGTGAGGCATGGAAGTGAGTGGCAAGGGGAAATAGAGTGAGGTGTGTTGCATATTAGCATGGATGTCTGCAGCCTAAATATGTATGTAGGTGGCACCACCTGCCACAAAATCCAGAAAGCTATCCAAGGTGTATACATATGCAAAATTTTAGGCAGACACGTCAAACCACTGTTTGTATATATGTGATTTTATCCACAACAGACAAACAGAAGGATGCTGTGCAAAAATGGTTGCAGGTGGCCCCACCAATTTTGTGTATGATAAAGAACTATGTGAGATCTATACACATGCAACATTTCAGGCGGATATGTCAAACCAGTCCTGAGATATTAGCATGGATGTCTGCAGCATAAACATAAATGTAGGTGGCACCACCTGCCACAAAAACCAGAAACTCTCCAAGATGTATATACATGCAAAACTTCAGGCAGATAAGTCAAACCACTGCCGAGATATGAGTGATTTTATCCAACAGCAGACAAACAGATGGATGCTGTGCAAAAACTGTTGCAGATGGCACCACCATTTTTTGTGTATGTTATAAAGCCATCCAAGGGCTACATTTGTGCAAAATTTTAAGCAAGATTGGTCAAACTAGTCCGAAGATATGTGGGTTAATGTGTAAAATCAGACGCACAGATGGATGCACTGGAGAGAGGAAAGGTCAGAGGTCAACGCAAAATATTTTGGCACCAGTTCACATGTGACTCGATAATGGTGTAAAGTTTCAGAAAAATTAGTCCAGTGGTCTCAGAGTTCTATTTTGGAAACAAATATGGCGGCGGTGGTGGAACCGGGTCAAAAACATAGTATCCACAAAACTTTGTTTTGGGTGATACAAATATGGGCATGGCCGAAACCGGGATGAAGCCTAAAACCATCCAGAGTGTAGGTGGCAAATGTGGAAGGTGAAAATATGCATGTGGGAGGGCCCAGATAGGAGTGTATAAAGGAATACATGACAGACTTCCAGAATTATATATTATAGATTAACTGTCAGGAACTAAAACTCTTTCACCTAATTATTCATTTATCAAACCAATTAATAGGCTGTATTTAACCTACAGACTCACACAAGGAGAGTTTTAGTAAGTAAACTATTGATGTAATCTTATCAATAATATATACTTCATAAAATGTGTTAAAGAAGCATTCTGTAGTTGCATAAAAATCAGCTGTACCCATCACATGCGCATTTTTTCATCTTATTTAGTTCATATCCTCTGGTAAACCTTGTATTTGAGATATTAGTCATGACAGTTTAACCTGAATGCTATTTTCATTACCTGGGGTGGCAACAGGATAAGTGGTTTTGTTATAATACATTGTCATTTTCAACTGCTATTTTGTCATTTTCAAGTGCGTTTGTATGAGCCATGATGTAGCTGATCAAGAGGTGCTGCTGTGTGTGAACAACAGATTACTTGCGTCCGAAGCACAAACATTCAACACTCGTGCATTATTTGGCAAGTTGAACGCCTGGGGCCCAAAGATGAAGGGCAAAGGGTTTATTTCTTAGATCTCAACAATTTCGTGACAGCTTCGAAAGTTAGAAAATCTTTACCAAACTAAGATTTATCTTCTTTAACTCATATATCATTATGTATATTTTCACTACTTTTGATACTCTGTGTAATGTTGAGGAAGCTTTTCTTGCCATGTTACACTATATATCTGCATGATGGAAAGGTTTATAAAACTAAACAAAGACACTTTGGATCATCCATTTAATGTTAGCTTCTAAGATTTATTAATATAGGTAATTATAAAACTAGTCAAGTTAAAATTTAATCTACTTTGAGACATGTACACAGTATGATATAATCATTTGATTTATAGGCAACTGAGTTGCTTTACAGAACCATTGTTTTGTCATGTTATTTAAAAAGAAATGACACTTGGTCAAACTTACACTTTACAGCCTGCAAATAAAGTCTAAGAAATTGCATTCCTTATACATTTTACAGGAGCAGAAAAATGTGGAATAAACCTTCTTTTGGAATTTGGACTGACACTGTAATATAGGAAAAGTGACCATATTGCCATCTGTACAGCTTTTTAGTAGAATCACCCATATATATATATATATATATATATATATATATATATATATATATATATATATATATATATATATATATATATATATATATATATATATTAAGAGTGATGTTTTATCATCAAGACATCTGAAGGTAACCAAAACATAAAAGTGGTTTTTTCATCAAGACATCTGAAGGTAACCACAACATAAAGAGTGATGTTTTATCATCAAGACGTCTGAAGGTAAAAACAACATAAGAGTGATGTTTTATCATCAAGACATCAGAAGGTAACTAAAACATAAGTGATTTTTTATTATTAAGACATCTGAAGGTAACCACAACATAAGAGTGATGTTTTTTCATCATGACATGTAAAGGAAACCACAAAATATGAGTGATGTTTTATCTTCAAGGCATCTGAAGGAAACCACAAAATAAGAGAAATATTTTATCATCAAGACATCTGAAGGTAACAACAACATTAGAAGTGATATTTTATCACCAAGACATCTGAAGGTAAGCACAACATAACAGTGATGTTTTTCCATCAAGACAACTAAAGGAAACCACAAAATAAGAGAGATATTTTATCTTCAAGATATCTGAAGGTAACAACAGCATAAGCGTGATGTTTTTTTTATCAAGACATCTGAAGGTAACCACAACGTAAGTGGTTTTTTTATCAAGACATCAAAAGGAAACCACAACATAAAAAAGATGTTTTTTCATCAAGACATCTGAAGGTAACCACAACATAAGAGTGATGTTTTTTCATCAAGACATCTGAAGGTAACAACAACATAACAGTGATGTTTTATCATCAAGACATCTGAAGGTAACTACAACATAACAAAGATGTTTTTTCATCAAGACATCCGATGAAGGTATCCACAACATAAGAGTGATGTTTTTTCATCAAGACATCTGAAGGTAACAACAACATAACAGTGATGTTTTTTCATCAAGACATCTGATGGTAACCACAACATAACAGTGATGTTTTTTCATCAAAACATCTGAAGGTAACCACAACATAAGAGAGATATTTTATGATCAAGACATCTGAAGGTAACAACAACATAACAGTGATGTTTTTTCATCAAGACATCTGACGGTAACCACAACATAACAGTGATGTTTTTTCATCAAAACATCTGAAGGTAACCACAACAAAAGAGTAATGTTTTATCATCAAGACATCTGAAGGTAACCACAACAAAAGAGTAATGTTTTATCATAAAGACATCTGGAGGTAACCACAACATAAGAGTGATATTTTATGATCAAGACATCTGAAGGTAACCACAACAAAAGAGTAATGTTTTATCATCAAGACATCTGAAGGTAACCACAACATAAGAGCGATGTTTTATCATGAAAACATCTGAAGGTAACCACAACATAAGAGTGATGTTTTATCATCAAGACATCTGAAGGTAACCACAACATAAGAAAGATGTTTTATCATCAAGACATCTGAAGGTAACCACATTATCAGAGTGATGTTTTTTCATCAAGACATCTGACGGTAACCACAACATAACTGATGTTTTTTCATCAAGACATCTAAAGGTAACCACAACATAAGAGTGATATTTTATAATCAAGACATCTGAAGGTTGCCACAACAAAAGAGTAATGTTTTATCATCAAGACATCTGAAGGTAACCACAGTAAAAGAGTAATGTTTTATCATCAAGACATCTGTAGGTAACCACAACATAAGAGTGATATTTTATCATCAAGACATCTGAAGGTAACCACAACATAAGAGTGGTTTTTTCATCAAGACATCAGAAGGTAACCACAACATAACAGTGATGTTTTTTCATCAAGACATCTGAAGGTAACCACAACATAAGAGTGATGTTTTATGAGCAAGACATCTGAAGGTAACCACAACAAAGAGTAATGTTTTATGATCAAGACATCTGAAGGTAACCACAACAAAAGAGTTGTTTTATCATCAAGACATCTGAAGGTAACCACAACTTAAGAGTGATATTTTATGATCAAGACATCTGAAGGTAACCACAACAAAAGAGTAATGTTTTATCATCAAGACATCTGAAGGTAACCACAACATAAGAGTGATGATTTTTCATCAAGACATCTGAAGGTAACCACAACATAAGAAAGATGTTTTATCATCAAGACATCTGAAGGTAACCACATTATCAGAGTGATGTTTTTTCATCAAGACATCTGAAGGCAACCACAACAAAAGAGTAATGTTTTATCATCAAGACATCTGAAGGTAACCACAACATAAGAGTGATGTTTTTTTCATCAAGACATCTAAAGGTAACCACAACATAAGAGTGATGTTTTTTCATCAAACATCTGAAGGCAACCACAACAAAAGAGTAATGTTTTATCATCAAGACATCTGAAGGTAACCACAACATAAGAGTGATGTTTTTTCATCAAGACATCTGAAGGTAACCACAACATAAGAAAGATGTTTAATCATTAAGACATCTGAAGGTAACCACATTATCAGAGTGATGTTATTCATCAAGACATCTGAAGGCAACCACAACAAAAGAGTAATGTTTTTTCATCAAGACATCTGAAGGTAACTACAACAAAAGAGTAATATTTTATCATCAAGACATCTGGATTTCAGATGTCACAAGCAATGTTAAATCTGTAAGTGATGACTTTTAATTAAGATATTGGAGTGAACCATCAGGGTTCTATAAAGGTTTCACCAGTCTGGCTTTTATTCTACAATATGAATATAATTCACAAAAGGGTACCTTCATACTATGAGTCTGTTGATTTTGATGTTTATGACCACTGGCCCACAACAGTGTGATATTTGGGGGGAAGATACAGAATCATGGAGGAATATGTATGGAATATGTTTTGTATGTGGTCAACTGAACCAAACATTCAGCCCAGAAAGATAAATGTAATCAATACATGTACAGATGTGGGTCCTGTAACAGTGCCTCTAAATGCACTGAATGTATGTCTAACATTTAGAGACCACACCACCAGTCATTAATTAAACTGGATACACATGAAACTTCACCAACAGGTGCTACACACTACACCTCCACAATGTTAACACCAGGGTGCCATAAATATCAACATATACTGGTATCTATTGTCTACAAAATCAGTCATGTACTAGATGCAGTCAAAATAATACATTACGAGCTGCTTAAAGCTGAATTGAACTGGAGTCTATTACCTTGCACAGTTAACTCCCCTTCCCCTTTATTCACCCAATTCGCATTATGCACAGTTACCCGAATCCTTTGAATGAAGTAACAGAAGGACTGAATACCAATGAAAACCTTTATATCCAACTATAACCCTAATTACCTAAGAAATTTGCCGAAGATATGCCAACCAAGAGAGGAAACAAGTTTCTGAATGTACTGCCAGAAAATCAACTGAGCAATTAAAAATAGCAACTTCTGACTGAGCTGCAAGTCACTTACCTAGCACCAACAGCTGATCAGGCAAAAACCCCGTATGAGGAACACAGGAACTAACTAACAACCAACCAGACAGCAACTGAATGAAACAGAAAATCACAGAAAGACTGTATACAGCACACCAGCAGCTCAGACATCTGAGTCAAGACTGAACAAGAAAATTCACATCATAGCATCTCTACCAACACATTGACCAAAGGCTTTTTCCCTGACAGCAACCTAAATCTCACACATGAACAACCGTCAGCCTTATTTTAGCTGCTGAAGGAGCATACTGTTCCTGCAGCATGCTTCATGGAACTATACTGCTGAAGCACCGTCTCAAACTCCTATCAATTGATCTGATTGGCATATGACATGTCTTTCGTGAAGTTTATACATGCTCATATACACATACTTAAAATCCAAATACCTTGTGCTGAAAAGGTTAAAATATCAACAAACATTGCAACTACCAGCAACATGGTAACCTAACCCATGTTAATATTTACCTCAATATACACATTTTAAAATTTCACTTGAACACCTTTTTTTTGTTAGAATGGTTTTTGCCCTTTTAACACACACAGGAAAGATGCAAGAGCTAACCACAGAGACAGTCAACAGCTGTGCTCTAAGTCACTCCATACTTGTCAAAACAGGCAAACTACAAACACATACACACACAGACACATACACACAGGCAGGCACAGGCACATATAAACACACACACACACACATAAACACACACACAGGCACAGACACATACTTAGACAGGCACAGACACACACACAGACAGGCTTAGACACACATACACACACAGACAGGCTTAGACACACATACACACACAGACACACATACAGTGGAGAGTGGTCTCACCAAGAGAAGGGTACAAACTAGAGAGTGGTTGTATACTTTGATAAAACGACTAAACTTACTTTGCTTTCCTACGGGCTGTTCCTGAACTACTTGAAGATGAAGAACGATGATGCCTCCTGAAAGTAAGTAAACAAATGGATTGTCCAAAATAAAAAATTTGATCAAATTTCCAGGAATATCTATTTACAGCCTTCAAATGTCATTTTTTTTTATTACAACATTTACAAAGCTAATGACCAATGGGACAAACCTGAAGTTGCTATCTCAGTGTGTAACATTTGTCAACAGGAAACACCCTTATTCCATATGAATTACCGGAACAGCCTTGAAGAAGAAATACTGAGTAAACAATGTATAAAACAGGCCACATACATGTGTACCCATCATGTAAGAATGTTCAGTTGCTCTTGAAATTCATCTATTCTGCAAACACATTCTCCATCAAACAAGTACGGACATCATACTATTTCATTCTCAAAGACTTCTTGTTACGCTGAAACTATAATTATCACGTTACATGGCACAGAACTTGGCACCGTTAACTCGCATGGAAACACTGGGGCCCAATTCAACACCATAATAACTCACATGCAAAAACTGAGGGCCCAATTCAACACCATAATAAGCACCTTCTTGTTACTCTGAAACTTTAATGATAAAGTTACATGGGCACA
This sequence comes from Sipunculus nudus, assembly GCA_026874595.1. Lineage (NCBI taxonomy): Eukaryota > Metazoa > Annelida > Sipuncula > Golfingiida > Sipunculidae > Sipunculus > Sipunculus nudus. The sequence continues at coordinate 46,213,377 of CM049314.1, read as the reverse complement.
GAACTTGGCACTGTTAACTCGCATGCAAAAACTGGGGCCCAATTAAACACCATAATAGCAACCTTCTGCAGATTACACTGAAGGACTAGTTCATTTGTCTTGTTTTTGTGAAATCAGGTGCCTGCAAGGTCAGATGTCTTCACAAGTTTTAAAAATCCGATACAGAGCCGACATATATCCAACATTTTGTGGGCGCTGGCTTCATCTGGAACAAAACTCAATGGAATGATAGCAAAACATATCACATTATAAGAAACATGAACAACCAGATACTCAATCAAACCAACTCTGAACTGAACTTAAAGATATACAAAGTATAACATGTAAAAGGTATCAGTAACCTTGGCTCATTATACAGCGGTTATACACTACAGTCGTCCCAGACATCATTTGGTGTAATCACTGCTTGGTATGGCAAGGTTCTCTGGGCAGTAACACCTTGGTGCACACAGAGCACAGATTTGAAATCAGACCACAGACTGATAGCATGGTATTGCATTGTGCATCATCCAAATTTTAAATATGGGACACCCACTCTTGTTAGTTTGATTACTCTCTTATTGGTCTTACAGTTGACTGTATGCCAGAGCGTGCGTTGCATGTTTAAAATTTAAACTGAATACACAATGTAGTAGGACGTTATCACTTATCAGTCAATCATCTATTGTCAATTCTGTGCACACCCTGGTGTTCCTGCCCAGAGAACCTTGCCATACCTAGCAGTGGTTACAAAAGAAGATGTCTGTGATGACTGCCGTGTGTAACCCCTGTATAAGGAGCATATCACTAACCTTTCAGAAAGGTCCTTTCTGTTCAAACTATTATACAGATTGTAATACCAGACAAGTCTCTGTGAAATCATGCTGACGAGCGTAACTAAAGCAAAACATGTCATCTCCGGCCATATGTGGACAAGGAATTAGAAATTTGCAACTCTGACTGATCCTGTTAAACAGCTGTTGGCTGTGAACCTTCAAACATGACCTGGATGATGCAATAAAAGCCCTTGCCCTGAAAACTGTTCTTGAGTCAAACTTTTTACTAAGTGATGCAGTCAGGGCCCCTGATCACTTCAATGTCAACTATTCCTTGACAATGGCTGGAATCTGTACACCTTGGAACAGAGTATCAAACTGGGCCAATAGCGTTTGCAGGTCTTCTTGTCCATACACAAACAGCTGCTCAAGTCTGACCAGCCAGAATCTAAGTCGAAGATCCTGAAGAGGGTGATTGGTTCTTCTTGCAAAGCAGTGAATCTCTTGTCTAAAGTCTGTTGCAAAGTCAATAGTTCTGATGAAAAATGGTTCAAACATCTTTTCTGTGTCAATTTCCAGACTTCTTTCTCTTAATTGCTCTAAACCTGCCCAGCCTTTCTGGATAAAACTTCATATTTTGTAGTTTCATTGTGGCCTCTTAAAAGTCAGGTATCTAGTCAATGATCATGAATTCTTCAATTTGGAAAAGAAAACAGATATTTCTGCTAAAATGTTTGTGAATTCAAGAATAAAATGTAGCAGTTTGACAAATTTGACAGTTTTTATAGCCCTTAAAATTCCCCTTGCTTTTGCTGCATCCTTGTTACCCCCTGCAGCTCTCTCTAGATGAGTTAATTTAACCCCAATATTCTACTTTAACTTTTCAAGAGCCCGAGACTGGCTAGCAAGCCAAATGATGTTTGATTCCTTCAAATCTGGCAAGGCGTTCATCTAAGGCTTGTGCTATCTGAAAAAGCTCTCTTCATTTCTTTGATGACCAGTAATAAAAGTTAAAAATGTTTTTTGATGTTTTGTTAATTTTAAAATTGTAGTTAATACAATGTTATACAAGTAATTGCAGAAAATTCTTTCACATTTCTGCCTGCACTCTGTTACACTGACCCATGTTCACACTTGCACCAAGTTTAGGCTGACAAGTTTTGATTTACAAATCTTGCCTGAAAAGCATGCATTTTCTAAAGCCTGCTACAATACCATCACTGTGATATGTTCCACATCCACCAGTTCAATCAGTTCTGTCTATGGTTCACATGAACTTGGATGCACATATGTTAGGTATATGACCTCTGGTTCAAGTAAACCTGCATTGGTTAAACTGCCTGCTAATAAAAAAAGTAAAATTTGCACAAGTAGCATTCTTAACTGTTTAAGCCTTTAATGTACTCGCTATGCGGTCTATGAAATCATAGCAGGCATGATCATTCAAGTAATTAACACCAATTTCAATACTGTTTTCCACTTGCAATTCACACAAGTTTTTAAACTTGTGAAAAGCCAGGTTTCTGTTGCTACAAAATATGCAGAGTTGAACAAATACTACATCTTTTTCAATGTCCCTTGAGCCATTTTTGTCTCTGTTTGGCGTAAGCTACTAAAGCTAGCAAAGTGTGTGTCTTCACTCCAAATGTGAGCTTTGCTTTCGTTTTGGGTTTGCAAGGTACCTTTTCTGAATCCTTGCTTAGAATCACCAGATCCTTATACTAATGGGCTAGTATTTTCTGATTTATTGGGAAATTCCGAGCAGTACTTGCACAACATGAAGCCTTTTTTATCATCATGAAGTACCAAAAGAAATTCCTGTGTTCATGTATTTTGAAATTTTCTTTCACGCTGGCCTCCATCTCAGACACACTGGGGCACGCATATTTTTGTTTCATTTTGTTTGCTTGGCAAAAAACTATAAACACGTCCGTCTGTTTCTGACCCCTTTAAAATTCAAATGGCCCATTTTTTGTTGACATCTATGAGACGCCGATAAGATGATGAGCCCAAGCAACATGATCATTGATTCAAAGGAAATACATTAAAATAATAGAAAGACAAGAGAAATCTTGGATTACTGCTTTCTATTATGAATGGACTGCATGTTTTTAATTCAATTTAAACTCTGAAATTAAAACCCTCATTTTACATTTTAAGAACTTTAAACTCTGAAAAGAGAATGACATTTGGCATAGTGATAACCTTATTTGGTATTATATTTTGTATCCTTGAATAAAAATGTAGCTCCATAAAGTAATATGAATCTTTTGCTATTTAAACATACTCAGAATCAGGGTTGGTTTTCTTCCGGAAGAAATATATTTCTTCCGAGACAGTGGAAGAAATTGGAGGAAATAGGGTTTCCTCCACTTTCTTCCAGAAGTATTGGATGAAAGTGGAATTTAGTGGACAGTAAGAATGATAGTGTGATTTACAAAATACAAAACAAATATTTGAACTATTTCTAAAATAAAATAAAATAAAACAATATGACTTTTAATCAGTGTACAGGACAATGCTCTGATTAATCTTAATATAATTCTGTTAGTTTTATTCTAATAGTATTGCCAAAATTGCAGCTGATTGTGGTATTTCAACTGATCACTTCAATGTCAACTATTCCTTGACAATGGCTGGAATCTGTACACCTTGGAACAGAGTATCAAACTGGGCCAATAGCGTTTGCAGGTCTTCTTGTCCATACACAAACAGCTGCTCAAGTCTGACCAGCCAGAATCTAAGTCGAAGATCCTGAAGAGGGTGATTGGTTCTTCTTGCAAAGCAGTGAATCTCTTGTCTAAAGTCTGTTGCAAAGTCAATAGTTCTGATGAAAAATGGTTCAAACATCTTTTCTGTGTCAATTTCCAGACTTCTTTCTCTTAATTGCTCTAAACCTGCCCAGCCTTTCTGGATAAAACTTCATATTTTGTAGTTTCATTGTGGCCTCTTAAAAGTCAGGTATCTAGTCAATGATCATGAATTCTTCAATTTGGAAAAGAAAACAGATATTTCTGCTAAAATGTTTGTGAATTCAAGAATAAAATGTAGCAGTTTGACAAATTTGACAGTTTTTATAGCCCTTAAAATTCCCCTTGCTTTTGCTGCATCCTTGTTACCCCCTGCAGCTCTCTCTAGATGAGTTAATTTAACCCCAATATTCTACTTTAACTTTTCAAGAGCCCGAGACTGGCTAGCAAGCCAAATGATGTTTGATTCCTTCAAATCTGGCAAGGCGTTCATCTAAGGCTTGTGCTATCTGAAAAAGCTCTCTTCATTTCTTTGATGACCAGTAATAAAAGTTAAAAATGTTTTTTGATGTTTTGTTAATTTTAAAATTGTAGTTAATACAATGTTATACAAGTAATTGCAGAAAATTCTTTCACATTTCTGCCTGCACTCTGTTACACTGACCCATGTTCACACTTGCACCAAGTTTAGGCTGACAAGTTTTGATTTACAAATCTTGCCTGAAAAGCATGCATTTTCTAAAGCCTGCTACAATACCATCACTGTGATATGTTCCACATCCACCAGTTCAATCAGTTCTGTCTATGGTTCACATGAACTTGGATGCACATATGTTAGGTATATGACCTCTGGTTCAAGTAAACCTGCATTGGTTAAACTGCCTGCTAATAAAAAAAGTAAAATTTGCACAAGTAGCATTCTTAACTGTTTCAGCCTTTAATGTACTCGCTATGCGGTCTATGAAATCATAGCAGGCATGATCATTCAAGTAATTAACACCAATTTCAATACTGTTTTCCACTTGCAATTCACACAAGTTTTTAAACTTGTGAAAAGCCAGGTTTCTGTTGCTACAAAATATGCAGAGTTGAACAAATACTACATCTTTTTCAATGTCCCTTGAGCCATTTTTGTCTCTGTTTGGCGTAAGCTACTAAAGCTAGCAAAGTGTGTGTCTTCACTCCAAATGTGAGCTTTGCTTTCGTTTTGGGTTTGCAAGGTACCTTTTCTGAATCCTTGCTTAGAATCACCAGATCCTTATACTAATGGGCTAGTATTTTCTGATTTATTGGGAAATTCCGAGCAGTACTTGCACAACATGAAGCCTTTTTTATCATCATGAAGTACCAAAAGAAATTCCTGTGTTCATGTATTTTGAAATTTTCTTTCACGCTGGCCTCCATCTCAGACACACTGGGGCACGCATATTTTTGTTTCATTTTGTTTGCTTGGCAAAAAACTATAAACACGTCCGTCTGTTTCTGACCCCTTTAAAATTCAAATGGCCCATTTTTTGTTGACATCTATGAGACGCCGATAAGATGATGAGCCCAAGCAACATGATCATTGATTCAAAGGAAATACATTAAAATAATAGAAAGACAAGAGAAATCTTGGATTACTGCTTTCTATTATGAATGGACTGCATGTTTTTAATTCAATTTAAACTCTGAAATTAAAACCCTCATTTTACATTTTAAGAACTTTAAACTCTGAAAAGAGAATGACATTTGGCATAGTGATAACCTTATTTGGTATTATATTTTGTATCCTTGAATAAAAATGTAGCTCCATAAAGTAATATGAATCTTTTGCTATTTAAACATACTCAGAATCAGGGTTGGTTTTCTTCCGGAAGAAATATATTTCTTCCGAGACAGTGGAAGAAATTGGAGGAAATAGGGTTTCCTCCACTTTCTTCCAGAAGTATTGGATGAAAGTGGAATTTAGTGGACAGTAAGAATGATAGTGTGATTTACAAAATACAAAACAAATATTTGAACTATTTCTAAAATAAAATAAAATAAAACAATATGACTTTTAATCAGTGTACAGGACAATGCTCTGATTAATCTTAATATAATTCTGTTAGTTTTATTCTAATAGTATTGCCAAAATTGCAGCTGATTGTGGTATTTCAACTATTTAAGTATGCAGGGTTGGGGCCGATGTACTCAGTACTCGTGTACTCGAGTACATATTTTCATGTTCTCATGTGTACTCAGTACTTGTACAATTTTTTTGTACTTGTACTTGAGTACAGTAAAAAATACCCTGTACTCTTGAGTACAATCTGAGTACATCTGAGTACTTTTTCCAAAGAAACATGCAATTCATGTATATTGTATTAATTCATTAAAAGCCAAAGTTACAGTCTAACAATGTTCAGTCACATGAACACTCTAAAAGTTAACATTAGAGTCAACAGGGCACAGCTGTATCCTTAGAGATGGCATTCTCCCTAAATGTCATTAGAAAATGATCACCCCACTGCTTCTACACATTGTTGTTACATCACCCACTGAAACACCCCTGCAAAACCTTGTTAATAACTGGCTGTAACTGTCTTACTTCTTCATGTAGTGTAATGAAGAGTATTATATAAAAAAGAATGGCCATCTAAATTTTAATTATAATGAATTTCAAATGTATTTATCATGAATTACCTACTGAATTGTTTTGGGAGTTTAAAGTTATGAATGTGTGCTTGGTAAACAGGTGTGTTTCAGTTTCCTTGCTTACTCTGAGCAGTTCTAGTGAGCATGTCTTGTTTTTCCAGTGAGTAGTTCATGCAAGTTCATCAACAATTAGTGCTTGTGTAATGAGTGTGCCTATTAGCTTGCTCAATTTGAGCAGTTTCATGCGAGTTAATCAACAGTTAGTGCTTGGGTAATGGGTGTGCCTGTTGGCTTAATCACTGTGAGCAGTTTCATATGAGTTAATCAACAGTTTGTGCTTGGTTAATCGGTGTGTTCAGTTAGCTTGTTACTCTGAGCAGTTCCAAGAAGTTTGTCTTCTTGTCCTATATGAACCATAACCAAAATGTCACATGTCATTCTCAGAATGGTTCTGTAGTGAACTACATGCTGTCAATATGTCATCTGTTCTGAGTCATTTCAAAGTTCCGTCTGATGCTGAGGGCTGTGTAAAAGCCCAATGCAAGCACTGCAACACAGAGATCTCTGGTCACACAAAGACCACATCAAACTTCCTGAAACATCTCAAGGTAAGACATTATATGTACTGTAAATCATTAAATAACTTTTTTTCTTATCACAGTGCATCTATCAGCTGTCATGAGTCTCGTCATATTTATTAAATGTAATGTCGGTCTTTTGTATTTTGTTCAGCTTTCATAAAGAGAACTTATGAAAAAATATGTCATTAATTCAGCATACTCACATCAGTATACAGTATAGTGATTGATTAGGAGCCATTTAAAGTATGTATGTTAATTAACATAATTTAACATTTTTACATTCTAATCCTAATCATTATGACTAGATATGATTACACTGATAACTGATGTTTCAAGTTTAAAAAGCTAGTTAGTTTTTCCTTAAAACTTATCTATCATGTTCACATCTGATGACAACATCATTAAGAGTGAAGAGAGGAGGCTATAGAATTATACAGAGGGAGTCCATTGTCAGCCTAGAGGGTTTACACATATATAGATAATATACTGTTTACAGCAGTTTAACATATAATAAAGAGCATACAGTTTACCCAATAAGTGCTCCAAACCAGCCAGTTTATTATAAATGGAGGGAGTCAGATTTTAATAATTATACATGTGCATAGAGTAGGTTCCAAATTCTAACTGTTCTGGTAGGGTCTCAGAGGTATTTCTACTGGGTTAAAATAATACTTTGATGCTCATGAAACTTAATATTTTTCTTGCATATATTTACAGAGACATCATCCAGCGGTCCATGCTGATATTATGGCAAAGAAACCTGTCAATGCTGAGAGTTCTGCACAGCCCACCATCAGTAGCTTCGTTCAGCCTGCCACCAAGTATCGTCATCAAGATACTCGTCAACAACACATCACAGATGCTGTAGTAATGATAATTGCTGGTGACCCGTTGCCACTCTCACTGGTGGATAGCCCAAGGTTCCATGAGCTGATGGCCAGGGCTGACCCTCGATACACTGTTCCCAGCAGGAAACATCTAACCTCCAAACTGTTACTGGATAAGGGTTCGTCCATTGACTCTGAGGTCAAGTCAAAACTCAAACAAGCCCATGCTGTGTGCCTGACCATCGACTTGTGGAGTAATCGCCAAATGAAGTCCTTTATGGGCATTACTGGGCATTTCATAATGAACTGGACAATGTTATGCTTGCCTGTAAGAGATTCAAAGGGAAGCACACTGCTGAATCCATCTATGAACAATAACAGGAGACAGTCAGCACCTTTGAAATATCCTCAAAGATTCTGACAGTTGTTACTGACAATGCCAGTAATATGATCAAGGCATTTGTGAGGCTACCAGGATTCGGATGTATTGACACCTCTGGTCAGGAGAGTGATGGTTGCAGTGATGAGGACACAGGCAGTGAAAGTGATAGTGAGGACACTGTGCAGGACATGGATGCTAATGTGTATGAACACCTCCCTACACAACTATCTTGTGTTTTGCCCACACTGTGCAGCTGACTGTTCATGACGGACTGAAACAAACTGGAGCTCAGCTAAGCAAAGTAATTGCAAAGGCAGCCATAATTGTGTCCTTTGCCAGATCAACCCATGCCACAGATATCCTTGAAGTATGTAGTGATGCATACCGTAAAATCTCCACTTGAAACTGCGGTTTAATCAAGAAATTCAAAATCTTGAAATCAGGTTGATTTCCTGAAAGCACTGTGCGGTTTATACTAGAAGGGTTTCCTGAATCTTCCTGACAGACATCGTTTTTGGGCCGGCGCGTGGGCGATAATATTGCAATTTTCGAAGGCTGTTCTTAGCATGCATGGGAGCCGTGTGTAAATATATTATTTACGATTATTTGTTAATTATAAATTAAATATTGCTGATTAGTTTTCGTGTGATATATAACTTGTTATAAAATCTTGGTAATTGTCACCAAATAATACGTTTACAACAACCCTGCTGTTAAACACAGCGGTCCACTTCGTTGGGCATGGTCAAGCAAAATTCAAATAAAAGCCTACTTTAAACCCATTTGCGGCATTATTTAGCAATGATTATTTGTTTAAAACGTAAAATGAATAAAAAAACTGACATCGTAAAGAGTCGCACAATGGCAGACGATCGTTTTAAAATCAAGTTTGAGTGCCGCCATGTGCTGAAACACCCCGGTATTCTGCTAAGAATATTTTGAACGGGTGTACGCGGTGGGTGGTAAATAGAACAGCCACCTATTTCGTCCCAGCGTGCCTTGCGCGAACACTGCCTTGACAAAATGGCTCTCCACACGGAAACTTTCTTCAGGAAAAAAACTTGCTAACCCGGACTGGCCACTTTAATTTTACCTTAAAATCACTCGTTTTCATGCGTCATGTTTCCTATACGTGCGTATCTCGAAAAGGTAACTTCAGTTACTTTGATATTTAGTTAAGTTGACCAGCGATGTTTTCAAATGCACCAGCAAATTGTGACATGGAGCGATGTCAACGTACGATGTGACGAAGATAATACCGAAGTAACCGGTATGAAAATGATTTGAATCTTCCGAGTAATTCCAGAAAATGGAATTTTCATAAAAAATTAAGATTTCAAAATATTACTTTTAGAATTAAAAAATACAGTGACTTGAAATGGATCAGCAGAATATTTTTTCCAAAATATAATGACAAATCAGTAGCAAACAAGAATACGGCACGGAATATAAAATCTGTATAAACAGGCAGAGGTTCACCGGCCCTTACGTCTTCCCAAACTTCATGCTTGAGTGACCCTGCTAAAAAGTGTTATGATGTGTTTAAATAAAATGCCCAATTAATTTTTAAAGTGGACAGGAATGGCCGAGTCGCAACCTACGCGTGTTCATTTCTAGATGATTGCTTGATTGTGTCTTTTGTCAAATCATTCCGTAGCGAAAGTTGGTGCGGTTTTAAAGGGGGGTTCTTAGTATTTGAGCCCCTCGAGGTGTCTCGCCTGGAATTTCGGCGAAGTCCGGGTGCGGTTTTAATCGGAAGTGCGGTTTTAAGTGGAGATTTTACGGTAGTATGTGTTGACATGTTAATTAACAAAAGATTCTTGTTTAAATGTCTACTTGTATTCACATGTCCGTTAGAGGAAGTTTTCTGTATTTGCAATAAGTTCTTACCAAATTTGTGTCATTCATACTTTTGTATGATAGAGAATTAAAATTGATATACTACAATTTTCTCATCTTGTATCATAATAGCTGCCAAGGTGCATGCAGTTCTGCATACTCATTCACTAACTAGGGTAGAATCTAAATATTATGCAAACTGCACTTCCTACAAAATATAACACAATTAATAGCTTGCTTGTGTATGACAATATGAATATCCTGTGTGATACTACACTATGACTAATCAGTGATCACCAGTTGAACTTATAATTATCAAATTTTAAATTTATGCATCTCACCAATAATTTTTCTAAGTTCTGTTGTTAATCACAGTGGAGTACCATGTCAGTAATCTATATCTAAGTTACCATGAAGCATGTGATAGCAAAACACCAATTTTCTCAGCCCTGCAAACACCAAGTCAATTCCTGAGCTTGTTGTGGATTATGCAAAAACTAGGAAATACCTAAAAAAATATGAGAAACCCTATCTCTGTACGAGAGTATCTGCTGGCTAATAATCTGTTATATAAAAGTATAGTGGATGAAACCCTGTTAATTATGACATGGCTTATCCATACCCTGTCTCTCTGTTCAGTCAGCGGTAACTGGAGTGAAGCTGCACCTTTTTTCGGTAATCACCTGGTAATCATTGCATGATTCACTGGACTAAACCTGTGGCAATTGATTTTGAATTGTGTCAACTGAACTGAATAACTCGAAACAACACGAGGCATATTTGTCTAACTAAATTAAACTTATTGTCATACATTCTAAGATAACACTATATATTAAAATTAACCTAAGTTATAAGATGGAACAGATTATGTTTAAGCAGAAATAAAGTTGAAAATTTATTAGTTTTATATATTCTCACATGAAATTTGAAAGTTGGAGGAAACAATTTCTTCCGAGCCGGAAATTTCCAAGGAAGAAACCGCCTCTCAGAAGAAATTGCCAACCCTGCTATTACCAACAGACAGTGCCATAGAAATCCACAGTCAGGGCATTAGTCGGTCCTCAAGTATCTTTTAGAAATCCACAAGAGGAAGTCTGGAATGAAACGAGAGAATCTGACAAACATCAAAAGTCTTACATCGTCTTTGAACCCTTGAAAACTTACAGCTATGTTTTGTTTCACAGCCGATAGCTGGTGCATATTGATCAGTACTGAACAGTGCCACTAAATGAAGCTGGTGGACACTTCTAGTTTTCTGAACGGACAAGTAGCATTTCACGAATCGCCCACCCAGACGTAGCCAAAAGCAAACACTGCCACCCCCCATTTAAAACCCAGTGGAGCTGTTCTTCGAGCCCTGTACAATGTATCAACTGCCAGCTGTGGCTCTGCAAGCAAAGGTTGTGCAGGTGATTGTTTCTGATTCTGAGACAGTTTCAAGTGCAGGGGTTGCAAAGTTTCTAAGTGGGTCTTGTAATCATGTACTTTAACACAATATTTATTTAAATTTCCTTGTCATTAAAATAAATTACAATTTCTACCTTAGCTTGCATAATTTCCCTTTCTTAAATGCAATATTTGATTTAAAACAATTTTATACCAAGCATGGGTTTTAAATACTCCTGTTTTCTTGAAGCCTTTCATGCAGCTGTAGCCAGAATCCTGGGTAGGTATACCACATATACTTCAGTTACCACAAGCCCAGTGTTGAGTGCCTGTGAGCCAATGTTGTTACATTTTGTTTACACCCTACCAGACAACAGTTGATCAGGTTGGATTCTACTTTCTAGTGTACCATTGGAGATGTGGTTTTCCTTTCAACCTCACCATTTATAGCAAAAACACTTCTTCACTGACTCCTGCTTGTGGCTCTGTAGACTAGTATATATATATATACACACACACACGAGTTGTGAGCCAGTTAACTGCATGTTATAATGTGGCGTATGTATCCATTGCATGGATACCCGCCGCATATGAAGTTTCAAGTAAACTGGAGAATATAAATCCTGTTCTGGGCAAAAATTCCTATAAAACTGAATATTGTGTTTACAAAAGGGAAACCTATAAAACCTATAAAACCTATAAAACTGAATATTGTGTTTACAAAAGGGAAACCTATGCAGTCGGGGGCAAGAAATGTAAATGTATTCACCTGAACAACACATTTTGTTGTAACCCCTGCTTATGTGCCTAAACCGAACTCACTTTAAAAGTTTACCATCCCTGGACCTGACAGTTGGGACAATCACCAGGTGGCACGTGTGATGCATCATTCTCCGTACAGAAATTTATGATGAATGTTAAGGATAAACACAACATATCTTTACTCTGCGCTGGAGGCTGACAACAGGTATGCTTTTATGTTAGGGAACCCCTAGGAAATCCCCTCCAGACATTCTTGTTTTTTTACCGCTTGAGATCAAGTCCTACCTGATTCAACTGTTTATGGGTATGACGATTTTAAAGTGGTATGCTATGTTACCATATGATACAAATATGTTTGTATTCTTATATATGACACATTTTCAGCTGGGAGGTTATTGTTTTATTGTCCAGTGGCATGTCACCAGTTTTCAAACACTTCATCCTAGGGTTCTCTCAGCGGAGGGAACCGAAGCACAAGGAGAGAGCATGAAAGCTATGGGCTATGAGCCAGTGTGATTGTTTCAAAAAGTGGTGTGCCATCTAATATCATCATAAGTGACTTACAGACAACGAACCCAATAACACAGGGATGTGCTCGGATAATTTGAGTGTCAGGTGGCAGTACATTAAAGCGACAGGAGGAAGGGGGGTGGGATGTTTTGGGGGCTGTAATCTAAACTTTCATACTGGCTATACCTCGCGTTTATTTATTTCACACCTTCAAAATGTCTGCTGGGCGGGCACTGATATTTTCTGATCATGTGCCAGGTGGCAGGAAAAACTGACAGGCACACTCGGCCAGTGCCACCCGGTGTTACCATACACTGATGATGATAGTTTCTTTTTGCCATTTTGGCTTGAGCCTTGACTTGAGCCACCCTGTTTTGCCCCCGGACAAAATGTCGCCAAGACTCAAAAGCTGGGCAAGAAAGTTTAAACATGAAGAACATGAACGAGTGGTGGTAAAATTCCGACTATGACATGGTGTCTGTCTCACCTCCGCCTGTCTCTGGACCTGTGTCTGTTTCGGTGAGACCGTGAAGACCTTTCTCTGTCCCCCCTGTCTCTCGACCGAGAACGGCTTCGTGACCTCTTCTTCCTTCGCTTACTATTTCTGGCTTCAGATCGACTTGCAGACCGGCTGCGACTTCTAGACCTTCCCATCGTGAGATTTCTAGTGCCCTACTTGAACAAATAACTTAACTGTTACGCCTGAAAACGGTGTGACTGAACTTTAATTTTGTGATGTCTGAGACGTTTTGATCTTTGCATCTCAAATGCAATATGGCGAATGGCTTCGATGGGTCTCTATAGATTTGTTTGTGCCCAATAAAGTAATTTGTGTGGGGAACCCGTCTACTATGGCAACCTCGTCCTGATACCTTAGACTGGTGCCCCACTCGCTGTTACCAGCGCTGAGCGGTAGTAGCGCCACCGTCTGTTATTTAATGTAACTAACTATGGATGGCAGATGAGCATTTGAAATGTCAATTATTAGGCCTACGTAACTCTTATAGTAGGCCTTAATTAAATATCATCAAGTATCAAGTAAAGACCAAATGGACCGAGATACTCAGTATGGTTCAAACTTGCCCAAGTCAATTACACTCTCGTGAACATGGTTAGGCCTAATTGGCAGTTTTATATACGCATCTGGTTTAATCCGTTAGATTATTTAGCTTAATCCGGATCTGATAAAACAAGTTTTATCCGAATTTTGGATGTATACTGTCTGTGAGGTTGATTAGCTTTCAATTGTAAAAATTAAGGTGTAATTAGAAACAAGTTGTGTCTAGTTAATTGAAATATTATGTGACCTTTTGTTGTAAGATTTTCCCGGGAGACATAACGCAGAGCGACAGGATGTTTACCTGTTCGGCAGGCCTATACCAGAGATTGTATAACCCTAAACTTAATTATTTCTTAACCCTAACCATTAATATTTAAGGTCTTCTGGTAGGATAAAAAATCAAGAGGGCGGGTTTTCAGCTGGCTGTAGCATTTTTAGTACACAAAGTTTTAAATAACCTGTTATATGAACCAAAGCAATGAAAACCTGCCTTAAAATACCTCGCATCATTCACCGTAAACGCACATACAATAAAAATAAACATGCAATTTTATGAGGCATTAACGCGCGCTCTGCGGTATACTTTAACATTCATTAGACTGCAAATTCCTTGTGTGTTACCCTATTCGTCATCAAAATCGCTTCTGATCCATTCAAAATCCTAAAATAAAGATGCTAATAGACAAGCCATCCATCCAATGATGCCAAGAACATATAAATCTGAGATCTTCGAGGAGTGAGATGAGATAAACATTAACTTTACATTAACTAAGTATACTTAAAAAATAAGAAAATTGGCAAGACCGGTATTTAATAACGCTGATCACGCTAGCACTGAAAGCAATGGCAAACGTTTTTCACACAGGTTATATAGTCTTAAATGAATAATTAAAATAAACACCTAACATAATTGATTTAAAAATAAATATAACTTATGACCTGTTTAAGGTATTCCGTTATATTTATATTATCTACATTTATTCTTTAAATTTTGCTTCCATAATAAATATTGACATGCACATACAAATATATACTAAGATTTCTCGGAGACGAGGGTCCATAAATTTCGTTCAAGAATCATTCCTTCACTTATCCTTAACAGTCCTACCTTTGTTTTTTCCCTCATTTTGTTCGTCATGATATTCACCGCTAGATTAAAGGCACTACAGGCATTTGCATAAAAATGAACTTGTGGAGTGGCAGCCTGGCCTTGACAACTGAAGTGAAAATATGTGGGTTTATAAATATTATATATATGTATATATATAGTGTACCTGTAATGTATAATAACAATCAGAAACAATGTTTGAACTTGAGAAACATTTCGTCGACAGGAGTGAGAGGACCAACGTTAGAATAACAGGATTTTACAATTAAAATTCAATATTTGATGGAATCTAGTAAATTTAATTCAAAATTAAAAAAAAGGATTATGAGATTATCTGAGTATATATGACCACAAGCCTGCATGGTCAGATTAAGAGACCTTTAAGATAAACCTGTAAATAACTTTGAAAAGAAGTGGAAAGACGACAGAATATTAGCCTAGATTTAGCGGAACGTGTAGGGTGGCAGGGTCTGCTCAATACCCATTAAGTAAGAGTTTCTCAAGTCTGTGTGGCTTGATATGTAGCGCCAGGTTTACGTACCACCGGCTTAGGGCCCAGACGTTGTGCTAAAGTACATAAGTATATTAGTGCGAAACAATACATTATAAATTCTTAGTGACCGCCGGACCAGTTAATGTATAATTCGCTCAGGTGACTAAAACTCAGCTGCATGGGCTATATAGTGATAAGTCTTTGTTCGTCATCTGTCTGTTCATCCCGCTCCCCTAAAATAATAAATAGCTATGAAGTTAAGGAAGTACAAATGGGTCATATATAACTCGATGCTTAAAGTTCACATACAAGAAGCGGATCCGGGTGGGGGGTCAAACCTCCCCCATTCCCGTTTTTAAGCAGCAGCAACATTTTTTTCCAAGGGTTTCAGACCAATTTATGTGAAATTTTGCTCCCTGGACCCCCTTTTCGGGAAATAGGGACCGTATTTGAGGTTTTATTATTAGTCCTCAATAGTTACCCTCGATCCTTTTCCAAAATCCTGGATCCGCCATTGCATACTGACAGCCGGGTCATGTTTTCCGTGTTTCGGAAAAACACCTCAGATGCTTTAGTTATATAGCTACTTCAGACTCCGTCAAGAAAATTTTATAAAAAGTCTCATTTCTCATATGACTTGCTGAATGGATTGTCATGAAATTCGGAGAGCTTATTGATCGTGTAGAACTTAAACTACTGCGGAAGGCATGTAGTCATCTGCATTTCATCCTATTTATAACGCACTTTCCCTTGAATTCTTGAGGTTGATTACAGCCATTCGTCCGTATCTCAGTATAGGGCACGTGCAGTTAATATCCGCATTTAGTATTCACGAAGTTCAAAATTAAACGTGCAACGTGACAAGTCCTGAAAGACCCCTTGTAGAAATTTAAAATTATGCCACTGTCGCATATATTCTCAGATTTCCAGGACCATGACGCAGGTGTAAGTTCCTTAGATTTCCGACACATAGAAACGCATAATAATATAGTAACCCATATTTTATTTATTTGCATGCATGCGTTCACTTATAAGCTTGGCGCACGGTATACGGTATGTGATATCATGAGGCACACGGTCAAATGGAATTTTCAGTGGAGAATTGGATCCGTGTATTCATTGGCTCATTCATGGTTACCATGTGGTTTACCTATGCAGCTTGAATCATGGTCAAGCTGCGTGAATTGTGGTATACGCGATATGCGGATTGCGGCGTCAGAAGGCGGAATGCGGTATAAAATGGCATGGGGCATATACTTCGAGGATGGAAAAACATTGAATATGGACCCGATGACGTAAACTCGCCGATGCATCAATAGGTCATACTAATGGGAACCAAAGCCTATGGGCACAATAAACGCACGGTATGTGGGTCGAATTCTCCACTGAGAATTCCATTTTACCGCGCGTCTCATATCGCATCCCGCTTCCTGCAGGCTTTAAGCAGCTTTATGCTCTTTATAATATGTCAAATCAAACTGTTCATGGTCCATGGGCCCCCGGTTACTATGAAGAGAATGCATGTGACTGTTTCAAAAAGCTCTGAAAAAAAGCTTATACAACCCTGATGGGGAAGTAGACTTGTGATGTATACAACTGTGAAGGGACTTGTAAGTAAAAATTGATTAAACGAGTACAAGAGTTATTGAGTACAAGATCATTTGCATATGAAAAATGTGCGCAAAGATTAAAGAAAAAAAATTTAAAATAAAAGTTTATTCATAAACATCAGTAATAATTATATTTGGCTATATGAATTGCTTACATTTAATAAGCTTTGTTCCTCTTTAAGCCTTGTCACCAAGTGCATCGTATCATGCAGGCAAGTTTGTCCTATTTTGTTTAATTATGGGCTTTTTATTTTCACGGATGAGCTGTATCTTTATATGTGTTGAAAGTAGGCCAGGTTCGCCGGACAAGGTGATTTTGTCATGAGACAATAAGGGAATTCAGAGCGGTTACCGGGTGCACCGCTTTGAGTTATGCCATTGTAGTAGGGGCATTGTTCCCATCCTAAAAAGTATGCAGCACGCTTATGAATATAGATGAGCTTTATTAGGAAAGCAGTCCCGGGCTTTGTAATTGACCTATGAATATAGATGAGCCTCCAGGATATAGAAATGTATTTAGGAGACCCGCATACTGAGTGTGCAGAGAGTCAGGAAGTCTTCGGTGTCACGGAGCCATAAAACGCCAGTTGGGGGACCAGTGCCGCCAGTCGAGGTCCAGTGTCAACAGTCGAGGTCCAGTGTCACCAGTCGGGGTCCTGACGGAGTCCAATATTGTCATTCAGTCTTAAGACTGTTTAATCGGGCTCTGTTTTAACTAGAGTGTAATTCATGTAATGCGCAACAGGCTGGGAATCCTATCTGGTGGGCGGTTTTGAATTCTGTAATTTACTTTTAATATAATCTTTGTTGCTTAGCCATTGCCTTATGTTTTGTTGTGTACCCGAGTTCCGATACGATGAGTGCGCCATCAAACACCGCACCATCTCCACTTAACCTCGTTACACCCAAGGCAACCTGGTCCATCTCTTGGTAAGGGCTGCCTTTTTCCTAGGGCACTGGTAAGGGGCAACTTTATCGGGTGACACGCGGTTTAGTTTCACCAAAAAACTAGAGATAATCCATATAGAAGCATGATTTTGAATGGAACAGTGTACTATATGAAGACTGTAAATACAGTTAAGGCGAAAAGCGTAATGGAATTTATTTTGTCGCGTAAATGGCGTTATATGTGTGTTGTCTTTAATTATAGCTGTGACCATCCCATTATCATTTAATTGTCAATATAAACGATGCGGCTAATTAAAGAATTTAAATTTAGAGCCAATTTCTTTATTCACAGAAACATGACAAACTCTTGTTATTTTCTGTACGATCAAACATATACAGTCATACTATTTTTTTCAATTATTTTAATATATAATAAATATAATGAACATAAAATATATATAGTCCAAAATTTTGCTGAACATTGCGGATATGGTCCGGCTGTCTCTATAACTGGACGTGACTGTGAATGACATTGGAGAAAGGGGATTTTATTAAAAGGGGCGTGTGTTAGAGGGGGCGCAACAGGCGCCCCCCCCCCCTCAAATCTGTTCAACAAATTTTCAGGGGGCACCCAATTTCGTAAAATGTCAGGGCGTGCCCAAATCCTTTTGCAAAATAAGCTCAAAAAGTTGTATTTGTAAGGCCCCTAAATTGTTACTTTCAATTTAGTAACAATATAGGATGACACTCTCTATGGTAAAGCTCTATGATAGATCAAGCAAATTCCTCATTGAAAGCTGCTGCTCATGCATATAGGTCATGTCGTGTTATGTATGGGCCACGACAGTCCTGCAGGCGTTTAGCCTATAAATAGCAGTTCTGTGATTCTTTCAGCTAACGTCAGTGTGTGGTGTCCAAACCCCGCCGTTTTTGTTGTTGTTGTTGTTGTTGTTTTTTTTTCAACTTAAAGAAGGCCCGATGAGCAGTAGGGTCAGGAGGTACACCGTAACGGGGGCACGACGGGTCCTATGGGGGGCCCAGATCGATTAGGAATTTCTTATAGAGTAGCTTAATATGGTAGATAATGTAGAAGTCTCATTCAGTTTTTTTTAGCTTTTATTAATTTTAGTGAGTAGACATGGCGAGGGTCCGGGTTGTTCAGGTCTGTCCTATATAGGGCTAAAGAAGTGCACATACAGTTTGTCATTTGAGAAACATGTATACGGAGTTTTTAATCCAAATTGAGGGGCCTAAATTAAGGGACCCGTACCGACCAAGAATTTCCTATAAGGCCAAATGAAATGTATGAAAATGTAGAAGTCTCACTTTATTTTATTTAGCCTAGGAATTTCTAATGAGGCACAAGAAAAAGCTCGAAAATTATAATGTCACGTGTTTCACGAAACATAAATATTGAGTTTCTATATAATAGTGGGTGATCCAAAGGGGCCCGGGCCCGTCAGGCATTTCCTATATATGTGAAGAACACCAGTGAATATACTTGAAAATGAGAAAAAAATGGTTTTAAGTTAACTTGCATTTATATAGCTGTCATCAGGACGACCCAAAGGGGCCTGGCTTAATGCTTGTTAATGAGAAACTTTGTGGGTTTTTTTTTGTGTTAGATTTTAGTTTTAATAAGAAGTGATCAGAAGGGCCTACTGGGACTCGGGCACAAGAACAGGCTTGACGATGAAGTCCCAAGTTTATGTCTCTCAGTTTTCTTTAATAGCATGAGCTATTTTATATAGGTTTCAACCCGTCGGATAAAAAGGGCCTGGATTGGCCAGGAGTTCTTGGGGCCCATTAGAATGCATGGAAATGTAAAAATTCCTGAGTATTGGTGCACAATGGTTACGGTATACAACAGAATACTAAATCTTATTTAGGACAACAGATCCGTACATGGAAGAATTTAACAAAAAATTAATATTTATTTGCATTCATTTTATGGTCCAGAGGGCCATGGAAAGCGTACACTTTCGTTCCGGAAGTACATGCCGTTTGTTTTCAATGTATTATTTTACTCTGTTCAAAGTATAGATCAGGTATGAAAGGTAGGTTGGTTGCTTTTGTTTTATTTTTCGTGTATATAATTATTCAAGGTACTCTATTTATTTATTGATTCATGATGAGTATAAAACGATTAATTTGAGAGGCCCCTTTGATTTGATTTTTTTATTTATCTGGGTGCTTTTCTTTGTGTGTGCGGTGGTTAAATTGGGGGTCGCTTTCAATTTGTTTATAAGTATATGCATGCTATATATATTTGTCGATTATCAACTTATCAGGAACCAATATATTTTCCTATTATTGTGACAGACCTGGAATGGATGCGTTTTAGCTCAAAATATTAAATATTCAAATTCATACGCGCAAATATAGGTCTGGTCTTATATTTTATTTAACTTTTTTTTTTAGCTCAGCTGACTGTAAGTCATCTGAGCAAAATATAGCGATCACTCTTTGTCCGTCGTCCGTCGGGCCATCTGTCCGTTAACAAGACACAAATCGTAACCACTTGACCTGGAATCTTCTAAATTTACATCCAGAGATGTCCATGAAAAATCTCCTTGGAAACCTGGAATTAGATCTCTGTTACCCATATTCTTCAAGCGATGTGGCTCCCAAGAATAATGAAAAATTAGATACGGAAATACAAATATCTGAACAATTAATGCATTGATTACCATGATTCTTTGCATGGATAAAATTGGATATTGATCATGGAGTGTTTCATCAGTTTCTGCAGACTGGTGGCGCCACCTGTATTTTTTTCTATTTTTTAACGATTTTTTTCTCTATTTTTGAGACCTCAAAAGATGCCGTCATCTGTTAACAGGGCACAAATCTTAATGACTGGACTTACAAACTTCTGTCTTGACATGCAGGGAGGTCCATGAAAAGTCTTCTTAGAAACCTGGAATTAGGGATCTGTTACTCATATTCTTCAAACTATGGGGGTCCGAAGTACCCCCCAGATTAATGAAAAATTTGATACAAAAGCTAAAATATCTGAACAACTAATGCATTGATCACCATGATTCTTGGCATGGATATTGATCATGGAGTGTTTCATCAGTTTCTGCAGACTGGTGGCGCCACCTGTATTTTTTTCGATTTTTTACGATTTTTTTTCTCTATTTTTGAGACCTCAAAAAATGCCGTCATCTGTTAACAGGGCACAAATCGTAACCGCTGGACTTGGAATCTTCTCACTTTACGTCCAGAGAGGTCCAGGAAAAGTCTTCTTGAAAACCTGAAATTAGGTCTCTGTCACCCATATTGTCCGAGCTATGAGGCTCAGAAGTACCCCCCAGTTTAATTGAAAATTTGATACCAAAGTAGGGCACAAATCATAACCATGGGGCCCAGAATCTTCTAACTTGACATCCTGAGAGTTCCTCAAAAGTTCTCCCCGGAAACCTGAAATTGGGTCACAGTTTTGGGGTATGTTTGAGCACCCCAGAAATAATGAAAAATACACACAAATTGCCAGATTCCTCATGAAAGGCTGGTTGGATTGTCTTCAGATTTGTTGTGCTTATGGGTCTTGATGAACTTAAGCTAATATGCATGAACAATGATGCCACCTAGCTTAATTGGTTGTCTGTGCAAGGACATATTATCAACATGTCAGTAGGCTGAGCGTCATGACCCATGGGTCACTTGTTTTCATACAAGGTGAATATCCTCAAAAAGGAAACAAAAATTTGGTAGTTCCTTAGATCTTTTTGGTGGAACATGATGCAAAGCTGATAGATGTAAACCGTGAGCTATTGCGTATCAAAAAGAAAAAAGTTTTTTTTTGTAGAATCACAGTATAGTCATCGATACAACTTCCACTGCTGATCTACTTAACACCTGTCAAAGTATGTAACAATCTGACGCATCTGCACTCGACTTGGCTGCGGCACTATATTAACTATTTAACCCCTTATTATGTCCTTGTAAATATGTCCACCTACAGTTTCTGATTTTTTAAAATGATTTTTAGCTCAGCTGAATGTAAGTCATCTGAGCAATATCGATCACATATATATATATAATGATTGAGAAGAATAGAATGTACAAAAACAAAATTACAGACTTCTTCACACAATCTCAGAGAGGGTTTATAGGCAACATTGATACATAGTAGCATGGGCGAAATTTCATGTTGCAAATAGGTGGGGGGGGGGGGGGGGGAGGCTTCCAATCCAGCCAATCACACACACACACACACACACACACACACACACACTTTCTATATATAAATGTCATCTGTGGTGGATCCAGATCGATTCGGGGTGTGGGGGGGGGGGGGGGGGGGGTGGGGGCTCGTATATAGATTATAGAGCGACTAAATTCGTAGGCCTACAATGCTTGCAATGTTTTGCGGTCGTCAGCCCCCCTATGCTAAACTCCTGCACACGCCCTTGATTAATAAGATTTTTTATTATATATAACCTTGTAAGCTCCACGGTGTAACTATAAGACACATTTGCTAAATTAAATTAAAAAAAACACACACACACTGTAGTTATCAACACAAGGTTGCGTACAGTATAATAAATCATCGAAACATAGTGAGTTCTCTTGGAGACGAGAAATCGTGATTGTTAGTAACATTTCATTCCACCTCCTGTCCTTTTAGAACCCAAACATTTCACGAATTTTTCTCACTTATTTAGTCATGATATTCACCGCCAGATGGCAGGTACGTGTAACTGCAGCTGTAACTACTCCGTCGAGTCTTCTTCTACTCCTTTCTTCCCAACGTCTTCATAGATGATGACTGTCGCTGTGTCATAAACATATAATTATGAATGTAAAAGTTAAGATTACGAATCAGTTTCCTCTGTTTTTTTTTTATAAAAACGTGACAAAAAGTTCTCACGTAAATTTATTATCGATCAAACCATGCAGGAATAACACATACTTATTTCCAGTTGCCAAATCAGATGCGACTGAATATATTTATTCACCAACGAATTCACCTTCGTTATATATATATATATATATATATATATATATATATATATATATATATATATATATATATATATATATATATATATACAAAGTCATGCATACTGACTATAAAACACAGTCGCATGAATCGTTATTGGTAGGCGTTATTCTTGCCTAGAATAGGCTATAAAATTAAACCGCCAATATAAACTGATCGTTGATTCTCTGTTTACATCTGAATTGACCTTGGTTTGGGCCAAATATCAGCCACAAATAACAATTCAAGCGACTAAGACTAGATATATGTTCTCATTTGAGTCATTTACAATGTATCTATATTTAGACAGGCAGATAATTCAATTCTTTTTTATGTGTGAAGGGCGTCTTGTTGCTGAGCAGCGGGGACATATATTCCATATAACGGTAGCCAACAAATATTTACAGATGGCTTCATGTACATGTTACCATCTATATCTCATTCTTTAACATTTGTTGGCGAAAAATCTTTTGAAATGATGAATTTGCAGTTGTCTGATGCAAACGTTTATCACTAGTAACGCTTCGAGCCCTGGCATAGAACTGCAACTGAAAAATTTTGCGGGAGGCAGCACAGAAGATGTAACAGCTGTGAGGCCCCGCCCTGATTGGACGGCTGAGTGAGGTTTCGGGTCGTGAACTTTGTCCTATTTCACGAGGGTAGGCACCGCACCGCACACAGCAACACAGGGCGTGTTTACATATCACACCTCAAAACTCCCGGTGACGGCAGTTAATTACATCTGACGTACCCTGTCACAGGTAAGATAAGCTGATTAGATGAGCTGATTGCAGTGATATTGTCTCCCTAACTCGAGTACCGCAGATAACAGTTTACACTGCTGTCTGGCTGTGTGGTGCCAGTGCCCCTCCCAGGCTCCACGCCTGAGGAGCCCAACTGATGCGATCACAGGGATTACCAGGCCAGTCTTAATTTCTATACATATATGTATTAATCATAATGTCATAAGAAAATCTGAATAAACATCAAAGAATAAAGTTTAATTACGGTTAAACTTACAAATAACTGGAGTATGACCCATCATTGTTGTTTAAATTCCCAGACCTCCATTTTCAGAGGCTCGGATATAGCAAATTATTTGCCTTGGTGCAAGGCTGAGAATTACACACCAGGTGACCCGGGCTCCATACTCAGCCTTGAATATGTTCTTACGAAATATCGTAGCGGTCCTTCTGATTTATCAGAAGGAAAGAATAAAAGAGTAATTAAGAATAAGATGCAGCTTAAACTATGTTCAGTCTACCTATATATCCTTTATATATCCGTTTCCATACATGTGGAGTCTCCTGTTTATGTTGTATATGATATAACAGCATTTTTTCATGAAGAGAAGGCAGAAGACCATCACTGACACAGCCATGTTGCTGAGGCATGAACTCTGGTCACCCATGACCTGACCTGTGACCTGACCTCTGGTGTACCAGAGTAATTTATTGCTAATAAAAAACGATCTAAAAAAAATCTTATTTCATGAATGATACTTATGAGTAAATGATAATATATGGCTACAATAAGTCCTTTATAAGTTTATGGCTATATCTTTTAAGGTTTTAACAAATTTTCCTATGGAAGTTATGGAAACAATATTTACTATAATTTATTTGGAACAATAATCAGAGGACAACTTTTCTCATATCAATAAGGTCAAGGACAGGGTCATGTGACAACAGATAAACATGACCGCATGGCAGGCTAAAAAAACCAACAGGAGTTGAAATCTTAACAATTTTCTTATAAGGGCACTTCTACATAATTTATTTTTACTCCAGAACAGTTTATTAGCCGTTATTGGTAAGAAATTTGCTAAATTGCCTCCATTTTCTCTTTTTATTTTGCAAATATCCCAATATACCCCTGCTACGCTTTTCCATAAGAGGATCCCCATAACTGAAATCTCATTTCAGTTATGAACCCATAACAAGCAAATTATATACTCATGAATCTATTTTAAATTCAATATTGTCAATAATAATCAGTATAAAAATAGTTAAAAATGAGACATTTATTCATTTCAGTTTATTATTTTTTGACAAAATAATAGGATATAACACAGTTATAGTAATATTACTTTAACATTCAATGTTTACTTTAGTTGTATGTTCTGTTCTAAAAAAATCATACTAGATGATGATGATGAAAATGATAAATATAATGATAACTGTTACTGAAAATTTAGGAAATGCATAACCTTTTTAAATTTAAGAAATGTCTTTAATTGTGATTCAAACACAAGTGGATAAACACAATACTGAATGGCCCATTTTGCATGGGTAATGAATGTTTTGTGGATCTGTTGCTCAGTGTGGTGCAAATTTTCCAGTTTAGATCAGATATAAGTAAAATCCAAAAGCATCAAAATATACCAGCAGAATGTGTCAAAATTACAGTAAAAATTCGAAAGCATCAAAATATACCAGCAGATTGAATCTAAAATTACAGTGAAAAGCTCAAGAAATAATTAAAGGTCACTGTCAGTCCCAAGGCCTTTTCTAATTTTTTTAAAGGATTTTTTTTATTGCCTCATTGTAGACACTTTATATATAGATTTTGTAGACATTGATGTTGATGTAAACTTTTTGCAAAATTCCAGTTTCCCTATTGAAAATATATATGATTGGACCATAAACCTATAATTTGATAACCATTTTTTGTGAAAAAAAACTACTCAATATCAGCAAAGAAAGAGTAATGTTTAGGAAAATAGGCTTGTAATTGCAGGATTGGAAAAAGCAGAGTTTTTCCAGGATTTCCATGGCTTGTTTTGTGCCCTGGTTGGCCTATATTTTCCAGGCAAAAGCAAACCAGAAGTGATAGTTTAGAATTTACAAAAGTTTATGTTTATTCCCATTAAAAACCCATTGTTACCCTACAGAGTTAATGATCAATTATATCATTGCATTTTATGGAAAAAGGAAAATCTTCAATTTGACCATATGGTATATGTTAACCACATCAGTGCAGATATTTTATTGATAATAGCTATTGATATCACCTTTATAAAGGCCTGCAGATTTGTGATGCAGTGGTTTTAAATCATGTTTTCAGAATATTTGTTTGTCCCATTTTAAAGAACAGCCTAGTTTTTTGCTTGCTTTGACATTACAATGAACCCATCTAAGCTGGACACTCTGGGTACTAGAAATGTTTGCACACTTTAGTGACTTGTCCTGTTTAGAGGAGTTTTTCATATGATATTAATTCTTTCAGAATGTTATTGATGTCTTCTGTTTATTTTTATTAAATGCTCTAAGTATTAAATGTGCATATGATATTTAAAAAAAAAGAATAAAAATTCAGATTCTTTATTTACATTTTATGTTATTTTCTTTCAATAAAAATTGAAATAAAGACATCTACTATCACCTCCATATTATCAACATTTATTTGGATGTACTTGTGGCATAACCTCAGCAAGCATTATCTGCTAGCAGCATCTCACATTAAGTAGCACAAGACATATTGAATGTTGATTTCTGACAGTTTACAGCTGGAACCATGGGATCAAATTTGTAAAATGTTAATGGAATATGAAAAGTGAACTGAAGGTTGTGATCATATCCATAAGCTAGCCGCTAGCACAGCCATGTATTTTAAACTTTGAAAACTGACCCCTAATTGTTGTTTTAATGATTATATCATGATACAAATAACATTTGTTATCTGTCTTTTGCATTCACATTGAACAAGAGTAAGCTGTGGTTTACTTGTTAATCTATGCATTCTGGGGCATGTTGTTGGTCTTGGTCACTGACAAGTGGTTTGACAGCTACCAGTGGGTTTAGATTAAGGTTGCTTCATTTCCACTTGATCACCCATTCCTCATAAAATAAGGATTATTAACTAGGATGTCAGAAGTATTTTTAGCTCAGCTGACTATAAGTCATCTGAGCTATAGTCGTGATCCATTGTCCGTCGTCCGTCCATAGATTTTGTTCCTTTGAGAAATTAAGGAAAAACCTCAACGTTTTTTAAAACCTATTTTCACACTTCAGGACTGCCTAATATCAAAACCACTCGTCTGTTTTTCCTCATATTTACCATAAGTAATCCTCTATATAGTTCCTATGTACATGCCAGAAATTAGGTCTGTATTATATAATTTAAAAAAGTTATTGGCCCCAACATAATGCATTTTGTAAATAATCAGGAAAGAAATTTGATCACTTAACACAAAACTTGTTAAAGCTAAGCACTTTTTTTCCAGTAATATTACTTTTATTAATCAAAATTAAATTGTATACCCAAAATTAGATCAAAATCTTTTAAATTTTTTAAAATATTAGCAAAAATAAAAAATAGGTACCTTAAATTTTGTGCAAATTTGACCATGGCATGTTTTTTTCCTGTAACTGCTGTGGATTTAATTTTCAAAGCATGTTTTTGTTAGCATTTCAACTGTTAACACCAAAATTGGGAACCAGTTGATCAAAAACTGTAGATTTTATTCAAGTTTTCAAGCACCATGTCAGTGATGTCACATATTGTTTACAATCTAGCTAGTGTTATGCAGTTTGTGAGAGCTCAGCTCCCGAGCTTCAGCTCTAAGTTCCTTAAATTTGGCATACATTTAGATGTCTCCAAAATCCCCTATCATGCCAAGAATTTGGTCACTAGGACTTAATTCTAAATATTAATGAAAAACTTCATTTTTCCATTAAAAACCCATTGTTACACTTTAAGACTGCCTAATATCAAAACCACTGATCTGAGTTTGATCATATATAATATACATATTTTTCTATACATTCGCTATGCACATGCCAGAAATGATGTCAGTATTATGTATTTTTTTTAAGTTATGGACCCAAACATAATGCACTTTTTAAAAAATCAAGAAATATATTTACCTAAGATGAGAATTGCTGAAGCTGGAGACTTTTTTTCAGGAATATAACTTTATTTAATCAAGATTCAATTGTTTACTCAAAATTAGATCTGAATTTTGCAAATTTTTCAAGTTATTAGCATAAATAAAAAATCAATACCTTAAATTTTGTCCAACTTTGGCAATGGCAAGTTTTTTTATCCTGTAAGCACTGTTGATTTAATTTTCACAGCATATATACATAAGGATTTAATCTTTTAAAATCTGAAATGTCAAAGGAATTGATTGAAAAGAGTAGCTTTTATTCAAGTTTTCATACACCATGTCAAGTGTTGTTTACATCTAGCCCACCTAGTAGTACAGCCTTCACTTGCATTATGTAACCCACCCCAGGCAGCTTGCCTTGGCTCAGCATGGCCACTACTAGCAGGCTTCCCCTCTGCCCTGCACCCCTCCTTCTAGATGGTGCATTAACTAGATGAATGTTATAATTTTCTGTATTTCATTTTATTCTTGGCTATGCAATGCTACATTTTAAATTTTGTATTTACCACCAGGGTTACAATGATTAAAGTGCACATTTAATTGTGTCCACAAAGTGGTTTATTGCTATGAAAGTGTGGATGTTCATCAGATAAGTAATTCCTTACTTGAGAAGAGTGAAAACTTCACCAGGTGTGAAATTGACTATTAATTCCAGTAATAAATTATAGCTTAGATTGTAATTAGCATAATAATATTGTTTGTCCCTCATTCAACCAACAGTGTGTATACTTTATTTGAAAAGATGTTTTTATTTTACTAAATTTTCTGAATCTTTTATTTTATTTCGGTGAATAAGATTAAACATGTACTGAAAACTCCAATGTGCAAAACATTTTAATAGTGATTCAAGGAATAATCTTGTAGATGTCATGTTGTGGCATTATTTTCTTTTAAATTCAGTTTAAACATTTGTAATTTAAAAATAATAAAAATATATGTGTATGCATAATATGACCCAATATGAGCTACACTCTGGATATAAAATGATTGCAACTTAGAATTCTAATATTTTAACTTATATTTTCAGTGTTTTTAATACAAATTTATAAAACTTGTAAAAAAAAATTAATCAGATAAAAACTATTTTAATGGAAAAAGTGAATATGCTTAAATAATAGGCTTATATATAAACTTAAATGCATTATTCCCTTGAAAGTGAAATAAAGGTATTAGTCCATTCTGTCCACTGGCTTGTCCATCTGTAAATATTTCATATGGATCACAGACTGTTTTTCTTCATGACAGTCTTGTCAGAGTATTAGTTTGCAATCATATATTTAGAACTTTACTATAACCAAGCAGGAGGGCCTCTTTCCTCTTAGCTTCTCATATGCTTATATAAATGAAAAACATTAAATAGAATATTTTGCATTTGCAAAAATTTCAAACTTAAGCTGAGCGCCGTGAGCCATGGGTCCCTTGTTATTTTTTTATGTATGATTACATGTAACATCAGCAGACTCATGCTGGCTCTGGGCAATCTCTATCACCAATGCAGGCCTGTATTACAAGGTCATGACCCTTGGGATGCCCATCAGAAGAGGTTTCCTCATGTTGATACATGAAGTATGAATGTAAGGCTGAAGTTTGTAATGATTGACCAAATTATGTGCTTTTGGTGCACAGAGATTTAATCATTTAGTATTGCCTTTTGGTTCAGACATTTATTTCCAGTGTAGTTCACAGATAACTTGTTGATTGAAACAGTCCAGTACCTGCTAATCTCACTAGTAACAAATGACTATATATACATTTTAAATGTTATAACAATAGCTCCATTTAAGTGAGAAAAATAATTCTGGCAATGAAATTAACGTTACCCTGTTGTTACCCATTGCACATTCTGTTTGGCTCTACCATGGCTGTCAAAGTCATTTGAAGTGTTGCCTTTTTTATCATACAAAGTTCCAGGGCACAACATGTCACACAAATTGTGTTATATCAAATTTCAAACACTGGCATATTTTTTTGCATGTGTCTGATATCTGATCCAGAGCTGCTGTTTCTCCTTTTACAGATCCTGTACAGTTTTTAATAAACCAACTCTAATGTTGAAAGCCAGTCAACTGCAGTCCTATATTAAGAAACAAGTGTTTGGGGAAACTTTAGTCGTGTCACATTAGCCTAAATGGCATATAGATTAAAATTTTAAAATGGCAGTTACAGTACATATTTTCTGCATATCTAGCAAGTGTAACCATGTTAATTACAGTTTTGTTCACAATGTTAATTGTTGTTTGTATATATTAAGACTTAAACTGTTAATTCCAATTTTATACCAGTAGTATACATGTATAGAGTTTACATTCAAACTTTTTAGCTCAGCTGACTATAAGTCATCTGAGCTATAGTCGTGGTCCATTGTCCGTCCGTCTGTCCGTCCGTCCGTCCGTCCGTCCGTAGATGTGGCACGTTTTGAAACCGTAAGACCTAGGAATCCAAAATTCAGCATAATGTTAGATGTCCCCAAGATCTCCTACCAAGCCGAAAACTGGGTCTTTGTGACTTCTTTCCTTTGAGAAATTAAGGAAAAACCTCAATTTTTTATTAAAATCCTATTTTCACACTTCAGGACTGGCTTATATCAAAACCACTCATCTGTTTTTCTTCATATTTACCATAAATATTCCTCTATATAGTTCCTATGTACATGCCAGAAATTAAGTCTGTAAAGTATAAATTCTTTAAGTTATGGGCCCAAACATAATGGACTTTGTAAAAAATCAGGAAAAATAATAACTCACTTAACATGAAAAATTTTGAAACTAGAGTCTATTTTCTCAAGTATATAACTATGTTTAATTAAGATTCAATTGTTTACCCAAAATTAGATCTGAATTTTGTAAATTTTTAAAGTTATTAGCATATAAAAAAAACAGTACCTTAAATTTTGCCCAACTTTGACCATGGCACGTTTTTTTCCTGTAAGCACCTTTGATTTAATTTTCACAGCATGTAAACATAAATATTTAGTTTGTCTAAATCTGAAATTTGAAAATAAAAGCTTGAAAATTAAGCTAGTTATTGATTTTTTTTTCTGCAGTCACTTGCTTTGATTACAGATGCAGGGTCCCACTCCAGGTCACTGGAAGTCAGCTATGCCAGGGTTTCTGATTTGTTACAGTCACTGGGGGGAGATCCCCTGCTGTGACAGGTGTCCAGTTATTCTCATATCACCACCCCAATCTTCACTTCCCCCCCCCCCCCCCCCCCCCCCCGCAAACCCAACGCACCAAGTGTTATGCAGTAATTGTTATTGTTTTCACTGTATCTCCTTAATTGTAATGCTGTTTCCACTCCGATATGCAAAAACTTTCCTTGAAAAAATAATTCAAGGTGTAATCCAGAAGATGCAATGCTGTGTAATGTAGGATTTTTTACAGAAATCAATTTTCTTTTAAATGATTTTAACAAATATAAATGAACCCATCAGTATGCTTAAATTATTATAAAATATGAAGCACATTATGGATAAATAAAGACACAATTAAAAATTGTGAAATCTAAATCAAGTATTATTTTTAGATATTTATTGTTTTGTAGATTTAAAAGATATATTTTTGTGGTAAAAAATAAATAAACATTTGTATGCATGATGTGGTGTTATCTGACAAGATTGAGATTTATGATGATGCAATTGAGAATTATGAATCAACTTTTATATTCAGATATATATGTTAAATTGGAAATGTATAGAAATATAAACTTAAATTAGAAAATAATTGATGTGATATAAAAATCAGGATTTAATACAAACATTTGTTCATTATTTTCCTGCCTCAGCAGAATTTGAGATCAGGCTTTGTTTGCCCTGTTTTATGTTGTTAATTAGCTATATTTCAACTGTATACATTTCATTAAAAAAATACATATATATTTAATAATATATATTATACAAAAAAATAGATTCAATTGAACAAATGTGTAAACTACTGAAATGTCAACAGTTAATCGAAAAAAAACAACTAATGATCATGGTAATAGTACAGATCATTTGTTCACAA
Organism: Sipunculus nudus; assembly: GCA_026874595.1. Lineage (NCBI taxonomy): Eukaryota > Metazoa > Annelida > Sipuncula > Golfingiida > Sipunculidae > Sipunculus > Sipunculus nudus. Next base: position 46,181,922 of record CM049314.1, on the reverse strand, counting down.
ACTGCTCACATGCTTTAGTTTCAACATTAGGAAACACATGGTCAGGTCACAAAATATTTTTTGCAACAATTTCTTGCTCATCAATACAAACCAATCATATTAACCAACCATGGCCTTTATTACCTCTTCCTCTTACACTTTATCTCCATTAGATATTATTTTAGATTTTTACCTTCAAGGTTAACGTCAGCTGAGCACAGTGACCCATAGGTCCCTTGTTGTAATTTGGCAAACATTTTAATAAACAATAAATTAAGTTATCCATGCTTTCAGGAGTGCTGGGGTAAGTGTCTCTGATGCATGAAATCTCTTACGGAAGGGCCCAGGCATCCAAAGGGAATGCACAAATTTCTTGCTTAATAAGCCAGAGAGGTTTGAAGTTTGCCTTGTAGCAGTTACTGATCACTGCTGGCTGCCCCCCAAAAAACTAGTCTGTTGTGTAAACAACTGACCCTTATATTTTACTCTTATGGAATAATCATATAATGACACAATTTCTAATCATAAAACAATATGGAACTGACATACAATACCAACAAAAAAATCAATTTTACACAGCCCTCAATATATCTCCCATTGGGACACCTTTTACTCCGGTGGGATACTCTGAACTCAGGTTGGATACTCTAAACTCAGGTGGGACATTCTAAACTCAGGTGGGATACTCTAATCTCAGGAGTGACATTCTAAGCTCAGGTGGGATACTCTATAATCTCAGGAGGGACATTCTAAACTCAGGTGGGATACTCTATAATCTCAGGAGGGACATTCTAAACTCAGGTTGGATACTCTATAATCTCTGGAGGGATACTCTAATCTCAGGAGGGACATTCTAAACTCAGGTGGGATACTCAAATCTCAGAAGGGACATTCTAAACTCAGGTGGGATACTCTAAATTCAGGTGGGACACTCTAAACTCAGATGGGACACTCTAAACTCAGGTGGGACACTCTTAACTCAGGTGGGACACTCTAAACTCAGGTGGGACACTCTAAACTAAGATGGGACACCCTAAACTCAGGTGGGATAATCTAACCTCAGGTGGGATACTCTAAACTCAGGTGGGATACTTTTAACTCAGGTGGGATACTCTAATCTCAGATGGGATACTCTAAACTCAGATGGGACACTTTAAACTCAAGTGGGACCCTCCAACAATTTGGCCTGAGCATCCCACTCTTCAAATTTTCTTCCCATAGAAGCCCTGAAGTTATACGAACCACATATAAATAAAAATTGATTTATGGTGCAATATAACTAAATCCTTCATATCAGAAATGTCAAAAACAGTACCAGTATTTCAGGCTTTTATACTGTGGTGGTATTTGTAGATGTTTGTTCAAAGTCTGCCCTCCAACCTGACATTGGTTTAATGCTGTTATATCTGTTTTATAGAAGTAGTGAATAATTTACGTAAAAAAATTTCAATGAAAGGTTACCATGTCAAAACAGCAGGAAAACCTATTACTGTGGGACATTGTTATGTTTATCCAGCCAGTATTGTTCGGTCCTTGGGACTGTATGATGATTTGTATGATGATGTTCAATAAAGAGTAATGATATACCTAAAGATAGTTAACAATGGCTGTCAAGTATTGTATGACAAGATCCACCCAACCTTTGTTTTATGTTCCTGACTGTAGGGTTATGAATAAAAGCATGAACCACACCAGAAGTCTTAAAGGAGTCCAGTAATACGTTCATGCTGCCATAGTAACTCACCAGTAAGGTGGTCTTACCTGTAGTTTAAAGAGGCCCAGTCACCAATCTGACTGTTATACAATAAAGGTAATCCCTTTTAGCTTTATAAAAATAGGCCAGGAAATGTGGATATCACTGCACACAGGCTGCTTGTTTTGTTTATATTAGCATGTTTATAATTAGCCCATAAGAATGAACTCCTCAATTGCTTTATTTAGTGACTGACGCATTGTGAAGTCCATAGATTGAACCTGCAGTTAACTGTGATTATAGCACTCCATACACAACTGTGAGATTTAACATATATCCATTGATTAATGTTCAGTACATCTATGTGCATTGTATATTTGACCACTACAAAACATTACTGTTCTGTTCTCAGCCCTATTTTGCACCAAGGAAGTTAAAATATGAACATAATAGTACACAGGCCTAAAGCCTTATACAGGACTGCCACCAAATGCAAGATGTCTGCCTTGGCTGTTAATGCTTTAATTCTCTCTGGACAAATAATATCAGTTGTTGATGTTACAGGTGCTTCATGCTTTCCAGAATGGTTATTTTTTATTACGGGCCTTTCGACATACAACATTATGTGAACATTGGTTTGTTAAAACCAAGGGAAATATTTTTCCTTAATTTCCTTTCTAAGAGTAACAGATCGTATCGTGCTATAACCCCAGTTAGCCCTTTGGTGGGCTGGCGACGCAACAGAAACCTGAAACCTGTTGCGTAGCCATCGGCGGCTAGTTTATAATATGTTGGGGCCCAGCAAAATTATCAAAACAAATTCAACAAGGGCATCAGGCAGCAAGTCGGATAAGCCAGAGCTTTGCAAATGATGTTTTGCAACAAGTGACTTTTCTACCTCTGCATATATGCAACGTACCACCTGAGGTTACGTTATTCCCTGTTTGTCAACATTGCTGTGTTTACAAACATGTTGTTGATAAACAAGTTCATACATCCTTCTGGGCAATCTCTATCACCAATACCGGCCTGTATTACAAGGTCATGACCCTTGGGATGCCCATCAGAAGAGGTTTCCTCATGTTGATACATGAAGTATGAATGTAAGGCTGAAGTTTGTAATGATTGACCAAATTATGTGCTTTTGGTGCACAGAGATTTAATCATTTAGTATTGCCTTTTGGTTCAGACATTTATTTCCAGTGTAGTTCACAGATAACTTGTTGATTGAAACAGTCCAGTACCTGCTAATCTCACTAGTAACAAATGACTATATATACATTTTAAATGTTATAACAATAGCTCCATTTAAGTGAGAAAAATAATTCTGGCGATGAAATTAACGTTACCCTGTTGTTACCCATTGCACATTCTGTTTGGCTCTACCATGGCTGTCAAAGTCATTTGAAGTGTTGCCTTTTTTATCATACAAAGTTCCAGGGCACAACATGTCACACAAATTGTGTTATATCAAATTTCAAACACTGGCATATTTTTTTGCATGTGTCTGATATCTGATCCAGAGCTGCTGTTTCTCCTTTTACAGATCCTGTACAGTTTTTAATAAACCAACTCTAATGTTGAAAGCCAGTCAACTGCAGTCCTATATTAAGAAACAAGTGTTTGGGGAAACTTTAGTCGTGTCACATTAGCCTAAATGGCATATAGATTAAAATTTTAAAATGGCAGTTACAGTACATATTTTCTGCATATCTAGCAAGTGTAACCATGTTAATTACAGTTTTGTTCACAATGTTAATTGTTGTTTGTATATATTAAGACTTAAACTGTTAATTCCAATTTTATACCAGTAGTATACATGTATAGAGTTTACATTCAAACTTTTTAGCTCAGCTGACTATAAGTCATCTGAGCTATAGTCGTGGTCCATTGTCCGTCTGTCCGTCCGTCCGTCCGTCCGTCCGTAGATGTGGCACGTACGCCATGATGGACGTTTGATCCAGCGCTGCGAGATTTGTCCACTGTTGGGTTTGTCGTTTTGAGTTTGCCAACTGATTGTAAGTTATTCTTATTTTCCCTTGCCCGCCATGGAGAACCCCTCCTATTGTGTCTCTTGTGGCACTATAATCCCGGTTTGGGACTCCCACCCCACTTGTTATAGTTGCCGCACCAACAATGACTCCTGCCGCGGTCCGGCTGATCCTTGTTTCCATTGCCAGACGTGGTCCACTGACACGTGGGCCTTATTCCAGGATTGGGTTCATTCCCCGGTTATTTGGGATTCCCCCTCCGTTCTTCCCTTGTCTGGCCCCGTGGTTGTCTCCGGGGGGGAGGGGGGGGAGCCTACCCTGGTTGACCACACCACGGCCATGTTGCGTTCACCGTCCGTTCCCGCCGGTCCTGTCACCTCTCCTGTGGTTTCGACTGTAAAATCGTTGCTGTCTCATTCCCGGAAACGGAAATCTTCCCCCGTTCACACGGCATCCCGTTCTGACAGCTCATCTGCATATTCCATATTACATAAATTGTCCCAGTTTTGTTCATCCTTGATGTCGGATCTAGACGATTCGTCTAGACCCGCAGCTGTCCGTCCGGCGCCCTCCCCGGCGCCCCCGGTCCTTTCTCCCCGGCCGTTCTCGTCGCCCCCGGCTCCTCCCCATGTTCCATCTTTGTCGCCGGGGCCGGCTGGAGCCGTCCCGCTGGATCGCCCGGCCCTTCCTGGGGTGCAGGTAAGAGCGTTGATCCCTCCTGCCTCCGTTTCCGGGCGGCCGGTTCCTCCGTCTCCCGCCGTTCCTGCCTGGCCGGCCGGCTCTTTATTTCAGACGCCGTCTGCTGTGCGGCCGACGGATCCGGTTCCGGCTCCTTCCAGGATGGGTCCTGCTGCTGCTCGTTCCCCGGCTCCCTGTTTCCAGCCTCCGGTTGTTCCAGCTCAGCGGGTCTCTCTGGCTCCCCCTTCCCGGGGTTCTCCAGGGTCCCCATCTTCTCAGTCAGCCGATCCCACCCTGGCACCTGACCAGTGGTCGGAGATCGCGCTGCAACGCCAGGCTTGGCGTACACGCAAATCTGCGCTTCTGGACCTTGTGGCTACCTCCACCCAGGAGGCTAACCCTTCTGGTCCGAAGTTCCGTAGGTTGCACCCTCGGACTTCCTCGGCGTCGGCGGCCGGTTCATTTTTGAATCCTGCCGCCCTGCAGTCGCCCTCGGCCTCGCCCGCCGTGTGTATGGAGTTTTCCGAACACACGGGGGCTTTCTTACGTGAGCACCACGCGGTGGTCTCGGGGTCTCGCTCCACTGCTACTGGGGCCCCGCTTCTGCCGGGTTCGGAGAAACCTTGGTCCCCCGGTACCCTCTGGAATTCCCATGGGTACCGGGCTACCTGTTTCGATCGCTTGCTCCCTTTTCCGGATAACCTGGATATTCCGTCGGCTCCCATGCGCCTCGAGTCCGGCCTGGAACAGCCGTTTGCGGACGGAAAGTCTTTATTTCCGTCCTCTGTCCACCTTTCGGATCGTCACTTGTCGGATCTGGAGGGGCTCGGCCGGCAAGCGGCCGGCATGGTTAACGACTTACAGGCTGTCACTAGCTTGCTCGCCGTTTCTCCAGACTCGCTCACTCTCAACGACATCTGGCAGGCTTCTGCACATACATGCGCTGAGTTAAATCAGGTCGTTTGGCGCCTGGTGGAAAATTGCATCTTATTACGCCGCACGGCTTGCCTTCAGTCGTTAAAACACTTCAAGCCGGAGCTTTCTCAGGCGGAGTTAACCGAACTTTATAGTCAACCTTTTACCGGTTCCCTGCTGTTTGGCGGCCACTTATGACCTCTCTTTGACCGCGCCTTAGAACGCTCTGATCGTCAGGCCCGCCTCCGCTCGGCCTCTCTTGCGCCTCGGCCCTCCTTCCGCGTTCCCCGCCCTCGGCCTCCGGTTACTGCTTCTGCTCCGAATCGGCGCGCGCCTGCTACGTCTTCTCGTCCTTCAGGCCGTTCCGGCCGTTCTCAGCCCTTTGGTGGTCGCTCCTCTAAACGAGGTTCGACCAAGAAATGACTCTCTCGCTCCGGTCGGCGCTCGTCTCAGCGCCCATTTTCCCGCGTGGGCGGGTATCACCTCACAGCGTTTAATTCTTAGCACTGTCAAGTTCGGGTTCCGTCTTACGTTTTTGCACGCACCTCCCGTCACATTGCACCTGTTCTTCACTCCGCCTCCGCCCGATCCGGCAAAACGCCTCGCTTTGGAGGAGGCCATTCAATCGATGTTAGACAAACGGGCCATTTTTGAGGTTTCCCCTTCCACCGTGGGGTTTTACTCTCGCCTTTTTCTCGTTCCCAAACCGCACGGCCGTTGGCGCCCGATCATAGACCTGAAGCACCTCAATTCGTTCATCCGTCCGCCCCTGTTTCGGATGTTCAATATCCATGCTGTGCTCCGCATTGTTCGGCGGATGGATTGGGCGTTCAAGATAGACCTAACGGATGCCTATTTTCACGTTCCCATCCATCCCTCGTCTCAACCGTTTCTTCACTTCGCGTACCAGAACCGCGTTTATCAATTCCGGGCCCTTCCGTTCGGGATCAACGTGGCCCCCTGGATTTTTACCATGTTGGTTCACACGGTCACGAGTTATCTCCGTTCCCAGGGCATTTCTGTGCTCCCTTATCTGGACGATTGGCTGGTCCATGCGGCCGATCGCTCCCTCCTACTGTCACATCACTCCCCGGTTCTCGTCTTACTCCGGAACCTCGGCTTCCTGGTCAATGCGGAGAAGTCTCTTCTCACTCCCACCCAGTCCCTCCAATTTCTGGGTGTCACGCTCGATTTTGCGTCCGGCACAGCGTCGCTCCCGCGCGATTTTGCTCTCAAACTCCGCCGCCTGATTTGTTCATTTCTCATGCAGCGCCGTGTCGACTCGCGCACAGCGGCCTCTCTCCACGGTGCTCTCAACTGGGTTGCGTCCTTCATCCCGTTCGGCCAACTGTACCTCCGTCCGATTCTGTCTATCTTGCGCCGTCACGGCCTTCTCCAGTTCACCTCGGTTCGTCCTACGGTCCTCCCGTTTCGGAACACCTGGCGGTCCCTTCGTCCCTGGTTGGACCTTTCCTTTCTCCTGCGCGGCGTTCCTTTTTCCAGGGATGTCGATTGCACCATCTATACCGATGCGTCTCTCCTCGGTTGGGGGGCCCATCTCGCCGATCTTCGCGCTTCCGGGATATGGTCCCCGTCGGAACGTCTGCTCCATATCAATATCCTCGAACTGCGTGCCGTCCGTCGCGCGATCTCCCACTGGTCTCCCCGCTTGTTCGGACGTCACATTCTCATCCGGACCGACAATACCACGGTGGTGGCCTATATCAACAAGCAGGGCGGTACCCGGTCTCCCTCGCTTATGCAGGAGACTTACCTTTTGTTCGATCTATGCCTCTCTCTCCGGGCATCCGTTCGTGCATCCCATCTTCCGGGCGTGTCGAACATCCTAGCAGACGCCCTTTCCCGTCAGCCGGTGTCTCTTCCGCTCCCGGTTATTCGGAGTGTTTTCGCTCGCCTGGGGCGGCCGGACTTCGATCTGTTCGATTTTCCGTCCCCCCCCGTTCTTGTGCCTTCCGAGACGCGTCTACGTCACCCTCGCGACCGTCTCCCCGACACGCCGCCGTCCGGGTGGTCTCACCGGTTTCTATTTGCGTTTCCGGCGCCTCCGCTCATCCGCCGTGTCCTTCTCCGCTTGTCCCGCGCGGACCAGACTACCCTGCTTCTCATCCTTCCGTTTCATCCTGCGTCTCCCTGGTTTCCTCTGTGGCGCTCGCTTCTCTCTCGCCCCCCGCTTATACTACCGCTCCGCTTCGCGCTCCCGTCGTTCCCTCGAGCGCGTCGCCCGTTTCGGTCGTGCCCTCTATGCGCATGCGTGCTCTCATCAGACACCTCAAGGATCAGGGCATTTCAAGTCCGGCTGCTCTCCTTGCCTCGGCTCCCCGTCGCCGTTCTTCGGACCGCATCTACGACTCCCTGTGGCGTCTTCCCGGGGAATCTCCCCTTTAGATCCGTCGCTTGCGGCTGTGTTGGATTTTTTCGTGTTCTTACTCCAGGATAAACATTTATCCTATCCCTCTCTGCGTGGCTATCGCGCCGCCCTGCTGTTGGTGCTCCGTCCGCTGGGTCACGATCGGGTCCTTCATCACCCGTTGGTGTCGGACTTTCTCAAGGGGGTTCATGCCCGTGCGTCTCGTCCCCGGTATGTTGCACCTTCCTGGCGCCTGGACTTCGTCTTAAGTCACCTCCGGGAACCCCCTTATGAGCCGTTGCGTTCGGCCCATCTTCTCCATTTGTCTCAGAAAACGGTTTTCCTCCTTGCTCTTGCCTCGGCTGGTCGCCGTTCTGAGCTTCATGCCCTCGTGGCTGATTCGAAATTCACGCAAATTGCGGCCGACGGTTCGTCGGCCACCCTCCATTTTCCACCGGATTTTTATAGGAAAAATCAAAATTTCGATGACCCTCCGTCTGCTTGGCACGTTCCGGCCCTCCCTAACGGTCAGTACCGTTATGGGGCTACCAATTGCCCGCTTCGTGCGTTGCGTTATTATCTAAAGGCTACTCATCCTTTACGGGGGGGGGGGGGGGGGGGGGGGCGCAAGAAATTGTTTATTTCTACAAAAGTCATATCTTTCAATAAGGAGATTAGCCCTATCACAATTAGTTCGTGGCTCAAAGCTACTATCGTCGCCGCATATGACTCTGCTTCTCAATCCACGTTGGACCAATTTCACATCAAGGCCCATGACATTCGGGCAATTTCGACTTCCTTGGCCCATTTCTCCGGGATTTCCCCCAATCAGTTGGTCAAGAAGGGATACTGGAAATCTCCCTCTACATTCACACGCTTCTATCTGAAAGATGTTCAGCTCCAGGCTTCGGGCCTCTACTCCATGGGCCCTGTGATAGCGTCTGGTGAGGTACTCCAATTTTCCCAGCCATCTTCTTCCTCTCCGTCGGTTCCGCCACCGCCGTCGACTGCTGCTCCATCCCAGCACTGAGATTCCTCGTTCCAGCGTTCCAGGTAGGTGCTCCCTCCCCAAGGCTTGTCTGTTTTTTTCTCATTAATACAGAAACAGCTCACAATTATGTTTACGTAATAAAACCCCCCCATTCCCTCCCTGTGAATAGTGGTTTTGTTAGTAAACTGTTGTGAGCTTTTCTGTATTACAAACATCGCTCCCTCCCAGTCCTCTTCCTTACGCCTTCGAAAATGTGGTTATGGGTAACGGAAGTGTGACCTAGATACACGGGAACGAGGCGGGATGGGCGATAATAGGCCCAATAAGGGAAAATTTTCGGTTGGCTTACTCTGGCGTATAAACTTTAACAGAGAAAATTCTCATTAATACAGAAAAGCTCACAACAGTTTACTAACAAAACCACCATTCACAGGGAGGGAATGGGGGGGGGGGGGGGTTTGATTCTGAAATTAGTATTAGTTTATAGCCATATTGTGTCATTGTCATTAATCATATAATTCCACCACACTCTACAGTATGTTGAATGTATTGGATTGATACACTTAAACATTTATGCTGTACAAACAAAACATGTCATTACATTAAAAGTTCTGATATCCTTACCAATAGAGAGCAAAATGGACTCGGTCATGTGACTGTTACCAAAGCAAATATATAGAGAGTGAAAAATGTCATTGGATAAAAGAGTATTATTAGAGATAATAAAAAAAACACTTTGTAATGTTGAGACAGTGTTTATGTACATCCAGCAGGGATATCAGTCACATCACATCAAACAGAGGGCATATTCATAGGTCATTAATGGCTACCCATTGTTTATACCACACAGCATGTGAATTAACAGGACAGATGGGTTGTGTACCTGGTACAGCCTGTTCAGCTTATTGTAAAAAATAACAGTTAAAATGAGGAACTCCCATGACTGTAATGTAGAAGCAGATTATTTAAAAAGTTGTTATACAAGGCATCTGCTGTTATATATATATCTGTCTGCCCCTAATCTGGTGATTCCATCTCAGATATTTTATACTGACACCTTATCTGCCGTTTTTATCTATCAGTATATCCCACATTTGCACATCCATTCCTTAACTGTAAATGTGAATCATTCACTGTGGCTTATCTCTCAGTCCTGATGTTCTGTCAGGACTCCATCTCAGGCAGTTCACAAGGATGTTTATTGTATCCCCAGACAAAATCGGGGATACTATGGTATCAAGATACATCTTGTGAGTGAGATAACTCAAAAAATATTTCACAGATCTATCAAACTTAACATGTGTATAGATATATGCTAGAGTACTAGGAGAGTGACCAACTTTGAATAGGTCCATCTTTGGAGAAAAACATGCAGATTCTTAAATATCCAAAGAAAGCTTGCATAGATTGTTCCAGAAATCAAGTTGACCTTATATCTTGGATGGCTTTCTCTTCTGCAAGAGACTGGTGGTGCCACCTGTTGTAGTTTTCTTGTTTTCACACCATTTAATACCCCAATCATTGCCTCTTGAAAGAACTCTGAGCATTGTAAGTAAAAAATTAATGGACATATTTCTTTCATATTATGCACATGAATAGATATTAGGTACAGGAAGAAGTCTGTGTAAATTGGGTAATGACTTTAACTATGAGAGTGGCCTTCCCCCCTGAATATTTCCATATTTGGTGAAAACAAACAAAAACATTGTTTCTCAAGTGGATGGATGTATTTTTCTAACAATCATAATGAAAGATATCAGATGATAACTTGCAGAAGGAAAATTGTGACCCTGACCATCAACGTCAAACCTGCCGCTCTATAAAATTTATGTGAACCCCATAATTTTGGAAGTTTATTTTTTCCTCAAATGTGACACACAGATTGTTTAGTACAGCATATCTTTTCTGCATATTTGAATAACAAATTGTTTCAACCAAGATCTCAGACATTTTTACCTGAATTGTCTCCAAGATGTTGGACTAGTTCAAACATTAGTGACCTTCACCCTGGTGGCCTTGGCCTTGTTTATTGTCTTTATATATATGCTCCTGAAGAAGGGGACCTATTTATGGAGGGGGTTTGCCTAAAATGTCAATGGATACTATGGCATCTCTGATGTTAGAAATGTCAAGTTAGGTTTTGATGTTGAGTTAGGCAAGTATACTTTCATGATGTGGTAAGTTTCAGAAGATGGACAAAGGAATGTTATTATTAGTGGTGGGCCGATCATCGAGTTTTATCGAAAGTTAGTCGGTTTGCTGCCACTTCCAAGCGCTCGATTACCAAAGCCAACTATCGATTACATCATAATAATGACTGTTTTCTTTTCCGAATACCTTTATGTAATAGGCAAAAATGATTCTTCCAATTTTTACCACATTCCTCACTTCATATAATGAGTCTGTGTTCCCAAATAACTTCAGTATGTAACTGAGTATGACACGGTAGATGCGAGAACGGAGGATTTATTAAACTTATTATCTGTGAACTCACAGGGAGCTTCAGAATTAGCGGAGCGTTTTCTATCGAAATGTAAATTGTAAAATATGGGCGGGAAGGTGTTAAAATAGTCCGTAGTTCTCCAGGTCTATGCCAGTTTTGCGAGATTCTCTTGGAAAAAGTCTATTCAACCAATGCCAGGTGCCGCTGTTTAGGCCGTCCTTAAAAATTTCTTTTTGGGGGCTAACCCGACCCGTCGAGTATTTGGATTTCAGCTGGAATTTTTTTTTGACTGGTCTGCAATATTTTTTGGGTATGATCTGCCCCAAGCGCACCAGGGCCCATAAAATATGCCTTCATGTACTAGAAAAACAGACCCTTTATAGGCCTAACATGCTTAGATGCTCTGTAATTCCATTATGAAAGATATTACCCGACGTTGCCGATCGTTAAATTTGATCCTTAAAAATAGTCTTTATACGTGGAAGGATCGTTACACCTGCCGGAGAAACGCAGGCAGAGTTTCACTGATAATTGCATATTTCTTTGATAATTGCATATATTTGTCTGAACCGACTAATAATCGATCATCAGTCAGTTTGCTCAAACCGATGATCGATTATGATAAAGGAACCGACTCCCACCACTAGTTATTATACAAAATTATTTAAAATTAATTTTAGGCAATTGAGGAATCATTTAGATTCAGTGCTAGTGATAACTGCTAATTGTTAAAAAAAGGACATACTCTTGACCTGTCAGATTTTCTATGACAGTTTATTTATTATACCTCCTGCATAAAGGGATGAGATAAACTGGATTGCTTAATATAATTAAAGTCCCTAATTTCTATTTCAGTGAAACTGGTTTAGAACATAAAAACAAAAGTAATAAAGTTAAGTAATTAGCATTGTGTTTCACATACAAATTGAGCAATTGTCCCTGATTTGTCCATGATATAATTATTTTTCGAAATATTTACTCAGAGTTAAAATCAATCTTTGAAATCATTAATTTCATGAAATGCCAAAACATTTCAGTCATTTCACATAATGCCATTGACCACCAGTCATTACATGAAATGACTAAAATGTCCAGTCATTTCATGATATGACTGATAAAGGAGGGTTATAATTACACAAATTTCCTGACTATTAGCAGATTTTTTTTTATAAAAAATTAATTAATAATTAATAAAAATGATTTATTTTGTAAAGTGTAAATCCATGATGATACATGCTCTAAAACTATGTCACATTTAAAAAACTAATCAATGAGATAAAATATTAGAATATAAAACACTGAATCATTTACAGTTATGGGATAAGGGCATTCCTGTTTTTTGCGTGTAAATATTTTAGCTGTAAATTTTAACAGGTTTTATCAGATAAATGATATAATAAAGCCTTGAGAACAGGTAGTTTCATCAAGTACAGCTATTTTCAATCTGTCATCTCTTGAATTGTCAAATAGTTTAATTTTCTAGTTATAAAATAAATACCTGAAATAAAATATTCAGATAAAACTAGCAAATTGGTGTACACTGTAAAGCATTTCATTCATATCTCTTAAAGCTCTCTAGGGGCTGGCTAGACATAACTGGTACACTGAATCAATCAGCAGTATTTGGCAAACTTTCATAGAATTTTTGATTTGATTAAAAAAATAAAAAATCCATAAAATTCAATTTTTAGCCACCTGGCCATGTTTAACCTGTTGACTTTAACAATTGTTTTTGGTTATCAAATGCATATTACTCTTAGGATTATAACCATTTTCCTAATATAAAAATTAATTGATTGCAGGCCACTATTTAGCTCAGCTGACTGAAAGTCATCTGAGCTATAGCGATCACTCTTTATCCGTCGTCCGTCTGTCTGTCCGTCTGTCCGTCTGTCTGTCCGTTAACCAGGCACAAATCGTAACCGCTGGACCTAGAACCTTGTAACTTGAGATTCTGAGAGGTCCATGAAAAATCTCCTTGGAAACCAGAAATTAGGTCTCTGTTACTCATATCCTTCGAGCTATGGGGCCCCAAAGTACCCCCCAGAAAAGTAAAAAATTTCATACAAAAACTTCAATATCTCATTAACTACTTTACTGATGGTCATGATTTTTGGCATACATATTGATCATGAGATGTTCCATCATTGTTCGATTTTTTTACGAATATTTTCTCTATTTTTGATACCTTTAAAAATGTGAACATCTGTTAACAAGGCACAAATCTTAACGACTGGACCTAGAATCTTCATTCTCGACAGACTGAGAGACCTATGAAAAGTCTCCATGGAAACCAGAAATTAGGTCTCTGTTACCCATATCCTTCCAGCTATGGGGCCCCAAAGTACGCCCCAGAAAAGTCAAAAATTTCATACAAAAACTTCAATATCTCATTAAATACTTGACTGATGGTCATGATTTTCGGCATACATATTGATCATGAGATGTTCCATCAGTTCCTGCAGACTGGTGGCGCCACCTGTATTGTTCGATTTTTTCCGATTTTTTCCTCTATTTTTGAGACCTTTAAGGATGCTGTCATCTGTTAACGTGGCACAAATCGTAACGACTGGACCTAGAATCTTCATTCTCTACACACTGAGAGACCTATGAAAAGCCTCCATGGAAACCAGAAATTAGGTCTCTGTTACCCATATTCTTCCAGCTATGGGGCCCAAAAGTACCCCCAAGAAAAGTAAAAAATTTCATACAAAAACTTCAATATCTCATTAACTACTTGACTGATGGTCATGATTTGTGGCATAACTATTGATCATGAGATGTGTCATCACTTCCTGCAGACTGGTGGCGCCACCTGTATTGTTCGATTTTTTCCGATTTTTTCCTCTATTTTTGAGACCTTTAAGGATGCTGTCATCTGTTAACGTGGCACAAATTGTAACGACTGGACCTAGAATCTTCATTCTCTACACACTGAGAGTCCTATGAAAAGTCTCCATTGAAACCAGAAATTAGGTCTCTGTTACCCATATCCTTCGAGCTATGGGGCCCCAAAGTACCCCCCCAGAGTAGTCAAAAATTTCATACAAAAACTTCAATATCTGATGGTCATGATTTTTGGCATACATATTGATCATGAGATTTTCCATCAGTTCCTGCAGACTGGTGGCGCCACCTATATTGTTTGATTTTTTATACCCCTGCCACAAAGTGACCGGGGCATATAGTTTTACCCATGTCTGTCATTCCGTCCTTCCGTCATTCCGAAATCAAACAGTTGTACGGACTTTTTTTCGCAATGCCTGCAGATATTGGCCTGATTTTTGGTGTGTGGGCAGATATAGACCAGTTACAGATCGAGTTCGCGTTTTGTCTCGGTTGACCTACCTTTGACCGTTTTACGGCTCCTAAACTTAGAAAATTTCATGAAAAATAGAAATTTCATGACAAATACACATGTACGGACTTTTTTTCGCAATGCCTGCAGATATTGGCCTGATTTTTGGTGCGTGGGCAGATAATGACCAGTTCCCGTTTTGTCCCAGTTGACCTACTTTTGACTGTTTTACGGCTTCTAAACTTAGAAAATTTCATGAAAAATAGAAATTTTCATGACAAATACACATGAACGGCTTTTTTTTCGCAATGCCTGCAGATATTGGCCTGATTTTTTGTGTGTGGGCAGATAATGACCAGTTACAGATCGAGTTCGCGTTTCGTCCCGGTTGACCTACTTTTTAACATTTTCAGCCTCCTTAACTTAGAAAATTTCATGAAAAATAGAAATATTCATGACAGATACACATGTACGGACTTTTTTTCGCAATGCCTGCAGATATTGGCCTGATTTTTGGTGTGTGGGCAGATATAGACCAGTTACAGATCGAGTTAGCGTTTTGTCCTGGTTGACCTACTTTTGACCGTTTAAGGCTCCTGAACATAGAAAATTTCATGAAAAATATGAAATTTCATGACAAATACACATGTACGGACTTTTTTTCGCAATGCCTGCAGATATTGGCCTGATTTTTGGTGTGTGGGCAGATATTGACCAGTTACAGATCGAGTTCGCGTTTTGTCCCAGTTGACCTACTCTTGACCATTTGACGGTGCTCTAACATAGAAAATTTCATAAAAAAGTGCACATGTATGGATTTTTTTCACAGTGCCTGCAGATACGGGCCTGATTTTTGGTGTGTAGGCAGATAATGACCAGTTACAGATCGAGTTCTTGTTTTGTCCCAGTTGACCTACATTTGACCATTTGACTGCTCCTGAACATAGAAAGTTTCATGAAAAATAGAAATTTTCATAACAAATGCATATGTACTGATTTTTTTCCTCAATGCCTGCAGATACCACCCTGATTTTTTATGTGTGGGCAGATAATGACAGTTACAGATCGAGTTCGCGTTTCATCCCGGTTGACCTACTTTTGATTGTTTTATGGCTCCTAAACATAGAAAATTTCATGAAAGACAGAAATTTTTATGGAAAATGCACATCTATAGACTTTTTTTCACAATGCCTGCATATACTGGCATGATTTTTGGTGTGTTGCTTGATAATGACCCGTTACAGATCGAGTTTGCATTTTGCCCTTGTTGACCTACTTTTGATCATACGACACCTCCTGAACTTAAAAAATTTTTCAAAATTTTACAAATGTTTCTAATTTGCCCCAGGCGGGGGCATTCGTGTCGTTCCGACACATCTAGTTTACGATTTCTTCCTCTATTTTTGAGACCTTTAAGGATGCTGTCATCTGTTAACGTCGCATAAATCGTAACGACTGCACCTAGAATCTTCATTCTCGACACACTGAGAGACCTATGAAAAGTCTCCATGGAAACCAGAAATTAGGTCTCTGTTACCCATATCCATCAAGATATGGGGCCCCATAGTACCCCCCAGAGTAGTCAAAAATTTCATACAAAAACTTCAATATCTCAATAACTACATCACTGATGGTCATGATTTTTGGCATACATATTGATCATGAGATGTTCCATCAGTTCCTGCAGACTGGTGGCGCCACCTGTATTGTTCGATTTTTTTACGATTTTTTCCTATATTTTTGAGACCTTTATGGATGCTGTCATGTGTTAGCGTGGCACAAATCGTAATGACTGGACCTAGAATCTTCATTCTCGATACACTGAGAGACCTATGAAAAGTCTCCATGGAAACCAGAAATTAGGTCTCTGTTACCCATATCCTTCAAGCTATGGGGCCCCAAAGAGTAGTCAAAAATTTCATACAAAAACTTCAATATCTCAATTACTACATCACTGATGGTCATGATTTTTGGCATACATATTGATCAAGAGGTGTTCCATCAGTTCCTGCAGACTGGTGGCACAACCTGTATTTGTTCGGGTTTTTTTTTACGAATTTTTTCTCTATTTTTGAGACCTTTAAAGATATGAACATCTGTTAACAGGGCACAAATCATAAAAACTGGACCTAGAATCTTCATTCTTGACACACAGGGAGACCCATGAAAATTCTCCATGGAAACCTGGAATTAGGTCTCTGTTACCCATATTCTTTAGGCTGTATAGCTCCAAAATACCCCCAAGAATAATGGAAAATTTGATACAAAAAGTGCAGTATCCCAATAACTACAACACTGATGGTCATGATTTTCGGCATACATATTGATCATGAGCTGTTCCATCAGTTTCTGCAGACTGGGTGTGCCACCTCTATTTTTTTCAAATTTTTACGAATTATTTTTCTCTTTTTTTGAGACCTTTAAAGATGTGGTTATCTGTCAACAGGATACAAATTACAACAACTGGACCTAGAAACTACATTCTTGTCATGCAAGGAGGCCCATGAAGAGTGCCTGTGGAAACTTGAAATTAGGTCTCTGTTACCCATATCTTTCAAGCTATAGGACTCTGAAGTATCCCTCAGAATAATGGACAATTTGATACAAAAGCTGAAGTATCTGAACATCTAATGCGGAGATCATCATGATTCTTTGCATGGATATTGACCATTAAGTGTTTTTATTAGTTTCTGCAGACTGGTGGAGCCACCTGTATTTTTGTATCCTCCAAAACGAAGTTTTGCAGATACTATGTTTTTGACCGGGTTCCTCCGCCGCCGCCATGTATGTTTCCAGAGAGCTCCTCTGAGAAAAATGGACCAATTTTTCTGAAACTTACACCAATTATCGAGTCACATGTGAACTAGTGCCTAACCAATTTGTGTTGACCTCTGACCTTTCCCCTCTATCCACGGCCATTTGTGCGTCTGTTTCCACACATAAACCCTCATATCTCGGGAACCGATTGACCAATCAGGAAATAAAATTTATACAAATGTAGCCCTTGGATTGCTTTATAACATACACAAAAAAGGTGGCGCCACCTGTAACCATGTTTGCACAGTGTCCATCTGTTCATCTGCCTTGGGTTAAAATCACTCAAATCTCTGCAGTGAATTGACTAATTCACCTGAAATTCGGCATGCATATACATCCAGGATAGCTTTCTTGATTTTATGACAGATGGCGCCACCTACATTTACGTTCACGCTGATCACATCCAAGTTCATATCTCAGGAACCGTTTGACTGAATGGGCCAAAATTTTGCATGTGTATAGATCTCACATAGCTCTTTATCATACGCAAAACTGGTGGTGCCACCTGCAACCATTTTTGCACAGCGTCTGTCTGTTTTCTGCCGTGGGATAATGTCACTCATATCTTGGCAGTGGTTTGACATATCTGCCTAAAATTTTGAAGTTTTATACATCCTGGAAAGCTTTCTTGATTTTATGACAGGTGGCGCCACCTACATTCTAGTTTATGCTGCAGACATCCGAGCTCATATCTCGGGAACCGTTTGAACGATTGGGCCAAAATTTTGCATGTATATAGATCTTACATAGGTCTTTATCATACACAAAACTGGAGGGGCCACCTGCAACCATTTTTGCACAGCGTCTGTCTGTTTGTCTGCCGTCTGGCTAAAATCACTCATATACATGTAGTGGTTTGACTTTTCTGCCTAAAATTTTGCATATGTATACAACTTGGACAGCTTTCTGGATTTATGGTAGGTGGCACAACCTTCATACACATTTAGGCTGCAGACATCCATGCTAATATGCAACATACTTCACTCTATTTCCCCTTTGCCACTCAATCCATGCCTCACTTCAACCGTTCCACTCTGATTTTGGCGGATACACATAGTCACTTGTCGGCTACCTGTATTCTAGTTTTTAAAGTTTACACATTTTTTCTCTATTTTTGAGATATATAAATACAGACTAAATCTTGGCCTGTTGGTTAATCTGTTTGATGCTTCAGTTGAATGGGTATATACTACCATTCTGATAATAAAATTTCCTTTAGTGAATCTCTTCCCAGTCAGCTGAGCGTCATGACCCATGGGTCACTTGTTTAATTTTTTCACAGCTTTTATTTCAGTAATCGTACTTCAGTGACAGATGGTATTTCACATGCATATTACAGTCACATAGTTGAAATACTGAAACTTTTACAAATATGTGATCATAAGAGGCTTCTATCTCTTTCATGCTGTCAATTTAAGTGCAAATTCAACACCAATTATGTTGGTTTTGAGAAATTTTGAAAAGACACAAACCAACAAATTAACTCCATTATTAACTCTATAATACAAATATTTACAAATTTCCTCATAATCAATTTCAGCTGAGTGCTTGGACCCACAAGAGGATGTGATATAACTAAATAAGTTTTAGTTCTTCAGGTAAAATGAAGAAGTAGTGTATCACTGAGTGTTTTCATCAACTAAAATTGTCTGGTGAACCTTTGCTGACAGTCAATAGCTTATGCTGTGTTCATTCTTTTGAATCCAGTCATTTGGTGTAATGACTGGGCATAAATTTTAGTCTTTTCTTGAATGACTGGTTGTCACAGGTATTATGCTGAATGACTGAAATCTTTAGGCGTTTTATAAAAAGACTGATTTCACAGATAGACTGAAACACACACACATATATATATACAGTGTATGTTTGTATGTATGTATGTATGTATGTATGTATGTATGTATATGTATATTGATACCTGTGTATAAGACCTCCTGTCTATTAAGACCACCCTTGAGTGAACTGAAAGTTATTACTGACATGTCTTATAAGATTACCTGTGAATTAAGACTATTATTGGCCAGTCCCACAAGTGCTCTTACTACACAGATTACACTGTATATGTATATGTATGTATATATATATATATATATATATATATATATATATATATATATTCATTCTGCGGTACAAATTCATATCCGTATTCCATGGAGGGAACCTTTCGTGACCGGTCAAACCTTACTGGTGTCAGTTTATCATGACATATTAAGGCATTATAGTGATTGCATCAAGCCATATGACATTAGGTTCATTCACTGCTTTATGTACCCTAGCATGCCGTCCTGGATTCTGGGTTATTTGCATTTGTTTGTTGACAACCATGGTCATGGTAGTCATGACAGAGCACTCCAAGTGTGGCTGGCTGGGTATAGATTTGTATTCAGGGTCCCGGTGATTGTATTTACCTGCAGGTAAACTTTACTGTTTGTAAAAGTCTGTATTGGCTATGAACAAAGGATAGTTAATATCTGGGACAAGCTTTTAATCTCTTAACACATAAAACCAGCTAATATTTACTGATATTCATTTAAATCATCATATCTGTATCAGCATATCAATTTTCATGTGACTGTAAATTTTTGCCACTTTATAGAAACATATCAGAAAAATTCTCATATATTTGACATTTTAACAAAGATGTGATATTCTGTTTCAAGCTCAGCTGACTGAAAGTCATCTGAGTTAAATCGTTCTTTCTTTGTCCTCTTTCCATTGCCCATAAACAGGGCACAAATTGTAACTGTTGGACCTTGAAACATCTAACTGAACACCTATGGAGGTCAATAAAGAATCTTCTAAGTAATCTAAAATTATATCTGTCACTTTGAGCTATGGAGCTCGAAAATACCTCCCAGATTAATTAAAAACTTGATACAAAAGCTTCACAATCTCATTAACTAATGTTTTGATTGCCATGATTCTTTCAATGCATATTGATCTTGTAGTAAATCATCAGTTCAGGAAGACTGGTGGCTTCACCTGTATTTTTTAGCGAACTTGTGAGCTTATGTGATAGTGTAGTGTCGTCTGTCGTGTGTCATAGCTATCTCAAAAAGGGCATGAGCTAGCATCACCAATTTTTGCAAAAAATTATTCATCTAAAAAATTCTATTGGATTTTGCTTATTTCTTGGCTAACTGCATTTTCTTAGATTTTATAGGGAAAAAGCTAAAAAACATTTAAAAATGTTCTTCTCCGAAACCATGCTGCCAAATTGTCCGTTCATCTGTCCCAGTAATCCTCCCTGGCAAAAAAGAACATATCCAAAATATCCTGACTGATACATCCTAGTTTAAAAAGTCCTAGTCTGAAACTTGCATGTCCAAAATGTCCATTTTGGTGTAATCATAATGACTAAGGTAGATATGCAGGATATAAGAGGATCAATATTCGATTTTAAAAATAAACCTCCATTCATACTCCCAAACTTTGCACAGGTTTGCATTAGGCCTTGTTTCAAATTTATGCACATATTTTGCTCTATTTTTAGACCATCAAATTAAGCAGTCCAGACAATAACAGGGCACAAACTGTAACTGTTAGACCTAGATACTTTTAATTGTACATCCAGGGAGGTCCTAGACAAATCTCCTTGGAAACCTGACATTAGGTTATGGTGACCTATATTCTGAGAGCTACTGGACACAAATATGATTTTGAGCACCCAGAGAGTCAGACAGGGCACAACTTGTATCCATTCGGCCTACTATCTTCATATGTGACATTCTGAAAGGTCCTGTGTAAATGTCCTTGGAAAATGAAGAAAGGTCACTGTGACTTATATTCTGCGAGCTATTGAAATAAATAATAATTCAAGCACCCTGAAAGTCATTTGTGCACAAACTGAATCTATTAGCCCTAGAATCTTCTAATGCATGTGATATCTAGGGAAGACTTAATTGGGCAAATTTTATTGGAAACCTAAAATTAGGTCATGATGACCTATATTCTTTAAGCAACTGTCAAAAAAATTTGATCTGAATATCAGACAGTTGGACAGGACACAAATTGTAACTATTAGGCCTAGAATCTTATAACAACATCCAAGGAGGTTCTAGCCAAATCTCCTTTGAAACCTGAAAATAGGTCATGGTGACCTAAAATCTTCAAACAACCAGCCAAAAATATGATTATGAGCACCTAGATAGGCATGGTAACAAACTTTAATATTGGTCCTAGAACCTTCTAAAATGACATCCAGGGAGGTCCTTGGCAAGTCTCCTTTGAATTCTGAAATTAGGTCACTGTGACCTATATTCTCTGAGCTGCATGAAACAACATGATTTGAGTACCCTATAAGTCAGATGGACACAAGTCATAGCAGTTTGATGTAGAAACTGCTAACTGAGCATCTTGGGAGTTCATTGTAAAACTTGCTGTTACCTATTTTCCAAGGACTATGGGCTAAAAAACATGATTTTAGCGCTCTGGAAGTAATTTTACCCATTGTTCAAGGTTCCTTAAATACTTTTCACCAGATCATATTATAAGTAAATAATATATATATCACCTGTATAAATGTCTAATTCAGCTGAGTATCATGACCCAAGGGTTACTTGATTTTTTTTCAGGTTAAATAAAATTTCTGTGTGCTCTATCTTCATTGAATGGATTGCCTGAAAATTAAACAAAATTGAAACAGTTTAATGAAATGACATGCAAGAAATACAAGTCCTTTGTTAATTTAATGGTATTTTATCAAATGCAGATGCCTGTAAACTGCGATGCCCGCCTTTGCAAGAGATATCTCAGTTTAAGATATATGTAATATTGAGGGCAGACCTCATGTCACGCTGAGTGAGAGGATATAACCATTATCCTCTTGACAAGTAACAGTCTTGTCAAATCCTCAGGACTTTTATCTAATACTGATATGACAAGGTTAAGTGCCATGTACCCCTTGAGATCAACTGTGTATAATCAAAGTCTAAGATAAGGATATGATGCCTAAAATAATAGAATGCAAACATGCTGACTGTAATAGCTGAGCCTGAAGATGATGTTATTATGTCTCCCCCCTCCAGGGGAGACATGTTGTTTTCAGTACCATTGTCTTTCGTCATTGTCAGTCGTCTGATGTAGGATATCTTGTGTACGTGATAACTTTTGAAGGGCTGCATATTTTCCTCCAAAATTTTAAACATCATTGTTCATCCAGAAATCTTGGACAAGTTCGAAACCCGGTGACCTTGACCTTCATCTTCAAGGTAAAATCTGCGGAAATGTGAAATATTTTCAACCTCATATCTTTTGAAGTATTTATCATTTTATTCTCAAATTTGGTACAACAATTGTTCTTTCCAAGTTCTCAGAGGAGTTCAAAACCAGGTGACTTTGACCTTCAAGGTCAGATCTGCTGAAATCTAGAATCTTTGTTTTGAGATAATGCTATTTTACCCCAAATGTTTCGGGATGGCCCATAGGGGGCAGAAATATATCTGTTTTGTTTTTTCACTGCAAAACTAAGCCATTCAAGTTAAAATAAGCCATGATGGTGGTTATTATCTCTAGTGATAACATTAGAAGTATAGGTATTCAGCTGTAAGATTTGTAAATTTGAACTACCGGTAATTAAACTATAATCTCACACATTTGTACATGTTGGCCCACATGATACATGTTGCATGGTCTTGTAAACTAATAAAAATCACAAGTTTTAAAGTGACAGAAAATGACCAGCATCTTGTATATTGGTGCTTATGGTCCCTGCAGGCAGTGCTCATGAGACACAGGCAGTTTGTGTTTGCTCACAGCAGTTTGTGTCTGTTCTCAGCAGTTTATGTCTGTTCTCAGCAGTTTGTGTTTATCTCAGCAGTTTGTGTCTGTTCTCAGCAGTTTGTGTCTGTTCTCAGCTGTTTGTGTTTGTTCTCAGCAGTTTGTGTTTGTTTTCAGCTGTTTGTTTCTGTTCTCAGCAGTTTGTGTTTGTTCTCAGCAGTTTGTATCTGTTCTCAGCAGTTTGCGTTTGTTCTCAGCAGTTTGCATTTGTTCTCAGCAATTTGTGTTTGTTCTCAGCTGTTTGTGTCTATTCTGAGCAGTTTGTGTTTGTTCTCAGCAGTTTGTGTCTGTTCTCAGCTGTTTGTGTTTGTTCTCAGCAGTTTGTGTTTGTTTTCAGCTGTTTGTTTCTGTTCTCAGCATTTTATGCTTGTTCTCAGCAGTTTGTGTCTGTTCTCAGCAGTTTGAGTCTGTTCTCAGCAGTTTGTGTTTGTTTTCAGCAGTTTGTGTCTGTTCTCAGCAGTTTGCGTTTGTTCTCAGCAGTTTGTGTTTGTTCTCAGCAGTTTGTGATTGTTCTCAAAAGTTTGTGTCTGTTCTCAGCAGTTTGTATTTGTTCCCAGCAGTTTGTGTCTGTTCTCAGCAGTTTGCGTTTGTTCTCAGCAGTTTGTGTTTGTTCTCAGCAGTTTGTGTCTGTTCTCAGCAGTTTGTTTCTGTTCTCAGCAGTTTGTGTTTGTTCACAGCAGTTTGTGTCTGTTCTCAGCAGTTTGTATCTGTTCTCAGCAGTTTGCGTTTGTTCTCAGCAGTTTGTGTTTTTTCAGCAGTTTGTGTCTGTTCTCAGCAGTTTGCGTCTGTTCTCAGCAGTTTGTGTCTGTTCTCAGCAGTTTGTGTCTGTTCTCAGCAGTTTGTGTCTGTTCCCAGCAGTTTGTGTATGTTCCCAGCAGTTTGTGTTTGTTTCCAGCAGTTTGTGTCTGTCCTCAGCTGTTTGTGTTTGTTCTCAGCAGTTTGTGTCTGTTCACAGCTGTTTGTGTTTGTTCTCAGCAGTTTGTGTTTGTTCTCAGCAGTTTGTGTCAGTTCTCAGCAGTTTGTGTTTGTTCTCAGCAGTTTGTGTCTGTTCTCAGCAGTTTGTGTTTGTTCTCAGCAGTTTGTGTCTGTTCCAAGCAGTTTGTGTTTGTTCCCAGCTGTTTGTGTTTGTTCCCAGCTGTTTGTGTCTGTCCTCAGCAGTTTGTGTATGTTCTCAGCAGTTTGTGTTTGTTCTCAGCAGTTTGTGTCGTACTCAGCAGTTTGTGTTTGTTTTCAGCAGTTTGCGTTTGTTCTCAGTTGTTTGTGTCTGTTCTCATCAGTTTGTGTCTGTTCTCAGCTGTTTGTGTTTGTTCTCAGCTGTTTGTGTTTGTTCTCAGCAGTTTATGTTTGTTCTAAGCTGTTTGTGTCTGTTCGCAGCTGTTTGTGTCTGTTCTCAGCAGTTTGTGTCTGTTCTCAGCAGTAGCAGTTTGTGTCTGTTTTCAGCAGTAGCAGTTTGTTCTCAGCAGTTTGTGTTTGTTCTCAGCAGTTTGTGTTTGTTCTTAGCAGTTTGTGTATGTTTTTAGCAGTTTGTGTCTGTTTCCAGCAGTTTGTGTCTGTTTCCAGCAGTTTGTTATTAAATTGTAATATTGATATACATGATGATCAATATCTGAATCTTACAACTGAGTGTGTCTTTTTTTTTAGCTCAGCTGACTATAAGTCATCTTTTTGAAACTGTAAGACCTAGGAATCCAAAATTAGTTATAATGTTAGATGTCCCCAAGATCTCCTACCAAACCGAAAACTGGGTCTTTGTGACTTCGTTCCTTTGAGAAATTAAGGAAAAACCTCAATTTTTTATTAAAAACCTATTTTCACACTTCAGGACTGCCTGATATCAAAACCACTCATCTGTTTTTCCTCATGTTTACTATAAATATACCTCTATATAGTTCCTATGTACATGCCAGAAATTATGTCTGTATTATATAATTTAAAAAAGTTATGGGCCCAAACATAATGCATTTTGTAAAAAATCAGGAAAGATATTTGATCACTTAACACAAAACTTGTTAAAGCTATGGACTTTTTTTCCAGTAATATAACTTTACTTAATCAAAATTAAATTGTATACCCAAAATTAGATGAAAATCTTTTAAATTTTTAAAAATATTAACAAAAATAAAAAATTGGTACCTTGAATTTTGCCCAACTTTGACCATGGCACTTTTTATTCCTGTAAGTACTGTGGATTTAATTTTCACAGCATGTTTTTGTTAGCATTTTGTCTGTTAACACCAAAAATTTGAAACCAGTTGATCAAAAACTGTAGATTTTATTCAAGTTTTCAAGTACCATGTAACATATTGTTAACATCAAGCTAGTATTATGCAGTTTGCAAGAGCTCAGCTCCCCAGCTTCAGCTCTCAGTTCCTAAAATTTGGCATACAATTAGATGTCTCCAAAATCCCCTACCATGCCAAGAATTTGGTCACTAGGACTTAATACCTTCGAGATATTAATGAAAAACTTCCATTTTTCCATTAAAAACCCATTGTGACACTTCAAGACTGCCTAATATCAAAACCACTGATCTGACTTTAATCATATATAATATACATATTTTTCTATACATTTTCTATGCACATGCCTGAAATGATGTCAGTATTGTGTAATTGTTAATAAAAGTTATGGGCCCAAACATAATGCACTTTGTAAAAAATCAAGAAATATATTTACTCCCTTAACAAGGGGATTGGTGAAGCTAGAGATTTTTTGTCAGGGATGTAACATTATTTAATCAATATTCAATTGAATACCGTAAATTAGTTCTGAATTTTTCAAATTTTATAAGTTATTAGTATAAATATAAAATTAGTACCTTAAATTTTGCCCAACTTTGACCATGGCATGTTTGTTTCCTGTGAGCACTGTTGATATAATTTTCATATCATGCACACATAAGGATTTCAGCTTTTTAGTTTAGAAAGCTGAAAGAAATTGGCCAAAAATTGTAGCTTTTATTAATGTTTTTATGAGACCATGTCAGACCTTGGCTCTCTCCAGCCCCTCTTGAGTCACCTGTATGTTGACCTTGTTGAACTTTCAGCAAATTATGCATGCTTGATGCGAGGCATACACTTGGGCAGCCAGGCAGCTTATGGCCAGCCACAGTTGATCCAGGTGTCAAACCCAACTCATCTAGTAGTTTTAACGAACAACATAACAATAAACAATAAATTAATAAATTTTTATTGGTTTTTAATAATAAATTAAAGAAAAATAGAAAAGGAATTTGTTAGTTTATAATAACAGGAAATTAACTTGCAGTTACTGATGATATAAGAATCTTGTATCGATGGATAGAATGTCACGTATTCCAAATAACACCATGCATTCACCTATGTTATTTTTCAGGTTAATTTTAATGATAAAAAAATAAATCATGTTATTCATTACTAATCATTAGGGATCATATGAAGGATATTAATGATAGACAAAGATGCAGTTGATAATATTAATCTAGATTCCCACTGTGTCTAGTGTGTACATTGATGTGAAATTAGTCCAAAATGAATATATTACATTTATTTTTTTTAATATAAATAAAAGCCATAAAACCAGGTACTTATGATCATTATTTAAATGTGTGAATTTTGTATATTCAGGATTCTCAACATCATTGTTTGGTGAAAACTGAGTAAATACCAGACATGGTGGGAATACTTTGCAATTGTATTTAAATACGAATATGAATATGTACTCCATTATAAAATTTCTTGCATAAAGAATGGGAATTCAGGTAAAAATGAAAGTATATGAATACCAGTGCAAATACTTTCAAAATGTATTCATGAATGCATTCATGAATAAATTCTTTAATATTATTTTAATAATCATTTCAGTTATATTTCATTTTAAAAAATCTACGATTCTCTTATTATTTTTAATAAAAATTATATTTGGGACCATATTTGTAATTTTTTTTTAATTAAACTCTTATATTATATGTTCTGCTTATAAGTTATATGGCCAAGTCAAAATCTGTGTGTCAGTAGTACTCCATTTGTTAATAAAGTAAATGAAATCAATCCTCTTCCCTGTCTCCAAAGGTACTATCAAAATCATACTTAAGCTAAACAACAACTCATAATACAGCTTATATTTATTACCACACAAAACTAGCATGTGCCTCATTTCTAAATCATATTTTTTATCATATATAACAGCTGAGCACCGTGACCCATAGGTCCCTTGTTTTACATTTAAACAGACGACTGTTTAAGGTAAAATTAAAGAAAGTAAGGCTCTAACGTGTGTGTTTACGGAATTTCCTGGTCAGCATGATCTGAATTTGAGATTTCTAAAATGAAGGTCATCCTCATGTGACAGCCTTTCAACCTAGGAGCACTTATTTCCATGTTGCACTGGCTCACACATGTCCAAGGGCATGATTATTAATGTGATTGTCCTAGTTTCAGGACATTCTGAAAAAAACCTTATGTTCCACACAGAGGCAAGGTCCAGTCTCTGTTCTGGTTGTTCTGACCACTAGTTAATCGAGAGCTACAGATCGGGCCGCAGACAACATGAGGTTATAACCAAATACATAACCAACATTGTGGTCAGGTAGCTGAGATCTGAGCTTGTGATATAACAGTCATACAGACGTAACCACTAGTTATGGGTGTGTCCCAGTGCCTGTGCATGATCTCTGGTTTCTTTATCATTCACAATGAAAATGACACTAACTGTATATCATGATTGTATGACACCACTTCCTTTAGTGTCGATCAGTGTACAGCTCCACTGGGACTCATTGTCACAACATGTTGTTGTTGTGTGTACTGTAAGCTCCCAGTTTCAGTTTAATCCTAACATCAAGCCTATGTTTGTAAGATTTGGACCAGGCTTTTTGCAGGCTTCAACCTCAATACATGCACACTTATATGATAGAATTAACTTCATCAAAATGAAATAACCTCCTGTCAGATGACTGCCTGCTGAGAAAATGATTACTTTTGCTTTGGGCCATCATATCAAGAATTACTGTAACTGATACTCTTTAGCTTTCAGTCTTGATAATCTGCATCAGTGTTTTTTTGTCTGTAAGTCATTCAGCCTGGAGTACACACAGATTGACTTTACATTCATACATTTTATGGTGAAATCTTCTGGAAACCTTGCACACCATTTGTACCTAAAGAACCTTACTTTTTACACTAATTTGTTACAAAATAAAGTGTGCAAATGAGTGAATATGTATGGTTTCCTACAAATATTCTCTGTTCAATTGACTTGTCCATGAACTCTCTGCGACCTTAATCGCATATTCATTCAATGAATAAACATAAGCATGGGACTAAGGAGCAACCAATCAGGTGACCTTAAACATTGTAAAGTGCAATCATCTGACAAAAACAGAATTTTTCATACTTTGACAGAGCTCTGTCAAACAGAACACGTGTAGTCTGTAAATACTACGAGTACCCATGTCGTCATGTTTTTCAGGATATTATATTATACGAAGGAGACAGTATAAAAAGTTTCTAGGCTATAGGTTGCAGGAACCATTCCTCCTACTACCAAGGGAATAATAATGTCTTACCTGGCACATAATTTGTATGGGACATATAATCCAGTATATATTGCAACACAGTCCATATATGACTGCGATATGGTAAACAATGGTCAGATGATACCAGTTGATGACGTCAGTCAATATGACGTCATGCGCCATCGCCCTTTGTGATGTCATTATTATGCTATAATCAGCTCTCGCTACCATGGGCATGGAAGTCCATATGTGTAGGAGCGTTTTTGGGGCTCATTATAATAATAAGTTAAAAGGGCAGAGCATTTTGGCTGTTGTGGATAGGTCAATTCCAGCTAAGTGTCATAACCCACAGGTCCCTTGTTCCTGTTTTTTATGGTTGACATATTGATAGGGATTATGCCTTTGCTTATTTATCATTAAATCTTAATTTTTAATCTGAATGCTTTAAAGTACACATCTTTCTTTTGTTTCAGGCTGGTGCACCTATTAGTCTTCACCATGGCAACGACAAATCAGCCAGGAGGCAAGTCTATCAGTATACATGTGTAGTATAGGTGATGTAGGATACGGTATAGTGTCATGTATTATATGGTAAAGTATATATTAAGTGGGCACATGCAAAGATGTCAATGAATATATGCAGTGATAATTGGTTAAAAAATCAGCAAAGCTGCTTTCTATATGCTAAAACAGTAAATTATTTGTTGAGTTTGTCATAACTTTTAAGTTTTATATTGATGCTGGTGCAGTTATTAAAGATAAACGGCTGAATTCACAGGACTTTAGTAAATTGTGTTCATGTTATGATTATCTGATTATACATGTATATGTATCTTAGTATTGCTATACAGCCTATCCCTTTTTAAGGGTGGCTTTTCGTACATGCAGGTCCCATGCACAAATCCCACATGGAGAAAAGCCAACTAGTGTATGATCATTATCGTCCCCAGACCACTTGGGTTCCATATACCCATTTTTGAACTCCAGCTGTGTTGAATTTTTGCGTTGACCTGCACACGCATGTAGCATGCAGTATATTCATTATTGGTGAGCTCCTTTAACCTTTGAAAGATATTAGAGTTGACAGAGCTTGTAAGGCTGCATAAAAACTGTATGACCAGTCTTTGGAAAGATAAGGGCCAGAGACTGAGGCAGTAACCTCAGTTAGTTTGCGTCTAAAACAGATTGCACTAAACCAGTTTACCTTATTCTGAAATTAGCATGCTGTGCATCTGCATTGTAGTTCAGTTTTCAAAAGCCTGAATAGGTTTATTGCTGTCCACACTTGAATTGCTGTGCTGCAGAAAGTGATATTCCACTGGCCATGCATAGACTAGAAACAGATTTGCCTGTACACATCAGGTATTGGTTTACTGTGAAGCAGACTAAAGTAATACCAGACTGCTGTAGACTGCCTTTCAAGCAGACTGCAGTGGACTCAACTGATGTGGATTAAGGGCCTGGTATGGACAGATCCAGAAGATTTGCTCTTGTGAATACTGCCCAACTGTGGGAGATTATAGCCACCATGTACTCCTAGCTGGGGCGATACAATATTAATCCACCTCAACCTAAGTTCATATATGTTTAAATTTAATAAAAACATTACACTAAAATAAAAAATTATTAATGCATATGTTTTCCACAATAAAACATTGATTTCCAACATGCGGGAATCCCGCATAATTGTCCCCTCTCGGGTACTGCACAGACAAAATAACGCATGTATGGAAAGGCACACGTATAATTCGGGTTTAAATTTGAAGATAAGCCAGAATCATTCTGAGTTGAGTTATGCACTCTGTGATGTTACATATACCTAGTGATTTTTCAAACTTTTGGCTCAGTTGTCATTTGAACATACAGAACTCCAAAGTTGGATTCAGTCATTATTTCATATATAGGTGGTGTTGTGTCACTATAACATTGACATGTATGCTGGTTTACTGTGATCTGTATTCTTGTTTAAGGGTGTGATTACATTACTTCCAGCTCCTCCTCAGGTCCAGTGGATGCAGGCACCAACAGTGTCTAACTGCCCTCCGGGCCTGGAGTACCTGACGCAGGTTGATCAACTTCTTGTCCACCAGCAGGTGGAGCTACTGGAGGGTAAGCTGCACGTGTTCAGGATTCCTCACAATTAACGTGTCAGAACAATGCAGATCACTTAATGTTACAATGACACATTGTTTTCCCTCTTTGTCCATGTCATGACTTTCCTCACCTAACTTAACATAGTATCACAGTTTCCACATGGGAAATTAATCTTTAGTTAATTATATCAAATAAAATTGGAAAACGAAGCCATTTGATTTTCCATGTATTCTGTGTAATTTACATTGCCATGGCCAGATGGCGTCACTATCAGAACTAACTGCTGCATCTGTTTTATGCATATGCTCAAAATTACTGGTTTGTAATTCAACTTGTATATAAATGTGTGTAAAAGAGAGATGGGCTGGAGCATCCAGGTTTGTTTGTATTTGTTGTATCTCATGATTTTCCACTGTCTTGGCCACTTTCAAGAAGAACAAAGATTGGTCATGTTTACAGGAAGGTTATTGTAAACTGTTCAGGCAAGGTAAACACTTCTAAGTGATTCAGTGATGTTAGTCAGATGATTTTATACACTATTTTATATAAAAGTTGACTTTAATTAATGTTATCACAGGTCTCTCTCAATAATTTATAAAATTTTATCATGTATTTTTGGCATTCATGACAACCTTCACTATGCAGACTACCTGAAGTCTGGCCAGTAAGTCACCAGATATCATTAAACAAATGCATGTTACTCCTGGGGGTGTTATTGTCTGATATTTTTGAGTTGTTCTTTACATGATTTAGGAGGTCCATGACTGGCCAGAGTGTCCTGTAAGTTCCACTGTAATACTCATTGTCACATTTTTGTACATGGTTGCAGCGATGGGTGCAGGTAACTAAATGCATGACACGACATCCAATGTTTTATGATGCACAAAGTTTTTTTGCTGAACTTATTCTTATCATACTTTTTTATGGGTACCCCAAATATTACTTCTATGAAAATGGACACAAGTTCTACTGTTTCATGCCAATATGAAGAGGTGGTTTAAACAGTTGTTTATACGGTGAATTCAAGTGTTATATAGGATGTGCTGTTATTGTATCCCCAGACAAAGTCGGGGGATACTATGTTTTCATGCCCGTCCCGCGGCCGCCGCCACTACCGCCGCATATAAATCTTGTTGGCGCGATAACTTGAAAAATATTTCACGGATCTTTACCAAACTTGGTATATGTATAGATATGGGTGAGAGGACGACGTCTATATAAAATGAGGTCATGACCTTTACTAGGAGAGTGTCCTTGACCTTGAATAGGTCCAATTTTGGGGAAAATTATACAAAATCATTAATATCTCAATGAGGGATGCATGGATTGGTCCAAAAATCAACTTGACCAAAGATCTTGGATAGTGTTGTCATGTACTGGAAACAGGTGGCACCACCTGTTATTCTTTTACTTGTTTTTTGTGCCGTTTAATACCCCATCATTGCCACTTAACAGTACTGTGAGTATTATAAGTCAAAAACTAGTGGACAGATTTCTTTCATATTATGCATATACATAGATATGGGTTATGGGATAATGTTTATTTAAATTGGGGTCATGACCTGTTCTATGAGAGTGACCTTTTCTATGAGAGTGGTCTGATATTAATTGTTGCTGAAGATGGGGGACCTGTTCTTAAAGGGGGGGATTAATTGTCTGGGGATACTATGGCACATGGGGTGCCAAGAAATATCTAGTTATTAAATTGTAATAATAATAATATTATTATAATATTACAGTAATTTCGACCTCTTGCTATCAAAAGTTCCTTGTGAATTATGTGCAATGTGCCTGTATATTTGAATCCTCTCTGTCATTCAAGTCTGCAGTCAGTTTATTGATGTTATAAATACAAGAAGCTGGATTTATAAGGGGTCAGCTTCTGCCAAAGAGTGTACATAATATAAATCAGGAGATCTGTAAATGTGCAAAGTTATAGAGGGTCAACTACAGTTACCATAAACAGCTGATTAAGTGCACACCTGCATGTTTTATTGCCCTCCTATGTTACAAGTTTCATTTAACCCCAGAAATGGTTGTATTTGATAAATTAATTTACCATCTAGCATTTGTTCTGTGGAAGTACACCAACATCACCACTCTGTTAATCCCTGTTTATTAGCATTTTCTAAATTATAGATTTTATTATGTTATTAAGATGGAGAATTGTATGTATACATGTACAGGTGTAAGGTAAATCAGGAAATCAGTTTCAGTGGTCTATGATTCATTTGGTCAAGAGAACTCTTTTTAAACAGTCAAATGATTCAGTATTGGTTAAATCAGCTCTAACCTAAGAAAAAGTATTAATTACTATTCAGCAAACCTGTACCTGCTTAAAGGTATCATCTGTATAAGTCTATAATGATATATACATTACTTTTATGTGTGTAAGTAATATATTGATACAATGTGGGGTGTTGGGGAGATGTCCCCACACTGTATCACATACGGTTGCTGTGTTTGTGGCTGACAAATGTTCCAAGACCAGTTTGATGATAGAAGCCTTTATTCACAGGACAGAGTCTGGGCCAGTCTTTGCTGAGGCCCTGCAGTGCCCAGCTAGACATGGTCCCTCTCTCTCTCTCTGACTCTCTGTGCGCACTACAGATAGTTTTGTTACACAGCTTTCACGTGACATATGAGACATTCATATCCATATTTCTGCATTTCGTCATAAAAGCTAAACCTTATTGGATGACTCAAAGTAGGTCACAATTACATCAGAGTTATAAGTGTTCTTCCTCACTTTCGTGAGATCTGATTCGACAAAAGTGCTACGGAAAATCCCAAGTCTGACCTGACATACATCCAGTTATAGACTGACCTACAAGTCCTATTTGGAGGACAGTGCTTATATACACATGTGGAGTCTCATAAAATAACATGTTTTAATTGTGTTCTACCATTCCCTCATAAAGACTAAACACATAAGTCATTCTGTGACATGAGTTCTGTTTGTACAGACTTAAAATAGACCTTAATGGTTTGGTGTACTGTTCTCTGATTAAATTGGGAGAAAGCCTATATGTGTGTATGACCAGATGACTGGCTGTCGGGTGTCATCAATTATGGGAAGTCATTAATTGTTCAGTCTGACATGCCTGAAACTGAGCTTAAATTTGTGAAATAAGAAATGTGAAATATTCCTTGAAATATGTGTTAAGTCACAAATATGCACTTTCCTACTCCATAACATATCCCTCTGGTATTCAGAATGAGGCTCCGGCCTCATGGGCTAAGTCGGAGAAAAATTAGTTATTTCAAGAAGGATAACTTGAATGTAGATGACAGAAATACATTATGTGTAAAGATCAAGATACACTGCTTAAGTCTGAATTAACTGCTAGAACAGTAGCCAGAATGTGAATGAACTTGCTGGCACTAGTGACAGTGTGTTGGATATATGTCTGTAGAGAGTAAAGTATTACATCATTGAGGTGTAATAGATTACACATATCAATATAGCCGGGGAATACATTAACATGTCACATTTCGTGATGTAACAGTGTAAGGAATAAGGTACTGCCGGTTTTAAAATTATGTAGCAATACAACAACGCCTAAGCTAAAGCTTAATAAGCTGAGAAAGGAGATATATATAGCTACACATATATGCAAACTAACACAGAATTTCTTTTTTTTTTTGTGAATGGACAATCCTAAACATTATCTAGAAGATAAAATGCTGATGTATAAGGAATCAGGAACAACATCGCAACTATGATGACATTATTTGACATTCTGATATAAGCAGTACAGCAGCAGATTATATATGTATGGCAGCATCTAAATAGAATTAAGAAATAAATATCTTAATAGATATGATTATAGCATCATACACAGATTATACAAGTACTGTGCATACTGAAGAAGCAATGGAATAAGTCAAAGTATGTGAACCATTTGAACATACAGTAAGTGATATAACATAAACATGTTCTGTCGAACAGCAATATGCATTACCAATTATAACAAGTGAATTAGCAATGCCTGTAGCTAAACATACAATTCCTATGGGAAAAGTGATCATGAATTCCTAATCTGACAAAGTATATATACTCTGTGCCTACTAAGAGTTTAACATATACACATGTACATGACTATCTGCTCTGTGTGTTGATCAGTACCAATGATTCAAAATACATCTTGGCTTTCATACTTGCCATTGGGACAAGTTGAATTGTGAATAATGGAAGGTTGATTTGCTACTCCTTTAGCAAAACACAACTGGTGTACGGTACCAGCGGATAAGTACATGACAGAATGAGGTCATTCCTAACGATAGAGGAATGTTGTACATATATTCCCATTTATTACCCATTTTTGTGCATGAACAAGGCGAAATATGTGTGAAAATGTGATGAAAATGAAATCATTCCCTGACAGGTGCATGTATCGATCTAACCATATATGGATTTTGATGGTAACTGAGTGCACGTAATTATGTAAGATCAAACATACATCTGTAGAGGGAAGATATAAATTAAAAGAATAATGTTAATGAGCGAAATCCTTGTCACTCCACATTTTGGTTTCTGGGTTAACAGTAGCATGAATGCATGACCAGAATGCATTTGCTCATGAAACATGTCTGTCATAGTATGCGTAAATGTGAATTCCTATGAGAAGAATTCCTGTGTTAACCTACATATTTTTGCCTGGCATATCCAGCTATTAATGAGGTTAACCATATCAAACCCTTGTTTTAGGCAATAATGTGACTACAGGTCAGTGCATTATTGATTTTTGGAGTCATCACACTCCCCAGTTTGTCAAATTCCCTATATATTGGGGGGCTTCCCATGAACCCGTGTTTTAGGACCAAACTGTAACAATTGAAAATAAGCATCGCATTGTGCATTGGTGACACAATGGGCTACCATTCTATTAAATTTATAGCCAAGAGAGCATTATGATAATCACTGATTTGGTATGGAACAACACATGAGAAAATCTCAATATAAATGAATGCTAACATGCTGTTGGTGTTGTATGTTCTCGACTCTAGGAATTATTGTATTTAAATCAATACAGTCATTTGTGACATGGCATATTAACGTCTAAGATAGACATTACTGTATCAAATCTAACATTGATAGTTCTCTACTGTTTAGTAGGGTGTGATAAGCCTGTTCCTAACCTATCCATTAGACAGAATCATTAAATTATATGATGTTACAATTATGACACATCAATAAGAGAAAGTTATATTGTACTACATACATATTTTTTTTGTTTACAACATATACATGCAAAATATTCTGAAATGCCCCAAATTTTACATTGGGTATTTAAAATTCAGAGTCTCTGGTTTTGTTTTTCATTACCTCAGGAAATCTTGTCTTCTTTGGGTCTTCTGTTGTCTTCTCTGCTGACTTGGCGTCTTTTTTCTTGCTGGAGTCATGGTATGGGAGATGATGCAGAAGATAGAACGTCCAGTCTGCTTCTAGTAGCTGCAGGAACATAGCGAGGAACTTGTTGTGAGATAACACACAGTGCACGTGGTATAGCCAGTAGTACTGTTGACATAGGCCCGAAGCTGGCTTGTCCCGATATTGATTTTTTTTGGTGTGGCTGGTCCGGACAATGATGATCTCAGATTGAGATAACACAGCACTTTTTTTAGCGAAAACAGTCATTTTTGCAACTTGAAGTCACTGTTAAAGCAATATGCTGATTACAGTGTCCTTTTGGTTTAAAGATACAGAGAGAGTCTTTGATCTTCTCAAGTTGAGCACTGAGAAACTGCAGCCAAGTTAAAGTTTGAAGAGAGAGTTCATAGCAAAGTTTGATACCTTCAGCAGAAGAGATGACATTCTTGATGTTAAGACTGTGATGCTGTACCTGGGTTGAAGTTCCAATGCATGGGTTGGTAGACCAGTCAATGGTGCCTGTGGCTGTGAGGGGGGATCTTCATTCTTCATTCCAGCTGGCAGCATTGTCGGTTTTTCTGGTGCTGATGTGCTGGAAGTGAATCCTAGTTCATCAACCAAAATTATACAGGACCCGGTCTCCACCATAATGATACAGGACCCGGTCTCCACCATAATGATACAGATGTGGGGTTGGGGATGTCCCCACACTGTATCACAAGCAGTTGCTGATGTTGGTGGCTGACAAATGTTCCAAGACCAGTTTGATGATAGAAGCCTTTATTCACAGGACAGAGTCTGGGCCAGTCTTTGCTGAGGCCCTGCAGTGCCCAGCTAGACATGGTCCCTCTCTCTCTCTCTGACTCTCTGTGCGCACTACAGATAGTTTTGTTACACAGCTTTCACGTGACATATGAGACATTCATATCCATATTTCTGCATTTCGTCATAAAAGCTAAACCTTATTGGATGACTCAAAGTAGGTCACAATTACATCAGAGTTATAAGTGTTCTTCCTCACTTTCGTGAGATCTGATTCGACAAAAGTGCTACGGAAAATCCCAAGTCTGACCTGACATACATCCAGTTATAGACTGACCTACAAGTCCTATTTGGAGGACAGTGCTTATATACACATGTGGAGTCTCATAAAATAACATGTTTTAATTGTGTTCTACCATTCCCTCATAAAGACTAAACACATAAGTCATTCTGTGACATGAGTTCTGTTTGTACAGACTTAAAATAGACCTTAATGGTTTGGTGTACTGTTCTCTGATTAAATTGGGAGAAAGCCTATATGTGTGTATGACCAGATGACTGGCTGTCGGGTGTCATCAATTATGGGAAGTCATTAATTGTTCAGTCTGACATGCCTGAAACTGAGCTTAAATTTGTGAAATAAGAAATGTGAAATATTCCTTGAAATATGTGTTAAGTCACAAATATGCACTTTCCTACTCCATAACAATATATACCGGTATATATATATATCTGTGGAATTTTATCTTTTTAGTTTCTGCAGTGCTTAGTAATTTCTCTGATTAATGACAATCATGCCAGGAGAGGCAGTAGGCCTAATTGGAAATGTAAAAAGTGAGTCAGTCATGTGTTTAAATATGTTACAACATTACATATTGTAACAACATCTCGTCTATTAACACTACCATGAAGAAACAGCTGAGATGATTAGCAGGACTCAGAAATAAGACAGGACAATGAAACTGATATACCCCTCTGTAGAGGCAGTATCTGACATGTGCTTTGTTAGTCTTAAAGTCTGAATCTGTTTTATTAAGGGAGGGGTGATTATGATATCCCCATGATATATGATGAGTGGACGCTGTTGACATTGTGGGGTGGAGCATATGCAACATCTTCAGCACAAGTAAATAACACACAATACTGGTTATATTGTAAAATGGTCATAATATCTAGACGTAAAATATATAAATTTCAGTTTTGAATTATTCATTTTTCTCTTGCAGCTTTCACTGGATTCGAGACAAACAATAAGTATGAGATCAAGAACTCCATGGGTCAGAGGGTGTACTTTGCAGCTGAAGGTGAGTGGTTTAGAACTAGGATTGTGTCTGGATTGTCCTACCTGTGACTGCTCCTTGGTCTGATTCTGGAGGTTTCTTTTACTGAGGTGTTTATCTCAGTTATTTCTTAGTGATCAGCTGACTATCAGATTGTCCATAAATTGGCCTTTTATCTTTTTGATACTTATTGTTTCACCCCAATCCAACCATTACAGCACAAGCGTGGCTCATGTCAGATTAATGATAATATGGAGGAACCTGTAGGAAATTCTGCTTAGCTTGACTTTAGCCTATCTCCTCTGGCAGCAGCATGAAACAGCACTGGCATGGGGCTCTACTGTTCTACAGACTAGGGTGGAACTTCCCTATAACAGACACCTGCTGTTGTATAAGTACAGGACTTTGTCATTACAGACACCTGCTGGTATACAAGGGTAGGACTTTAATTTATTATCACAGACACCTGCTGTTGTATAAGTACAGGACTTTGTTATTACAGACACTTGCTGTTGTACAAGGAAAGGACTTTAATTTGTTATCACAGAAAACTGCTGTTGTATATGTACAGGACTTTGTTATTATAGACACCTGCTGTTGTACAAGGAAAGGACTTTAATTTGTTATCACAGAAAACTGCTGTTGTATATGTACAGGACTTTGTTATTATAGACACCTGCCGTTAAATAATTACAAAACTTTATTACAGACACCTGCTGTTGTACAAGGAACTGTTGTGGTAGTGAGCGACCATTTGAGATCAAGATTATGGACAATGCTGGTCGCGAAGTCATCCACCTCGAATCTCCTCTGCGCTGTGAATCTTGCTGGTTCTTTTGCTGCCTTAAGGTACTGGTTCTCAATCTGTTACTTAATTGTATATTGTTCAGGATATACAATTAATATTATAAGAAGGCATTTTAAAACCAAATTTAAAAAATTCATGTTCATCAGCTTAAACCTTTTTTTTATATTTGAGTATGTATACGTCATATAATTAGTTGGATGTGATGGTATAGGAGGTGATGATGGACTGTCCAGTCCATGTAGTTTATTGGCCAGACATATGGTAGAATATAAGTAGAACAATGAATACTGCAGTGTTTGTATGACATGAATATTGGAAGATTATAATGGTACAGTGTTAGTATGAAGATATTCTGAGCCAATCAGTCCAGTCATGGGACTCCTTGTTGTAGAAAGTGGAGGTCCAGGCCCCTCCTGGTAACACGATCGGGTACGTCAGACAGGCATGGAGTGTATGTAAACCGGCATTCAAGATCCAGAATGCACAAGACGAGACTGTCCTCAGGATTGAAGGCCCATGTTGTACGTGTAATATCTGTGGAGATGTCGTGTTCCAGGTTTGTTTACTTAATCAGGACAATTACTCTGTTAAAGGTATTCTTTAATCTATTGCCTTGAAAGGATACATAGCCCAGTAAAGTGCAATAGGAAGCCACGCTGAGGAACAAGGGAGTCACAAAATATATATATTTTAATTACAACTTTATACTGAATCCTAAGGATACAATAAATGAAAGCAGTAATAAAAGTTGAGGTCTGATACCAAATCTGTCACCAAAAACAAACATTAGTCGCATCAGTCCTTCTAGCAGTACTTGTGAAGTTCAAGAAACTTTTTTATTTAATCATTTTGAGTTCAGGAGATTTTTTAAACTTGAGTGGTTGCATGTTGAAAAGAAGAAACCTGTATGACTTTGCAGGTACTGCTCATGATTGATTGGGCCTTCATTTAAAAATTTAAATGTTTTAGAAAGTGCGTATAATTGACAGGTGTTGTCAGCAGATGGTGACCACATGGTAGGTCAGATCAGGAAGCAGTGGACGGGGATCGTCAAGGAGATGTTTACTGATGCTGATAACTTCGGTATTACATTTCCCATGGACCTGGATGTCAATGTCAAGGCCACATTACTTGGAGCAATATTCCTCATTGTAAGTCAATGCTGACACTTCAAGATATCTGATAGGTTTGAAAAAATATGTCTTACAGTCTGAGAATGTTTAAATGCAGTTTAGCCTGGGGTGATATGGAAATTTTCTTTTATTGATATGACAGTATTATCTATTGGTGGCACGCTTAACTGAGTGAGGAAAAGGGCAGCCCTGTCATAATAATGATGTTTTATCATGTTCTCAAGATTACAGATCTGTGTATAGGGTTGGGTCAGGGTTAATCAAACCTTGACCTGTAGTTAAGACATTACGATGAACCATTCAGGCCTGACTGAAATTTCATTGTCTTGATAGGGTTCAGACCAGGACCATCTGTTGCCTTGACAAAACTGTTTTGTGATATGTTTTGTCATATTACTGTAACCCAGTCAGTAATTCCTTTGATCACCAGCTCCTAACCAAAGAAATAATTTTATAATTTGTGGCTAGATGGCAGCACATACAAGAATGACCATACCAGGCAGTTTACTGATCAGATATTGGTGTCTATATCAGGGAGTTTACCATTAATATAGGCTTATATAGCATGGATCATTCAGCAGTGGTGGAATCTGAGGTTGGGTCCAGGGGATCCGGATCCCCTCCTTTTCAGCACAGACCTTTTTTTAGGGTTTAAAAACAATTTTCACAGCCCTGACCTCTTCTTTTCTGGGTCAGAGGACCTTTTTAAGGTTTTCTGATCTGCTCCTGTTCATCCATTACATGGTCTACCTTTTG
This sequence comes from Sipunculus nudus, assembly GCA_026874595.1. Taxonomy (NCBI): domain Eukaryota; kingdom Metazoa; phylum Annelida; class Sipuncula; order Golfingiida; family Sipunculidae; genus Sipunculus; species Sipunculus nudus. The sequence goes on along the minus strand of CM049314.1, from coordinate 46,141,270 downwards.
TAACAGATATCACAGGAAATTTGAAACATTTAATGCTAGTACTTAAAAAAAACAAAAATCAATAAAGCGGCACAAAATGGATCTAGCAATCCAAGCAGTGTTTCCTGTGTGGGTATATCACAAACAACACAACAGAGGCAGGTTTTGGGAAGAACAACTCTCTGGCTGATTATGTGGTCCACTGCCGTCATGAGAGCAACGTTGCCCCCTCCTTGAAATAAAGCACGACATACCTCTAATTACCTGCATGCAAATTATGGGGAAGCTGGCTAGCTTCAATTGCCTTGGATCTGTTAAAATATGGAAATACCAGGGTTACACCACATTTACTGGACAATGCTCCTGAAGTTTATCAAAAAGTGATGTCTTGAAGTAGTTTTATCTTACATAAATTAGGGGAAAATATGATAATTATTTTCTGTCAAGTGTACAAGGATACAAATGTGACAGGTTTCTTTCACCATTAAATGATTTTCCTGTGCTGGATAAACTGTTTAATCAAGCCACGTAAGCACGGTTACAGTTTCTCTTAAGATTTTGTTACACTTGTATATCAAGTACATATCTACATATTTTGTTTGGATTCTTTCAGGATTTTATGTTCTTTGAGAAAGAACAGAACAAAGAAGAGCACCAAGTTGGTATGATGTAGAGGTAAGCTTTACATGCTCAGCTTTACAATATCAACACTGACAGGTCCTCGTGTGTGTTAATCCTCTTATGATGGATATTGTCATGGATACAGTCAGATTTATGAATTGTATTGTTGGTTAATTGAGACTACCATGTGCTTGAATAACCAGATTATTGGAGATGCTGTTAACATAATAAACAAATCTGTTTACCGTGTAAAATTTTGAATAATTTGCATTAAAAATGTTAAAGGCTGTCATGTCTATGCTTCAAAGAAGATTTCTAAACATTAAAAGCAGATCTTAAAATTTATCAAATCTATCGATGCTATTAACATAATTAACAAATCTATTTACTGAATAAAAATTGAATTATTTGTATAAATAATGTTAACAGCTGTAATGTCTATACGACAAAGTAAATTTCTGAATTTTAAAAGCAGATCTAAAAATTTATAAAATATAAGCGAGAATGGCAGAAGTAATCACAGTAATGTTTACCTTAATGAAAGTCTGACAATAATGATTTTTAGCAACCATTGTTATGTACACAAAGAATTGTTCTTAGGGTTATTAAAAAAAAATGTTATGTGTGACAGTAGGTTAACTGGGAGGGCTAAAGAGGGTAGAAAATATTCAAGTGCTCTGCAAATGTTACCGGTCTTTGACTACTTCTAATATAATTCTTTTATTTTTCCTTCAAAGACAGGAGATGATCAAGGGTAGAAGATGCCTTATGACTGCAGAACTATCAGAGGAGCCAAAAGATCAGCCTTTCCCCCCTGCAGCTGTGTAAAAAGTTTTTATAAACAATACCTGCAGGAGATTGCATATTATAGTGTAAAAGTAACCAATTTTATATCATACAGCGTGAAATAAATAAAACATCTACATAACTTACAAAGTTTTGTTTAATAGTATAATTTTATGTGTTGGGAAAATTGTTAATTATTATGAGCAGAAATTATAATGACTCCAGTAATTATGATTACTCAATTTTCTATGTTACAGCATCCTTTTTATAGATGTTCAAAGATCCTTTAGAAATGAACCAAGGTCTTTCATTCATCCTAAACCTTACTGTATAATATTGTTATTAATGTTAATGAATGAATTAGTGGTTTTGATTTGATTCCAAGTTTAAGAGGTGTATCGGATTGAGTCATACTTTAGCTGAAGTGTACAAGGTATATATGTATATATTATACAACCAGGTCATGAATATTCTCCTCGCCTGATTTCATGTGACGTTTGCATCCATTCTGCTCCATGTTACTCCACCTGGTCAGGATACTCCACTGTAACCATACTCTTATATCTGACTGACCTATGTGCTTATTTTTAAATATTTATATGGTCTAGCAAATAGGGGTTTATGTACAGTTGTTAAGATAACAGATCTGTCTGAGAGTGATGTCTACCTTTTAGAGACTTTTTACATATGATGACTTCTTGTTTTATTTGCTTTTTTTGCTTGCCATGTTAAAGTCTGTTTGTATTTTTTTAATGTTCAAAGAACATTTTCAGATTATCTAAAAAATAAGAATGCTCTCTCCATAACTGCTGATATATCTGACATGTTTTATGATGGCAAACTGTTTAGAAGAACAAAATAATTCAAAAGATTGGTTATGTTGTGCAGCCTGAGATGTATGGTTAGCTTTTCAAGCTGTCAAAGTGTAACTGGTGTGTTTTGTTTGTCCCCACCAGCAGTGATTATTCTTTGTAAAATTATGTATAAAACAAATCTGGCTACTCATTTATGAACACAGGGCATTAAGACATATTTGTCAGGAACAATACAAGTTTTTTGACTTGCTGTAGTTCAACATCATTCCAAGAGAAATACTCATGTAAAATTGAATACCTGCAATAAGATAATTCTGATACTCGCCCTTTTGACTGGTTATCTTAGTGGAATTACACCACAGCCGACTACTGTGAGATTAAAGTCATACTTGCATGACCAGCCTCTATGTCTCAGGTCATTTTGACATTAATGTGAGATTATATTTCATAGAATCTTTGTGGCCTCGTGAGATTACTGCCAACACATTGTATTCTGTTCTGAGATAACTAACTTTTATCGTTTCATCTGAGGGACATGACCTCCTGACTAGGATCTGATTAGCATTTCATGCAGTATTATATCCTTTGTTGCCAGTATTGATACTAATAAAGCAAAACCTGTGGTACATATATCCTGCTTAATATAGTAAGTGCTTACAGATAACTTGTAACTACATTTTGTAATCAACTCCCCCCCCCCCCCCCCAAACACACACATAAAAATATATAATTTCTCACACTTAAGATTTACATGAGCACATATCTATATTCTGTATTTGCTTATAGAGTATCTGCTGGTATTAAGTAATGAAATCAAACCTGTGGGTTGTCATTTGAAGTTTGCTTAATTATTAAAATAGGCATTTATGTTGATATCTATAGACAGAGTGAATAGGCTGTGACATCAGTTTGTAAACTGCTGACTAATATGTTTATAGCATAGTGTCCTGATGGCTTTTGTATTCATGAAACTATTGAATAAATTTTTATCATTTATATGCCAAAGTAAATATTTTTATAACTTGCATCAACCCCTTGTGCAGAAGGCCAATTCTACACTGCAGTTTTATTTTAAATTGGTATAATTTCACTTGGTTTTTCACTGCATATACTAATATTTTACTGTGAACTTGAAAACAACTGCAGCAAATTACACAGTTATTGCTGACATAGAAACAGCATTGCATGTTGGTATCACAGCACAGTGATGCTAAATTTGATATTTTGTTTACCTCACTATATTATCTGTACAGCAATATCTATTAATGATGTTACATTAGTGTATGTGTCTTAGTTCTCTCACTGCAGCCTGTTTCAGTGGGGCAGTTTAGCCCATGTCTATGATTTTAAAAGGATTTGTGAAGGTTTACAGTATTTATGAATCAACACTGGATAAACCCATGGGGGCCACATGTGCTGGCCTGACTAATTTTACAGCCATAGTTCTGTTTTGTAAGCTTTCAGCTAGTAAAACAATTACTAGAATGTAAGATCTATAAGACAAAACTGCAAATTTTTAATTCATGAAAAAAATTTAACCATGCTTGTTAGGAATGGAACCACATTATGTTGAACTTTATGCGCTTTGGTCAAATGCAAAATGATCTTTCTGTCATAGCATTAAAACTTATTGGAACTACCGGTAAATAAAAAATTATTTAAGTATGCAAGCATTTTGCACTCTGCTGATGTTCAAAGTGCCTTGCAACTGTGGATGTGAGTAGGCTAGAGTGAATATAGATAATTTTGTTACTCTGTTGTAAATATATAATTTTTTTTCCAATCATGCATACAGAAAGAATACATCTGCTTTTGTTAAATGTCTGTCACCACTAGTCCATATAATGTCAATGGGATGGTGTACATATTCATATGGTTATGAATAACTGTATCAGTAACTAAATTTTCTTCATGTCACTGTGTCATGCAGACAGGTCTAGGAATATGACATGATTTTATGAGGTTGTGCAAACCATGTAAATGCAACTTGGTATCTTTTCATTGTTTATTTGCATAGTGCTGCGAAGATGTTGGAATAGTTCATCAACAACAGAAATGAAATGATTTATGTAACATCAGGGTATCATAATAATTTATATAACAACCCTGATAACCAAGTAAAGGGTAAAACTTGAGTGTTATCAGTAGATTATCTTGTATGATCTTTCTGTCACACTTGACACTTTGTTTTTATACAGGATTTTGATTTCAAGGCAGACAGTTTCCAGGTATTTATGACATACTGGTGTAATCACGTTAAAATAAAATAAATACAAGTTACACTGTTAATAAATGTGATAACTACAAAAACAGTTATATATATATAATGTAGAGAGTAATATATATCTGAAAGAATGCTGAATTTAGAGAAAATGACATTTTGCATGTCTTTTTTTTCTTTGACACTTGAAACATTGGTTCTCTGTAATGACCAGGTCTCTATATACAAAACACTTGTGTCCTTCAGAACTTTCAGGTTTTTGTGTGCATATACACATTTTATATACTTAATCCCCATGTGGAGTGAATGGCCGTCACTAAATGCATATTTTGTTTGGTCTTATTAAAATTGCTTGGATTTTTTTATTTTTCTTTTCACAATAAAAGTATATCTTGAACAAAAGTGCCAAGTGTTTTTTGTAGATGAGTGTGGTTTCCTCAAGTTCATGAATGCGACGTTCTCCCTTAAGTGATTTGTTTTGATGTGTTGGAGGCAGTATAACTGTAGAGCATGGGAGCTTAATGTTGAATTATAATATCATTAACACTTACAGGAACAAAATTTCAGTAACACTTTATTGGCACATTATTCATGGATATGGCAATATAACCAACCCTTACAGAGATTCTGATCAAAGTGTAAATGGCAGGTTATCAATTTAAATGTTATAAGCCCCAACGGCTTGAACAGTCCCTGTCATAAAGTTCACTTGTGGCATGACTGACATTTAATGACATGTTGTGGAAAGAAGGTTACTGTATATAATAAGACCCAGACAAATTAATCACAGAAGCATTTGAAGCAATCACTGATAAAATTTTGTTAAAAATTTGTGCAGTTCAGGGTTGTTGCACAGCCCTGCAACTGAATTCAACAGCTGCATTATTACATCAATCTTAAATAAACTTCAAACTAACCTTGAAGGAGAAATTCATTCAAATTTAGTCAGAATTGGTCAGCAGAGGCAAAATATACCAAGTTTGGAAGCTGAACTGAAATATATTCATTATAAAGTGACCTCATAAGGCATGGTTTTCAGGCACCACATGCATCAATTTTAACCCCCTCTCCCAACCCACCAAATTCTAAGTAGGAATTATCTAAGTTTTTAGCTCCAGATCCTTGGACAATTCTTCAAGAAAGTTGAATATTAAAATTTCCTTTTATATTATGTTACCTGCTTAGCAAAAAAATCTGTAAAATGTATAATAAGACAAAATTTAAATACTAGATGTGTCGGAACGACACGAATGCCCCCGCCTGGGGAAAATTAGAAACATTTGTAAAATTTTGAAAAATTTGTTAAGTTCAAGAGGTGTCGTATGGTCAAAAGGTCAACAAGGGCAAAATGCAAACTCGATCTGTAACGGGTCATTATCAAGCAACACACCAAAAATCATGCCAGTATATGCAGGCATTGTGAAAAAAAGTCCATACATGTGCATTTTCCATTAATATTTCTGTCTTTCATGAAACTTTCTATGTTTAGGAGCCGTTAAACAATGAAAAGTAGGTCAACCGGGACGAAACACGAACTCAATCTGTAACTGTCATTATCTGCCCACACATAAAAAATCAGGGTGGTATCTGCAGGCATTGAGGAAAAAAAGTCAGTACATATGCATTTGTTATGAAAATTTCTATTTTTCATGAAACTTTCTATGTTCAGGAGCAGTCAAATGGTCAAAAGTAGGTCAACTGGGACAAAACAAGAACTCAACCGTAACAGGTCATTATCTGCCTACACACCAAAAATCAGGCCCGTATCTGCAGGCACTGCGAAAAAAAGTCCATACATGTGCACTTTTTTAGAAATTTTCTATGTTAGAGCACCGTCAAATGGTCAAAAGTAGGTCAACTGGGACAAAACGCGAACTCAATCTGTAACTGGTCAATATCTGCCAACACACCAAAAATCAGGCCAATATCTGCAGTCATTGCGAAAAAAAGTCCGTACATGTGTATTTGTCATGAAATTTCATATTTTTCATGAAATTTTCAATGTTCAGGAGCCGTAAAACGGTCAAAAGTAGGTCAACCGGGACGAAACGCGAACTCGATCTGTAACTTGTCTATATCTGCCCACACACCAATATCAGGCCAATATCTGCAGGCATTGCGAAAAAAAGTCTGTACATGTGTATCTGTCATGTATATTTCTATTTTTCATGAAATTTTCTAAGTTAAGGAGGCGTAAAACGTTCAAAAGTAGGTCAACCAGGACGAAACGCGAACTCGATCTGTAACTGGTCATTATATGCCCACACACCAAAAATCAGGCCAATATCTGCAGGCATTGCGAAAAAAAGTCTGTACATGTGTATTTGTCATGAAAATTTATATTTTTCATGAAATTTTCTAAGTTTAGGAGCCGTAAAACAGTCAAAAGTAGGTTAACTGGGACTCAACGCGAACTCGATCTGTAACTGGTCTATATCTGCCCACACACCAAAAATCAGGCCAATATCTGCAGGCATTGCGAAAAAAAGTCCGTACATGTGTATTTGTCATGAAATTTCTATTTTTCATGAAATTTTCTAAGTTTAGGAGCTGTAAAACGGTCAAAAGTAGGTCAATGGGGACGAAACGCGAACTCGATCTGTAACTGGTCTATATCTGCCCACACACCAAATATCAGGCCAATATCTGCAGGCATTGCGAAAAAAAGTCCGTACATGTGTATTTGTCATGAAATTTCTATTTTTCATGAAATTTTCTAAGTTTAGGAGCTGTAAAACGCCAAAAGTAGGTCAATGGGGACGAAACGCGAACTCGATCTGTAACTGGTCTATATCTGCCCACACACCAAATATCAGGCCAATATCTGCAGGCATTGCGAAAAAAAGTCCGTACAACTGTTTGATTTCGGAAGGACGGAAGGACGGACATGGGTAAAACTATATGCCCCCGCCACAAAAAGTGGCGGGGGCATAAAAAAATAGAATGTACTGATTTCTTTAAAAAAAATTCCATAGAACCAACCCACATTTTTTTGGGTGGGGGTGGGCAAAATGACTATTCAGAACTAGATCATCTTCACAAAGTAAAGGATTTAAGATTTATCAAAACCCTTTGGGAACACTGAAAATACCGCACTCCCTCTTTAACTATTTCAGTATGTTTATTCTCTCACAGGCAAAATGAAACAAGAATCCAATCAGCTTGAAACAAATAGTCTAAGGAACAACTTTTCAATGAGGCAAGTTGTGGAAACATGATCAAAATTGTCAGAAACATTAATCTATGCAACTTACATCACTGATCATGCTACCCAAGAGATCTCCCAAAATTATCCTTGAAAATCCAAGATTGAATTTATCACATTAACTTAGTGTGCAGATGCACAAGCCTCTTTGCAGAAGAGGACTAATAATACTGTCAGAAAATACTAGGCAACAGGAATGTTGATAAAACCTGGGTAAACTGGAAAGGCACAAAGAATCTGCAAAAGGAATGCAGACAAAAAGGAATGTAACATGTCTAAAAGACCTTGAACACTTAACAAACAGACTGACCTATTCTCAACAACTCCCCAAATAACACACTCAACAATTCCGGCAATAAGTTGTCTAAGAAATGTAGAAGGGGTCTACTGAGATATAAATATTACTCTTGGAAAGTTTCTAGACACAACAATCCCATCACACATGGGATAAAGGTTTATATAAACTGATAATGTTGTAATATTGATAAACATAGTAATACTACAGTAATTCATCTGTTTGAAACAGGGAATTCAAATAAATTGTGATTACCAATTAAAAAATATATCTAGATAACTATGTTAGCTGGCACAGATGTTGTACATGTTGGAGTATATCAATGCCTTCAGTCTGAAATAGTATTCTGCCTTGTAACAAGCAAAGAGGCAAGTAAACAAGTATATCACATATACAAATTCATAAACATTGCTGCTTATCAGCATAACTATAAAATTCAAGTTAAGAAAAAATGCATTTCATGAATACATCTTAACTGTAAATTAGCGAACACAACAAGATTACCTATTAAACATTTCAGAGCAACAGTAAATGAAATTACAGAACACTGTAATTTTCATTTAAACAAGTCAACAAAATTGAACTGTTAAGCTTTCCAGCTACAGTTTATTTTATGTCACAGAGGGCAGCAACTCCACGCAGTGTCCAGTGGTCCGGATTCTGTGCTGTACGCATCACGATGAACGTGATGTAGGTGAGGTCGGTCCTGTGAGGTTTCTTGTATATGGGACACTGGTACAGTTTTGGATCTCTTGGCTGCTGCTGTATAGCAAACATGTGTACCACAGGGAGTGCACAACTGAGCACTTTTGGAGTTGGTTCTATCAGACGAGAGTTACGCCGGTCCCAGCCTGCTCCATCCAGGAATAGTCCATACACATACACTCCCTCCTGTAGGAAAGAGTGAGGACGACTGATAACATGCATGTTATCATATTTTATTTTAACATAAAGTTTTTTGTATTTGCAAAATATAACTAGAATATCAGCAGAAATTGACAAAAGCCCTAGGCTTAAAGACCAGTGTGTATCTGACGTATCTGTCTGACGTATCTGTTTACACATTGATGTATCTGGGTACAAATGTCTCAAACTAGTTCAAGTCACAAAGTGGAACAACAGAAGCATGTTGTACCTTTAACAAGGCCTACAGGCCTAATGCGAACCTGTGCAAAGTTTGGGAGTATGAATGGAGGTTTATTTTTAAAATTTAATATTGATCCTCTTAAGTCCTGCTTATCCACCTTAGTAATTATAATTATAGCATAATGGATGTTTCAGACCTGCAAGTTTCAGACTAGGACATTTTAAAACTAGAATATGGGTAGTCAACAAGCGACTGTGTATCCGCGGAAATCAGAGTGGAATGGGTGAAGTGAGGCATGGATTAAGTGGCAAGGGGAACAGAGTGAGGTGTGTTGCATATTAGCATGGATGTCTGCAGTGTAAACGTGAATGTAGGTGGTGCCAGCTGTCATAAAATCGTGAAATTGTCCAGGATGTATAAACCATGTATAAATAAGTGGTTGCAGAAGGCGCCACCAGTTTTGCCTATGATGAAGAGCTATGTGAGATCTATACACAAGCAAAATTTTGGCCCAATCTGTCAAACGGTTCCCAAGATATGAGCTTGGATGTTTGCAGAGTAAACGTGAATGTAGGTGGCACCACCTGTCATAAAACCTAGTAAGCTGTCCAGGATGTATAAACTTGCTTAATTTCAGGTAGACAAGTCAAACCACTGCTGAGATATGAATGAATTTATCCCAAGGCAGATGAACAGATGGATGCTGTGCATAAGTGGTTGCAAGTGGCGCCACCAGTTTTGTCTATGATAAAGAGCTATGTGAGATCTATACATATGCAAAATTTTGGCCCAATCAGTAAAATGGTTCCCAAGATATGAGCTTGGATGTCTGCAGAGTAAACCTGAATGTAGGTGGCGCCACCTGTCATAAAATTGAGAAAGCTGTCCAGGATGCAAAATTTCAGGTGGAAAAGTCAAACCACTGCTGAGATAAGAGTGATATTATCCCAAGGCAGATGAACAGATGGACGGTTTGCAAAAATGGTTGCAGGTGGCACCACCAGTTTTGCCTATGATGAAGAGCTATGTGAGATCTATACACAAGCAAAATTTTTGCCCAATCGGTCAAACAGTTCCCAAGATATGAACTTGGATGTCTGCAGAGTAAACCTGAATGTAGGTGGCGCCACCTGTCATAAAATCAAGTTAGCTGTCCAGGATGTATAAACCTGCATAATTTCAGGTGGAAAAGTCAAACCACTGCTGAGATATGAGTGATTTTATCCCAAGGCAGATAAACAGATGGATGCTGTGCATAAATGGTTGCAGGTGGCGCCACCAGTTTTGCCTATGATGAAGAGCAAGGTGAGACCTATACACACGCAAAATTTTGGCCCAATTGGTCTAACGGTTCCCGAGATATGAGCTATGATGTCTACAGAGTAAACGTGAATGTAGGTGGTGCCACCTGTCATAAAATCTAGAAAGCTGTCCAGGATGTATAAACTGCAAAATTTCAGGCGGATAAGTCAAACAATTTCTGGGATATGAGTAATTTTATCCCAAGGCAGATGAACAGATGGACGCTGTGCATAAGTGGTTGCAGGTGGCGCCATCAGTTTTGCCTATGATGAAGAGCTATGTGAGATCTATACACATGCAAAATTTTGGCCCAATCGGTCAAACGGTTCCCAAGATATGAGCTTGGATGTCTGCAGAGTAAACCTGAATGTACATTGCACCACCTGTCATAAAATCAAGAGAGCTGTTCAGGATGTACAAACCTACAAAATTTCAGGTGGAAAAGTCAAACCACTGCTGAGATATGAGTGAATTTATCCCAAGGCAGATGAACAAATGGACGCTGTGCATAAGTGGTTGCAGGTGGCGCCACCAGTTTTGCCTATGATAAAGAGCTATGTGAGATCTATACATATGCAAAATTTTGGCCCAATCAGTAAAATGGTTCCCAAGATATAAGCTTGGATGTCTGCAGAGTAAACCTGAATGTAGGTGGCGCCACCTGTCATAAAATTGAGAAAGCTGTCCAGGATGCAAAATTTCAGGTGGAAAAGTCAAACCACTGCTGAGATAAGAGTGATATTATCCCAAGGCAGATGAACAGATGGACGGTTTGCAAAAATGGTTGCAGGTGGCGCCACCATTTTTAGTGCATGTTATGAAGCTATCAAAGGGCTACATTTGTGCAAAATTTTTAGCCTGATTGGTCAAAATGTTCCAGAGATATGTGGGTTTATGTGTGGAAACAGACGCACAAATAGACGCTGGGCAGTGAGGAAAGGTCAGAGGTCAACCAAAAATGAGGGCGCAGCAGTTCACATGCGACCTGATGATAAACCAAATTCGCTAAAAATGCAAACCAAATTTTTCAAACAGTTGAAAGCTATAGTTCCAATAATCTGGGAATTCTGCATCTATACATTGTGTCTAGACATCTAGACGCTGTGTCTAGACGTCTAGACACATTGTCTAGACACCCGCCAGAGCCAGGTCAGTTGCCATGGTGATGTCTGGACCCCACCTGTTTGTACTGAGTGACCTCTTGACTTGGCTGCTGAAACTCAGCATGTTGTTAAATCTGTTTTCAAACACAGAAAGCCTTTTTCAATTGGCTACAATGCTTTTCTAAAGCTGTATTCACCCAAACTATTCTCATAAAACTGGCAGAACTTACCATAGAATAATTCTTGTAAAGTGTAAACCAATCAGCTTAACAGTTTCATCATAAATCAGTGTAAAAGCTAGAAGAGTTTAAAATTACATTTTCGCTTTTAAAAAACACATCAATTTAGGTGGCGCCACCAATACCTCAATTTCAGATATGACATATGTGACAAACATTGGTATAAAATTTGGTGATTATAGCTCTAGCCGTTTCTGAGATTTTAATTTTAGTGTGCTTTTTTGGACAGATGACTAAGTTCAACCTCCTGTAACTCTGCCAAAAATCTCCGAAATGGAACCATTCGAACAAACTTGAGAGAGATTGTTCCAGGGATCATTTTTGTGAAATATTGGACAATTTAGCTGGACAGTTTTGGAGAAGATTTTTAAAGCTTTTTCAGCTTTTTCCCGATAAAATCTAAGAAAATGTAGTTAGAAAAAAAATAAACAAAATCTGATAGAGTTTTTCAGATGACTGATTATTTGCAAAAAATTTGGTGATCCTAGCTTCTGCCGTTTATGAGATAGCTATGGTTAACTTACAGACGACGCACGACACACGACGCTGCAACATCGCATAAGCCCACAGGTTGGCTAAAAATCTTGTAACAAAAGTGATACAAATTTGCATACACGATAGGGAACCATTTGTTAAACAAGATGTGTTTAAAAAACAGGGCACAAATGACCCGTCTTTGAAAATTTTGTTGCTAAACATCTGCCCTGAAGAAATTAAGTACCATGTTTAATTCTTTATGAGATATTTTGCCACATGGCAAAAAGAGATCAAGATTGGTAAAAATTCAGACACTATAGATGGCATCAGCCTAGTGCAGCAGTTACAGATCATCCAGGCCTATAAACACACCATGTTTCATAACAATCCATCTAGTGGTTCCTTGGACAATTGCTCAAAAAAATAACAAAAGGCTATAAAAATTAATTAAAATTAAGGTTTTGTAGATACCACCACCAGGTGGCTGCAGCAGTTTCAGAGCACCAACCCCCATAACTCCAATTTATTTTATACTAATCCATCAATTGTTTCCTGGGAAAAGTGGTCACAGGTTTTTCTGTGATCAGCTTTGTGACCTTTCAGCCATCTAAGAACTTGACTAAGATTTTTTAATATACATCTGCCCTGAAGAAATGAAGTTGCTATTAACAACTCTTTAAGAGATATCCCCCTCACAAGGTAAAAGCTACTGCACAGACACCAGATACATAGCATGAGTGCATAAATGACAATGGCCCTTAAGCTGAGGGCTAAAAAGGTAGATGTGAGCACTAAGGAACAGACAAATGTAATATATTAAGTCCAATTTCTCTCAAAATTTGTAAAGGCATGTTCAAACATCTGTTGGAGAATACTACATATCCAAAGTAGGAAAACTATTGTTATGAGATACAGCAGTGCCTGGCCTTTGTGAAAATACAGAAGTATTATTAGAAGCATAAATATGATGAGTTATTCTTGAATTACTTTTTAGGAGTGGCTGGGCTCTTTTGGCTTGCACAATATAAACAGGCACCATTTTCATGTGTTCACAATGCAGATCGTTGGGGGTAATGTCCTGCTTACAGATAAATGTTTCAAATTTACCTCACTTGAGATCAAAACACTTAAGGGTGCTTTTCCATGTACGCGTTTTGCGAGCGTTTGCCGCGCGGCGAAAATCCAACCAGTTAAAAAGTCATGTGCTATTTCCATATATGCAATTGCCGCGCGGCAAATGCAGGCGTCAGTTTTGGAATCCAGCATTGCTGGATATCTGTGTTTGCCGCGCGGCAAACGTATGGGAATTCCGCTTAAATGACGTCACATGTGGGGTTTCCCCGTACCCCTATGTTTAAGTCTGTTCAGCTGTGTCAGGAAGGCATGCGATTGCCGCGCGGCAAACGCATTCAAAACGCTCACATGGAAAAGGACTGGCCGCCCGGCAAATGCATGCGTTTGACACAAGGCAGAAACTGCCACGCACATGGAAAAGTACCCTAACAGAATGTCATATGGGCAGTGTCATATATGAGCATCTGATCCAGCCTTTAACCCTCTGTAATTTAAAGGACACTGACTTACCCCTGGAGGTGCCTGAATGTCCTCCTTGTTTAGTTTCAGCATTTCGTTGTGTAATATGACAGAGTCCAGAGCCCACCCTTTGTGTGCTCTTGTCACTTCCTGTCTCATGGCCGTGAGAAACCCTGTTACATAACTCACATTAATAAATACACTGTTAGTCTGTTATATATCATACATTTAGCTATACCTACAAAAGAACATGCAGCTTATTTAGCAAAGACAAGTTCTGACATAGGATATCGAGTATATATCCAGAACTAATTTTACTTATTTATACTAAGACAAAAGAAACCCCTGATATTCTATGACCCACCAAGATAACTACAAGATCTGTGAATGTGAAATTCTTATTCAGTATGTTATTTTTAAGGAAAACTGTATCTATTGATCTTTGAGCAGTTTTAAGAGAAAGGAATATATTACAGCAATTCTGTTAAGGTAGCTTCCTTATGAACTTGGTAAAATGCATGGCTCTCTATTTTTCAGCCAGTTCTCTTTCCTCTCTCTGTAAAGCACAATAGGTAAGTGTTGAAAAGTGAAAATTTTTTCTTGGAAATAAACTAACCTTGAGGGTTAAAAAATCCTGTCATCCAGAATGTGACTGGACGGCCATCAAATATCCAGTGAGAGAACTGATCATTCCTCTCCAGTAACTCTGTAAACCAGAATCCAATGGTCGAGGACTGCCAAGACACCTTCCTCCATAGAGCGGGAACTCGGGCATCATACATGTTGTCCAGAGCATCCCTCAGGTTCTGTAAATAAAAGGAAAATAAAAGAACAGGTTACCTTTCAACACTGAACATAGAAGCAGAACATGCGGATTAAAACATGTCTCAAATAGTAGAGGATTAGGTGATTACAGAGGCTGAAATAGTAAACAGATAGATTAGATTTAACCAATTGACATTGAGGGTTCTTGACATTATAAATACTTGCCTCACTCATTATGATGGTGCCTTCAATGGCAAGTTTGAGGTCGGTGAGGGTTGATCTGACAATGGTGATCACTTTCTGCATGCGGTCAATCTCTTGTCTGAGAAAGATGTTCAAAGGTTGCAGTATTCCCATCTTGCGTAGACGTTCCTTCACCTGGCAGATGAAAAATACATATATAACAGACTTGTACAGGCATGAGAGTGGAACAATTAATTTTTCTGAAACTCTGCAGGGATCCAATCTTTCATGTTTCATAAATGCAAGATAATAATGTAGATTTTCCTGAAATTTTTTCTGGAGGAGTGTAAAACTGCTACATTTTATTTTTGTTGTGATGATTCTTTTAGTATATACTTGTGTGTAAATACCATGCTACACACTTCATTAAATCGGGCATTAATAAGTATATTCTTCATAATGAAATACTGAATTATCCAAAGATTACTCCCTTATCAAAAAGGGAGTATTTAATTTAAACCAATTAAATATGACATCAGTGATATGGAACATTTCACTTGATTTGACCTCGAGGTGTACAGTTCACATTTGAGTCAGGTCTATTTTCGATTGATTTTTCAGTTAAAGTTGTTAACCTTTCGCTAATGTCAGAATATTCATTTACAGCAATTCAATTTTGAAGACTGATTAAAAATATAAGCCTTATCTATGTGCCATTTTTCTATCCACCAGTCAGAGCAGAAGCCAACAAACTGAAGTACTGTGATGAGGCATTTATGTGAGTAACCATTTCTAACATTTTTTGATTACCTCAAATGGTACATAGTCGGGAGGCAGTTTTTCCAGCATGTCGTCTGCCTGGCGGTACACCACGCTCTCTCTGGTTTCACCTCCCCCACCACCAGCATCCTTGGGTTGGATGTTCATAACTGTCTCCAGCACTTCCTTGGCAAGGTTACCCTGGTATCTGATTCCAGATCAAAACAGAACGAATGATCTTGGTGCAACATTTAGAATCAGTCCTTCCACTTGTACAGTGACTTATTGAAATGCATAAACAGGCTATGATGTGTTACTATCTTATCAGGGTAAATAACAGGACTCTGCTGCTCAGCTTAAGACAAAAATGATGTCTAGCTTGTATATTTTGTTATTGCAGCCTTCACTGTGAACTATAATCATGATACGCAGAATGAGATTAATCAAATTAAGTGTCACAAACAGTGCCCATTCCAAAGAAGCTACATTCAATACCAGATTTCTGCTGCGTGACATTAAAGTCAATACACAAGTCACATGAGTTGAAAATACACATGGTCAATAATCTTTGGCCTGAGAGTTTTAGGACAGCCATACTAGTCCAGAGGCCTGACACTCAGAAATGGTAAAGCATACTCGTTTCAACCTGACAAACTGACTGCATGCACAGACACATTTTTATTTGGACATGAAAATCAAATCAAATCAAATTGTAACAATGTAAAAGAAAGATGTTATCCTCTGAGGATTTATCTCATTAACACTGTTTCATCTATAGCCTTTGTTTTACATAATTGTAATTCTTACCATAATAAAAATCTCTCTCCCTTATACTTACGTGATATCAGCATTTGGATGAAGACCAAATGCCTCTGGAGTGTCAACAAGAGGCATTTCAGCAATGACCTCCATGTATTCCTCTATCTTCTTACACTTGGGTATCTTGTATCCAGTGTAGAAGTTGAAGCTATCCACAAACATGTGCTCCCCGAACCACACCTTTTACAGACACACAAAAGAAATACTGATCATTATATATCACCTCACATGAATAGTTAATCACAGGCAAGCACCTTGCTTGTTTGTTCTTGCTATCTTTTAAACAGATTAATAATTTTCTTTTATTTTTACATACATATACCCTCATATTTTGTACACAGAAGAATTTTAAGATAAATATTAGTTAATTTGAATGAAATATTTCGTAAAGTATAACATTTATATCATTTAATAGTTACCAGAATGAGTTTTTAATTCTGAATCACATGTAAAAGTAAAGATAGTTCATGGAATTCACACCCCTTGCATGGGATTCTATCAGTGTAATACTTGTGCACAAATATCTGTAAAAAAAGGCACATATAGTCAGTAATCAGTGTATATAATGACATTGTTGTCATTGATCATCAGAAATTTGTTTATATTATGGCAAGTTTTCATCTGTTTGTGGTTGATGGACTGAGACAGACAGAGGGCATTACAGGTACGATATTTGATGTGATGAGCACCCTGGGGGCTCTCAAAATTGATCTTTAACAAATATTTTTATACCCAAAAAAATCTACGCCCTCCCCCTATCCCCTCCCTCTATTAAGTTCCAGATGTACAACGTCTTACAATCTGCTCATATTGACTGAGAGCACACATTCATGGCAATCCCAGGAAGCCAAAAAGCCCGAATGATGCAATATGAATTTAATCCAAACGATACGATATAATTAGTTTATTTGTCATCTTAATACCAACATATTACTTATATTAAGCATAGTACTTGAATAGCAAATACACCTACTGCTAAATATAAATAATCACAACTTATTTCACTGTAAACATTTTAAGGTGAGAAAGATTGTCCATTTTCATTAAATCTGATAATATTTAGGGAAGTTATTGTCCAGGAATAAAATGTGGAAGAAAGAATGACAGACATGGCTAAATCAATGTTCTTTGTTAAAATAAAAGAAAGTCACCTTTGCAAATGTGTTGAGCAGCCTCTTGTCATAGTCATCAGTCACACGTCCTCCATACTGTACTTCTCCCAGCATATACCTCACGGTGTTCCATGATACACCCTGAATGATCAAAACATGGCTGTAACAAATATGCATATATACATATATATATGTTAACACAGCATGAGAACAACGGAGATTATCCCAACGTTTGGTGAGTTAGCTAGTTGTGAAAATGGATACATCATGGGGCGGATTGTTTTTAGCAGATCACCTTCTTTGGGTCCAGATCATCCAAGTGGTTCTGACAGAACTGCACACTGGCTTGCCAGTCAGAGGAGTTGAACTCATAGGGAATATTCCAACCAAGAGGACCAAACTTGCGCCTTTCCTGTAAAGTTAAAAACAATTCCTATTATTATTTACTCAGTATAAATTCTTCTCTTTGTAAAATCAAACATTTACCTCGTAATTTACTCCTATTACCAGAACTGGATATTTAAAAATGTAATCATATGTAACTTATTGCAGGTTATCAAATTGACTGATTGAAATAGATAATTTAAGTTAATTTCAGTCGAAAGCAATTCTTGTAAAATCAGCTATGGAACTGCTGTGAGCAGTTGCTAGAGATCTGCTGTACCATAAACCTTTGTCACTGGATAAAGCTTTAATAAAAATTTGAGGCCCTCTACACAAACTGATCATACCATATTTCTTAATAATCTGCACAAAATACAATAGAAAGAAAAACCAGAGGCCGACAGCACCTGGACTACTGTGTGCAGAAAGGAAACGCCATACAACATGGGCTTCCACTGGGGCATGTTGGAGATGTCAATGAAGTCCTGCGTCAAACCAGCATAGGTTCTCTTGAGACCAGCCTTAACACCTTGTGGAGGCTCATTGGTGAACTTCAAGGATGACTGAAAATATTTCAAGAGTACCACCCTCTATAGCTGCAATCAGTTAACCTGAACATGGTAAAGCACAATGATAATCTTTCTATCAATTATCAACATAGCAGGTTGTGCTGACCAAAATGTGAGAATCTGTAATACTATTAATGTTATCTTTACCTTGAATTACCTCAATAGCATGCATGACAGGGGACCCAAGAGACATTTCATGCAAATGGGTAGGGATACAGTCAGTTTCAAGTATCGTATATGCAAGAATCAGATTGAATGTTCTGGTAAAATCACTCAAGAATTCCTTAAATGGAAATTCACAAATTTTATGAAATCAGGAAATTTCCTGAAAATTCTCATGTCTCTAAAGGGCAGAGAGGTATTCCTTATCTTATTCCTATTCAGATGATTCACACAACACTGAAGGTTTCAGTAGCTGTTTATTGAAATAACTGCAAAATAACAATAGGCCACTTGAATTTATTTTTAGTTGTTGACAAACATGTACTCTTTGGTCAACTGAACAGCAGTATTATGCACAGAAATACTGCTTTGAAAATTCAGTAACTTTTTTATATGACGGTAGCTTGCGTTTAATTTAGTATAGCTACTTGACATAAATTTATACACAATCATGCACAAACAAATTAAGAAATGATCCAGGAGTGTCTTATTAATGAAACAAAGCAAGCAATAAACCATTTGTGATACAAGTCTATTAAAACAAAAAAATGTCAGCAACATATGATAACATAAGTAAAACCAGCATTTTCAAGGTATGTAAACTACATATTCACAATATATCTAATGGCACTCTCTCACCATATTCGCAAAAGTCACAGTAGCTTGTTTGGCTTTGATTAGTGTGCTGACTTTACAATGTACTATCACTAACCTGCAGCAGGCTTATAGGGAAATGATTATGTGGCTCTGTAGTGATCCACACTCGGAATGCATCATGTATTTTTTCAGCTTCTGTTATGGTTTCAAGCAACTCATCCATGAAGTTCAGACCAAGATGACAATTTTGCAGCAGTGCCCAGCCTCCCTATGAAAACAAAAGAAAACACATCAATACTCAGTCTGGTACATCATTTATTACACCAGTAGTTACTGACAGTCGAAATGTATATCAGTTTATAAAGACTGGTAAAGGTAGAAAAGGTGGATTTTGAAATATGAATATTTGATCAATTATATTTTACTTCTTTATTTTAAAGATGATTATTTATTTAAAGTATCTAGGTAGGAGGTAGCCTGGTGATCAAGGAGTTGGACTTGAGAGCTGAAGGCCCCCGGGTTTGATCCCAAGAAAAGCCTAAAAGGCAAAATGGTGAAATTTTGAAAGAACCTCAGAGATTTGGTCAGGGTATGATTTCTGTCCAGGGCACATAAAAACCTAAACTGAAACCAGTTTGCTAAATAAAACATATCATCCTTCTTATGTCGTTACTTTCATCAAAATTCAATGAACGATGTCAACAAATGGGTATTGGCCTAATCTTTGAGGGGGAGGGAAAATTCTTGCCTGACAACAATAAAAAGAACACTTTGATTCAGAGAAGCAGGCAAATAAGTTTCCTTGGAATAAAACAATTTAATTGTTAGTAAATATATGCTTTCTTTGTCACTGACATTTCCAGCAAATACTAAAGACACCTTTTAAACTGTAATATGATAAACTCACTGTCTGCATGAACTGGCCAATCAGCCTGCGAGCATGGACCTCCTGTCCTTGTCCCATGGAGATGGCTCTACATTCTAGATAACAAAATACATGTATCACTGATACAGACGTCAGGTATCAAGTATATTGGTTTTTATTTTAACAAGGCCTTCAGGCCTAATGCGAACCTGTGCAGATGGATATACACCTGGTATAATGCTTCAATGCTGAACCACTACTTTTCATATATAAGAACAATGCAAGTACTAAACATTTTGAACAAGAAACAATACACAAACATCACTGCTGAAATTCTGGCATGGGTGCACACAACACAAAAATTATTGTAGGTGGCACCACCAGTCTTGTATATGACAAAGCTATTTGACATGTATAAATATGCCCAATTTCAGGCTGATATATTAAATTCCTCCATAGAATTAAGCAGGCACATACACTTTGCAAAAGTCATTGTAGATGGCGACACCTGTCTTGTGAACGAGAAAGCCATTAAAGACACATAGACAGGTCAGAATATCAGGCTTTGAGTCTGATGCACCAGGCTGACCAGGCTTTGGTGAGAAAGGCTGTTGCCCCGAGTGTACTGTGACAAATTACTGGCTCAGGCTACTGCACTGAGTGAACTCTTGACCTGCACCTGGCCAGACTGAGTGAACTTTTGACCTGTACTTGGCTGCACTGAATGAACATGAGGTGATCACATGATACTCATGAGGTGATCACATGCTACCCATAATATGATCACATGCTGCCCATGAGGTGATCACATGCCTTGTGCTTGGCTGCACTGATTGAACTCTTGGCCTAAATCTGGCTGCACTGAATGAACTCTTGATCTGTTGCCAAATCTGAAACAGTTGGCAGTTTCTCAACCTATTCAAGAAACATACACAATCTTGGCCTGTTATGTAACTCTGCTAAAATTTATCCAACACAAACCATTTGAACAAACTTGAGAAGGCTCGCCTCTGGGATCATTTCTGTAAAATATTGAACAATTTGGCTGGACTCTTTACAAGAAGAATAATTTTTTATCAGCTTTTTCCCTGTAAAATCTAAGTAAATGCAGATAGCAAAAATAAGCTGAATCCATCAACATTTGATATGTGACTGATAATTGCATAAAATTTGGGGATGGTAGCTCCTGCTATTCCTGAGAAATTATGAATAATGTACAGATGATATGTAATATCATAAATCTACATTTTTTAAAAGCTTTTAAAAAACATTCTTGTCAATATTTTCCATAGATATTCTAAAATCTAAATGTCTAGAGGCATGATGTAATGGATGCTGATAAACTGGTGCTAGGCTAGATGTATCTGCTTCACACAGCTAACATATATGGTTAAATGACTCAATTCAATCTTTATAATTCAGCCAAAATTCATTTATTGGAACCATAAAAGACAATTATTATTAGAATGATTCAGGGAATTATTCTTGCAAAATATTAAACAAACTGGCCTCAGTATCATCAGTCGAAAAACGTTTTGTAGGTTTATAACTCATATGGGAAAATACAGCAAAATGGCAAAGTTCAGCTTCCCATAACTCAGCCAAAAATCATTGAACCAAAACCATTTGAACAAACTTGAATTATCAACTTCTAAGGATTATTTATGTGTGAGATTTAAGAATTTGGCCCAGTGGTTTTTGAGAAGAAGATTTTTGTAGCCACTTAGCTAACATGGGCTGTCATGGCATATGACTAAATTAAGCTTCCCATAACTCAGCCAAAAGTCACTGAACTGAGACCATTTGAACAAACTTGAATTATCAACATCTAAGGATAATTAATATGTGAGATTTAAGAATTTGGCCCAGTGGTTTTTGAGAAGAAGATTTTTGTAGCCACTTAGCTTACACGGGCTGTTATGGCACATGACTAAATTCAGCTTCCCATAACTCAGCCAAAAGTCACTGAACTGAGACCATTTGAACAAACTTGAATTATCAACACCTAAGGATAATTAATATGTGAGATTTAAGAATTTGGCCCAGTGGTTTTTGAGAAGAAGATTTTTGTAGCCACTTAGCTAAAATGTGCTGTTATGGCATATGACTTAATTCAGCTTCCCATAACTTAGCCAAAAGTCACTGAACTGAGACCATTTGAACAATCTTCAGAAAGCACTACCCTAGGATCATTTCTGTGCGATATTAAACAATTAGGCCATTTCGTTTCAGAGAAGAAGTTATTTGTAGCTGTCAGTATGATACGGGCACTGATGACCCCCGTACAAAAAAGGCCGATGCAGGTGGCGCCACCAATACCTCAATTTCAGATATGACTCATGTGACCAACATTGGCATAAAATTTGGTGATGATAGCTCAAGCCATTTCTGAGATTGTAATTTTAGTATGCTTTTTTGGACAGATGACTAAGTTCAACTTCCTGTAACTCGTCCAAAAATCACCAAACTTAAACCATTCGAACAAACTTGAGAGAGATTGTTCCAGGGATCATTTCTGTGAAACATTGGACAATTTGGCTGAACAGTTTTGGAAAAGAAGATTTTTAAAGGTTTTTTAGCTTTTTCCCTATAAAATCTATGAAAATGCAGTTAGCCAAAAAATAAGCAAAATTCTGTAGAGTTTTTCAGATGACTAATATTTTGCATAAAATTTCGTTATGCTAATTCTTGCCGTTTTCAAGATAGTATGGGTTAACGTACAGACGACGGACGACGCCACACCATCACATAAGCTCACAGGTTCGCTAATAATACACACTAGATGTGTCGGAACGACACGAATGCCCCCGCCTGGGGCAAATTAGAAACATTTGTTAAATTTTGTAAAAAATTTTAAGTTCAGGAGGTGTTGTATGGTCAAAAGTAGGTCAACAAGGGCAAAATGCAACTCGATCTGTAACGGGTCATTATCAAGCAACACACCAAAAAATCAGGCCAGTATCTGCAGGCATTGTGAAAAAGGTCCATACATGCGCATTTTCATAAAAATTCTGTCTTTCATGAAATTTTCTATGTTCAGGATCTGTCATATGGTCAAAAATAGGTTAACTGGGACGAAACGCAAACTCGATCTGTAAGTGGTCATTATGCGCCCACAGACCAAACATTAGGCCAGTATCTGTAAGCATTGCATTGGGAAACTAGAATATTAGCAAAGCTGATAATAAATTAAAATTGGAGAGGTATGTACCATGTTTCATAACAATTCACCAAATGCTTCCTGAGAAATAAGCTCCTAAGTTTTTTTCTATACCAAGCTCTGTGACCTTGAAAAGTAGGTCAAGACCACCCATCTTTGAACTTGACCAAGATTTTGTAAATATAATGCAATAGCACTGAAGTAATGAAGTTCCTGTGTTGAATAGCTTTGGAGATATCCTGCACAAAAGGCCAAAATTGAAAAATCTGATAAAATTTCATAAAAAAAATCAGATACTGCAGGTGGCGCCACCAAAATTGTGCAGCACGTACAGACCATCAGTCCCAATGATCATAGTAAGTTTTGTGAAAATCCACACAATGGTTCCTGAGATATAAGCTTCTGAGTGTTTTTCTATAATCAGCTCTAAAATGTAGAAAAATGGGTCAAGGTCACCCATTTTCGAACTTAATCTGGATTTTATCGATATACATCTTCACTGATGAAATAAAATTCCAACCGTGAATTCTTTTAGAGATATCCCGCTCACAAGGTAAAAGTTAACAGACGTGGAACGGACAGACGGACGGACACCGGACAGACAGATGGACGGACGGATAGACGGACAGCTTGGGTGACAACAATAGCCCATCAGCCTATGAGCTGAGGGCTAAAAACGGCTGTACATGTACATTTGTCATGAAAATTTATATTTTTCATGAAATTTTCTATGTTTAGGAGCCGTAAAACAATCAAAAGTAGGTCAACCAGGACAAAACGTTAAATCGATCTGTAACTGGTCATTATCTGCCCACACACCAAAAATCAGGCCAATATCTGCAGGCATTGCGAACAAAAGTCCGTACATGTGTATTTGTCATGAAAATTTCTATTTTTCATGAAATTTTCTATGTTTAGGAGCCGTAAAACGGTCAAAAGTAGGTCAACCGGGACAAAATGCAAACTCGATCTGTAACTAGTCAATATCTGCATACACACAAAAAATCAGGCCAATATCTGCAGGCATTGCGAACAAAAAAACGTACATGTGTATTTGTCATGAAAATTTCTATTTTTCATGAAACTTTCTATGTTTAGGAGCGGTAAAACGGTCAAAAGTAGGTCAACTGGGACAAAACGCGAACTCGATCTGTAACTAGTCAATATCTGCATACACACCAAAATCCAGGCCAATATCTGCAGGCACTGCAAACAAAAGTCCGTACATGTGTATTTGTCATGAAAATTTCTATTTTTCATGAAATTTTCTAAGTTTAGAAGCCGTAAAACGGTCAAAAGTAGGTCAACCAGGACGAAACGTGAACTCGATCTGTAATTGGTCATTATCTGCCCACACACAAAAAAATCAGGCCAATATCTGCAGGCATTGCGAAAAAAAGTCCGTACAACTGTTTGATTTCGGAATGACGGAAGGATGGAAGGACGGAAATGGGTAAAACTATATGCCCTGGCAACTTTGTGGCGGGGGCATAAAAATATCACCTGTACATATATAATATTGTCAAAATAACTTTTCCTTCTAATAGACAACAATTTCTCAGTTTGGTATCTTCACAGTGCAGTCTGGTTTTTATTAAGAGTTTATTTAGAAAATTAACATACCCACACCTGCACATTACAGTCAAAGTAACAGCTTGTCACTTAAACCCTGTTACAGTAAGGTAACAGTACAGATCTTCCTGACTTTGATTCACGTTATAAATTCTAATAGTGGTATTTCCAAGCTGGTGATCAGTAGTGTTTTATAGGCATCATATCCTTAACTTATCCCATAAACCAACTGGCCATGCACAATTTGTATATGCACTTCAGGAATGGCTCAGCATATGCCAGCATCTGGGTGAATTCCTTTCCAAGCCAAAAGAGGTATACGCTCATTGAGCAGCTACAGGTTGCTGCGGTCAAGACCTCAGCCCTGTGCGCTCCTTAAGCATGTTCTCTGAGCCACAGTCGCAGTGCCACGCCAAGCCAAGCTAGGGAACCGTAGAGGGCGCCACCCTCCATCCCGAGCCGTTGTCCTTTTAAGAAAGCTACAGCATCCACAGCCACAAAGCCAGAAGCAACCCACATTCCCTCCACCGATCCCAGCAGTGGAGACCCAGCCATTTCATTCGAGAGCCGAACTTGATCCTGTGAAGAACACTACTTCGAGACCCATAGCCCTTGTACTTGCGGTTTCAGCCATTTGGACTGTATTAACCGGGTTTCCCAGTTATGCAAGTTTTAGCAAGTTTTCCTTTGTGAATTCTTTTCCATATCTTAACATTTAGGAAATGTGCAGTGTGATTCTTGGACCTATACAGAAGAAGCCAAGTTTCTTAGACACTGCAAATATAAATAACATGAATTTCCAGATTTATAAAGATCACGAAAAGGTGTTCATCTTCCTTGTACCAATGTCTCCTTGTGAAAAAAACAGGTATTTGAGGTGTTAGACATGGAAAGCAATTTACTATGCATATCTAATTTACATGATGAGTCTTGCCTGAATGACTGGGGTATCTGTGAGTTTTTTGCAGAGATCATTTATTCAGCACTGAAGCAGCTAAGATACTTAAGCTTGTCATACACCAAATATTATTAATAATTTTCAATGAAGTGTAACAGATAAATAGTGATAAATCAAAAGTAACACTGTTAAGTAACAAACAGAACTAAGATTATTTTAATATATCAACTAAGACTATAGTATTCTCTGACAGCATAAAAACTGTCTATGTTTACAGCAAGAAGGTCCTTCATCATATACTTACCTATCTGTAACTTCTTAGCTAAACTCTCTATCTGGTTGGTAGGATCTGAGCCCATTGACAAGAAGCAGATGAGTGGAATGCGAGGAGTACTCTCCTGGAAGGTGGCTTCTAAGTTAAGGATCACTGGATCAGCAAACCTATTCCCAAGGGAGTCTGCCACATACTTCCTGGCCTGAGCAATTGCTCGATCCTGGCACCAAGCTCTGTGTATTAAACCATAATTCAAACTTCACAATGTAGACAATAATCACTATGCAATAGTCCCTACTGAAGTTGAAAAAAATTTACCATTATCAGGCTATACAATCTAGTATATAATGGAAGAATTACCAAGGTTATCCCTCTTCTTTTAAACTATTTTTGTGCAGTCTATAGCATATTAATGCGTGTCTGAGCTCTTAAAGCTATTCATCTATATGAAGGGAACCCCCAGTGTCCTTGCCTGACAAGCAGCATCTTCCTAAAGGTGTCCAGTGATGAGCTGTACCCATCAGGCATCTGTTCTTCCTCAGGAGCCTCCTTGTCATACCAGCTCCTCCAGGCTTTGTCATTTCTTGCCACCTATTAAGTACATGAGAAAACCCTGTAAAAGTTGGTAAACATGAGGATATGAAGCCTGATTTATTTATATTATCTCTCAGCTTTAAGCTGTGATGCCATTTATTGTGTTGCACATGGGTAAAGGAGATAAAATTATTTGACTGTTCAAAACAGACTGTGTTCTGTTAAGCTAATGCTAAGGGAGTTACTTGTCAATATGACATATAAACTGGCATCTCACATTAAAAAAAAAATCAAATAAGCCCCAAAACTGCATGCTGGGTACTTTACCTGATTCAGGATTTCATGGAACTGTGGCAGCTTGCTCAGCTCAACCAGGTTCAACCAAGTCATATCAAGGATCCACTTGTACGGTTTTGGTTGAACGGTGTTCAGATCCAAAGCAGCTCCACCTGATTATGTAACAATACATTAAACATGGCCTCCCCTGATAAAACCCACAGTGACAGTCAGCTGGCACAAGGAATCATCCAAGACATTTATGTATTCACCTTCTAGGATCATGCTGAAACATGAACTCAACGTAATGTACAGAATTGTACTCAATCAAGGCACAAATATAAGAATGTTCTTGCACTGGCAAAATCTTGCAGTTTAGCACAAAATTTATCACAGCTCTCTTTAAACAGCAGCTTTTTGTTCAACAAATTTGGACAATTCAAGACCTATAATTTCTTAGCCTTTTCAAATGAAACATTAAAAACTTAAACTGCAATCTTGTTTCATTTGAAATGTTGAGGTAAAGACAAACGTTTTGCATATTGCATGCTAATCAATTACATATTCCAGATGTCTGAAATAAACAATGCAGGTTGATTACTCTGGATTCAGAATTGTTTGTTGGGCTTTTATTTTTGAGGACTTTGTGGGTAACTTTTATCCATGAAATTAAAAACCCACATTCATTAAGTTTATTATAGAATTTTTGAAAGTCCGCCGTCCCTGTGAATTGAGTTATGACATTGTGATTGCCAGCATAACTGTCCATGCTGGCAATGGTACTGGTCAATAAAACACGCCGAAAGCAATATGTAGCCTATAAATTAAAAAAAAATACCAAATATTTGCTTGTGTACAGGACGATATATATTATATCCTAAAAAATTATCAGGCAAAGAAGGGGGGGGGGCGTCTTTAATGCCGGTACAAGTTTTTTAGCGTCCTTAGGGCCGCCAAGGATAATTTATGGTAATCAGCATTATTACATCGGTCGAACTGGACACCTTGAATATTGGTGACCATGAACATATAGTGGTTATATACACTTAAAAAAGAACATTACAATGCTTTGTTTTTGTTTGGATTTATCATTTATACATCAGATTTACATGTGCACATAGTTAAATAATTGGTGAGAAAAGGTTTGCCCTTGCCGCATTGACACAGGGATTTTAACAGAATCAATATATGAAAGCCCTTCTGACAGTAGAGCCAGTGATTTTCCAGAATCAGGGACGAAATCGCAGAACTGACAGACAGAAACAGAATTCCCAATCCTGAAAATATATAAGTATTAATGTATTTTTTGCCAAAAATATCTTGGCAATTCACTTATACATGTATGCAGTGATATAACTGTATCCGCCAAAACAGAGTTTTGCGAATACTATGTTTTCAGCTGCACGCCGCCGCCGCCGCCGTGTAGGTTTCCGGAGAACTCCTCCGTAACCGCTGGGCGGAATTTTACGAAAACCCGGGATTATGTTCAGGTCACATGTGAACTGCTGCGCCCCAATTTTGTTTTGACCTCTGACCTTTCCTCTGCGCTCTGCGTCCGTTTGTGCGTCTGTTTCCACACATAAACCCACATATCTCGGGAACCGTTTGACGGATCAGGAAAATTTTTTTGCACAAATGTAGCCCTTGGAGAGCTTTATAACATACACAAAAAATGGTGGCGCCACCTGCAACCATGTTTGCACAGTGTCCATCTGTTCGTCTGCCTTAGGTAAAATCACTCATATCTCTGCAGTGACTTGACAAATTCATCTGAAATTTGGCATGCGTATACATCCTGGATGGCTTTTCTGATTTTGTGACAGGTGGCGCCACCTACATTCACGTTTACGCTGCAGACATCCAAGCTCATATCTCGGGAACCGTTTGACCGATCAGGAAAATTTTTTTGCACAAATGTAGCCCTTGGAGAGCTTTATAACATACACAAAAAATGGTGGCGCCACCTGCAACCATGTTTGCACAGTGTCCATCTGTTCGTCTGCCTTGGGTTAAAATCACTCATATCTCTGCAGTGACTTGACTAATTCACCTGAAATTTGGCATGCGTATACATCCTGGATAGCTTTTCTGATTTTGTGACAGGTGGCGCCACCTACATTCACGTTTACGCTGCAGACATCCAAGCTCATATCTCGGGAACCGTTTGACCGATCAGGAAAATTTTTTTGCACAATGTAGCCCTTGGAGAGCTTTATAACATACGCAAAACTGGTGGTGCCACCTGCAGCCATTTTTGCACAGCTCTTGTCTGTTTGTCTGCCATGGGATAAAATCACTCATATCTCGGCAGTGGTTTGACATATCTGGCTAAAATTTTGCAGGTTATTACATCCCTGACAGCTCTCTTGATTTTATGACAGGTGGAGCCACCTGCATTCTAGTTTATGCAGCAGACTTCCAAGCTCATATCTTGGGAACCGTTTGACCGATTGGGCCAAAGTTTTGCATGTGTATAGTTCTCACATAGGTCTTTATCATATGCAAAACTGGTGCCGTCACCTGCAACCATTTTTGCTCAGCGTCCATCTGATTGTCTGCCACGGGCTTAAATCACTCATGTACATGTAGTGGTTTGAATTATCTGCCTTAAATTTTGCATATGTATACAACTGGGACGGCCCTCTGGATTTTGTGGTGGGGGGGGGGGGGGGGGGGGGGGGGGGTAGCAACCTTCATACACAATTTGGCTGCAGACATCCATGCTAATATGCAACACTTCACTCTATTTCCCCTTGCCACTTAATCCATGCCTCACTTCACCCGTTCCACTCTGATTTAGGCGGATACACGTAGCCGCTTGTCGGCTACCCGTATTCTAGTTGTTGATGCCTCTGACAGCGTGCCTGGCTTACCCATGTACTCAAGATCCCAGAGCCCTGGGTTTATTTGTGTGTATTCAGCGCTGGGAACTTGCCTACTTGGCTAAATGCTATTCAGCAGCAAATATGAAGCAGCTTTTCCTCAGGTGACGCGAAATTCAATGTTTGTCAAGCTTGTATTATTGGACTTCATCAATAAATAAATGTAATATAACAGGTCAACAAAGTTCAAGAAAGGGACTAAGTTTCTGCGGGATATAAATACGACAAATTTCCCTATAAATTTAACAACACTGTGGACATGCATGTCAGTTGTCAAACTGGTGCATGCACCCTGGCTCATTCAGCTACACATATCAATGTCTTCACAGAAAAAAACTTATCCAGGACAGCTGGATCAAAGCCTAAATCTGTGAGACAGATTGCCTTTGATACCTGTTTCTCATGCTTATTGTTCTTAGGTTAAAATTTAATAAGAGAAGTGGCAGTGTAGTGCATACCATGATATTGTAGGCCTATGCAGCTTTCTTGATTGTCACAATTTTATGCAAACATGGATAAGTTAACATGTTTAATAAAAAATATCAGTATCTTTTATCTTTATTTAATTAAAAAACAACAATATTTTCTGAATCCACAGTATTCAAAATCAAGAGAAGTAGCACTCCAAGTAAAAATATTATTTTTATAATAACCTTAAACCTTATTGATTTAAGTTATGAAACTAAATATAGAGAATAAAGTTCAAGTGAAACAGACCTTTAATAAAGTTCTGGAACTCTTCATGTCTGATGATATTTTTCTGGAGGTCAATCTTCAGAGCCACGAGCAGAGTGAACAAGAATTTATGGTTTTCATACAGGCCACGGCAGGTGTAACGATAAACCTCATATGTCTGGTATTCTATGATGTTATGAATCCGCTTGCTTGTGATTGGAGATTTCTCAGAGCTATAACAGAAAATCATTGCAACTTTATTATATTAGTCCTTAAAACTTTACACAAAACATTAAATGATATAGGGGTCTCCTGAAGGTAAAATCAGAGAGGTGGAGAAAATTTCGAATTAAGGTAACATTCAGCAAAAATTAAAAAAAATATAAGTTGCTGGATTACATAAAGTAAATCATAAACAGATGATTATATCATAAAATGTTATGAATTTATTGGTTTCCCAGTGACAGATCAATTTATACTGATTTAGCCTGAGCTTTTAGAACATCTGTAAATCTTTTAGAAACAGTTGCAATGCTCTACCAGTCAATCTGACCCATAATAAATCTGGCAAAAAAAATATTAATGAGTGCACCTGTATCAATATTTGAAAAAGCACAAAGACAAATTCTTTCAGGTGTCTTTCAGGAACTCTCCATGAAAATTTCACTTTATTTCTGGTAAAATAAACAATGATGGAGACTAACTTTGCCATGGACACATCAAAAAGCCCAAGAAACTGTCCTAGAGATGTCTGATACATGCAGTTGACCAGGCTCATCTCACACACCAGAAAATACAGGATACTTCCCCTTGTTGCCACTGAAACAATCATTATTTAAATCTGCCAATAAGTGTGGCAAACTGCACAGCTTGTTCACATAGATTAAAATGAACAAAAAATACCTGATTTTTTTCACTAAAACATTATGTTGCAAGTACACAGCAATCTTAGGTTTCCTTGAACGTTTTTTCTGATAATTCAAAATGATAAGTTCTTTGAATGCATTGACACAATTAGTAGTTAGCTTTTTCATAATTCTGAGTACCATCGGCAACATGACAATTTTCTTATTGGTTAAAATAAGCCCTGTTTAAATTAACAAACACTTCACCTAAGACACTGGTACCTGAGACATTCAAGCCACTTATATAAGCTTAGTCATCAAACCCTTAAGGTAAATATCTTTAGAGCAACTCCTGGGTACAGCTCAACAGACTATGGTCTGGCTATGGCCACTTTGCAGAAGACATGAAAAGATCAGGCATCACAGAGATAGACCTTTGTGGCCAAATATATACCAACAAACAGGTAATAATGGAATGTAGCATGACTGGTCGCTGTCCCCTCTCAGAAACTGGTACCTCACAACTAGTGACCTGCCTCATCAACTGTCAATTTTGCCCACAATAACAGCTGATATACAAGATAATAAACAATATTTAGATAAATAATGCATTTACTGATGATATGAGAAACAAATGTTTTATCTTTTGTACAAGACAAAGATGTAAATACCAGGTCTAAACTCTTCTCTGGCTTCATTAATTTTTATTTCTGTTTCAGCAGCAACAGCAAGCTTCTCACTGACTTCTGAAGCTGTCTCCTTTGTGATGGCAAGCACTTGGATGAGAGACTCGTCTTCCACTAAAGAACCCTAAAATGATTGAAAACAAATGACCAATGGGTCACAGTGCTGAGCCGACGAGCACAACCAGTGACAATACAACCTCCATGTCAATGGAGAGCTTTAAAGCTGAGGCAGTGGTACAGAGGAAGTAAAAAGTGACAATATGATATACAGCACACAATTATGTAAATGAAGGAAATATATATGAATTGCATTATTCACATCCATGAAAACTGGCAAAAATGTGTGGAAAAGGTTATCCTCTTGTATTACTGATTCACTAAAAACATTTTGTTTGCTGGGTGAAAACTGTGATCTTAACTACAAATATTACCAGAACATGTGCAGAAATGAACTGAGAGTTGTTAGTACCACTGATCAGATGTAACTGAAAAATCAACTGACCTTGGTGCTGGTCAGCTTAAACAGCAAGTTGTCCTCAAGCTCTTGCATTTTGCGCTTGTTGCTTGTGACATCTTCCATAAGCTTGGTGCGTTCTGCCTCCAATTCTTGTTTCTCTGTGAGAATCACACGCCCTAGTAACTGGTCTTCAAGTCCTTTCATTGTCACAGTAAAATCTATGATAGAAGTCCTGGCACTGATCTGTAATACAATGAAAGTGATAAATCTCCAGTCAGTACCTAAATTTATGAAAACATGGAAAACTAAATTATACTTATTTAATATTCTTTTACTTCATAAATCTGACAAGTTTTAAATGAAAGATTGTTCAGTTTAATGCAGTTATATGTTTCAGGCCAATGATAATTAAAATGAGTAATTCTAAAGAGCTGACTGAATAACTAGAATACGGGTAGTCGACAAGTGACTACGTGTACCCGCCAAAATCAGAGTAGGACGGGTTAAGTGAGGCATGGATTGAGTGGCAAGGGGAAATAGAGTTACGTGTTACATATTAGAATGGATGTCTGCCATGTAAACATGAATGAAGCTGGCGCCACCTGTCATAAAATCAAGAAAGCTATCCAGGA
The DNA here is from genome assembly GCA_026874595.1 of Sipunculus nudus. Taxonomy (NCBI): domain Eukaryota; kingdom Metazoa; phylum Annelida; class Sipuncula; order Golfingiida; family Sipunculidae; genus Sipunculus; species Sipunculus nudus. The sequence goes on along the minus strand of CM049314.1, from coordinate 46,108,501 downwards.
TGTATACGCATGCCGAATTACAGGTAATTTGGTCAAACCACTGCAGAGACAGGAGTGATTTTAACCCAAGGCAGACAAACAGATGGACGCTGTGCAAAAATGGCTGCAGGTGGCGCCACCATTTTTGTGTGTGTTATAAAGCTATCCAAGGGCTACATTAGTGTAAAATTTTTTTCCTGATTGGTCGAACGGTTCCTGAGATATGAGCTTGGATGTCTGCAGCATGAACGTGAATGTAGGTGGCGCCACCTGTCAAAATCAAGAAAGCTATGCGGGATGTATACGCATGCCAAATTACAGGTAATTTGGTCAAACCACTGCAGAGATAGGAGTGATTTTAACACAAGGCAGATGAACAGATGGACACTGTGCAAAAATGGCTGCAGGTGGGGCCACCATTTTTTGTGTATGTTATAAAGCTATCCAAGGGCTACATTTGTACAAAATTTTTTTCCTGATCGGTCAAACGGTTCCCGAGATATGTGGGTTTATGTGTGGAAACAGATGACAAATGGACGCTGGGCAGAGAGGAAAGGTCAGAGGTCAAGGCCAATTGGTTAGGCACCAGTTCACATGTGTTCCGATAATTGGTGTAAGTTTAGGAAAAATTTGTCCAGTAGTCTCAGAGGAGTTCTCCGGAAATGAACACGGAGGCAGAACCCGGTCAAAAACATAGTATCCGCAAAACTTCGTTTTGGCGGATACAAAAATTATGTTGCATAATTAACTAAATAACTAGTCAGGAGCGGAATGTCAGTAAAATAAAGAGACGAGTAGTAGACAAACTGAGGGCAAGGTACTGCTTGTTACTGAAACTCTTACTTTAATATACCTCTCCGCAGTCACTTAAGACTCATATTTTGCATTTACCCCAGCAGACAAAGCCCCCTATGAAACAGTGGCTTAAAGAATTCTGTTGTAGTTCACAATTATACCATGAACTGATTGAAACTTAGCATTGTCTTTCCAAATTATGTGAATGGCTGACATACCCACATATACATGATAATATTTAATGATACCACTTGTATAACATCTTTGTGGGGATAAAATCAAGTAGAAAGGTGTTTACTTACCTCTGGTGTGTAGGAAGGGTTGGCCAGCTTGGTGGTGATATACAAATAGAAGTTACTCATTACATCACATTCCTTGTCTCCCACCTTGACCTTGTAGGTAGAACCAGATTTGATGAAGTTCTTCTCCAAGATGTTGTCCAGTGCTGGATCAAGTTCCTCCTCCACATCTTCAATAAGCAGGGGCTGGCCAAGTGACAACGCATCCTCAAGGTGATTACGGAAGTATTTGTGATTCAGAGAGGTCACCTACAGCACAAAATGCAACAGTACATGATGAAAATGTGAGCCATGTACAACTGCTGCTCAATGGTGACACCAAAGCAAATGTTAGATGCTGTTCTGAAACCTGGCCTTGCAAAACTAAGATTTTACTGGCTAAAACATGCCTGTTTCCATTGTACTTTTATCCTTTTATTTTATCTTTTGAAAAGCATAGTAAACATAAGCAAGCTATTATGGTAAACAGGGAATATATATTACTGCTAACATGAATGTACAATCATATCAGTGTTATATGCTAATTTTGTAAACTGCATGCAGCATACCTCATATCTGAAATATCATTAATGAACCTAGCATCACATTTAAATTTTAATGTTGTCCACAACTGGTGTTTTTTTTATCAATAACCTTGATTTTGAAACAACAAGGAGGGGGGGGGAAATTTAGTCCAGTTACAAAGCAATTAAACAAGTTAGAAAATTTTATTTGTATACAAATATTTATACAAACAAATTGGCAACCTGCAGGCCACGTTCCTTTTCCCTGTTCTTGATCCATGTTTTGCCTTGTCCCTGTGGGTCTATCAGTAGTGGGTAGCGGGTAGCTTTTGTTGTGATGATACCATTTTGGATGGACAGGTCATCATTAGGTAGACCCTGCAGATTCCAGTCTCCAATCTACAGTCATATTGTCATAATTTTAGTTTGGCTGCAATGTACCTCATGTTATAAAATAATTAGCATGGGCTTCAATGAAGGTTTAAATTTCAATGAAGGTTTTAATTATTATTTAATTTGTAAATTAGGTCTAACCAATGCAATACTATGATGAACATAATAAATCCCACTCAGATTTTAATTAAATTAAATCTTAATGCCCAATATAATTTTTGTGTGCATTAGTTTTACATGTTTAACATTATTTTAAATTCACCATTTTTTATAATGTTAATGAATATGTAATTTTGCATTCAAACATGTTTTTCAACTGCTTCAATTGGATCACACTTGCAGAAGCCATGGAAATTTATCAATCATGGGGAGATCTGAACATTCCTAATATGTTTGTGACTGCATAAATTCTACTCCCCACATGCTGATGGAAGAGAGTCAACAAGTTTTTTTTTCTATTACATTTCTAGGACTAAATCAGTCAACCAAACTGTACAGTTAACAAATACCAATAATGAAAGACACTGAAAATCACAGGTTCTGCTCTCTAGAAATAGAGGTATTAATTGCCAATGATAGAGTAAACCAATTAGATGGTAGTTCCGAAAGGTTTAGATAAACATGAGTACCGTGGCTTGATCAACCAGCATACTAGTGATGTTCAGATTGGTAGTGAATGGTATACGTCGGTTTGTCAGCTCCTTCTGCCAGTTCTCTCGCAGCATGTCCCGGAACTCCTGGTTGAAGGGCCCTGAATATGACAGGAATCCAGTGCACAGCAACACATCACCAACCAACCTGTCAAGATGAATGTATCAGATAGTTGTACCACTATGTCTAAGTAGGAAATAACAAAGTTACATGCAAATACAAACCATACATAAGGTCTGCTTGCACTGTCCATTAATATAATTTTGCTTTATCTTTTAGTAAATGAAGATTGACTTCGAAAAGGAATCCCTGAGACATTACCTTCTTCCCTACATCCCTTGTGGGTACCAAGGTCATCAATACAGCTGACATATACAAGAGGGCTTTTCCTACTCTAGCATAGGTTGTAGTAATAATTTACCTTTCAATTTGGGCTTTGAACTCTTTACTTTGCTGTGTCCATCTGATCTTCTCACCAGCAAGTCCATTGATCAGAGCTGATGCTGCCTCCATCTTTCTACGGCATGACTCAGCATCATCCAACAACTCCTGTAGTAATTAATAACCATAAAATTATCAAAATATCCACATGAAAAAGGTTTTAATTTATTAACACACCTGTGTTCTCAGCAGTTCAACGGAATTTACTGGCATGAGACAGCATTCTAGGCTGGAACAAGTGATGACAGATGTATACTGTACAAAACTGTGGGCCACTTTCTGTAATTCATAGGTTTATTAACAGTGTTCCATAATTGACTGATTGAACATCATTCTACCTGCTGAAACCATACTACTAGGAATAAGAGTGTGAGACATCCTGAGGACAAAGACACTGAACCCTGTTTTGTTTACCATTAACATGGTGTTATATACCATAATTTTTACAAAGCTCAAAATTTATAATAATCAACTTATTTCTGGTCTTACTTCTATAGGATCACAATTAAAGCATGTTTATTTTAAAGTCTGAACAGTGTAATCATGTTGAAAACATGTGCAGATGCAATGTTAAAGTAGAACTTTTCAGCTGTCATGTCTTTTACTGATCAGCCAAAAATAAGGTAAGCACACCCTAATCCATGAGGTTTAGTAGGTTGAATCAAGCAATAGCTTTGTATACAAACCTGCTTCTCCTTCATAGCAGCATCAAACTTAGCCTGAACTTCATCCAACTCTTTCTGTTTCTCATCCAGCTGGGCCTGAGCTCCAGATAATTCATTTGTTGCTATCTCTAGACGTCCTTGTTGTATAGCAAGGTTGGCCTGAAGGAATATACTGACAGATAAGAACCCATCTCATTCAATTCCATATTCAAATATATACTGAAATTACAAGTCTTGAAATTGTTTGTTACAGATGTAATGGTATAACTCAGATTTAAAAGGTAATTATGTTTCTCTGCATGGTTTTTGTCCATAGCACATGGTTCAACTCCTGATATGATAAAAATATCTCTAAACTGAAGTACATAGGCAGAAACATATGTCTAGTCCAACAATCATCTTTTACAAAAGTCTCCTATCATAAAATAAAGAACAGTAAGTATGTTGGCTTATATTACAAGATTCATCATCAATCACTCTGTTGACACCCTGTGGGTAGTCAATGGTCATTTACTAGGTTTACATTATAGCAGTACACATGAGAAATCAATATACCAGTGTTTCTTTTGAAATATAAAAATCTGGAAATAAGCATTTTTGAGGAGATTGCATGTTTGACGATAAAATAAACCACTCTGACATTATTTCAAGCTTTCTAGTATTCAGTTGTCCTTGTTGCTGCAGCACTGACCTTAAGAGGCAACACCTCTTTGTTGATACCAAAGAAGAAGGCCATAGCTTGGGTCCATGATAACAACCCAGCCACATTGCCACACACTTTCTTGGCCGATTCAAATGTATAATCTTCCATGGACAGGTAAGGCTGCATAAGTTCTACCATCTCTTCATTGATGGTGTCTTTTGGAAATGTTTGTAGAGAGTTCAGAAAACCTCCAGCACTCATGAGCTGCAGAAAAATCATTCCATCATAAATAAAACATGAGCTGCCGTGATATTTATTTCTGTGTTATACAGATAAACACTTAATAGAAAATGAACTCTAGTAGCCTTAATTTTAACATAAACAGAATTACAATCATGGCTATTTGACAAATTAGTCAAATTAACACCTTTTCAATTTGCTGAAAATTTTATTTTAACCTAGGATGTGCAGTTGGAACACAGAAAGAGCTATTTGAAAAGGAGAGAATAGTGTTATTATAAAGCAAATGTATCCATGAAGAGAAACATGCATACTTTGATACAGATTACACCAGTCATTCTTTCCTTTAATTACCATAAAATAAAGTAAAACACATGTTGAACTAGTAGATACCTTAAGTGATTCTCCCCATGAAGGTTTAGGGCATGCTCTATCTGGGTCCTGTGTAACTGGGTCCATTCTTTTTTGGAAAAGGATGAGGGCTGCATCCATGATCCTCATAATCAGGTGGGGAGGTTTTCCTAACTTTCTTACTGTGGCGATATCAGCTGCTTTGATTGTCTACAACAACACTGACTATAAGCTGTTGAAAATTCAAAAATATTCAAAGTAGTACATCTCAAGATAATATAATATTTATAAAATAAGTTTTACATGGTTTAAGTAAGTTTGGTATCGGACTTTATACAACAGTGCACATTTATTACAAATGCACTAATAGTAATTTTAAATACTTTGAAAGATACATAGATGCATGCATTGCCCCATTGGGTAATTTCCAAACATAAAATTAGAAATTTTATTTAAAATAATCAGTTTAACTATATTCAATGATGCAGAAATTGCTTATTCTTAGGTCAATGGCAGGTTATATGAGAATGAATACACAGATCATCTTTATTTCAATTTATCAGCTTAGAAGTGTTCACATACAACCATCATTAGCTGTTTCTGGATGGATGTGACTGGAAATGTCATATGTGGCAAACCTGCAGAGCTGCTTCAGCTGTTTCTAAGGCAGGGCGTGCTGCTTCCAGTTTTTCCTCAGCATACGCTTTCTCCACCTCGATCTCGTCAACAATATGCTGGGCTTTGTCTTTAACCTTTTGCACCTCTGATTTAACAGCTTCTGCAGCCCGTGCACTTTCTGTGACCTCTGCCAGCACCTGAGTGATAAAGTGAGACCTAATTATAATACATCTGTCCATATAAATTTAGTTGCAATCTCTGGATTGATATCAATTTTAAGAAATCTGTAAGATCAGTTATGTGCTTTCACTGAAGACAATCACCAACAAGCAGTTGAGATGGTGGCTATATAATTCTGAGCCCAAGGGCCTAATATAATGTGAGAAAAAATAAATAAAACTGATTGAGTATAAATAGGAGTACAAAATAATAATTTCTCAATAAGGCATGTAGGTTTGATTATAAAAGCAAGTGTTAAAAGAAATTTGGTTTAAAGTTGCAAGATCCAAGTTATCAAATTATTTGATAACTATAGGATATCAGCAGATGCTGACGAGCCCTCAGCCAAAAAACAGTGTGTATCGGTGGTAACAGTAGAGAACATCTGAACACACATGGATTTTTATCTTTACAAATTTCTCTAGTTTCAGTTGTAGACTTAAATTTGAGATGCAGGTATTAAAGTTCCCTTGTAGGTCTCATACCAGTTGTGATATATAGACCTGTATGATGAGAAACACTCTGTGGGGGATTACATGTATGTAAAACGAAATGTTCTAAGATGCAGCAAAGGGCAAAAGGTGAAATGGAGCTGAAGCAACTCTTCATTCTTTAAATGAAGGTAAACTGCTTTGTGGTAAAGGCAGTAGGACTCATAGGAAATGTACCATATAACCTTGAAAAGTAGGTCAAGGTCACCCATCTTCAAACTTGATCAAGGTTTTGTTTTGTTGGTATAAATGTGCCCTGAAGATATGGAGGCAACAGTGAAAAAAGGTGTTTACTTCCATTAACAATTAAGATATTCTTGGTACCACCACCTGGCTTTTACAGCAGTTATAGATCATCAAGGGCAATAGATCAACAACATTTCATCACAATCCATCAAGTGGTTCCTGAGAAAAGTGGTCACATGTTTTTTTTCTATGAACAGCTGTGTGACTTTAAAGAGAAGGTCAAGGTCACCCATTTTTAACTTAACTAAGTTTTTGTTGGTATATGTGTGTCTTAAAGGGATTGAGTGGCTATGTAAATTGAATTCTTTAAAAAGACTTGGATATCCTGCCCACAAGGTAAAAGTTAACACCCAGATGCCGAATGGCATGGGTGACAGCAATAGCCAATTAGCCTGTATACGCTGAGGGCTAAAACATTAAATTGGTGTTGTGTACATTTTTTGTCATTTGGAGTTTTACTAAAGCATAATTCATACCTTATCTGCCTTCTTGTTGGCTACTGCTAACTCTTTCTCCTTCACAGCGAGTTCCTTAGACAGGAGGTCAACAGACTGGGATGCTTCAATCAGCTTGTCCAGACCAGTGTTCATCCTGTTTGCTAACTCACCAATGTGGGAATGATTCTCCTTGTAAATGGTCTGGTAACCGTCCAAGAAAGACAAATAGGACTTTGGTGTCACATGTGTCTGCCTCCGATACCTGTATGAAAGACATCACCACGATTACAAAATGATACAATAAAAATGAGATGAAGGGCAACAGATAGTGGAAACCAAAAGAAACATCAAAACAAAAGGAAGGTAGATCTGAAACTATGACCATGATAGTTTGTGATTTAAATTTGGTTTACATATAAGTCTAGTAAAATGTTATTTACAAGAGATGTGTTATTGGAAAAGTAACCCAGACTTGATTGCATAGTTAAAGTGTTTCTTTTGCAGGCATATCTGCATGAGATAAATTCTGACCTGTCAAAATAATTGACACAAGTGTTAGCCACACCATCATGTACTACACCCATCGTTTGCACCATCTGTTGCTTGATTTCCTCAGTACAGATAATCTCAAATTTAGATAAGAAATGATCTGCCACAGCCACCAGGGCATCACGTGGCCAGCGTGTAAACCAGTCCATAGTACAGCCTGATATCAGGCCAGGAAACTTCAGAGCTCGGGTACGGAACTTCTCACCAACCTACAAAGACATTAAGTATATAATTAAAGGAATGAAGAGACAGGTGACAATCCCAGCTGTAAAATGTGAGAGCTAAATATTGCCAGACACCTACTGAGCTCATCCTAGCCACTGACCACATCACCAAATGCAAGTGCTATTTCTGAGTGGTGGGTGAGCTCATAAAAGAAACTATCATTGTGGTGATAGAAAAGAAGAAAAGAAATGAAATTACAGTAATTCAGCACTTGAAAACAACAATGTAAATTTAGCCCTATGCATTTGGTTTATTTGTGTGACTAATTTACTGTTTATTCATGTAGCAGCTGATATATGTCAGAAGGAAATAAATGGTGCTATAAAATGACTAGACTGGCAATGATAAACATTAGCTGAAATTGTTGAATTAAATGATGAGAAAATATCGTGTATGTCTTATAGTTATAAGAAACTCAGAAGTGTATCTGTTTGTCAAGCAATAAGCCAAAATGGCTGGCTTTCAGCATAGCAAATGATATATTGTTAAAGTACTGACTGCAGGCTAAGGACAATGGATGGCAGGCATCACAAGTTTAATAACATTGAATATGTTTAACAATTAAATCAGTGTTGACTAAGTAAGGATAAGTGTAGATCATTAGTCAACTGACTCAGCTACTTTTCATTCTGTTGAACATAAAGTCAGCTTGATTTTGTTGTTGAGAACAGAACTGAGACACTGGACAGTGTGAACTGACCGGAGAGAAACAGAGAACAGTATGGAGGTTGTTCCTTGCTCTGGAGATGAAGTAATCATACAAGTTCTCCTGTGTGGGAGGACGACGAGGGTGTTCCTTCTTCATCACAGGGAACAACTCCTGAGTGATCTCATCCAGCTCATCCTTGGCAAACAAGTTGGAGACCTAACAGGAAGGATATATGTACAGTTCATTACCTCTCATAAACAGAAAATACATTATTATAATAAAAATAATGATTATTTTGGCTGTAACTAATTCTTTTATTTCTTATATCATGCATGGATTCGATAATTTTCATTGGTTTTTCAAACTTAGGTTATGAAACTACAAGAAAATGAAACATTGGTATATACTGCAACCTGCTTTATGATACGAAATTATAACAGGAAAGAAAAAAAAAATAATTTCAAAATATTTGAGGAATATTGTGATAAATGTGTAATTATATCCTTTGTTTGGAAAACCTTAGCCATGGTGTGACATACTGTAGAAAACACCAGCGGAGTACTAACCTCTCCTGAGCTCAGCACATTGTTCAGGTATTCGAGGAAGGCCTCGTCCTTGATCTCATTGTCTGTGAAGATAAAGGTGATGCCCTGGCCCTCCCCACCAGCTACCCGGTACAGGTACTTCAGGTCATCCATCAGGTTACTCACATTGTATGAGCTGAGGGAAGATTCAAATATTCATGTTCAAGAGCAACAACATATACAGCAAACACTGCTAAAATGAAAGCACAAGCGATTACAGTTGCAATGTTATGTATATATATATCATCATATACTAATTTTCTAAAAAGAATAAAATACTAACAAAATCTGTAGAGGATGCATTTGTTTAGTTTTAGAACTGAACAATCAGAATGAAATAACTTGCTTAAATCTGAATATTCAGGTATACATTGTATAATTTTACATAGGCGTAGTTTGCCTATCATAGTTAGGTGAAAGTAATGCAGACTAAGGACAAACAAAAATTATGAAGGATATGACCGTGAGGAATTCTGTTGCCAATTTTGTTTATCACAGCTTTAATGACAGAGGAAGCTACATTTTATCACTCTTATGATGTCTTTACAAGCCAGTCATAAAGTGAATTTGACTTTGTAGACATAAAAATTTACATTGGCTAATATATATCCATGGTTAACACAAATCTCTTTCTATTATGGTATTTAAAAATTAAGGGGCTCACTAATACAATAAATGGACATACTTTATATAGAACAGTGAAACTGCCTTCTGCAGACAACTCAGTAAGACAGAAATTAAATCTCAGATCCTTTAAATTTACCTATATTTTTGGTTTTGTGTAAACTCAGTAAAGCAGACAACATACTATACCAGACAACGAAAAACTTTCAAGTCCAACTGGCGTATAAAGTATGATCCTCCAAGGCAGACAAACACTGCATACTCCAAGGTCATGACTTTTTATGACCACCGGTAGGTATCAAACCACTTGCCCAGAAAGCCTGAACCAACATCATGCCCAGAAAACATACATTGCTTAGCAAAAGTTTGCTCTTTAAAAATTGTGAATGCCATAATGAATGCCAATTCACTCACAAATGTTGTATATATCATTGCTTGAAAAACAACAATTATTCTGGTACAATTTTCAGTTTAAAACAGTGAGCTCGGAAAGCAGCTAGCTAGTGATCACATTTACCACTGCTCTTAAACTTTTTTTTCCCAGTGTTTTTAAAAATAAGTATTATTTAACTAATTTCATCCCATCATATTTGCTTATAAACTGTCATTTATCAAAGTTCAATAAGCCCAGTGCTGTTAGATGTGAGGTACAGCTAGTGGAGATGTTAAGTTGGTATGTCTAAGATAAGGTTGAAAGTAATAGTCAATATCAATTTATCATTTAGAATTTAAGAAAAACTCAAATAATCATAAAATGTATATAAAATATTTGACTTTTTTTTCTTCTCCTTCTTTTTAAATTAATGATGCACATTCAAATAGATATATGTATAAATAAAATTAAATAAAAGACACCAGTAACATTTGTAGAAAAATTAACTTTAGGTCAGCTGAGGTAAAAATGAGAAATATATACATACACTTCCACCACACATGAATCAAAAGCAAATTACATATATTAGCCACAAAAAATTATAGCAGTTATTTTCGTAAAGTATACACTTTACAAAGCATGAATCAAAATATTTTTTTACAGGTTAGGACAATTACCTGTCACCCACTATGTCAACTGTTTGGGAAGAAGACATACTATGAAATTTTCTGGATCCACAGTAAGTCCAGTTACGAGGGGAATAATTCAACAATTTCAGGGGGATGATACTTTGAGAACGAACAAGTTTATGTAAGCTTATGTCTACCATCTTTCCTCTATAAACCACTTTGCCTGAAAAAAGTGTTTGATTATATTGCTTTTAACAGTTCTTTGAAAAGTGGGAGCTAAGGCACTATGCAGAACTTTATTGAAATAAATATATTGTTACAGTTCTTGAGACTGAGGTTTCTGGCACCCATTGTAGCCACTAAAAAGGAAATCTGCTGTGCTAATCTACATATAAGCAGGACATTATCAAATTATCAAATCAAATGAAAACTTTTACTATGTACCATTTTGTTACACATAAATGCTGACTCGTGAAATACATACTGAATTTATCAGATCCACAGATTTTGTTATTTGATAAATGTGAGAAAACTGGTTTATATTGCATGCACTTGACAAACTTCATATGTTTGTCCTTTGCTATGACCTAAACACCTGCATGTTAGATCCTGTTTGATCACTACTATGTATACAGAGTACAGAAGTCACGCCATGCAGAGAAAGTTAATGTTTGTATCTTACCAGACAGTAATCTGTTCCCCTGACAAATTAAAGAACAAACATAATCAAAAATAGTAACCATAAAACACAATCAAACAGTGTACAAACTGAAGCAAATTATAAATCAATGACTTTGGTTGACTGGCAGATGTTAATGCAAAAGCTACAGATAGAGGAGATACATAAGAACATAAAATGGGGAAGCTGAAACATCTGCATATGATCTTATATTTGTTTACTGCTATGTTCAGACTTTAAGCATATTGTAAAATTACAAATCGCAATGTACTAAATTCATCATTTTTCTTGTGTTGTTGCCCCCTTTAAGTTAGGTAAAATATGGTCACCAGAACTGTAACTTGAATCTTAAGGTTCCACAGGAAAACAATATTCATTGCATTAAACACTGAGCAACTGATTTCAACAGTAGCCCATCTGATAACAACAATACTTCCTAAAAGTACAAACTAATCAAACCTCAAACATCCACAGACCAACATTGAAAAATGGTCTGAAGTTATATAATATTGCTTATTCTAGTGAAGTTGAACCTGTCCTGACAAACTCAAAAGCAGTTTAAATGGAAATGAAACAGAGCTGACAAAAGAGATGTATGCTGTGAATGATCTTGCTTACCGACTCAGTGTAATTTGGAAATTTTTGTATCCTGCGATGAATGATGCCAGGCGAGTTAGAGACTGTTTGCCTGAACCACCCACACCTACCAGCAAGGCGTTTCCTCTCTGGGTGCGAATGATTCGAGATATCTGTAGTGCAGACACATCAGAATTATTAACATTATCTGAATCAATGATTATCCTTGCAAAAAAAAAAACATCTTTAGATGAAAAGCATTTTAAAACTAGAATACGGGTAGTCGACAAGCGACTACGTGTATCCGCCAAAATCAGAGAAGGACGGGTGAAGTGAGGCATGGATTGAGTGGCAAGGGGATATAGAGTTACATGTGTTAAATATTAGAATGGATCTCTGCCACATAAACATGATTGTAGGTGGCGCCACCTGTTATTTGAATGAGAAACTATCCAAGATATATACACATGCAAATTTTCATGTGGAAAAGTCAAACCACTGCAGAGATGAGTAATTTTATCCCACAGCAGACAAACAGATGGACTCTGTGCCAAAATGGCTGCAGGTGGTGCCACCATTTTTGTTCATGTTATAAAGCTATCCAAGGGCTACATTTGTGTAAAAAAAATTTCCTGATTGGTTGAATGAGTCTGGAGATATAAGCATGGATGTCTACAGTGTGAACGTGAACGTAGGTGGCGCCACCTGTCATAAAATCAAGAAAGCTATGCGGGATGTATAAGCATGCTGAATTTCAGGTAATTTGGTCAAACCACTGCAGAGATATGATTGATTTTAACCAAAGGCAGATTAACAAATGGACACTGTGCAAACATGGTTGCAGGTGGCGCCACCTTTTGTTGTGTATGTTATAAAGCTATCCCAGGGCTACATTTGTGTAAAAATTTTTTCCGGATCGGTCAAACGGTTCCCGAGATATATGGGTTTAGTGTGGAGCGTTAATGTGAATGTAGGTGGCGCCACCTGTCATAAAATCAAGAAAGCTATCTAGGATGTATATGCATGCCAACTTTTAGGTGAATTAGTCAAACCACTGCAGAGATACGAGTGATTTTAACCCCAGGCAGATGAACAAATGGACACTGTGCAAACATGGTTGCAGGTGGCGCCACCTTTTGTTGTGTATATTATAAAGCTATCCCAGGGCTACATTTGTGTAAAAAAATTTTTCCGGATCGGTCAAACGGTTCACGAGATATATGGGTTTATGTGTGGAGCGTTAACGTGAATGTAGGTGGCGCCACCTGTCATAAAATCAAGAAAGCTATCTAGGATGTATATGCATGCCGAATTTTAGGTGAATTAGTCAAACCACTGCAGAGATATGAGTGATTTTAACCCCAGGCAGATGAACAGATGGACACTGTGCAAACATGGTTGCAGGTGGCGCCACCTTTTGATGTGTATGTTATAAAGCTATCCCAGGGCTACATTTGTGTAAAATTTTTTTCCGGATCGGTCAAACGGTTCCCGAGATATATGGGTTTATGTGTGGAACGGTAACGTGAATGTAGGTGGCGCCACCTGTCATAAAATCGAGAAAGCTATCTAGGATGTATACGCATGCCGAATTTTAGGTGAATTAGTCAAACCACTGCAGAGATATGAGTGATTTTAACCCCAGGCAGATGAACAGATGGACACTGTGCAAACATGGTTGCAGGTGGCGCCACCTTTTGTTGTGTATTTTATAAAGCTATCCCAGGGCTACATTTGTGTAAAAAATTTTTCCGGATCGGTCAAACGGTTCCCGAGATATATGGGTTTATGTGTGGAAACAGACGCACAAACGGACGCTGGGCAGAGACGAAAGGTCAGAGGTCAAGGTCACTTGGTTAGGCACCAGTTCACATGTGACCTGATAATTTGTGTAAGTTTCGGAAAAATCTGTCCAGTAGTCTCAGAGGAGTTCTCCGGAAACGAACGCGGCGGCAGAACCCGGTCAAAAACATAGTATCCGCAAAACTTCGTTTTGGCAGATACAATAACTAAATCTGTATTTAAATACCAAATACTTTGAAGGTAAGAAAACATACCTGCGAATACCTGCCCCTCAACATCCTATTATCTTCAGAATTATGAGACCAAATCAAACTGTCAGTTAACTGCAAGACCTGACCCATGAGATAAAATTTACCATCTCACTGTTGGACTGATTTTTAGCACAAATGTTTAAGTAAGGTTAAACTGTGCACATTTCTCAGCTTCTTAAATTTGTGACTCCATATCCATATCTTTAAGCACACATTCCAAAGACCTGTCAAAATAATAATTATTACCTTGATGAGATGGGCCATTGCATCTTTGAAGAAAACCAAATCCATGTGTGCCCCTCGCACTGAGTCATTGTACTGCTGCATGAACATCTGAAGCCGTTCATTCAGGTATGGCAAACCTGGTACCTGTTCAGGTGACCAGAAAGGATTCATATAAAACTTGCAAACATATATGTGACTGGTTCACATTAACAACTTGATATAGCTTGATAAACTTGATATAGCTTCAAACTGAATCTTTATTTTATATAATTACAGAGAAACTGAAATAAATAGCATGTATTGACTCACCAGTTCATATATCTTTGGTGCCTCCAGATCAGCATCCTCTGGCTCCTCCCCTGTGGGTTCTGGTGCGTCACGCAGGAAGTCCACAAAGAATGGCTCATCATCCATCGCTGCATCCTGTTCCTCTCCTATCTCAGATTTGACCGTCCGTTTCACAGCACCCTCGAACCATTTTTTGTCCTCAGCATTTGTAAACCTAAAAGATCCATTACGAAAGGTTGCTGGATAAATTTTCTTCAATCATATTCTTTAACAGACCATTTTAATCACTTTTATCAAGAAAAAGCAACAAGCAGTTCACCGAAAAATGACCCATGGGTCATGACACCCAGCTGACTTGAATAATCTGTAATGTTTTAGGACTGACTGCCAAAATTTTTTAATTGCAGCCCAGAACATTAACACAAGTCTGAATTTCTAGGTGCAAAAACAAACAATAAAGCAAGCACAATTCACAAAATATGTCACAGTGACTTAATTTTTGGTATGCAACAAGCTCAACAGGGACCTACTTGGATAATTTGTAACAAGTTTATCAGTCAAGTGGTTAAATTTTGTGCCTTATTAACACAACTGGCCAGCTGTAACTCCTGAGTAAAAAAAAAAAAACAATTAAGATAGGTTAAAATAAAGAAAATGAAGATGGTGCCACCAGTCTTCCATAGTTGAGAGGGCTTCACATGATCAATAAGCTTGCCAAATTTTAGAAAGATTCATGCAATCATCACTGAGATATATGTGATCAAAAGTATGAATTTCATACATCAAAAGCTGAAATTGTAAAATTTTTCAATTGTGGCCACAACAGTTCTAAAGAACTGGTTGCCCTGTTTTATTATTTTTTTTGCATGGAAACAATATTATATGTGCAGATGATGCAAAATTTCTTAGTTTTGGAGCTAAATTTATGTTTTGCAGCCCAGAACATTAACACTTATAAGTCTGATTTTTGAAGTGCTAAAAACACAAAAATGAGCGTAACTCACAAAATATAGGTAACAGTGACCTATTTTGTAGTAAACAAGAAGATTTACCAAAGACCTAACTTGATGTCAAGTTAGAAGTTTCTAAGTCAGTTACAATTTGTGCTGTGTTAACAGATGGACAGATGGATGATGGACAAGGGGTGACCACTATTGCTCCACTATGGTCAGCTGAGCTTAATAATATATATATATATCAAATATTAATGAATGTGTGTGAACAATCATATTATGTCAGAGTTGGCTACTAACTGACAATACCAGGTATTATGATAAAATACACTTCTGATGCAATATCTGAGCCAAATTTGAACAAGTCATCTGAGGACAACAGAGCTCACTGGTAAAGGGCATTCAGAAAATCCTTGATCTTTAACCCCCAAATTATATGTGGGATTCCTAACCCCCTATCCAATCCATATATATGAAATATGAAAGCTATATGGTGAGTGGTTGTTGAGTTATAAAGAGTTATCCCTAATTTTTAACCTGAGCTGGGTTGGGATCTGTAAAAAGTTTGTTCATGAAGTGCTAAATACTGGTCTAGAAATTAAAATATGGGGAAAGTTTTAATAGCTGTGCTAGGTAAGTTTGTCATTGTACATTAGTGTATTAAGTTTAACTGAAAAGTCTTCATTAGCAAAGGAGAAATGTGCCTAACAAAAAAAACTCTAACCTGACTTGTTCATTAACTACAGGGGCCTGTGATCTTGAACTTTGGATCCCTGGATTAATGACCACCTATACCATATATATGTGTAATATGAAAGCGACAGGGTCAGGGAGTTATAGACTTAACTTATACACTAATGTACCAGAATGCCTGGCTCCTTTGGTCAAGTGGACATGATATATCAAACCTGTCTGCTATAACTCTGGTACACTCATGCTTCCACAGAGCAAGCAGGGTCTGTTCTTGATCACATTCTTCACCCTTGATGTTCAGCATGCCTTCCCAGATACGAGACAAGTCGCGCAAGTTGAAGATGTAATGGAATTTAGCTGGAGTGGGAAGCATCTTTTTCTGAAGTATGGATTAAAAAGAAGAAACTGTCATAGACTGTACCTAAACAAGAAACTGATGCCAAACTTGGTGGCATCTCTATTGGTAATGAATTTGTTAAAAACTTTACTGGCCATTCTGCAAGTGATCATATTTGGAACACATATTCTTAAAACCATTAACATGAATACATATATAGTCATGGTTAAAGGATGAAGCTCTTACCTGATATTCTGATGGAATTCTCATAGAATATGTACCAGTAATTATATGATCAGCTAGATGTTAGGACCATAAAGGTCCTCAATTAGGGCCCCACGACTGAAAGTTCATCAACTGAAAATAGAAGCCCTGTGGCCATACAAGATTACACTGATCTGAAATTTATCACCACAAATAATCTAAAGGGACCAACCTTTAGAAATATTATGGCAATACCCAAAAGGTTATTGAGATAATCCATGCAAAAGAATTTTAAAATATTTGCCTGGCAGCCATATTGGATTCAGCAGGAGTCTAAAATTTTAAAGCACATCCCCTGATGGGTGTCAATCTTGTCAAATTTTTGCAAAGGAATATTACTGATTGTGCTCTGGAGGCCATATTAGACTTTTGGCAGATCTGTAATTTAATAGGGTTGGAGTGCTTATAGAGTACCAATCATCCCTGGAAATTTGAGAAAGATCAAATGTATTCTGTTTCAGATAATGCGTGCATAAATAAATCACCAATTGCCCGCTGGCAGGACTGGACAGGACTGAGAATCCTGTAGAGTCTGCCACAATCTTTCACGGTTTGGTCTAATACTAGAAGGGTTGCACACAGAGCGGACCAGATTTGTTTACCTTGGTACTCCATGAAGCTTCCCACCAACAAATTAATGTATGTATAAATACACACACACACACAGGTCCTGGCATCTTTACAAAGAACACCTCTGGGGTTTACAATATTCTCCCATTAACAAATAAACCTGGATACCTTCAATTTATAAATGTATACAATTATTTAATTTTTGGTTACATCACCTGTCAAGTCATAAATGAGGGATTGGCATTGTGCAAAATCTTAGCTGCCTAGTGATTATGTACGGTGTTTTATATATGTCATTTCACATTCAGATTTAATAACAACAATGGTATTGTGCTTTAATGTATTTGCTTTATATCACATCAAATAAAGATTTTAGTATAGATACATATATTTACATACAATACTACTAGTTTGATTATACTTAACTATAGAAAAGATGGTCATAATAATTATATATATATGGTTTTTTTTTTGTAATGAATGGCAATAACACATGAATCCTGTATGCTATATTTAGATGGATGATGAGACATACACCAAGTTTTTTATGTATTTTTAAATACAGTAAAGCCCACCTATTGTCATGTCAATGTTTCATTCTTATTTTATGACAATAACCGGGATGTGATATTATGTGAGCTTCAACATTGATGTCCTATTGAGTGACAGGAATTCAAGCGTTATATCTCACATGGTATTAAATAAATCGTCAGTAAAAAGAGGAAAAGAACAGTTATTGAATATTTTTATTGCACAATGGCATATCAAATTACGTTTTATGCACACCCGACAATTTATTTCCTACATTATATGTGCCACATTACAATAACTGACCAAAACTTGAAAACAGTGAAGTCTTGCTCACAGGGTCAAATGTCTGGAAATATGTGGCACAGTTATGCAAGACAAACTATTTTTACTGGATAATTCTTGCACATTTCCCAACTCTTGGAGGATGTGTTAAGTCTGGTTATTTTCCGGATGTGTTATGAATGACTAAAACTTCCACCAGTGTCTTTATTATAGAATTGTTTGTGGAACAGCCATCGTCAACTTACTGAAGTTTCACAGAGATGGGTTTTGGATCTGGCATCTCCTTCAGTGCTCTCAAAACCTCTACTACGGTTTTTTTGGAACCCTTAAAGGGGGATTCCAATTCATCAGCACCATTAAAAGCTTGTGCTAAATATCATCTTGGCAAAATCTCAACGTCCCATATTTCAATCAAAACTTGAGTTATCATCCAGAAATGAATTTGTGGCAAGTTGGCCCCTGCGTCCTTGACCTTAGACCTTGTTCCTTCAAAATCGATAGGGATATCTTCCTTAACAGCAGGTGAGCTATACTTGCAAGATGGAGGGACTGGGATGAAACGTTTGGCTTGAAATGCATCAAAACTCTTTTTAAAAATGTGGGTCCTGTGACCTTGACCTTTGACCTCATGACCCAAAAATCAATAGGGTACTTACTTTATTGCTGGGCCATGTACAAGTCAAGTTTGAAATCCATATGTCAATGCAAACAAAAGACATAGTGATGCATTTGAAAATCATTAGTATTCTTCTCCTATTTCCAGGTGAGCTATATGTGCAAGAAGGAGGGTGTGGGAGGAAAAATCTGGCTTAAAATGCAACCAGAAATGTCAATGCAAACAAAAGATATAGAGATGCATTCAAAAATCATTAGTGATCTTTCCCTGTTTCCAGGTGAGCTATATGTGCAAGAAGGAGAGTGTGGGAGGAAAAATCTGGCTTAAAATGCAACCAGAAACTTTTAAAAGATGGGGGTCTTGTGACTTTGACCTTTGACGTCATGACCCCAAAATAATTAGGGTTCTTGCTTCAGTGTTGGGCCATCTGTATGTCAAGTTTAAATTCTATAGGTCAATCATAACAGGAGTTATCATCCAGATACAAATTTGTGGACAGACAGACAGACGGATAGACAGGGTGATTACTATAGGGCACTCGATTACTCAAGCAGGCTCTAATAAGAATTCTGTCATGCAATCTATACTATAAACTTGACACAGAGCCTACCTTGACCTGCTGCCACAGGATACGTGTTGCTGGCACTAGTAACTCTGCCATGGCACATACTTCAGCATTGAAGCGTGTTGAACAGAAGTAGCCACAGCCAATAACACCTGATCAAGTCAATGTTAACATGATGAAAGATTCTGCAGCTGTATGTCTATACTTAAACAGAATTTAATTTGTTATATTTCAGAATTCAAACTAAAGATGAAATTGTAAAGATGTATTATTTGTCAGCAAAGCTATGTCTGTTCATCATATCTGCTGTTTATGGCTGGTAATGCCAAATAAAGCATGGCAACTTACATTCTGAAACATATATACAAATGAAGTCATCACTAAATTCAGCTCTTGAGTATGTAAATCAATTTGAAGGTCGATTTTTACAAATAAATAAATAATCTGTGTAAAGTATAGGCAAACCAATTTAACATAGGACCCAATAAAAAGAAATTACACAAAATGAAGGCTCTATGACCTGGGTTAACTCACCAAATATTTTGTCTATTGAGTTATTTGATGGGAGGGTACAGTTGAATATACAAAACTGTCTCTTGAGCCTCTCAGGGATATCATTCCTGCCACCACCTGGTTGGATCATGGCAGCAATCATCTGGATGTCTGCTATGTGGGTGAAGTCTCCTGGTTTGTCTAGATTATAGAAACCTTGTGACTCCATCATCTGCCTTGTGATCTCATTAGTCACCTAAAACAAATGGTCAAAAAGGTTATTTTTATACAACATTCATGGCACCTTTCATCACACAATTATAATATACCGTAATGTCTACATCAGTTCGCATCCTTCATTAGTTCGCACACTATAAATTTCCTGAATCATATTTTTTTATATTACATATATGAATTCGTACACCAACATCCTGTGCCGATATTAGCTATTGCCGGTGACCACCGGCGGTCCGTATGAACAGTAATTGTAGCTATGATTAAAACGGCTTTGCATGCGGAGATGAATCAAATGTCTACTCTGTTCACCTGATAACAACACATCTTTATGCTTTAGTGCGAGGAAGTAACATGATAATTTATTGGAACAATTTTATCAGATTTGCGACTTCATGTATGTAAATAGGAAAAACTGTCGCTCAACTGATACCGATGGGCCATCTTTGCTTCAGACTTGTTACAGCATGAATGTGATTTGAACAATAGAACTCGAGGTAAAAAATGTGTCTTAATCGATAATATTTTGTTTACTTAATAATATAATAAGAAGGATTTGTAAGTGGGACAAAAATCACATTAGCTGATGATCATATACTAGTAATCCACTTGGGACAAACCTCGCACGGACCACTGATCACAGGCATGACCTGGTGCTACAAGACATCAAAGGTTAAATGGAGATCGTCAGAGTGCTTTGAACCGCAGCTACAAAGGATATACCGCTGTCTTCAATGGTTTTAATTTGATAAATCCTGGTTATGTCCGTGAAATAATTTTTTTTTCCCGCTGTATAAATCTTATTAGAATCTCCCAAATAAAAATTCTGCGTAATTCGTTGGTTACTGTGGCCATTTGGTTAAAGGCGCATGAGCTGCTTTTTAGCCCTCAGCCCTTAGGCTGATGGGCTATTGTCGTCACCCAAGCTGTCCGTCCGTCCGTCCGTCCGTCTGTTCGTCCGTCCGTCCGGCGTCCGTTAACTTTTACCTTGTGAGCGGGATATCTTGAAAAGGAATCACCGTCAGAATTTTATTTCCTCGGTAAAGATGTATATTGACGAAATCTCGGTCAAGTTCGAAGATGGGTGACCTTGACCTATTTTTCTACATTTTAGAGTTGATTATAGAAAAACACTTAGATGCTTATTACTCAGGAACCATTTGGTGGAATTTCACAAAACTTACTATGATTATTAGGACTGATAGTCTGTACCTGCTTCACAAGTTTGGTGGCGCCACCTACAATTTCTGATTTTAAATGAATTTTTATTGGATTTTTCAACTTTGGGCTTGTGAGCGAAATATCTCTAAAAGGATTCACTGTAGGAATTTTAGTTTTTCGGTGAAGATGTATATTGACAAAATCTCGGTCAAGTTCGAAGATGGGTGAACTTGACATATTTTTCTACGTTTTAGAGCTGATTATAGAAAAAAACATTTAGAAGCTTATTTCTCAGAAACCATTGGGTGGATTTTCACAATTCTTACTGTGATCATAGGGACTGATGGTCTGTAACTGCTGCACAAGTTTGGGAGCGCCACCTACAATTTCTGATTTTTAATGAATTTTTCTTGAATTTTTCAACTTTGGCCTTGTGAGTGGGATATCTCTAAAAGGATTCACAAGAGGATTTTTTTCCTTGGTGAAGACGTATATCTACAAAATCTAGGTCAAGTTCGAAGATGGGTGACCTTGACCTACTTTTCAAGGTCACAGAGCTTATAATTGAATAAAACTTAGAAGCTTATTTTTCAGGAAGCATTTGGTGGATTGTTATGAATCATGGTACATACCTCTCCATTTTAAATTTATAACTGAGACATGTACAGATATACATCCTTGTGAGAACAGATATTTAGTACTTGTTACTGTTACCACCACCTTTGGCTGAGGGCTTTTGTCAGCTTCTGCTGATATTCTAGTTTTTTTTTGTGTGAACTATGTGCCCCTGGTTCAAACCTGCCAAATTTTTCCCCCTTTTATGTTACTCCCCCGTCCCAGTTTAAAAATATGATAAACATATATTTTTTTTTTTCATTTATTTCTTTCCACTGAAATTACTTAACGGGTAAAATAAACAATTTATTGAAATATATAAATAAATCTGCTGAGATTACATATTCACGGCTGTAATAAGTTCACTTGCCGCCAGGTGGCACCCCGAATAAATTTCATTAACGCCCTAAGAAAATCACCATTACCATTTTATTAGGGCGTATTCTGCAATCCATACAAATAATGTTTGTAAATGAATTAAATGTTGCCATGAAGTATTACAAAACAATAGCCCATTTTCTTACCACTAAAGATGCTACGCACCGCTGTAGGCCGTGAGAGACCCCTGGCTTATGATGTTTTCCTTTCATGTCCAAACTGTGAAACACTTTGATGTGTAATATTAAGGTGATCAGTGACTCCTGTCAATTTTGTTTGCACCACAGCCGTGATCAAATAAATTTGTTAACATACTAATGAGGTACAAATTTAACAGTTTGGGGTAATGAATTACTGAAGTTCTATTGCCGGTAGCTGGATTTTTGACGATCTTTATGATCTATTTTGCCGGTCTGTGGGTTACGAATGTTAAGTCTGTTACGGCCGGCAGTACAGGCCGTCCCGGTTACCCCAAACCGGCGCGGCTAAAACCCTGTATATTATACATATATACATATATACATATATACATATATATATATATATATATATATATAAAACACCGGTTTTTAAAATGCCAGTTACGGAATAAACTGGATATCTTTTACGTCACCAGCAGCGCTCTCACATATATTCCCGAACAAGTGTTAAATAATAATTAACACTGGAGTTGCCGTACATCATCTATTATCGTCCATCGCCGGTTCTCAGGTGTATAACTATCTTCTCTCCTGCAATATTCTAATTTTTTCATATTTTACATATAATAATTCACACACTGAGAAAAATAATTATTTTTTCCTGTACGAATTCAAGTAGACATTACGGTACTAACATACTTGCAAAGTGAGGTATGGACATAGGGAAAAGGGCTGATAACTGTTAGATATGTTAACTTCATACCTATAATACCAGGACCGCATATTTTCTCTCTCTCTGAATAGCAGAAATGGGGTTACAGACATTGTAGCTGCTGGGAGCGTAGTTTTACTGAGTTTATTTAAGTTTCACCTTTGACAATGTCGCATTTTTCACCAGGTCACATCTTTAAGCAGCCGCCAAGTTCTACGTTAGAGGAAATACTTTGCCAAGCCACAGATTGGCTGGTGAGCATGCCTGGTGTCAGTCTTAATGAGCGGGGTCTGAATGGGGGTGCTGCTTTTGAGCGTGGTTCTAATGCACGCGGTCTGGACGGGCGCGTGACCTAATTAGGTCTTGATGGGCGTGGGCCGTCTGGCCGTGTTGCACTATGTGAATGGAGAGGAACGCTGGTATCTTTGATATTCCTTCACTTATATCAATAAACAATTCTGAAAATAACAAAGGAGTATGACTGGCCGTGTACGACCATGTAAATAGAGATAAGTGTCGGTATTTTTTTACGAACCGTCAGTGATATCGTTTAACAATCATGGAAAACAACAAAGCAGTACCGGTCGCCGTGCCTGTCCATGTGAATTTGGAAAAGCGTCTGTATTTTTAAAAAACTTTTAGTCATATCTTTAACAAATCGTGAAAATAACAAAGCAGCAGTTTTTAAGGTGCTACGTACTTAACACTGGATACGATCTGCCACTGACTTACGGCCAACCGCTTGGCATGACACGCATGACGGGTGACCTACTTTCCATCAAAAGGAATGCCCGGGATGATTGCCGCAAAAATCAAATTATTTTAAATAATGCCCCCGCCCCCTTCAGATATTAAGGAACCCTGAATATTTTTCTCATTCTGTCATTTGCCTCTACCGTCAATTTCAACTCCCTAACTCTCGCTCTCTCTCTCTGGATTTATTTTATTTCATATTTCACCCTTTTATTTGCTCACTCTCTCAGGATGTCATCATTTATCTATATCTTTATATCTTTATATCATTCTGTTATTGTCTATTCTGCATTCTCTCTCTCTCTCTCTCTCCCCGAGTAAATCTTTCTTTCCTTCTATTTTTTTCTCATTCTATAACATTAGTTCCGAAATATAACAGATAATTTTACGATTTAATACATTTTCTGTTACAATTTTTTTCTTCCTCTCTTTCTCATTCTTTCCATCTGACTTTGTAATTACTAAATTGATGTTTATGGAATCATGGATCAGCTCAATTAGCGGTCCCCGTAGATCACTCTGCACTGAACCGTTAATGTTATTACAGCACTAATCACATAAACGGGTTTACCAAGATGACAAGGGTCCTTTGATCACAAACCATGAGAGACGCAAACGTTTCTCTATTTATATAAGTATTATGTTATTGTATCTAAGATTATACATATATATATATATATATATATATATATATATATATATATATATATATATATATATGTGCAGTGTTCAATTGCTTGTATGTCTAAAATATTGTTCCATGTAATACCTATTAAATAAATTTGCAATGTTAGTTAATGAGAACAGAGGATTAATACATAGGCCATAATTATTCGTTATATATATATAATATAAAATTATTATAAGCAGTCTTATTTTCAGATGTAGTGTGTGCGTGTGTGAGAGAGAGAATCAAAACAAAAAAGAACAACACAGCTCAAAATAGATATAATATTTAAAAAAAAAAACAGGTTTATTGAATCCATGAAGTAACTGAGATAAACGTGAAACTTCATAAATGTTTCCAAATGATAAAATCATATATACAGAATATTAGTCAATGTTCACAGAAGATATTATATATCAATAGACTCACAGAGTGTAACCAATATTTAAATATGAAAAAAAAAAACGAGGCCTACAGGCCTAATGCGAACCTGTGCATATGGATATACACCAGGTATAAAGCTTCAGTGCTGAACCACTACTTTTCATATATATGAACAATGCAAGTACTAAACATTTTGAACAAGAAACAATACACAAACATCACTGCTGAAATTCTGGCATGGGTGCACACAACAAAAAATTATTGTAGGTGGCACCACCAGTCTTGTATACAACAAAGCTATTTGACATGTACACATATGCCCAATTTCAGGCTGATATATCAAATTCTTCTGTAGAATTAAGCAGGCAAATACACTTTGCAAAAGTCATTGTAGATGGCGACACCTGTCTTGTGAACGAGAAAGCCATAAAAACACATAGACAGGTCAGAATATCAGGCCAATACATCAAACATACTTTGAGTCTGATGCAGGGGGCAGACCAGGCTTAGGTGAGAAAGGCTGTTGCCCCGAGTTTACTGTGACAAATTACTGGCTCAGGCTACTGCACTGAGTGAACTCTTGACCTGCACCTGGCTATCTACTAAGTGAATTTTTTACCTGTACCTGGCTGCACTGAGTGAACTCTTGACCTGTTGCATAATCTGAAACAGTTGGCAGTCTGCCAAAGCTATAAATAAATCCAGGCTGACCTTTTGCCTATTGCCGAATCTGAAATAGTAGCCACACAATTGCATAAGCTCACAGATTGGCTCCATATGCAGCCCTGAGGGGCATGACACCCATGAGGTGATCACATGATACTCATGAGGTGATCACATGCTACCCATGAGATGATCACATGCTGCCCATGAGGTGATCACATGCCTTGTGCTTGGCTGCACTGACTGAACTGTTGACCTATATTTGGCTGCACTGAATGAACTCTTGATCTGTTGCCAAATCTGAAACAGTTGGCAGTTTCTCAACCTATTCAAGAAATGTACACAATCTTGGCCTGTTAAATTTATCCAACACAAACCTTTGAACAAACTTGAGGGGGCTCGCCTCTGGGATCATTTCTGTAAAATTTGGACAATTTGGCTGGACTGTTTACAAGAAGAAGACTTTTACAAGTTTTTTTCAGCTTTTTCCTTGTAAAATCTAAGTAAATGCAGATAGCAAAAATAAGATGAATCCATCAACATTTGATATGTGACAGATAATTGCATAACATTTGGGGATGGTAGCTCCTGCTATTCCTAAGAAATTATGAGTTAGTGTACAGATGATATGTAATATCATAAATCTACATTTTTTAAAAGCTTTTAAAAACATTCTTGTCAATATTTTCCATAGATAACCTGAAATCTAAATGTCTAGAGGCATGATGTAATGGATGCTGATAAACTGGTGCTAGGCTAGATGTATCTGCTTCACACAGCTAACATATTTGGTAAAATGACTCAATTCAATCTTTATAATTCAGCAAAATTCATTTTTTGGAACCATAAAAGACAATTATTATAAGAATGATTCAGGGAATTATTCTTGCAAAATAGTAAACAAACTGGCCTCAGAAGCATCATCAGTCGAAAAACGTTTTGTAGGTTTATAACTCATATGGGAAAATACAACAAAATGGCAAAGTTCAGCTTCCCATAAGTCAGCCAAAAGTCACTGAACTGAGACCATTTGAACAAACTTGAATTATCAACATCTAAGGATTATTAATGTGTGAGATTTAAGAATTTGGCCCAGTGGTTTTTGAGAAGAAGATTTTTGTAGCCACTTAGCTAAAATGGGCTATTATGGCATATGACTAAATTCAGCTTCCCATAACTTTGCCAAAAGTCACTGAACTGAGACCATTTGAACAAACTTCAGAAAGCATTACCCTAGGATAATTTCTGTGCGATATTAAACAATTTGGCCATTTCGTTTCAGAGAAGAAGTTATTTGTAGCTGTCAGTGTGATACGGGCACTGATGACCCCGTACAAAAAAGGCTGATGCAGGTGGCGCCACCAATACCTGAATTTCAGATATGACTCATGTGACCAACATTGGCATAAAATTTGGTGATGATAGCTCCAGCCGTTTCTGAGATTTAAATTTTAATATGCTTTTTTGCACAGTTAACAAAGTTCAACCTCCTGTAACTCAGCCAAAAATCTCCGAACCGGAACCATTCGAACAAACTTGAAAAAGATTGTTCCAGGGATCATTTCTGTTAAATATTTGACAATTTGGTTGGACAGTTTCAGAGAAGAAGATTTTTCAAGTTTTTTTAGCTTTTTCCCTATAAAATCTAAGAAAATGCAGTTAGAAAAAAAATAAACAAAATCCGATATAGTTTTTTAGATGACTAAATATTTGCAAAAAATTTGGTGATGCTACCTCTTGCCGTTTTTGAGATAGATAAGGTTAACGTACAGACGACGCACGACCCACGACATACGACGGACGCCGCCGCAAAATCGCATAAGCTCACAGGTTCGCTAATATGAGAGACCTAATTTCTGGTTTCTATGGAGACTTTTCATAGGTCTCTCAGAATGTCAAGAATGAAGATTCTAGGTCCAGTCTTTACGATTTGTGCCCTGTTAACAGATGTCCACATTTTTAAAGGTCTTAGAAACAGAGAAAAAAATTCGTAAAAAATCGAAAAATACAGGTGGCGCCACCAGTCTGCAGGAACTGATGGAACATCTCATGATCAATATTTATACCAAAAATCATGACCATCAGTGATGTAGTTAATGAGATATTGAAGTTTTTGTATGAAATTTTTGACTATTCTGGGGGGTACTTTGGGGCCCCATAGCTCAAAGGATATGGGTAACAGAGACCTAATTTCTGGTTTTCATTGAGACTTTCCATAGGTCTCTCACAATGTCAAGAATTAAGATTCTAGGTCCAGTCTTTACGATTTGTGCCCTGTTAACAGATGTCCACATTTTTAAAGGTCTCAAAAATAGAGAAACAAGGGACCTATGGGTCACGAAGCTCAGCTGTTATATATGATAAAAATATATTATTTAGAAATGAGGCACATGCTGGTTTTGTGTGGTAATAAATATAAGCTGTATTATGAGTTGTTGTTGTTTAGCTTATGTATGATTTTGATAGTACCTTTGGAGA
Source organism: Sipunculus nudus (assembly GCA_026874595.1). NCBI lineage: Eukaryota > Metazoa > Annelida > Sipuncula > Golfingiida > Sipunculidae > Sipunculus > Sipunculus nudus. The sequence continues at coordinate 46,080,587 of CM049314.1, read as the reverse complement.
CAGGGAAGAGGATTGATTTCATTTATTTTATTAACAAATGGAGTACTATTGTCACACAGATTTTGACTTGGCCATATAACTTATAAGCAGAACATATAATATAAGAGTTTAACTATTTATTAAAAAAAATTACAAATATTGTTCCAAATATAATTTTTATAAAAAATAATAAGAGAATCATATGATTTTTTTAAATGAAATATAACTGATATGATTATTAAAATAATATTAAAGAATATATTCATGAATGCATTCATGAATACATTTTGAAAGTATTTGCACGAGTATTCATATACTTTCATTTTTACCTGAATTCCTATTCTTAATGCAAGAAATTTTATAATGGAGTACATAATCATATTCGTATTTAAATACAATTACAAAGTATTCGCACCATGTCTGGTATTTATTCAGTTTCACCAACCAATGATGTTGAGAATCCAGAATATACAAAATTCACACATTAAAATAATGATCATTAGTACCTGGTTTTATGGCTTTTATTTATATTAAAAAATAACTGTAAAAAATTCATTTTGGACTAATTTCACATCAATGTACACACTAGACACAGTAGGAATCTAGATTAATATTATCAACTGCATCTTTGTCTATCATTAATTTCCTTCATATGATCCCTTATGATTAGTAATGAATAATATGATTTACTTCTTTATCATTAAAATTGAACTGAAAAAAGCCATAGGTGACTGCATGGTGTTATTTGGAATATGTGACATTCTACCCATCGATACAAGATTCTTATATCATCAGTAACTGCAAGTTAATTTCCTGTTATTATAAACTAACAAATTCCTTTTCTATTTTTCTTTAATTTGTTATTAAAAACCAATAAAAATTTATTAATTTATTGTTTATTGTTATGTTGTTGGTTAAAACTACTAGATGAGTTGGGTTGGACACCTGGATCAACTGTGGCTGGCCATAAGCTGCCTGGATTCCTGGGGCTACCTCCATGTCCCTTGCATCCACCCAGCAATCACAGCAAAGCTGCCTCACTGATGGTTCTGCCAATGAGGACGACGACGACGACGACAGTGCTGGCCTCTTGGAGTAGTTTGTGGCGGCAGCACTGCCGACGACGACAGTCACAGCAAAGCTGCCTCCCTGATGGTTCTGCCAATGACGACGACGACGACGACGACAGTGCTGGCCTCTCAGAGTAGTTTGTGGCGGCAGCACTGCCGACGACGACAGTCACAGCAAAGCTGCCTCCCTGATGGTTCTGCCAATGACGACGACGACGACGACAGTGCTGGCCTCTTGGAGTAGTTTGTGGCGGCAGCACTGCCGACGACGACAGTCACAGCAAAGCTGCCTCCCTGATGGTTCTGCCAATGACGACGACGACAGTGCTGGCCTCTTGGAGTAGTTTGTGGCGGCAGCACTGCCGACGACGACAGTCACAGCAAAGCTGCCTCCCTGATGGTTCTGCCAATGACGACGACGACGACGACGACAGTGCTGGCCTCTCAGAGTAGTTTGTGGCGGCAGCACTGCCGACGACGACAGTCACAGCAAAGCTGCCTCCCTGATGGTTCTGCCAATGACGACGACGACGACGACAGTGCTGGCCTCTTGGAGTAGTTTGTGGCGGCAGCACTGCCGACGACGACAGTCACAGCAAAGCTGCCTCCCTGATGGTTCTGCCAATGATGACGACGACGACGACAGTGCTGGCCTCTTGGAGTAGTTTGTGGCGGCAGCACTGCCGACGACGACAGTCACAGCAAAGCTGCCTCCCTGATGGTTCTGCCAATGACGACGACGACGATGACGAGAGTGCTGGCCTCTTGGAGTAGTTTGTGGCGGCAGCACTGCCGACGACGACAGTCACAGCAAAGCTGCCTCCCTGATGGTTCTGCCAATGACGACGACGACGACAGTGCTGGCCTCTTGGAGTAGTTTGTGGTGGCAGCACTGCCGAAGACGACGGTCACAGCAAAGCTGCCTCCCTGATGGTTCTGCCAATGACGACGACGACGACAGTGCTGGCCTCTTGGAGTAGTTTGTGGCGGCAGCACTGCCGACGACGACAGTCACAGCAAAGCTGCCTCCCTGATGGTTCTGCCAATGACCATGACGACGACGACGACAGTGCTGGCCTCTTGGAGTAGTTTGTGGCGGCAGCACTGCCGACGACGACAGTCACAGCAAAGCTGCCCCCCTGATGGTTCTGCCAATGACCACGACGAGGACGACGACAGTGCTGGCCTCTCAGAGTAGTTTGTGGCGGCAGCACTGCCGACGACGACAGTCACAGCAAAGCTGCCTCACTGATGGTTCTGCCAATGATGACGACGACGACGACGACAGTGCTGGCCTCTTGGAGTAGTTTGTGGCGGCAGCACTGCCGACAACGACAGTCACAGCAAAGCTGCCTCCCTGTGGCTTCTGCCAGTGACAAAGACAATGACAGTGCTGGCCTCTCAGAGTAGTTTGTGGGGCCTGCACTGATGAAGACGACAGTTTGTGGTAGCAGCACTGATGACTACAACTGTCACAGCAAAGCTCCTTCCCCGTTGCTTCTGCCAATGACGACAATGACAGTGCTGGCCTCTTGGAGTAGTTTGTTGCAGTAGCACTGCCGACGACAACAGTCCGAGTAAAGCTCCCTCCCTGTAGCTTCTGCCAATGATGATGACAGTGCTTGTTTGTAGGATATGTTTGTGGCAGCAGCACTAACACAGATGACAACGACAGCAAAACTGTAGCTTTCTCCCTGTCGTGCCCACCAACCACGCTGCCAACAATATTGTCAGCATGGAGTAGTTTATGGAGGTATCACTGCAAACGAGGAGAGTTGTGGTGGCAGCACTGACTTTGATGACAGTTAGATCGAGTAAAGCTCCCTCCTTGCAGCTTCTGCCAATGACAATGACAACAACAGTGCTTGTTACTTTGAGATGTTTGTAATGGCAGCAGTAATAAAGACGACGATGACAGAAAGACCTGCGACACTATTGTAGCTTATTAACTGTCGCACTGGCACATAGTCACTGTGGCAGTATTGCAGCTTATTTATTGTGGCACACTGTCGCAGATTTAGGATATCTACTGTGGTGTGTACTGTTGTACATTCTCACTCGGACAGTTTTGTAGCTTATTGATTGTCACACATTGTCACTGCGACAGATTGTAGCTTATTAATTGTCACACATGATCACTGCGACAGTATTGTAGCTTATTATTTGTCACATATAGTCACTGTGACAGTATCATAGCTGTAGTCCCTGCTACAGTAATGTAGCTTATTAATTTTCTCACATTGTCACTGCGACATTATTATAGCTTATTAATTGTTGCATATAGTGACTGCGAAAGTATTGTGGCTTATTAATTTGAGCAAAAAGTCAATGCGACAGTATTGTAGCTTATTAGTTGATGCACATTGTCACTGTGACAGTATGATAGCTTATTATTTCTTGCATTGAGAAACTGGGATAGTATTGTAGCTTATTACTTATTACGTTTAGTCACTGTGACAGTATTGTAGTTCATAAATTCTCGCACATTTATTGTCACACGTTATGGCAGAAGTAGGATATTCACTAGGCAATGTGTCACAAACTGTCTCACGTGTCACTGAAACAGTATTATAGCTTATTGAATGTCGCATATAGTCCCTGCAACAGTATTGTAGCTTATTAATTCTCGCACATTAATTGTCACACATTATGGCAGAAGTAGGATATTCACTAGGCAAGATGTGTCACAAACTGTCTCACATGTCACTGCGGCAGTATTGTAGCATATTTATTGTCACACATTGACACTGCAGCAGTATTGTAGCTTATTAATTGATGCATATAGTCACTGTGACAGTGCAACAGCTTATTAATTGTTGCATATAGTAACTGCATGTGACAGTATTGTAGCTTATTACTTGTCCCACATTGTCACTAAGACAGTATTGTAGTTTATCAGCTGTCACGCATAGTCCCTGCAACATTATTGTAGCTTATTAATTGTTACATGTAGTCACTGTGACAGTATTGTAGCTCATTAATTCTCGCACATTAATTAATTGTCACACATTATGGCAGAAGTAGGATATTCACTAGGCAATGTGTCACAAACTGTCTCAAGTGTCACTGAAACAGTATTATAGCTTATTAATTGTCTCACATTGTCACTGCGACATAATTATAGCTTATTAATTGTCACCTATAGTGACTGCAACAGTATTGTGGCTTATTAATTGTCGGATAAAGTCACTGGACAGCATTGTAGCTTATTAATTGACACACATTGTCACTGTGACAGTATAATACTTATTAATTGTTGCATTTAGTAACTGCAACAGTATAGTAACTTATCACTCGTCTCATAGTCACTGCGACATTATTATAGCCTATTAATTGTCACATTAAGTCACTGTAACAGTATTGTAGCTCATTAAATCTCGCACATTATTTGTCACACATTATGGCAGAAGTAGAATATTCACTAGGCAATGTGTCACAAACTGTCTCACGTGTCACTGAAACAGTATTGTACCTTATTAACTGTTGCACATGGTCACTGCCACAGTATTGTAGCTTATTGATTGTCACACATTGTCACTGCGACAGATTGTAGCTTATTAATTGTCACACATGATCACTGCCACAGTATTGTAGCTTATTATTTGTCACATATAGTCACTGTGACAGTATCATAGCTGTAGTCCCTGCTACAGTATTGTAGCTTATTAATTGTCTCACATTGTCACTGCGACATTATTATAGCTTATTAATTGTCGCTTATAGTGACTGCGAAAGTATTGTGGCTTATTAATTTGAGCTAAAAGTCAATGCGACAGTATTGTAGCTTATTAGTTGATGCACATTGTTACTGTGACAGTATGATAGCTGATTATTTCTTGCATTGAGAAACTGGGATAGTATTGTAGCTTATTACTTGTCATGTTTAGTCACTGTGACAGTATTGTAGCTCATTAATTCTCGCACATTCATTAATTGTCACACATTATGGCAGAAGTAGGATATTCACTAGGCAATGTGTCACAAACTGTCTCAAGTGTCACTGAAACAGTATTTTTAGCTTATTAATTGTCTCACATTGTCACTGCGACATAATTATAGCTTATTAATTGTCACCTATAGTGCCTGCAACAGTATTGTGGCTTATTAATTGTCGGATAAAGTCACTGGACAGCATTGTAGCTTATTAATTGACACACATTGTCACTGTGACAGTATAATACTTATTAATTGTTGCATTTAGTAACTGCAACAGTATAGTAACTTATCACTCGTCTCATAGTCACTGCGACATTATTATAGCCTATTAATTGTCACATTAAGTCACTGTAACAGTATTGTAGCTCATTAAATCTCGCACATTATTTGTCACACATTATGGCAGAAGTAGAATATTCACTAGGCAATGTGTCACAAACTGTCTCACGTGTCACTGAAACAGTATTGTACCTTATTAACTGTTGCACATGGTCACTGCCACAGTATTGTAGCTTATTGATTGTCACACATTGTCACTGCGACAGATTGTAGCTTATTGATTGTCACACATGATCACTGCCATAGTATTGTAGCTTATTATTTGTCACATATAGTCACTGTGACAGTATCATAGCTGTAGTCCCTGCTACAGTATTGTAGCTTATTAATTGTCTCACATTGTCACTGTGACATTATTATAGCTTATTAATTGTCACATATAGTGACTGCGATAGTATTGTGGCTTATTAATTTGAGCAAAAAGTCACTGCCACAGTATTGTAGCTTATTAATTGTCTCACACTGTCACTGCAACAGTATTATAGCTTATAAATTGATGCATATAGTGACAGCGACAGTGTTTCAGCTTATTAATTGTCGCATAAAGTCACTGCCACAGTATTGTAGCTTATTAATTGTCACACATTGTTCCTGTGACAGGATAAAAGCTTATCAATATGTTGCATATAGTAACTGCAACAGTATTGTAACTAATTAATTGTCGCACATTGTCACTGAGAGAGTTTTTTAACATATTAATTGTCGCACATTGTCACTGAGACAGTGTTGTAGCTTATTAATTGTCTCACATTGTCACTGAGACAGTATGATAGCTTATTATTTGTCACATATAGTGACTGCGACAGTATTATAGCTGATTAATTGTCGCCTATAGTCGCTGCGACAATATTGTAACTTATTACTTGTCTCGTTTTGTCACTGACAGTATTGTTGCTTGTTACTTGTTGCACATAGTCCCTGTGACAGTATTATAGCTTATTCATTGTCACATATAGCCACTGTGCCAGTATTGTAGCTTATTAATTCTTGCAAATTAATTGTCACAAATTATGGCAGAAGTAGGATATTCACTATAGGCAATGTGTCACAAACTGTCTCTCATGTCACTGAGACAGTATTGTAGCTTATTAATTGTCGCACATAGTCACTGCCACAGTATTGTAGCTAATATTAGTTGTCATACATTGTCACTGAGACAGTATTGTAGCTATTTAATTGTAGCATTTAGTCACGGCAACAGTATTGTTGCTTATTAATTGTTGCGCATTGTCACTGAAACAGAATTGTAGCTTATTAATTGTCACACTGGCATATAGTTACTGTGACAGTATTGTAGCTTATTTATTGTGCACATTGCAACTGAGACAGCATTACAGCTTATATACATAGAAACTTGAAGGAAAATGAAAATAAAAGATCCTCCCTTGTTATTGGTCATAATTTCCATAGTGCGTGTGTAGATCAAAATACATTATTAAACTCCAATCATTTTCACTGATACTTATATCTGATCATGTTGTTTCAGTATAGCATGAATTAACTGTGATATCCATTCATTAGCTCAGCTGACTATAAGTCATCTGAGCTATAGTCGTGGTCCTTTGTCCGTCATCCGTTCATCCGTCCTGCCGTAACCAGGGCACATTTTAAAACCGTTGGACCTACGAATCCAAAATTCTGCATACCATTACCCCAAAATCTCCTACTATCCAAAACATTTGGTCATTAGGCTTTCATTCCTTCGAGATAATAAGGAAAAACCTTTGTTTTTCATTAAAAAAAGCCATTGTTACACTTCAAGGCTGCCTAATATCAAAACCACTGATTTGTTTTTTATTATATTTAGTATTCCTATATTTCCATACATTTCCTATGCACATACCAAAATTTTGGTCAGTATTTGGTATTATTTTTAAGTTATGGGCCTAAATATAATACAATTTTTGAAAATTCAGAAAATATATTTGCTCACATAACATGAGATATGCTGAAGCAGGAGACTTTTTTTTTAGCAATATAACTTTATTTAATCAAGATTCAATTGTTTACCCAAAATTAGATCTGAATTTTGCCAATTTTTAAAGTTATTAGCATACATAAAAAATAGCTTAAATTTTGTCCAACTTTGGCATTGGCATGTTTTTTCCCCTGTAAACACTGTTGATTTAATTTTCACTATACATATACATAAGGATTTAATCTTTTAAAATCTGAAATTTCAAAGTAATTGATTGAAAAGAGTAGCTTTTATTCAAGTTTTCATACACCATGTCAAGTATTGTTTACATCTAGCCCACCTAGCTGTACAGCCTTCACTTGCATTATGTAACCCACCCCAGGCAGCTTGCCTTTGCTCAGCTTGGCCCCTAGTAGCAGGCTTCCCCTATGCCCTGCACTCAAAAAAAAAATGGTGCATTAACTAGATGAATGTTATAATTTTCTGTATTTTATTTTATTCTGCCATTTTACCTGCTACCGTTGCATTAGATGACAGCCTACTTCGCCATAAAAGATGAGCCCATTTCATTAATCCCAATGCACAGTCAACTTGAAACTACTGAACACCCTGTAACTGTGATGTTTATTCCACTCTGTCACAGGAACATGCTTTAATTTCATTAGAACCTGTTCAGACATCGCTCCCTAACACATGGACAGCCCTGATTGATATATACTGTATATTTTCAGTAACATCTTCAACTACAGGTACAGGCACCAATTCATCAAACACTACATTCCATGCAATTTGTCCAGACCTTGTATGTAATATAAAATGTTTACATGTTTATATGATATCCTGAGTAATAATATAGTTGTAATGCAACAGCAGTTTCTGAAGCCTGTCACACAGAGTTTAGGGTCATTTAATCATTTATTGGAAGAGCTGTTAAAATTTGAACTCATGCCTTCACATGAATCTTAATAAGGATTGGCTTTCTCAAGAACAAGAGTAATATGTGCAACACATCACAGTGTTTGATGCTGCCTGGCCTTAAGCCAGTCTCCCAAACTGGTAAAAGTTATATATTGGTGACAAGATTTATATCAACCAAGTTCTCATAATGAAAAATGACTTGAATGTACTAGAGATAGTGCATGCTCAAACAGGGCTAAGGGTTGTACCATCAGGGAGGCAGCTTTGCTGTGAGTGTCGTCGTCGGCAGTGCTGCCGCCACAAACTACTCCAAGAGGCCAGCACTGTCGTCGTCGTCGTCATTGGCAGAACCATCAGGGAGGCAGCTTTGCTGTGAGTGTCGTCGTCGGCAGTGCTGCCGCCACAAACTACTCCAAGAGGCCAGCACTGTCGTCGTCGTCGTCGTTATTGGCAGAACCGAGAGGGAGGCAGCTTTGCTGTGACTGTCGTCGTCGGCAGTGCTGCCGCCACAAACTACTCCAAGAGGCCAGCACTGTCGTCGTCGTCGTCGTCATTGGCAGAACCGAGAGGGAGGCAGCTTTGCTATGACTGTCGTCGTCGGCGGTTCCGCCGCCACAAACTCTTCCAAGAGGCCAGCACTGTCGTCGTCGTCGTCGTCATTGGCAGAACCATCAGGGAGGCAGCTTTGCTGTGACTGTCGTCGTCGGCAGTGCTGCCGCCACAAACTACCCCAAGAGGCCAGCACTGTCGTCGTCGTCGTCGTCATTGGCAGAACCATCAGGGAGCTGGTAAGCTTTGCTGTGACTGTCGTCGTCGGCAGTGCTGCCGCCACAAACTACTCCAAGAGGCCAGCACTGTCGTCGTCGTCGTCATTGGCAGAACCATCAGGGAGTAAGTTTTGCTGTGAGTGTCGTCGTCGGCAGTGCTGCCGCCACAAACTACTCCAAGAGGCCAGCACTGTCGTCGTCGTCGTCGTCATTGGCAGAACCAAGAGGGAGGCAGTTTTGCTGTGACTGTCGTCGTCGGCAGTGCTGCCGCCACAAACTACTCCAAGAGGCCAGCACTGTCGTCGTCGTCGTCGTCATTGGCAGAACCGAGAGGGAGGCAGCTTTGCTGTGACTGTCGTCGTCTGCAGTACTGCCGCCACAAACTACTCCAATAGGCCAGCACTGTCGTCGTCGTCGTCGTCATTGGCAGAACCATCAGGTAGGCAGCTTTGCTATGACTGTCGTCGTCGGCGGTTCCACCGCCACAAACTACTCCAAGAGGCCAGCACTGTCGTCGTCGTCGTCATTGGCAGAACCATCAGGGAGTAAGCTTTGCTGTGACTGTCGTTGAAGGCAGTGCTGCCGCCACCAACTACTCCATGAGGCCAGCACTGTCGTCGTCGTCGTCATTGGCAGAACCATCAGGGAGTAAACTTTGCTGTGACTGTCGTCGTCGGCAGTGCTGCCGCCACAAACTACTCCAAGAAGCCAGCACTGTCGTCGTCGTCGTCGTCATTGGCAGAACCATCAGGGAGGCAGCTTTGCTGTGACTGTCGTCGTCGGCAGTGCTGCCGCCACAAACTACCCCAAGAGGCCAGCACTGTCGTCGTCGTCGTCGTCGTCGTCATTGGCAGAACCATCAGGGAGTTAGCTTTGCTGTGACTGTCGTCGTCGGCAGTGCTGCCGCCACAAACTACTCCAAGAGGCCAGCACTGTCGTCGTCGTCGTCGTCATTGGCAGAACCAGGAGGGAGGCAGCTTTGCTGTGACTGTCGTCGTCGGCAGTTCCGCCGCCACAAACTACTCCAAGAGGCCAGCACTGTCGTCGTCGTCGTCGTCATTGGCAGAACCATCAGGGAGCTGGTAAGCTTTGCTGTGACTGTCGTCGTCGGCAGTGCTGCCGCCACAAACTACTCCAAGAGGCCAGCACTGTCGTCGTCGTCGTCATTGGCAGAACCATCAGGGAGTAAGTTTTGCTGTGAGTGTCGTCGTCGGCAGTGCTGCCGCCACAAACTACTCCAAGAGGCCAGCACTGTCGTCGTCGTCGTCGTCATTGGCAGAACCAAGAGGGAGGCAGTTTTGCTGTGACTGTCGTAGTCGGCAGTGCTGCCGCCACAAACTACTCCAAGAGGCCAGCACTGTCGTCGTCGTCGTCGTCATTGGCAGAACCGAGAGGGAGGCAGCTTTGCTGTGACTGTCGTCGTCTGCAGTACTGCCGCCACAAACTACTCCAATAGGCCAGCACTGTCGTCGTCGTCGTCGTCATTGGCAGAACCATCAGGTAGGCAGCTTTGCTATGACTGTCGTCGTCGGCGGTTCCGCCGCCACAAACTACTCCAAGAGGCGAGCACTGTCGTCGTCGTCGTCATTGGCAGAACCATCAGGGAGTAAGCTTTGCTGTGACTGTCGTCGTCGGCAGTGCTGCCGCCACCAACTACTCCATGAGGCCAGCACTGTCGTCTTCGTCGTCATTGGCAGAACCATCAGGGAGTAAACTTTGCTGTGACTGTCGTCGTCGGCAGTGCTGCCGCCACAAACTACTCCAAGAAGCCAGCACTGTCGTCGTCGTCGTCGTCATTGGCAGAACCATCAGGGAGGCAGCTTTGCTGTGACTGTCGTCGTCGGCAGTGCTGCCGCCACAAACTACCCCAAGAGGCCAGCACTGTCGTCGTCGTCGTCGTCATTGGCAGAACCATCAGGGAGTTAGCTTTGCTGTGACTGTCGTCGTCGGCAGTGCTGCCGCCACAAACCACTCCAAGAGGCCAGCACTGTCGTCGTCGTCGTCGTCATTGGCAGAACCGGGAGGGAGGCAGCTTTGCTGTGACTGTCGTCGTCGGCAGTTCCACCGCCACAAACTACTCCAAGAGGCCAGCACTGTCGTCGTCGTCGTCGTCATTGGCAGAACCATCAGGGAGCTGGTAAGCTTTGCTGTGACTGTCGTCGTCGGCAGTACTGCCGCCACAAACTACTCCAAGAGGCCAGCACTGTCGTCGTCGTCGTCATTGGCAGAACCATCAGGGAGTAAGTTTTGCTGTGAGTGTCGTCGTCGGCAGTGCTGCCGCCACAAACTACTCCAAGAGGCCAGCACTGTCGTCGTCGTCGTCGTCATTGGCAGAACCAAGAGGGAGGCAGTTTTGCTGTGACTGTCATCGTCGGCAGTGCTGCCGCCACAAACTACTCCAAGAGGCCAGCACTGTCGTCGTCGTCGTCGTCATTGGCAGAACCGAGAGGGAGGCAGCTTTGCTGTGACTGTCGTCGTCTGCAGTACTGCCGCCACAAACTACACCAATAGGCCAGCACTGTCGTCGTCGTCGTCATTGGCAGAACCATCAGGGAGTAAGTTTTGCTGTGAGTGTCGTCGTCAGCAGTGCTGCCGCCACAAACTACTCCAAGAGGCCAGCACTGTCGTCGTCGTCGTCGTCATTGGCAGAACCAAGAGGGAGGCAGTTTTGCTGTGACTGTCGTCGTCGGCAGTGCTGCCGCCACAAACTACTCCAAGAGGCCAGCACTGTCGTCGTCGTCGTCGTCATTGGCAGAACCGAGAGGGAGGCAGCTTTGCTGTGACTGTCGTCGTCTGCAGTACTGCCGCCACAAACTACTCCAATAGGCCAGCACTGTCGTCGTCGTCGTCGTCATTGGCAGAACCATCAGGTAGGCAGCTTTGCTATGACTGTCGTCGTCGGTGGTTCCGCCGCCACAAACTACTCCAAGAGGCCAGCACTGTCGTCGTCGTCATCATTGGCAGAACCATCAGGGAGTAAGCTTTGCTGTGACTGTCGTCGTCGGCAGTGCTGCCGCCACCAACTACTCCATGAGGCCAGCACTGTCGTCGTCGTCGTCATTGGCAGAACCATCAGGGAGTAAACTTTGCTGTGACTGTCGTCGTCGGCAGTGCTGCCGCCACAAACTACTCCAAGAAGCCAGCACTGTCGTCGTCGTCGTCATCATTGGCAGAACCGGGAGGGAGGCAGCTTTGCTGTGACTGTCGTCGTCGGCAGTTCCGCCGCCACAAACTACTCCAAGAGGCCAGCACTGTCGTCGTCGTCGTCGTCACTGGCAGAACCATCAGGGATCTGGTAAGCTTTGCTGTGACTGTCGTCGTCGGCAGTGCTGCCGCCACAAACTACTCCAAGAGGCCAGCACTGTCGTCGTCGTCGTCATTGGCAGAACCATCAGGGAGTAAGTTTTGCTGTGAGTGTCGTCGTCGGCAGTGCTGCCGCCACAAACTACTCCAAGAGGCCAGCACTGTCGTCGTCGTCGTCGTCATTGGCAGAACCAAGAGGGAGGCAGTTTTGCTGTGACTGTCGTCGTCGGCAGTGCTGCCGCCACAAACTAATCCAAGAGGCCAGCACTGTCGTCGTCGTCGTCGTCATTGGCAGAACCGAGAGGGAGGCAGCTTTGCTGTGACTGTCGTCGTCTGCAGTACTGCCGCCACAAACTACTCCAATAGGCCAGCACTGTCGTCGTCGTCGTCGTCATTGGCAGAACCATCAGGTAGGCAGCTTTGCTATGACTGTCGTCGTGGGCGGTTCCGCCGCCACAAACTACTCCAAGAGGCCAGCACTGTCGTCGTCGTCGTCATTGGCAGAACCATCAGGGAGTAAGCTTTGCTGTGACTGTCGTCGTCAGCAGTGCTGCCGCCACCAACTACTCCATGAGGCCAGCACTGTCGTCGTCGTCGTCATTGGCAGAACCATCAGGGAGTAAACTTTGCTGTGACTGTCGTCGTCGGCAGTGCTGCCGCCACAAACTACTCCAAGAAGCCAGCACTGTCGTCGTCGTCGTCCTCATTGGCAGAACCATCAGGGAGGCAGCTTTGCTGTGACTGTCGTCGTCGGCAGTGCTGCCGCCACAAACTACCCCAAGAGGCCAGCACTGTCGTCGTCGTCGTCGTCGTCGTCATTGGCAGAACCATCAGGGAGTTAGCTTTGCTGTGACTGTCGTCGTCAGCAGTGCTGCCGCCACAAACTACTCCAAGAGGCCAGCACTGTCGTCGTCGTCGTCGTCATTGGCAGAACCGGGAGGGAGGCAGCTTTCCTGTGACTGTCGTCGTCGGCAGTTCCGCCGCCACAAACTACTCCAAGAGGCCAGCACTGTCGTCGTCGTCGTCGTCATTGGCAGAACCATCAGGGAGCTGGTAAGCTTTGCTGTGACTGTCGTCGTCGGCAGTGCTGCCGCCACAAACTACTCCAAGAGGCCAGCACTGTCGTCGTCGTCGTCATTGGCAGAACCATCAGGGAGTAAGTTTTGCTGTGAGTGTCGTCGTCGGCAGTGCTGCCGCCACAAACTACTCCAAGAGGCCAGCACTGTCGTCGTCGTCGTCGTCATTGGCAGAACCAAGAGGGAGGCAGTTTTGCTGTGACTGTCGTCGTCGGCAGTGCTGCCGCCACAAACTACTCCAAGAGGCCAGCACTGTCGTCGTCGTCATTGGCAGAACCGAGAGGGAGGCAGCTTTGCTGTGACTGTCGTCGTCTGCAGTACTGCCGCCACAAACTACTCCAATAGGCCAGCACTGTTGTCGTCGTCGTCGTCATTGGCAGAACCATCAGGTAGGCAGCTTTGCTATGACTGTCGTCGTCGGCGGTTCCGCCGCCACAAACTACTCCAAGAGGCCAGCACTGTCGTCGTCGTCGTCATTGGCAGAACCATCAGGGAGTAAGCTTTGCTGTGACTGTCGTCGTCGGCAGTGCTGCCGCCACCAACTACTCCATGAGGCCAGCACTGTCGTCGTCGTCGTCATTGTCAGAACCATCAGGGAGTAAACTTTGCTGTGACTGTCGTCGTCGGCAGTGCTGCCGCCACAAACTACTCCAAGAAGCCAGCACTGTCGTCGTCGTCGTCGTCATTGGCAGAACCATCAGGGAGGCAGCTTTGCTGTGACTGTAGTCGTCGGCAGTGCTGCCGCCACAAACTACCCCAAGAGGCCAGCACTGTCGTCGTCGTCGTCGTCATTGGCAGAACCATCAGGGAGTTAGCTTTGCTGTGACTGTCGTCGTCGGCAGTTCCGCCGCCACAAACTACTCCAAGAGGCCAGCACTGTCGTCGTCGTCGTCGTCATTGGCAGAACCATCAGGGAGGCAGCTTTGCTGTGACTGTCGTCGTCGGCAGTGCTGCCGCCACAAACTACCCCAAGAGGCCAGCACTGTCGTCGTCGTCGTCGTCATTGGCAGAACCATCAGGGAGCTGGTAAGCTTTGCTGTGACTGTCGTCGTCGGCAGTGCTGCCGCCACAAACTACTCCAAGAGGCCAGCACTGTCGTTGTCATCGTTGTCGTCATTGGCAGAACCTTCAGGGAGGCAGCTTTGCTGTGACTGTCGTCGTGGGCAGTGCTGCCGCCACAAACTACTCCAAGAGGCCAGCACTGTCGTCGTCGTCGTCGTCATTGGCAGAACCATCAGGGAGTAAGCTTTGCTGTGACTGTCGTCGTCGGCAGTGCTGCCGCCACAAACTACTCCAAGAGGCCAGCACTGTCGTCGTCGTCGTCATTGGCAGAACAATCAGGGAGTAAGTTTTGCTGTGACTGTCATCGTCGGCAGTGCTGCCGCCACAAACTACTCCAATAGGCCAGCACTGTCGTCGTCGTCGTCGTCATTGGCAGAACCATCAGGTAGGCAGCTTTGCTATGACTGTCGTCGTCCGCGGTTCCGCCGCCACAAACTACTCCAAGAGGCCAGCACTGTCGTCGTCGTCGTCATTGGCAGAACCATCAGGGAGTAAGCTTTGCTGTGACTGTCGTCGTCGGCAGTGCTGCCGCCACCAACTACTCCATGAGGCCGGCACTGTCGTCGTCGTCGTCATTGGCAGAACCATCAGGGAGTAAACTTTGCTGTGACTGTCGTCGTCGGCAGTGCTGCCGCCACAAACTACTCCAAGATGCCAGCACTGTCGTCGTCGTTGTCATTGGCAGAACCATCAGGGAGGCAGCTTTGCTGTGACTGTCGTCGTCGGCAGTGCTGCTGCCACAAACTACTCCAAGAGGCCAGCACTGTCGTCGTCGTCGTCGTCATTGGCAGAACCGAGAGGGAGGCAGCTTTGCTATGACTGTAGTCGTCGGCTGTTACGCCGCCACAAACTACTCCAAGAGGCCAGCATTGTCGTCGTCGTCGTCATTGGCAGAACCATCAGGGAGGCAGCTTTGCTGTGACTGTCGTCGTCGGCAGTGCTGCCGCCAAAAACTACCCCAAGAGGCCAGCACTGTCGTCGTCGTCGTCATTGGCAGAACCATCAGGGAGTAAGCTTTGCTGTGACTGTCGTTGTCGGCAGTGCTGCCGCCACAAACTACTCCAAGAGGCCAGCACTGTCGTCGTCGTCGTCGTCATTGGCAGAACCATCAGGGAGTGAGCTTTGCTGTGACTGTCGTCGTCGGCAGTGCTGCTGCCACAAACTACTCCAAGAGGCCAGCACTGTCGTCGTCGTCGTCGTCATTGGCAGAACCATCAGGGAGTGAGCTTTGCTGTGACTGTCGTCGTCGGCAGTGCTGCTGCCACAAACTACTCCAAGAGGCCAGCACTGTAGTAGTCGTCGTCGTCGGCAGAACCATCAGGGAGTAAGCTTTGCTGTGACTGTCGTCGTTGGCAGTGCTGCCGCCACAAACTACTCCAAGAGGCCAGCACTGTCGTCGTCGTCGTCATTGGCAGAACCATCAGGGAGGCAGCTTTGCTGTGACTGTCGTCGTCGGCAGTGCTGCCGCCACAAACTGCTCCAAGAAGCCAGCACTGTCGTCGTCGTCGTCGTCATTGGCAGAACCATCAGGGAGTAAGCTTTGCTGTGACTGTCGTCGTCGGCAGTGCTGCCGCCACAAACTACTACGTCGGCAGTGCATATGCATCCTTAGCATGTAGATGCATCCAGGGTAGGCAGATGCATCTGAATGAATGTGCACCCTGTGAGTCCTGGATGCATTTGGGGAGTGTGTCTTCAGTTGGTGATCCTCCGTGCCCCTTGCATCCACAGTGTTAGAAAGGTTTATGGGGAATCAACACATATAAGCTACATATAAGGTTGATAGGGACATGGAGGATTCCCCGGATTCCTGTATGCCTCGCCTCAAGCGTGCATAATTTGTTGAAAGGCCAACAAGGTCAACATACAGGTGATCCAAGAGGGGCTGGAGAGAGCCAAAGTCTGACAGGGTCTCATAAAAAACATTAATAAAAGCTACAATTTTTGGCCAATTTCTTTCAGCTTTCTAAACTAAAAAGCTGAAATCCTAATGTGTGCATGATATGAAAATTATATCAACAGTGCTCACAGGACACAAACGTGCCATGGTCACAGTTTGGCAAAATTTAAGGTACAAATTTTATATTTATACTAATAACTTATAAAATTTGAAAAATTCAGAACTAATTTTGGGTATTCAATTGAATCTTGATTAAATAATGTTACATCCCTGACAAAAAAATCTCTAGCTTCAGCAATGCCCTTGTTAAGGGAGTAAATATATTTTTTGATTTTTTACAAAGTGCATTATGTTTGGGCCCGTAACTTAAAACAATTACCCAATACTGACATCATTCTGGCATGTGCATAGAGAATGAAAAATATGTATATTATTTATAATTAAAGTCAGATCAGTGGTTTTGATATTAGGCAGTCTTGAAGTGTAACAATGGGTTTTTAATGGAAAATGAAGTTTTTCATTAATATCTCGAAGGTATTAAGTCCTAGTGACCAAATTCTTGGCATGGTAGGGGATTTTGGAGACATCTAACTGTATGCCGAATTTAAGGAACTAAGAGCTGAAGCTGGGGAGCTGAGCTCTTGAAAACTGCATAACACTAGCTTGATGTAAACAATATGTTACATGGTGCTTGAAAACTTATTAAAATCTACAGTTTTTGATCAACTGGTTTCACATTTTTGGTGTTAACAGTTGAAATGCTAACAAAAACATTCTGTGAAAATTAAATCCACAGTACTTACAGGAAAAAAACGTGCCATGGTCAAAGTTGGGCAAAATTTAAGGTACCAATTTTTTATTTTTATTAATATTTTAGAAAATTTAACAGATTTTCATCTAATTTTGGGTATACAATTTAATTTTGATTAATTAAAGTATATATTACTGGAAAAAAGGTCGATAGCTTTAACATTTTTTGTGTTAAGTGATCAAATATCTTTCCTGATTTTTTACAAAATGCATTATGTTTGGGCCCATAACTTTTTTAAATTAAATAATACAGACATAATTTCTGGCATGTACATAGGAACTATATAGAGGAATATGTATGGTAAATATGAGGAAAAACAGATGAGTGGTTTTGATATAAGGCAGTCCTGAAGTGTGAAAATAGGTTTTTAAATAAAAAATTGAGGTTTTTCCTTAATTTCTCAAAGGAACAAAGTTGCAAAGACCCAGTTTTCGGCTTGGTAGGAGATCTTGGGGACATCTAACATTATGCTGAATTTTGGATTCCTAGGTCTTACGGTTTCAAAACGTGCCACATCTACGGATGGACGGACGGGCGGACGGACGGACGGACGACGGACAATGGACCACGACTATAGCTCAGATGACTTATAGTCAGCTGAGCTAAAAAATTCGTAAAATATCGAAAAATACAGGTGGCGCCACCAGTCTGCAGGAACTGATGGAACATCTCATGATCAATATGTATGCCAAAAATTATGACCATCAGTGATGTAGTTAATGAGATATTGAAGTTTTTGTATGAATTTTTTGACTATTCTGGGGGGTACTTTGGGGCCCCATAGCTCAAAGGATATGGGTAACAGAGACCTAATTGGAGGTTTCCAAGGAGATTTTTCATGGACCTCTCTGGATGTAAAGTAAGAAGATTCCAGGTCCAGCGGTTACGATTTGGTGCTCTGTTAACAGATGTTCACATTTTTAAAGGTCTCAATAATAGAGAAAAAAATTCGTAAAAAAATAAAAAAATACAGGTGGCGCCACCAGTCTGCAGGAACTGATGGAACATCTCATGATCAATATGTATGCCAAAAATTATGACCATCAGTGATGTAGTTAATGAGATATTGAAGTTTTTGTATGAATTTTTTTACTATTCTGGGGGGTACTTTGGAGCCCCATAGCTAGAAGGATATGGGTAACAGAGACCTAATTCCAGGTTTCCAAGGAGATTTTTCGTGGACCTCTCTGGATGTAAAGTAAGAAGAGTCCAGGTCCAGTAGTTACGATTTGTGCCTTGTTAACGGACAGACGACCGGATGGCCGGACGGACAAAGAGAGATCGCTAAGTAAGTCGACTGTAAGTCATCTGAGCTAAAAAAAAACAGGTTTATTGAATCCATGAAGTAACTGAGATAAACGTGATACTTCATAAATGTTTCCAAATGATAAAATCGTATATACAGAATATTAGTCAATATTCACAGAAGATATAATATATCAATAGACTCACGGAGCGTAACCAGTATTTAAATATGAAAAAAAAAATGTAAACAAAACTATAGGTCACAACCAGTAACATTATATATATAAAGCACACACGCTTACGGCTATATACACTGACGCGTATTATTAAATTATTGATATTAAAACACAATAGCCTGAGTGTAACCTGTATCCAAATCAGAAGAAGATAAGCCGTCATACAAGCATAATAAACTGTAAAGTGAAATACAATAAAACATATATACAGTATATACACTGACTAAAAGTTTTTTAAAAATACTGAGGCTTTTCTAAATTCACATGGACAGGCACGGTGACCGGTACTGCTTTGTTGTTTTCCATGTTTGTTAAATGATATCACTGACGGTTCGTAAAAAATACCTACGCTAATCTCTATTTACATGGTCGTACACGGCCAGTCATACTCCTTTGTTATTTTCAGAATTGTTTATTGATATAAGTGAAGGAATATCAAAGATACCAGCTTTCCTCTCCATTCACATAGTGCAACACGGCCAGACGGCCCACGCCCATCAAGACCTAATTAGGTCACGCGCCCATCCAGACTGCGCGCATAAGAACTACGCTCAAAAGCAGCACGCCCATTCAGACCCCGCTCATTAAGACCGTAATCGCATGCGCTGGCATGGAGGTATGAAGGCAAAACACTTAGGTCCACACAGACACATAATTAAGGCCTTTATATTGAGATAATTGCCTGAGAGTTTCTTTGTTTTTTTGTTTCTTTGTTAGGCCAGAAAGCAACTAGACCAGCCAACAGTATGGGAATCACAGCAAGATCGCATCAGTAATGGAATAGGTATTAGCTCAGCCAGTTAAATGACATGAAAGAAAAATGTACACACTTTATTATGATATCTTATGTCTACAGATGTTCTTAGCATCAATAAATGATACTGGTCAAAAACTGTTTTGTTGGTCATACAAGATGGATGCCACTACAGAATTATACATGAATAAATGGCCATCAGGCAATGATAACCAGAGCTAAATATCAACATTTTTCATGATTTTGTACTCACAGGGAAAACATAATGATATACAGTGGAACCTCTCCTAGTGGGCACCTCTATAAAGTGGGCACTTTTTGGCAGTCCAGTTTTTTTCTTCTCTTTATTATGTTTAGCTCATGTGGGCACCTCTATATTCTGTTAAGTGGGCAGTTTTCCGGAGCTAATGTGGGCACTTTTCAAGGTTGAACTATCTCCTTATAGGAACTTTGTAAGCCTTCTTTATAGCACTTTTAAAGTAATAATATTAACTCTTATTATTTAATTATAATATTCATTAATTTTAATAATAACAATCAAAACAAATTAACCAAATTCAGAGGTGTACAAGTGAACATTGCATAATAGTGATTATAACCTGCTTGACTCAAGACTAAGCTTAGGATGCATGCACACTAATTAGAATGATATGCATGCATCGGCTCAAGTCAGAGATTACCCAAGACTAGATGCCCCTGTGCTAATTGATTTACATTTGTTTCTTCGGTTATCACAGGTTGAAGAAGCCCTGCTCATTCACCCAATTAATACTCTGTGATGAGGTGACACGGCTATAAATGCCCCTCTGGCCCATCTCAGGTACATGCCCACTAGACCAGGGCAGTGTTTATTTAACAGTTGTTACATAGCGATCCATACTGCACATTTGCATTCTGTATCATAATCACAGTAACTGTTCACTTGTGAACATGTCAACCCCAAATTCAAAAAGAAAAGATTTGACATTAGCTCAAAAAGTTTATCTCATTCAAGAATGTTGATAGTATTTAAATTAGTGACGTACAGTCTTTGCTAAATACCACATGCTGCTTTGCCATTTAGTGCTTATAAGATATAACAAATTTGAATTAAATATATATATATATTAAGTTCAGCTATATTACAGACCATCTGCACACAGCTTCCTTTTAATGGTGCCTATTTTTTTGTCCATACTTTTATGTAATAAAATACATATTTTCTCACAAATGTTTTGATAATAAACTAGATGTGTCGAAACGACACGAATGCCCCCGCCTGGGGCAAATTAGAAACATTTGTTAAATTTTGTAAAATTTTTTAAGTTCAGGAAGTGTTGTATGGTTAAAAGTAGGTCAACAAGGGCAAAATGCAAACTTGATCTGTAAAGGGTCATTATCAAGCAACACACCAAAAATCAGGCCAGTATCTGCAGGCATTGTGAAAAAAAGTCCATATATGTGCATTTTTCATGAAAATTTCTGTCTTTCATGAAATTTTCTATGTTCAGGATCTGTCATATGGTGAAAAATAGGTTAACTGGGACGAAACGCGAACTCGATCTGTAAGTGGTCATTATGCGCCCACAGACCAAACATTAGGCCAGTATCTGTAAGCATTGCATTGCGAAACTAGAATATTAGCAAAAGTTGATAATCATTTATAAATTTAAATTGGAGAGGTATATACCATGTTTCATAACAATCCACCAAATGCTTCCTGAGAAATAAGCTCCTAAGTTTTTTTCTATACTAAGCTCTGTGAGCTTGAAAAGTAGGTCAAGATCACCCATCTTGAACTTGACCAAGATTTTGTAAATATAATGCAATGACACTGAAGAAATGAAGTTCCTGTGTTGAATACCTTTGGAGATATCCTGCACAATGGGCCAAAATTGAAAAATCAGATAAAATTACATTAAAAAATCAGAAATTGCAGGTGGCGCCACCAAAATTGTGCAGCACATACAGACCATCAGTCCCAATGATCATAGTAAGTTTTGTGAAAATCCACACAATGGTTCCTGAGATATAAACTTCTGAGTGTTTTTCTATAATCAGCTCTTAAATGTAGAAAAATGGGTCAAGGTCACCCATCTTCGAACTTGACCGAGATTTTATCGATATACATCTTCACTGATGAAATAAAATTCCTACGGTGAATCCTTTTAGAGAGATATCCCGCTCACAAGGTAAAAGTTAACAGACACGGAACGGACGGACGGACGGACATACACCGGACAGACAGATGGACAGACGGACACCTTAGGTGACGACAATAGCCCATCAGCCTATGAGCTGAGGGCTAAAAACAACTGTACATGTGTATTTGTCATGAAAATTTCTATTTTTCATGAATTTTTCTAAGTTTAGGAGCCGTAAAAAGGTCAAAAGTAGGTCAACCGGGACGAAACGTGAACTCGATCTGTAACTGGTCATTATCTGTCCACACACCAAAAATCAGGCCAATATCTGCAGGCATTGCGAAAAAAAGTCCGTACATGTGTATTTGTAATAAAAATTTCTATTTTTCATGAATTTTTCTAAGTTTAGGAGCCGTAAAACGGTCAAAAGTAGGTCAACGGGGACGAAACGCGAACTCGATCTGTAACTGGTCATTATCTGTCCACACACCAAAAATCAGGCCAATATCTGCAGGCATTGCGAAAAAAAGTCCGTACATGTGTATTTGTCATGAAAATTTCTATTTTTCATGAAATTTTCTAAGTTTAGGAGCCGTAAAACGCTCAAAAGTAGGTCAACCGGGACGAAACGCGAACTCGATCTGTAACTGGTCATTATCTGCCCACACACCAAAAATCAGGCCAATATCTGCAGGCATTGCGAAAAAAAGTCCGTACATGTGTATTTGTCATGATTATTTCTATTTTTCATGAAATTTTCTAAGATTAGGAGCCCTAAAACGCCCAAAAGTAGGTCAATCGGGACGAAACGCGAACTCGATCTGTAACTGGTCATTATCTGCCCACACACCAAAAATCAGGCCAATATCTGCAGGCATTGCGAAAAAAAGTCCGTACAACTGTTTGATTTCGGAATGACGGAATGACGGACATGGGTAAAACTATATGCCCCGGCCACTTTGTGGCGGGGGCATAAAAATAAATTGTCATTGTAAAACTTCATTAAATAAAGAGAGATGATACATGAAGTAAGTTAATTTAGTAATCTTAAAACATTAGTAAATAGAGCAATATATCATACTAAGGGGCATCACTCGGTGTGCTGGCCATTACCTCCATATACTGGGCACCTCTATAAAGTGGGCACTTTGGTCCAGTCCCAAGGGTGCCCACACTATAGAGGTTCGACTGTAATAGGGCTTGTCTTTCTACTCAGAGACTGTTGCATGCAACAAGAAGAAACTTTGATC
Organism: Sipunculus nudus; assembly: GCA_026874595.1. NCBI lineage: Eukaryota > Metazoa > Annelida > Sipuncula > Golfingiida > Sipunculidae > Sipunculus > Sipunculus nudus. Next base: position 46,057,900 of record CM049314.1, on the reverse strand, counting down.
TCACTGGTTCATGAATTTAGTATGACAATGTATAGTAGCATTGGCACAGTTTCAGTTATTGGCTGATAATACATTCATGTGTTATTGTAAACAAAATTATTCAGAGAGGTATACCTTTAAGCAAGTCATAAAAATTTTAAAAGTATGGATATCATATAGAAATGGTTAAAACCAGAGACAAAGGAGCAGTTGAAACAAGATCACAATAAATCTACTATATACCTTGTCCACCTATATGCACCTATTTTTTTTATGTTTTGTTTTATCCCATTTCAATAATTGTTTCTTAGTGTGGAATTTCTGTGTATCTGGACATACTGCATAAATGGAACATGTACTATGTAGGAATGTTTTTAGTATTTCTGAATCAAATTATAAAACCCTGCTAGATCAGGTAAAACAATCAACACCAAAGATTGCTAGAAAGTGAGCTATCAAGGCTCTGCATAAACTGTCACCACCAATCATGTGGGATATATTTACAATGAAGATGTGAAATAGACTTGAGAAACAGAAGAGCATTCCTATTAGCCACCAGGCTATCTTGTCATCCTGTTTAAACAAATATGTTTAAACTTAACCACATAAGGAAAGGTGTGTTATGTAGTAATCTTAGGCCTAATCTGTGAGCTGATCAAAAGCAGAAAATTTACCTGGTCACCCCATTCATTGATGATGGGCATGTTGATGTCATCAATGAACACAGTCATCCTGCGTCCTCCTGGTGGGCCGTAAGTGCTTCCCATCCTTTTGTCTACATAGCTCTCTATTGTCCTCTGTCATAATAAAAGGAACAAAAACTTCAGATAATAAGTGAATGGATATATTGTTACAATCTGTCGCAGTCGCAAAGCAAAAGCATATTTGAAAATATGATGGATGTGACAGGTTTTATTCATGTAGTTGTTCCCTCCTTTCTCGCCATCAACCTTAGAACCAATAACTTGAATAAGCAGTCACATTTCCTTAATACCCCCGTCCCACTTATTCAGAATAGCAAGAATCAAACAGAACCAGCCTGAACAAAGAATCTTTCCAAATTTGTGCCATATCTGGGAGGGAATTTCAAATTGACCTAAATTCCTACAGCTTTGTAAGAATGCCTTTGGAATACATAGAATGTGCTACAAACATACTCAAATGATCCTTCCACATTCCAGGTGTATTAGCTCTTGAATGCAGCTCGAATGTAGTTGGAACACAGTAGGATTATTGAGAATGCTGTTAGAATGCAGTCAGAATATTTAGAATGCACTTCAAATGAAGTAAGAGAGCAGTTCCATTGCTGGCCAAATAAGTCTGGCCAGAGGGTGCCTCAAATTCTGTACGAATGCACCTCGAATGCAGTCAGAAGGCTCCACGAATGGCTGCTGATTATGGTTCAAATGTTCAAGAATTCAAATAGAATGCAGCTCAAATACTTAAAATGAACTTTAAAATGTAACACAAATGTCACAAGTGTATCAAGAAGGCCGCAAGAATGGTCCTAATGGGTATAAAATGCTGCCAAATCTAGCATTTTCATCAGTCACAGCAAAACCACTATAGGCTAAGGACCCCTAGACCTGCTTTAGAGAGATGTGGTGGAGGTCAGGAAAGGAAACGGGAGGAAAAGACCCGGAAGATATCACACCAGACCATGGCTGGCAGAGGAGGGGAGGAGGCTATATGTTCATTACCCCAGTCTAATTGAGGAGCGCAGAGTAGAAGACCCACAGTCTACCTCAGGATGGCTCCCTTCTTCCTTGGCAACATGATGTGATGTTCACCAGACGATTCTTTGATTGCAACTGATGTTCCATAGGCAGCTGGCAGTGTTATTATGGATTCAGTGGTGTTCTGAATTACATCCAGACTTATTTGAGGGCCATTCAGTAAATTCGTAATTCATATGAGCCATATTCGAGTGACAATCAAAAGATTCTGACTGTATTTGAAGTGCATTCCAGCAGAATTCTTTTACTATCAAAATAAATTCAGGCAGCAATGGAGATGCTTTTGTGTTGCATTTCAGCTTTTTTGAGGCACATTAAGGTAAAATATTCTGGTAGGATTTGAAGTGGCTTGTTGTTTTGGTTCTCCCTTGAAAGTGATCAGAATGTTTCAAGTGCTGTTGGAATGCCATAAGAATATTTAGAATGCAGTCATTATGCGGTTAGAATACACTTCTAATGCCATTCAATATTTCTCTACTTCGAATGCACCTGAAATGTTTTGAGCATGAGCAAAACATTTGGGCAAGCCACAAGCATAAGCCCGAATATTTGGAATGCACTCAGAATGCAGTCAGAAGTTTGAGAATGCACATCAAATATCCAGGAAAATACAAAGAATTTTCATTCTGATGGCATTTGGGCTCATTCCGTCTCTAGTGCCATGGGGGTTTTATAGAATTTCTTCTCATACATCTACTGACAAAATACAGTTAAAGTGAATGACTGACAACCTGCCACATTAAAAACAAGGCCTACAGGCCTAATGCAAACCTGTGCATTGGGAAATACACCAGGTATAATGCTTCCATGCTGGACCATTACTTTTCATGTATATGAACTATGAAAGTACTAAATATTTTGAATAAGAAACAATTACACAAACATCACTGCTGAAATTCTGGCATAGGTGCACAAAACACTAAAAAGATTGTAGCTGGCACCACCAGTCTTGTATACAACGAAGCTATCAGAGATATATACATACGCCAAATTTCAGACTGATATATCAAACCCCTCCAGAGAAAAACGTGTGCAAAAGTCATGGTAGGTGGCGACACCTGTCTTGTGAGCGAGAAAGCCATCAAAGACACATAGACAGGTCAAAATATTAGGCCAATACATCAAACTTACCTTGAGTCTGATGCATGGGGCTGACCAGGCTTAGGTGAGAAAGGCTGTTGCCCCCAGTGAACTGTGACAAATTGCTTGCTCAGACTACTGCACTGAGTGAACTCATGACCTGCACCTGGCCAGACTGAGTGAACTTTTGACCTGTACCTGGCTGCACTGAGTGAACTCCTGACCTGTTGCATAATCTGACACAGTTGGCAGTCTGCCAAAGCTATAAATAGAATGCAGCTACTGCACTGAGTAAACCCCTGACCCATACCTGGCTGCACTGAGTGAACTCTTGACCTGTTGCCTAATCTGATACAGTTGGCAGTCTGCCAAAGCTATAAATAGATCCAGACTGACCTCTAGCCTGTTGCCAAATCTGAAATAGTAGCCACACCATTGCATAAGCTCATGCAGGGGCCCTGCCCTGAGGGGCTTGACACCCATGAAGTGATCACATAGTGCCCATGAGGTGTTTGTTCACATATCACCCATGAGGTGATCACATGCCATGTGCTTGGCTGCACTGATTGAACTCTTGACCTATATCTGGCTGCACTGAATGAACTCTTGATCTGTTCCCAAATCTGAAACAGTTGGCAGTTTCTCAACCTATTTAAAGATACAGATTCAATCTTGGCCTTTTGGTATATCTGTTTACCAATACTGAAAGACTTTGGTTAAAATTTCTTTTTTTCAAGCCGACATATTCATAAACTTTTTATCAAAATATCTAGAATAATAAAAGATGCAGTACTTTCATTGTTAAAGGTCCAATAGTTCTGCAAAAAATCATTCTAGTAAACTTGAACAAAGGCCACCTAAGAATAATTTTTGTGCAATGCTACAGAAGATATAATTGAAATAATAATTTTGTAGAAGAACACTATTGCAGTCCTCAGTTTGAAAAGGACATAATAATGGTCATAAGACCAACTTAAGCTTTTCACAACTCAACCAAAAATCAACAAACTCAGTATATTCTGATATGATTGAAAGAACCATGTCCTAGGATAATTCTTTTGAAAAATTAAACAATTCAACTTGACAGTTTCATCATTAAGCTGAAAGAGGCTAAAATTATGAGGTTTTTTTGCCCACAAAAAACAGGTCAATGTAGGGGCCACCACTAAATCTACAACTTCAAATATGAGTCATGTGACCAACATTTGCACAATACCTGGTAATGCTAGCTTCTGTCATTTCTGAGAGTACTATGTCAGTATGCTTACTTGGCTGAATGACTGTTCAAATTTGTGTAACTCCACTAAAATTCATCAAATACAAACCATTTGAACAAACTTGAGAGGGCTTGCGTCTGGGATCATTTATGTAAAATATTTAACAATTTGGCTGGACCGTCTACAAGAAGACGACTTTTAAAATATTGTCAGCTTTTTCCTTATAAAATCTATGTAAATGCAGATAGCAAAAAAATAAGCTGAATCCCACAAAATTTGTTATGTGACATTGCATAAAATCTGGGAATGGTAGCTCCTGCTATTCCTGAGAAATTATGGATTAATGTACTGATGACCAATGACCCCCGTACAAAAATAGGTCAATTCAGGTGGCGCCACCAATACCTGAATTTCATATATGACTCGTGTGACCAACACTGGCAAAAATTTTGGTGATGATAGCTCTGGCTGTTTCTGAGACTGTCATTTTAGTATGCTTTTTTGGACAGATGACTAAGTTCAACTTCCTGAACAAAATTGAGGGAGATGGTATAAAAGATTATTTCTGTGAAATATTGAACAATTTGGCTTGAGTGTTTCGGAGGAGAAGATTTTTAAAGTTTTTTTTAGCTTTTTCTCTATAAAATTTAAGAAAATTTTCAGATGGCTGATTTTTTGCATTAAATTTCATGATGCTAGCTCCAATCATTTTCAAAATAGTATTGGTAAACGTACAGAAGACAAACGCCGCCACACCATCGCATTATGTCACAGGTTCAATAAAATTAATACAGATGCATATTGAATGCAAAATTGTAATACAGATACATCTCACTGATGGCAAAATCTTGAATTAATTTGACTATGGATACCAATTATTTATAATCAATGTACAGCTGTTTTTATATACCCACAGAGAGCTGTATAGCTGTGATTGTAAACATTGCCTGGCATGAGAAATATCTAAAAATCATAAATCTACATTTTTTAAAAGCCTTTAAAAAACATTCTTGTCAATATTAACCATAGATAACCTAAAATCTAAATGTCTAGAGGCATGATGCCATCGCATAAGCTCACAGGTTCGCTAAAAATATCTGTGGCATCAAAACAAGTTTAACCCTTTACTGTTCAGATTAGCCTGTGGATTGTCACACTCCTACTGTTCAGATTTATTTTGCATTTTTTCCACATTTTGACATGAATCTATATAAGAGACATTAACTCAGTAACCGTTAAAGGTATCTTTGTGAAATTTTCAGCTTTTACTGTCAGGTATATGTCCATCATGTTATTTTATTTATTTTCTACATACCTGGTTTGATATGTATGTAGCTAAGGTATATACAGGTAAAAACAGGTAAATCTGTACTAACTGTATTTCCACTCACTGGTATATCACCAAAATGACCCCTTTCATCCTGTTCAGGTAACCCATTAACCATTTGATAAAAACAGGGAAATTTAAGGATTTTTTTTCACTCTAAGGTAATTATTAATTAAAGGTAAGAAAAAGGTAAATGATTTGGTTTAATACTGGAAAGGGAACCACCAACGAACCAGAATGTGCAAGTAAAATTGGATTTTTCTGTGGAAATCAAATATTTTTCACCTGAAAAGCTTGCTGACCCAAAGAGCACATTCTATGATTATTAACATATAACACATATGTTTACCTGTACAGGTAAGTAAAGGTAAATTTTTTTTTTTCTGAATATGTTAGCAAACACCTTGTTCATCAATATAGTTACTATAAATTAATACCTTCTCTATTTATGGACTGTATAATTCATTTTGATATAAGAACAGGTGCTTTTAATACAGTAATTAAGTTACCTATGTGAATAGTACCTTTGTTCTTCAACTGATCTAATTACCTGTGGCAGTGACAAAATCATGCTGAAAAGTGGCTGAGAAGAATATGGATAAACAAGTGTCAACTGTGTAAAACCATTATATTTTGATTTTTCAGACATGTAAAACATAAATTGATAATTTTGGTTACGGTTACACATAAAAACATACTCACCTGTACAGGTGAGTTCAGGTAAATACAGGTAAATTATTTTTTTCATGAAGTATATATTTTATACATGTAATAAGGGAGAAAAAAAAACATACAACTTAATTTTGAGTGCCATGTGTAAAATTTATGAATTATAGGTACTAACTGCACTATTTATTGGGTTACCTGAAATGATACCTTTGATCTTAAACAGATTTAATTACCTTTGTAAGTACAGAATATAAAGACAACTTTTCATTTTAAAAGTGGAGAGGAAAATTTTGAAGGAGTTAAAACAATATGCAGAAGCTATCTTTTAATTAACTGCACAGCGACGAGACTTGCGGATTTCAATTTTGCCAATTTCTACCTGTAAAAGTTTACTCACCTGCACAGGTAAGATCAGGTAAATAAAGGTAAATTCTCATTTTTTTAATTTAAATTATATATTATACTTGTTATAAGGGACATTGCAATAAAAACTATTTACTTTGTTCCAATGTGCAAAATATATAATTTATGGGTGTGAAATGCACTAATTATCTGGTTACCTGTAATATACCTTTTTATGTCAAATTAATATATATTTACATGTGCAGGCAAAAACAAATCGCCGACTGATTTTAAAATAAAATCTGGAAAAATGTGTCTACCCTGTTTGTTAACATTTCATGCAATAATAAAATTGCTGTTTAGTTGGTCTGTCGCGTTTATCTGCACAGGTAAAAATCCAGGTGCGACAGGTAAACAGGTGTGCACTTGGTTCGATCAACGATTAGCCTAAATAAACGTTGATATATCCAAATCTTTCCCATTCGAAACAGTGCGATGGTACTAAAATTTGAAATAGAAAATCAAAACCAAAATGTCTTACACTTGTGAAAACTCTTATTTTCTTAATTGAGGGTATCCATGCAATTTCTTTTGTAGTACCCGCCCCCGCGGCTGACGGTGATTGAGCGATAATGAGTGAATTTAGCAATATGTAGCACACAAGGTACATTAACGAGGCGGTTTTCCAGACTTTAGTTGCAGAATTATCCTATCTAGTCAATATAACGGAAAAATAAAAATAAATAAAACATTTACTGGACAATTAAGATGCAAGACGACACGTCTGTTTGGGTTTTTTTTCCTGAACGGTCCAATTTTACCGCGTCATCCCTCAGCCAGCGGTGACGCACTGACGCTGTAAACTTTTCTCACCCAATCGTATCTACTTTTACATCGGCAAGGTTCACGTGACTGGGTCTGGCGTGTTTATTTTGTAAATTCTTTTAAATGGACATGGTTCACGTGACTGAGTCTGGCGTGTTTATTATAAGAAGCGTCATGAGATGCTGTGCCGACTGGCGAATTATTCTTTTTTTTTTTATGGGGGTGGTGGTGGGGGGGTGGGGGGGGGGGGGGGGGAGTTACCTGGAAACATCCTCTCACGTCATGCAAGAGTTACCTGGAAACATCCTCTCACGTCATGCAATATGTATGCATTAGAATCGATTTTTTTCCCGCAGGGATCAGAAACAATGAGAACACTGGTAGTACTAGTGGAACAATAATTTATTACATATATAATAAATAGGCCTATGCACATTAATGTAAACAAATCGTTATTAACAAGAATATAAAATAACGGAAAATCAATATTTTTTATTGTTGGAAAGGTGTTTTTAAAATGTGCTATTGGGGATAATGCACATAATACCAAAGTTTATAAACGTGGGAAAACGATACTAAACTGTGAAGTAACACCAAAGAAACATGTTTTCACAGTACATTTTAATGTAGGTTATGTTATTCAAATATATAGGCCTACGTAAGTCCAACAATGCTTATTAAAATCATGCCTAGTTACTATGATTTCATAGCAGTACATTCTGGTATCTTAGAGGACAATTGCATGTAGGCCTACATATCTTCATGCACTTACTTATCCAGGTCTTCAATTTGCACTTTATTTCAGTGACATTTAAATGAAGCATAATTACGTCATATGAAATTAATATAAAATGGAAATATAATATATAATTACATTTATTCAATTCAACTTCACTTGAAGAAAAGTAGAAAATTTATTTAATAATTTTGAGATGCACATGCAATTCCTTGGTTAACTAGATGTATACACGAGACCTAACTTCAAATCATTTAGCTAATCTGGTAACCTCCGTATGCAACTTTGTACATTTAAGCCCTCATATAGTCAGAAATCATGCACTGCTGATAAAACTTCAGCTTCAGCAGGAAAGCATGCGGTCTCCCCAGGCTGCAAGGTGGTGATTTCACGGAGAGGCAGAGTTCCAGTTAATTATAAAACAATATGCAGCAACAATTCAATAATTCTTAAGAAGCACCTGGAATGTTCCAAAAACTTCTAATAAGTTATGATCTCTTGGGTGTTTGTTTATTTATTTATTTTGTATTCACCAGTCCCGTCAGCTGTACAGACGCGGACCATGACCTACACCTGGCAATTATACATGTCGTTCGGTTCCCGAACATTGTAAATGATGTCATTATCCTTTGATGATTAATGTTATAGATGCCAATTTAAAGTAGTAATTTTCACTCCGAATCCCCGTCTGGTTGGCCACATGTTGTGTGCTGTTTTTCCGCTAAAATCTTCTGTGTGATAGGAAAATTTCCTTGTGCTAATAAAACTGTCAATCAAACGTGAAAAGGACAAGGTCGGTGGGTAAAAATAGAAGCCGACAACCTGTGGTATTTTAGGTCTTCGAAAGGGGCAAGTTTGAGACAAAGCCATCAAACATTTTGCAATATAGATATATTTGTATACCTGCGTCTTTTAAATCTTATTGTACAGCAATGTAAAGGTACAATTAGATTTCAGTCTAATTTGTCCACCTGCATGGTTTCTCGATCGTCATTTTGAATACACCATGCGCATGCATATCGAAAGTCCGCATCTTTGGTCTTAATATTTTACTTTCACTGTGTCACCGTCACTATATATATATACGCTATAGCTTCTAATTTAAGATTGGCGAATGCATTTTATTCATTTTCTTGCATGTATCATGACTGAGACTGACTCCGCCGTATGACTTTAAAGGATTATCATGACCACGACACATTTTCCATATTTAATCCCTGGGCCATGCATGCAAGCGTTGACTGGGTTTTGAGAGCGATATCAATATAAAGCGGCGTTTATACCGGGTGCACGTACGGTATATGCGATATATATGCAGTCTGCGGTATACGTTATGTATTTTTTATGAATATAGGCGGCGAATGAACCCGATTTGAGAAACTTTCATGGATGAAATATAAAAAGGAGTTATAAGTTCTGGTATTAGTGATCAGATTTTATGTTTAAAAGGTACACACATTTATAACTGTTCCTTACAACAATGAATAGCCTGTTATAGGCAAACGTATTACAAAAAAAATTATTTACTTCAATTCATAATATAATAGGTTATATTTTTTAAATTTAGTTTGCTATGTGCCATATATATTTAAGGATGTTTTGCAGCTCCGCCGAAAATCTGTTTCACTGGCAGTGACAACTACTGGTGCTTTTTTCAATCACTAATGAAAATTATAATACGCACATAGGCCTATATATATACACACACACACAAAAGCGCGCACACGTGCACGTACACATGTAGCCTATACATATACAGGAAGTACTACACATATAAAAATTTGTAAAATCTGTTCAGTATGTGTTAAAACCGTATTAATACATATTTGTTCAAGCGTATAAGTCACTTACTGTCTTGTTTTACATATTCAAGGATCTGGGTGTATAGGCGTACAGTTCGATCCACGTACGTCGTAAAATAATTACTTCAATATTTCATGGAGTATAAAGTTATCTTTATATTTTACACTGGAAAATTAACTATATCCATATAATATCTGGCTGTTTCTAATTTAAGACGGTATTAATTTTATTTTCAATCCAAAAAGCCTCTTAGAATGATTGACAGTTCTTGTGCACGGCCGATTGTGCCCGATTACGATTGTACATAGAATGTTTGGCACAGAAATGATCACTAGTAAACAATCAGACATCACATATATATACGACATGATATATGACAGTATCTTCGATTTTTAGTTAAGAAAATATGTTAATATTTAAAATAAATACTCATTTTATTATATGATATCGGTTAAAAATGGTTTTCAAGTGCCAGTACATGACACAGTAAGGAGGTCACGCAGATCACGTGCGTGGTGTCTGTCAGACGCGTCAGTCAGTCGGACGGCGATCATTGGTCACAAGTTAAACCAATAAAAAAGGGGATAATATATGATCTTGGAAATGTTTAACGGAAGTTAAATCTGTAAACACACTGCACTTGATTTTGTCACCAGGATTGATTGCCAACATTTGGTAATTTACCGATTTCTGATGAATTTAGCGTAGGTATCTGATTTTACTCTCGCAGCCGACATGTTACCAGGGCCCACGTAACAAGGCCACGTGAGTGAAAGTCAATCATTTATATATTTTTTCCAACAAGTCTGCGTTCGCGCCAGTTTGGATCTTGGTCACATGTTAGAACAACACTTGACGTTTTTCTCTTTCATTTAAGTACAAATATGATGGATGACAATAAACATTTCACCCCCAAAACTTGCCCCAATTACGGGTATGTAAAATGGGCTTTAGCGCGCCCGGGCGGGCGTTTTTGAACACCAGGCCCGTGACAAACCGCGCGCCCTGGCGGGCGTTATTGGAGTTTAAAGCCTTAAGATATAAGCAGGACACAGGTTAAAATGTGTTTGTTAATACCTGTATCAAACACTGTTTTTTAAACAACATATTCATGCAATTATGGGGGGGGGGGGGGGGGGGGGGGGGGAACAAGATACCTAAATGCAAGTTAGACACACAAGATGGAAGAGATGACAGTTTCTACAGTACCTGGACCATCATTGGTGTTGTGGCAGAGGAGAAGTTGAAGCTTTTGCTCAGGTGGACATCTGGGTCATATTTGGCCATGTAACCTTTGATCATCACTGTCTTAGCTGTGCCTTGTTCACCAATCAGCAGCACAGCCTGAATTACATCATATGGAACATTAATTTAAATTATAATCCTGCAAAATGATTTTAACCCAACCCTTTTCTTTTACCTGGCAAATGCATTATCACATAACTTAGAAATAAGCAGAGATTAAATTATCACAGCTAAACCTAAAGATTTCTCCAAGACTGTTATAAATCAGCACTGACATTAAGCTCACAACCACTAAAAAATTTCTAATAACAAGAGATCTTGCCCAAACTTTTCTTCTTGACAATACAGCTGTGGCCAGGGTTAACAGAGTGAAATGGTTCACAATCACAATTGTGTCAGTATAATTGTATTAAATGTATCATATTAATTATTGCTTGTGCCTTAATTACCGTAAAAACTCGCATATAAGTTGATCTCGCATATAAGACGAGTATAAATTTTCAGGGTAAATATCAGGCAAAAATTTTTCTAGCCATTCTGGAGGTCAAAACGGGTCTGAAGTAGCATACATGACCATCGAGAGCAGTGTGACAGGCCACATGGGAAAGTTGAATTGTATGACTGGCCACTCGTTTTTGACATTCATACCACTCCAATTTTTTTTAAACTGTAAAAATGTCTTTTGTTTTGTTGTGCAATCGATTTAAAAGTTATTGGGCATCATAAAGACTCTAAGATTAATAAATATAACAGGTCGATACTTTTAAGTATTTTGCAAAAATGAAGACTGTCTGACACTCAGGATCGGCAGGTGCGCAATAATAGAAAAGGCTAGGATTTCTCACACATTTCGTCATTGCTCATTTATTTAAAACTTCTGATTGTTTGTGTCAGATATCAATAAAAACATGACTATTTAAGCGTGTTACTAAAACAGGATTGTCGCGGACTTCTCTACATTTTATATAATCTAAATTGAAAAGACCTAAATTGAAAAAGTTGGGACCAAGCGAGACGCCTGAAAAGGCCACGTGACAGTGTAAGCTGTCCTCAGCTTGGTCATATCCATGGATCAAGGGCAGGAATTTTATTATCAGAGATTTTTATTATACATTCTGAGAAAACACAAGGCCGTAAACGACAGTTTTATTCAAGTTTTAATTAACTCCGGTCTTCCTTGCCTCCACAGACGGACGCACTATTGAACAATTACATGCGATATAACTGCATATATGCAGCGTAGGTATCCAGCGTAGCGAACTGCAGAGAGGGAGCACGGAAGCCAGGGCAACACATGGACAACACGTCAGTCGTTCTTTGATCATACTCCGTTTTCCTATCTTTTTGATGACAGTTTTCGTTAATGAATCATATATGTCACATTCTGTGGAGTACTAATTTTGAGTAAGTCTAGCCCGTTTTGTGTTCGTTTTTTCATAGCGATATCGATGTCAGGTTGAACTTCGGTCTATTTTTTCCCGAGGTTTGCTCAGGGCCACAGTCATTCACTACAATTTAGGGTGATTTTTAAGTACGAACTTCCTAATGGAGTGATAATTTCCCCTGCATGTAAGTACACAGGTGAACAGCGTGACCTAGTTTTGGGCTTCTTGGGACAGGCAGCCATCCCTGTACCGAGTGAGCGCTAATCGGTGCTGTAATCAGCGATTTGTCACCTGTCTGTAGTTCAGATACCACGGCCCACAGGCTTTTACCGTTTACATGTTTGCAAACTTACGTAAGCACCAAATGTTTTTGTTGGGAAATACTGTAACATAATTGGATGTCAAATACACAGGGGCCAATGTCCTGGATAAAATCCCAACTGATTACGTAAAACCCGTGCCTCTTGCACCCGTACTTAATCGCCCGTGAATGAAGCTCATTATAGCAGGACGCGGGTCATTTCCTGGTTGTCATCAACCATGTAAATTGCAAACATTTTAATATTAGACGGTATTTTAGGACCGAAAGGGGGACTTGTGTACCTGACTTCAACGGAAATGGATATCTTGTTGTCGATCAGTTAAGACATTCAGGCCTGCAGTTTGACTAAGTTCGTGCAAAATTTTGCCTCTCAGGCTATGACCCGCACATAAGTCGACTCCCCTTTCTTGGATCTATTTTTTGGGAACAAATTTCTATACGTATATGCGGTTTTTTACGGTAATCCTATCTTACAACTTGCCTCGACTGACATGCTGATATGTCATGTATGACAAGAATTCTTTAAGGAAGTAGAGTATTTTTCACAGGGAATACAATAATTGACAGAAACACAACATCAATAGTTGCATCAGGACATTAACTGAAAAATAAAATTAATATTTTATTGGAACATAACAGAGTCAGCCAATTATAGCATACATGTAGAAATGGGACAGGGTTCATGCACCTATCCCTGTGCTAATATCAAAGATTTTCAAGCTCAAGTATAATATTTATGTTTCCATGTGGAACACAAGACTTTTAAGGCATTAAAATTGTCATTTTAAATTCAAGCACTTAAAGTCTGTTAAAGGAAAAGTATACACATTGTGGGACTTACTACATAAAAGTAAATACATATAACTACTCCTTCATGGATACAAGAAAACACACCTTGCTCTGTTTAGCGATTGTGTGCATGAGGAAACTGGATCTGACATTGTCCACATTTGGCACGAGGATGGTGGCAAACTCCGGCACACTGTCTGAAGAGTAGATGTATTCCTCAACCCTGGTGGACCAGTGCTCCCATTCACCTGGCAGGAGAAACACATAAGTCACATGTATCACTAATTAAGATATTATCCATGTAGGGGTTGTAACAGATAAAACCAGTCATTTGATCAGTTTGAAACAATTTAACTAAACAAAATGAGGCTAAGGCAGTAAAGAAATATGTTTACAAGAAACTGGCGCATTAAATAAGGTCATGCATCTGTCACTGAAAAAAAAATTGAAATTTTATGACAAATACATTGCTGATATTATATTTTAACTAAAAATTTATTTACCTTGATCACTAACAACATACTCAAAGATAGTTTCATCGGGATTAATAGCTGGTAAGTCAAGCTTGCTCTCGTGTTCCACAAGGAACTGTTCCATACGTGCACGGTCATCCAGCTCCATCAGTGCACCGATACTCCACATCAGAGAGAAGATAAACAGTTTCTCCAAATGGTTTGCTGGGAGAATGCCCTTCTCTTCTTTGCTGGGAATCAGTCCTTCCAGAAGATCACAAGCCTGGAAACAATGTAACCATCTGATAAAAGACTGATGTATCACTCCAACCACTGCATGTATTTTGAGCACATTGGCCTTGCCATTGTCTACTTTCTACTAAGAGAAAAAGACAGAATTTATGGGAACACAAGAGCAAACAGTGCAAAAGGCAAGAAGAAACTATGAAAATATCTTAAAAGTCACAATCTAAAAATGTTTTGAATCTACTTACAGAACTAGAATATGGGTAGTCGACAAGCGACCACGTGTATCAGCCAAAATCAGAGTGGAACGGGTGAAGTGAGGCATGGATTGAGTGGCAAGGGGAAATAGAGTGAGGTGTGTTGCATATTATCATGGATGTCTGCAGCCGAAATGTGTATGTAGGTTGTGCCACCTACCACAAAATCCAGAAAGCTGTCCAAGTTGTACACATATGCAAAATTTAAAGCAAATAAGTTGAACTACTACTTGTATATGAATGATTTTATCCCACAGCAGACAATCAGAAGGATGCTGTGCAAACTTGTGGCAGGTGGCGCCACCAATCTTGGGTATGATTAAGAGCTATGTGAGATCTATACACATTGAAAATTTCAGGGGGATATGTCAAACCAGTCCTGAGATATAAACCTGAATGTCTGCAGTGTTACCATAAATGTAGGTGGCACCACCTGCCAAAAAAATTGAGAAAGCTATCCAAGATGTATAAACACCCAAAATTTTAGGCAGATAAATCAAACCACTACTGAGATATGAGAGATTTTAGCCCATGGCAGACAAACAGACGGACGCTGTGCAAAAATGGTTGCAGGTGGTCCCTCCGGTTTTGGTTATGATATAGAGCTATGAGAGATCTATACACATGCAAAATTTTGACCCAATCGGTCAAACGGTTCCAGAGATATGAGCTTGGATGTCTGCAGCATTAACTAGAATGTAGGTGGCACCATTTGTCATAAAATCAAGAAAGCTGTCCAGAATGTATAAACCAGCAAAATTTTAGGCAGATATGTCAATCCACTGCCAAGATATGAGTGATTTTTATCCCACACCAGACAAACAGACTGACGCTGTGCAAAAATGGTTGCAGGTGGCCCCTCCAGTTTTTTGTATGATAAAGAGCTATGTGAGATCTATACACATGCAAAATTTTGGGCAAATCGGTCAAATGGTTCCAGAGATATGAGCTTGGATGTCTACAGCGTAAACTAGAATGTAGGTGGTGCCACCTGTCATAAAATCAAGAAGCTATCCAGGACATATACGAAT
Organism: Sipunculus nudus; assembly: GCA_026874595.1. NCBI lineage: Eukaryota > Metazoa > Annelida > Sipuncula > Golfingiida > Sipunculidae > Sipunculus > Sipunculus nudus. The sequence continues at coordinate 46,042,459 of CM049314.1, read as the reverse complement.
GCCATATTTCAGGTGAATTAGTCAAAACACTGCAGACATATGAGTGATTTTAACCCAAGACAGATGAACAGATGGACACTGTGCAAACATGGTTCCAGGTGGCACCACCATTTTTTGTTTATGTTATAAAGCTGTCCAAGGGCTACATCTGAACAAAATTTTTTTCCTGATCAGTCAAACGGTTCCCGAGATATGTGGGTTTATGTGTGGAAACAGACGCACAAATGGACGCTGGGCAGGGAAGGAAAGGTCAGAGGTCAACACGTATTGGTCAGGCACCAGTTCACATGTGACCAGATAATTGGTGTAAGTCTCGGAAAATCAGTCCAGTAGTCTCAGAGAAGTTCTCCGGAAACAAACGCAGGAACCCGGAAAAAAACATAGTTTCATCAAAACTTTGTTTTAGCGGATACAATAATCCCTTGAGACTAACAAATGCCACCAATCTAGGCACTGAAGGTGTTTTGCTTAAGTTATTAGAACTAGTTGTAAAATCCCTGTAAAATATATTTTATACTGACATAAGTTAAATCGTAGAACTGAAGATAAATTTCAGAAACTGGGAAACTGAAGAGTAAAATTTCCACCCACTAAGTCCATTTTTAAAATCTCCAGACAGTTGGTACATTGATTGAACTTCTTGTCAGACCTCATCTTCTGCCATTTAAGGACAGTAAATGTGAAACCTTAATTGATTACTTTAAAAACTTTCTTGTGATCGTTTCCCTTTCATTTTCCTCTGATCAAGTTTATGTTTTCTGTGAGCCTGCGGTGATTGGGTGTGATAACTTAGAGCCAATAAATGGTCTGGCATGTGGACTGTCACTGTTGATTAATTCCACTGGTAGGCTCTGGCTGTGTCAGGCTTGGTTTTTCAACACTGAACAATTGACTGCTGAGCAGACACACCATATGATAAGCATCCCAGTTGAGCCACAGGTGTATGTGTATGTATTCTTGTTGTTATGGTGTAAATGTAGATATAAATAAACTACGAAATACTAAAATTTTCTTTCTCTTATCATAAATTCAACTACCCCAAGATGGGATTTTTGTTCATAAAACCACAAAATTTTAAGCCTACAATATTATCTGAATCTAGAGTGTTTGCATTCAAATGCAATCACTGATAGAACATTTGCATTTTGGAAAGCAACAGAGCATTTGCATTAAAATGCAGCAGACCATGCACATTTATGCCCAACAGTGAGTAATATTTCCATTCAACAAATTTATTTGTCGGAATGACTGAGAGAATTTGATTTAAGAAGTAAATCAGCACCAGGACATGCTAAACTGTTTAATTGAAAATTAAACATCAAAATAAAATAATTTTATGATCAGTTGTAACTGCAGAGTTTACTTAATAAACCAATTACACAACTGGACAAATATAGGCTGCTTAAGCAGGCTGTGATTTTAGGAGAGATTTAAATGTCAAAATTGACTAGAGGACCTGGTATTTGTGACACAAAAACAACTGTATGTCTCCCCCGACTATGGGCCTCACTTTCCAAAATTTGAGGGGGGAAAAACGGACCCCTTCAAAAGTTTGGTGTTAACTTAAATCCTGGATTTCTAAAGATTTGACCTTGTATGATGATGATCAAGGTACTCAGGTATGAAGTGATCTGAGATTTTATTCTGGCCGGTTTGACCTTGAAGATCCAGGTGAAGGTCACAATGTTTCAAGCTCCTCAAGGAACTTGATTAAAACATTTAGTGATTCAAATTTGAGGAAAAAAGTATGTGATACTTCAAACTTTTGGATTGACAAATAATTCTATGTCGACCTTTCTGACCTTGATGATGAAGGTCAAGGTCACCATCTTTTTAACTTGTCTGAGATATTGGTAGAGACAATTATCAAGTTGAATTTCATGAAAATATATCAAGTGGTTCAAAAGTTATAGTGTTCTAAAATAATTTCTATCCTTGCTGATTTGACCTTGAAGACCCAAGTGAAGGTTGCCAATTTTCAAACTCCTCAAAGAAGGTGATCAATACAATTAATGTTTCAAATTTTAGGGGAAATATGCAATACTTCAAAGGTTATGGGGTTCACTAAAAAATTCTATTTTGGCCTATTTGACCTTGATTATGAAGGTCAAGGTCAAGGGTTTTCAAACTCGTCCAAGATTTTGGTAGAAACTATTTATATTTAAAATTTCATGAAAAAATGTTGTCTTGTTCAAAAGTTATAGCGTTCACAAGATATGACACAGACAATGACGCCGACAATGACAGACAACAGACCAAACACTGTATGTCTCCCCCCACAGGGAGCGGAGACATAAATATTAAAATAACTACGGTAAGTAATGGGCATAAAAAAAAAACTTGATCAAGTTTTGTACTAGGGTCAAGAACTAAAACAGTGACAAGTAAGAACATGTTTGCATTGTGTGCAAAAGGTATGACAGGGAGACCTGCACTTGTGGTTGAATTGTACGGTTTGAAAGAGTAAAGGAAGTCTATTCTAGTCCACTGGCCAGTTAGTGAAATCACATGAGATACTCTAGAACTGACTTTGCTTACCTGCCTGATCTGCATACACTGTAGTACCACCATCTTGGCATTCAAGTTAACCACAGAAAAATTATACAGGTCATCAAAAACCTTGTCAAACAAAGTCAGCATTGTCTCTGCTTCTTGGGGATTTCTCTTTTTGCTCCAACCCTGTCAATCAAAATGGTAAACATCACATTTATGTAAGTTCAGATGTAGCCATAGTATCACAATGCATACTTTTAGACTGAAACACACAGAATAGAAACAAACTGTCAACTAACATATAAAAACATATGGAAAACAAAACTGAATTTGCTGACACAATAATTGGGCTGACTGTATCCTTTAGGTACTCTGAATGTTTGTTGTCACCCATTTATTTTTTAAATAATTATTTTTGATATCAGAAATAGTAATGAGATATAACAAGTGCTATAATGTAGAAAAAAAAAACAAATCCTGCAAATTATACCAATCTGACCTCTGATTTTGCCAGTTACCTCCAGGATAGGTCTCCAGTCCAGAGCAGATGAGCTCATGTAGACCATACCGTTACGTGACACTGTGGCTGGGGAAGCATTGTCTATGTTGTGCACTTCAAACAAGATCTTACAGTTAGGCGCCATCGGGATACGATCTCCATTAGCCAGGGTCAAAGTCTTGTTATCATCCAAAACAGAGTTCAAGTTTTCAATCCAGATGGCATCTACTGGACCATCCAGAATGATCCAGATATTTTCACCTTAAGAAAATGAAAAAAAAAATCGCTAACTTTAAAAGTCATAAATGGTCAGCCATAGTATTTTGCATTTAGGCATACTCTATATCTTTGCCAACTGAGTATGTTATGTTCAAAATTCACACAATAAATAAACATAAATGTTTTATGAGAATAGTTCCAAATGCAAGGGTTCCTCTGAGTGAATAAAACTGACAAACAAAACTATCCACAGGTCCTGGTTTTAAAACAAAGAAAATCATGTCATGGAACTCCAGAAAGGCATCTTCCAATCCACAAATGTATTATTTTAAATTTATTCATCCACCTGATTCATCTCATGCAGCCATACTTCAATCATAGTGTCTGCTGTCACAAGTCTTAATATATATTTTCAAAGTAGCAGCAACTTGTGTATGTAAATTTCTCCAATGGTGGAAATTATTGTCACATAAATTACTGACAGACTAACACTGACCTGAAAATGCAAACAGATCTACTGGTAGTCAGAGCATCTTGAACAGCGTCATATAGAAGTTCCACAAAAGAAAATCAATCTTGTGTTATAGTTCTACAATATGCAATGTTCTAAACTGTGAAGTTTCAAAATATTTTAACTGAGAGAATCTAAATAAATTTTGTGACAAAATCTTGCTCTATATTTGTTTTGTAAAAATTGTATTAATAATGATTCTAATACAGTAAAGATACCGTCTGTAACACTGAAATATTTACCTTTCTTTGATTTGAGGGTCCTCCTCCACAGAGTTGAGAAGATTCCATCCGTCCAGTCATTAGTGGCCACATCAAGGCGACCAAACATCTGAGGAGCTGTGATGGCCTTTGGGTTCATCCTCATCTCCTTGTGAGGCTGGCCACAGTCTGTCATTGCCTTCATCAGCATATTGATGCAGCGAGTCTTGCCAGCTCCTGATGGGCCTAGGGTCATCATACCATGACGCACCCTTTGTGTCTCAAACAGCTGATAGTAAAAATAAACATGACTTGACAGCATCAAGGAAGTGAAAATCTTATCCATTACAAGGAACCCAACCTGAGTGTACATTAAAATTTGACAAGATTAAGAAGGTTAATCTTTCAGTTGTGCATAAATTTATATTTGTTCTCATTTATCAGTTGTTAAGAATATGCAAAATAAGTGTATGTCAAACCAGTAGTCCAATAGAATTTACAACAGCAATTAAGTAATGTATTTGCCGCAGGCTGATCAAAAACGCTCATAAATCATATAAAGTCTTGGCTGCCATATATAGTGTCAACAAAAGATATTTTTATAACCAAAATTTATATGTTTACCGTAGACTGCTTAAAGGTGGCTTCCCAAGTCAGTGGTTTTCTATGCAGAACAGTGGCAAATGCATGAATATGTTTAATTTTTATCAAGGATTATATTCTCTGTCAATGATACAAAAGCTAGGAAAAATGTCAACACAAATAATTTCTTGCTTTACAAGCTTTGATTCAAATGATGTATGCACAAATATTTTCAAGCATAATATCAAGAAGTGAGGAGAAAATGTGTCATATGATGGTCAATACAAATATATTCCAGTTAACAAACTGATACATGGGTCAAGAATTAGATGTCATCTGAGACAATGAAACTAGCATGTCTGAAAGCACAATGTAAATAAAAAAGAAGAAATTGCTGTAAATTTAAAATTAAATGACTGATAAGAATTTTATTATTTGGACCATGAATATTTCAGCACAAGTGCATGACAATATATATTTTGATTAACTTTTGCAAAAAAAAAAAGGAGATTGTTTTTATGGTCAAAGAGTTCACACAGCTTCACATGATTTCTGCAGTCAAGCCTAGGCTTTGCTGTGGTACTATTTACAATTGTGATTTCTTGCCTTGTTTCGTACATGTGAATAAGGTTCCCCTTTAACTGATATTCTTTGCAATATTGACTGTCTCCAAACGGCTTACCCATGAAAGTCTGCCTTAAAGTAAATGAAAACAAGTTCAGATTGTCATGGTTATGATTTAAAACTCTACAAGGTATTCATCCCAAACAAGTGAGTATTAGTAGTTTCATTAACAATCTCAGGAATGTAATCTTTTTTTATTCCCGATGCCATTTTGTGTTTTTTCTTTCTGGAAATATCTGACATACAAAATCTTCTTGTACAGTGTATGTTTGTGATACTGGTGTGACAGTTATGTCATGTGGCAGATGGCAAGATTGATTGATGATACAGACAGAGGAAAGCTCATATGGCTGAGCAAGTCACAGACTCAAGAGAGGATCCAATTAAGAGATATGAAACAGTTTGGTGCATACTTGTACAAGTTTGAGGTTCCAGGCTGGGTGGTTCACCAGCTGAGCTTCCTCAACCTGAAAGGATATAGCTTTCTGTAGGTCTTCGTAAGTGGCACTGTCCAGCTGAATACCAGGGAACAAGTCAGCAATCAGCGACAAGAAGAGTGGCTCATCTTCATCCACCTACAGGCATACAGAAATACAACTTCATGGACAGTTCAATGGGCCTCACTGTGTGTCAAAAACTGTCAATACCTCTCAAAGACTTAATGTTTCATGCTAATTTTGCATTTTGCAAAATCAATTTTCTTTTCATTTTAAATTTAACACATGATTTGTGTTTGGCTTTAAAAAGTTAACCAGTTATTAAAATGTGTCATCTCCCTAAAGAATAAATACTGTTTTGTAACAAGTGACCCATGGGTCATGACGCTTAGCTGACTAAGAAGACAATCACAAAAGAAATTTTTTATTAAAGGAATTTCAGGTTTCCATCGAGATTGCCCAAGACTTCCTGGTATATTACATTCGAACATTCCACGGCTAGCAGATACAGTTTGTGCCCATTTGATTTTCAGGGTGCTAAAAATCATGCTCTTGGCTCATAGTTCACAGAATATAGGTCACCATGACCTAATTTCAGATTTCCAAGCCGATTTACCCAGGGCCTGCCTTAATGTTATGTTAGAAGATTCTAGGCCTAGCAGATACAATTAGTGCCCCATCTGCCTAACGGGGTGCTCAAAATCATGTTTCCAACCTGTAGATTGCAAAATATAGGTCACCATGACTTAATTTCAGGTTTTCAAGGAGATTTGCCTTAGACCTCCCTGGATGAACAGTTAGAAGGTTTAAGGTCTAACCGTTACTATTTGTGCCCTGTTAACGGACAGACTGCTTCATCTGAAGAACAAAAATAGAAAGAAACAAGGGACCCATGGGTCACGGCGCTCAGCTGATCGTGATTGGACTATAAATGTTTCTCCACTGTGATACTATATCCTGTCGATAAAGCTTATGAATATCATGGACATGTTGGGCTATTATAAAGGAATGTAATGTAATATGTGAGTAAATGATAAATGAAATTACCTGACTGATGGATTAAGAGAGTCAAATATAGTGGTTTATTTTTTATTTATTTAGGAGGGGTTGAAAATTGTGATATATTTGAGCAAATATGAATGCAATGACAGCAGTAATAAGCAGTAGTAGAATGATGATAAGGCTATTTGTTGAAGGATCTAAAGTGTATGGTAGTCTGCAATCTTTCAATTTGACAGATATGATGTTATGATTAACTCTGCTGATGAAGTGATTTATGAATTTGTGACTGTATGACACAATATCTCTTTAGTCTTGACAAGGTACATTATTGTAATGCCCACTATGTCTACATATTACACAATACAGACATAATTTCTGGCATGTACATAGGTATCTATGGACGAATAGTTATACAAAATATTAAAGTATGAATATATCTGATTCATCTTGTTCTTGTTTACTGAGGCTGACTTTGGGATGGGGTTTGGAGAAGGGAAAAGTGAGGGCAGCACGAAGGTGGATGTAGAAATATTCTATTGTAATGTTTTTCATTTATATAAGAATATGAAAAGCTAAGAGGAAAGGGGCCCTCCTACTTGGTTATAGTAAAGTTCTAAATATATGATTGCAAACTAATACTCTGACAAGACTGTCATGAAGAAAAACAGTAAAAGTTTTGAGATACTGTGATGCATATGAAAATTTACAGATGGACAGGCAAGTGGACAGAATGGACTAATACCTTTATTTCACTTTCAAGGGAATAATGCATTTAAGTTTATACATAATCCTATTTTTTTAAGCATATCCACTTTTTCCATTAAGAAATTTTATCTGAATCATTTTTTTATTTACAGGTTTTATAGATTTTTAATAAAAAAACCTGAAAATATAAGTTAAATATTAGAATTGTTGCAAAAGTTGCAATCATTATATATACAGAGTATATAACTGAAACTATAAGTTAAAATATTAGAATTGTTGCAAAAGTTGCAATCATCATATATCCAGAGTGTAGCTCATATTGGGTCATATTATGCATACACATATATTTTATTATTTTTACTGGAATTAATAGTCAATTTCACACCTGGTGAAGTTTTTACTCCTCTGAAGTAAGGAATTACTTATCTCATGAACATCCACACTTTCATAGCAATACACCACTTTGTGGACACAATTAAATGTACACTTTAATCATTGTAACCCTGGTGGTACAATACAAAATCTAAAATGTAGCATAGCGTAGAATAAGAATGAATCAAATACAGAAAATAATAACATGCATCTAGTTAATGCACTATTGGAAGGGGGGGGATGCAGGGCAGAGGGGAAGCCTGCTGGTAGTGGCAAAGTTGACCCAAGGCAAGCTGCCTGGGGTGGGTTACATAATGCAAGTGAAGGCTGTACTACTAGGTGGGCTAGATGTAAACAACACTTGACATGGTGTATGAAAACATGAATAAAAGCTATTCTTTCCAATCAATTTCTTTGAAATTTCAGATTTTAAAAGATTAAATCCTTATGTATATATGCTGTGAAAATTAAATCAACAGTGCCAAAGTTGGACAAAATTTAAGGTATTGATTTTTTATTTATGCTAATAACTTGAAAAATTTGCAAAATTCAGATCTAATTTTGGGTAAACAATTGAATCTTGATTAAATAAAGTTATGTTCCTGAAAAAAAGTCTCTAGGTTCAGCAATTCTCATGTTAGGTGAGTAAATATATTTCCTGATTTTTAAAAAAATTGCATTATGTTTTGGCCCATAACTTCAAAATAATACCCAATACTGACCTAATTTTTGGTATGTTTATAGAAAATGTATGAAAGAATGTGAATACTAAATACGATCAAAAACAGATCAGTGGTTTTGATATTAGGCAGCCTTGAAGTGTAACAATGGCTTTTTTTATGGAAAACGGAGTTTTTTTTTCCTTTATATCTCAAAGGAAGTCCTTATGACCCAATTTTCTGTATGGTAGGAGATTTTGGGAACATCTAAAATAATGCCAACAGCCTGGGGAGCATAGAGATGTGGACTGAATGACCTACAGTCGTCAAAGTGGACTGCTTGACAATGTAAGGGAATACAACGAGAGCCTCCAAAAAAATTCAATAACTAGCCTAATTTTGCAGCTTTTATTTTCAAAATTCAGATTTTTTCAGATTAAATCCTTATGTATACATGCTGTGAAAATTAAATCCACAGTACTTACAGGAAAAAAACGTGCCGTGGCCAAAGTTGGGCAAAATTTAAGGTACCAATTTTATATTTTTGCCAATATTTAAAAAAATTTAACAGATTTTGATCTAATTTTTGGTATACAATTAAATTTTGATTAATTAAAGTTGTATTACTGGAAAAAAGTCCCTACCTTTAACACTTTTGGTCTTAAGTGACCAAATATCTTCCTGATTTTTTTACAAAGTCCATTATGTTTGGGCCCATAACTTTTTTAAACTATAAAATACTGACTTAATATCTGGCATGTACATAGAAACTATATAGAGGAATATTTATGGTAAATATGAAGAAAACCAGATGAGTGGTTTTGATATTAGGCAGTCCTGAAGTGTGAAAATAGATTTCTAATAAAAAATTGAGGTTTTTCCTTAATATCTCGAAGGAACGAAGTCCTATTAACCAAATTTTCGGCATGGTAAGAGATTTTGGGGACATCTAACTGTATGCCGAATTTCAGATTCGTAGGTCCAATGGTGTTGAAATGTGCCAGTCTTACGGACGGACATCCAGACGGACGGATAGACGGACGGACGACGGACAATGGACCACGACTATATCTCAGATGACTTATAGTCAGCTGAGCTAAAAATGCTTAAAAATTAGAAAATTACAGGTGGCTCAATCTTCTTCAGCAACTGATGAAACACCCACTGATCAATATGCATGGAAAGAATCATGGCAATAAAAGCTTTAGTTATTCATATATTGGAGCTTTTGTATTAAATTTTTTATTATTCTGGGGGGGGGGGGGGTGCTTTTGAGCCCCATAGCTCAGAGAATATAGGTCACAGTGACCAAATTTCAGGTTTCAAAGGAGATTTTTTATGGACCTCTATGGGTTTTGAGTTAGAGGTTTCTGGGTCCAGCAGTTACGATTTGTGCCCTGTTAACAGACAGACAAATGACGGACAAAGTGTGACTGCTACAGCTCAGATTACTTTCAGTCAGCTGAGCTAAAAAAAGGATAAAACAACTAATGCTACATTCAGGCACATGATGTAAGAAAAAAGTACAACAAATTTTTACAAGTAACTGATAACAAATAACTTTGTCAACTGACTTCCATTGACACAAAATTGCTTTTTTATCAGCCTTATGTGCTCCTGAATGCAGATTATATGGTGATATCATATATGTCTGTTTATGGAATATGGGAATAAATTTAATGTAATGTTGTATCCAAAGATAGCTGTTGTACAAGGTAACACATATAGCTACAAACCAGCTTTGACAGGTTCATATCTCTGAGGACTCTCATCACAATGGTACTCTCTGTCTCTCCGGGACGAGCCCTCTTCTGGGCACCAAGGGTCCTCAGAACTGACAAGATGTTTCTCAGACCAAAGTCATAATGTACCTAAAACATGAACATCATGAACACTGGATTACAATAAAACATTAAGTCTATTGGGAAGTACTGAGCCTCCAGATCTTGTCTTACCCTCAATAGTAGTTGTAACTTAGAACACCATTGTCAGCTGGAATGGCTGTGTAGTATCCTTCCTTTGATCAAAGTGGAGATCTCATATTTCTTAAGATGTGTAAATGGTAACATTGCTAAAACATCAACTGCACCAATTTTACAGGTTCAAACTGAGTAACATAGAAACACCTTGTTGACATGAACTGATGGACAGTGACACCTGTTTGTTTTACCCTTACCTGTTTTGACAGTTGCTCCTCACACAGCTTGTAAAGAGTGAAGAACTTTCTTGCTAGGATTACATTCTCTTGGAAACCAACACTAGCAAGTTTTACCCTCATGATTATCTACAAAAGAACAGTAAACCTAGCAGTATTGGAATGTTGACATGCTCTGGATCATTTAGAGAAAAAAGCAATACTCTTGCACTTTTTACTTCCAAATTGAATCAGACACTGGTTACATATAACACTCAGAAACAAAGTATTTTTTTCAACAATTTCAATATTTCTATTACAAATACACACATGGAAATATAATACTGAATCAAGATTCGAAATTCACCACTTTCATATTCAGTGTGGAAAAGCAAGGACAGGCATTGAAATAATATCTTACAGATTGTTAAAACAAAGTTTCTGTGAGATTTCAATCTGTGCACAAATCTAACAATGACAAAACTGAGCTGGAAATTAATGTCCTATAAATCAAAGTTCTATCAGTAATATATTCCATCAGTGGTAAAGTTCATCATCAGTGACCCTCCATGAATCAACAATTATACCAATAATCACTAAATGTTTTCTGTGGGTTGCCATATCAAAGAATGTGCATGTGGGAGACAAGCCACAACCTTAAGATTATTTGTTGTGAAGAAAACTTGTTTAGCAACTAGAAAGAACGCTAATCTCTATGCCTATGACGAAACATGTAGACTGACCTGTCTGTCTGGCACCATCATGGCTACAGTTCTGAACTGGACTTTCAGATTCTCTGGCAGCTCCTGTCGTCCAGCATACCCTGGATTCTAAAAAAAAATTTGCAATTTAGTCCTCAGACACCTAATAAAGATAATGCATCACTGTTATCACCACATTTGTATTGTATTTTAAAGAATCCTTGTAATTTAGAAAACTAAAAGAGAATATTCTGAACTTAGTGAACTAACAGGACAGTCTTGCATCACATCAGGACTAAATGACAGATAGAAAGTACTTCTTCTCAAAGGTAGCTTGAGGCAAACATAGTTTAATCAACTTTGAATGATATGTTTATATATTTGTGGGGGAAAAATTTCATAATTTTTCAAAACATATCTTTAAACATTTATATTCATGAAATTCAAGAGATCACCTCATGTTTCTGGAATATTCTTTGTGAGGAATCTGCTGATAAACTGGCTGATAAGCAAAATATAATCAATAACTTCAACAATTAAGATCAGACTACTGATAAATTACAAGTTGAAGTATAAAGACAGTAGGTTTAAGAAGAATAAGTGGAAATGGTTGAGGTAAAATATTCAGAACTTAGAAAATATCATTGCATGTCAGCCCTCACAAGGCAGGCAGGGAAGGGGGGGGGGGGGGGGGGGGGAGACATGTCATTTTCAAATTTTCAAAAAAATTATTGAATAGTCCACAAGTTATAGTGTTCACATAAAAAAATTCCTATTTCAGCTGATTTTACCTTGAAATTGAAGGTCGCTGGTTTTAAGATACATCTGAGATTTTGGTAGAAAAATGTCAAATTCCAAATTCCATGAAAATATATGTGTGGTTCAAAAGTTATAGAGTTCATAAAATATTTCTATTTTGGCTGATTTGACCTTGAAGAAGTTCAAGGTCACCCATTTATATATACATCCAATATTTTGGGGGAAACATTTCACGTATCAAATTTAATGAAAATATACTGAGTGGTTCAAAAGTTACAGAGTTCACTAAAATATTTTCATATCAGCTGATTTGACCTCATAGATGAAAGTCAAGGTCAACAGTTTTCCATTCTGTTTGGGAACCTGGTTAAAACAACTTGTGTATCAAATTACCACATTCACAAGAAACTGTAGAAACAATGAGCAACTAGAACACTGACAGGTCAGGAAGGGCAATGCAAAAGGCCCATAGACTTCCAGTTTGGGCCGCGTGATGCTTGAAAAAGATATAATAAAGGACATGATCACATGCAGGTACAGAGGGAACTGACTGAAAACAGTATTTAAACAACTGAACAAAGATATTAAGGTTTCAATCAGTGATAGTGGTGTATAAAGATAAAACAGTGGAACATCCCAGTCAACAGAGGCATAATAACATCAGATGTATAAACTACTGTTACAAAATGAGGGGGGTAGCCTTGTCAGCATATAATTCAGTAGGATTGTGACCTTGACCTTTGACCCTGTGATGTCAAAATCAATATAGTTCTTTCCCCGATTGTTAGGTGATCCGCAAGTGAAAGGTTTGTGATGAAAATTTTGCTTAAAATGCAGGCACATGCTTTTTTCAAGAAGTTAGTTGGGTGACCTTGACGTTTTACCTTGCAGCCATAAACATGTCTACAAGCTAATTAGAGAAGTGGGTGCAATGACCTTGACCTATGATCATGAAACCTCAACACTGACAGCATTTTTCCCCTACTGGGGCCAATTTGGGGGTAAACCATATATTAAAGATGGAAATTTTTGGTGAAGAGTTTAGCTTTAAATGTGTCCACTAGCTTTTTAAAAAGTGGGTCCAGTGACCTTGACCTCTGACCTCAATATCTACAGAGGTCTTTCACTTTTGGCAGCTAGGTTATAGCCATAAAAGAGAGATGACAGATTTTGGATGAAATGTTTGGGTAACAATAAATACACAATCCTTTTAAAGTACGGGTCCTGTCACTGTCATCGTCGAAATCATAACCCCAAAATCAATAGGGTTCTTACTTTAGTGGTGGGTCACATACAAATCAAGTTTGAAACCAATATGTAAATAAACCAAAATGAAGTTATCCAGAAATAAATTTGTCACTGTGGATAAGTGAGCCCCTGTAACCCCATATAATCTTCTTCACTTAATAGCAGGTGAGCAATATGTGGAAGATGGAAGGCTTGAGATGAAACGTTTGGCAAAAAATGCATCCACAATATTTTTAAAGAAGTGGGTCCGATGACCTTGACATAGCTTTGACCTAATAGCCCCAAAACTAATAGATTTCTTACACTATTGGTGGGCCATATACATGTGCTTGACTCTGAATAAAAATGATATATATATATATATATGGACTACAGGCCGGTGAGACGCAGATTTTTGGGACGTAGGCCGCCGGGACGTACCCACTGAAACGTATCCCGATAGGACGTATTGTAAAAATAAGAGGACATGTATCACTTGTCTGACTGTCTAAACTTTACTTGTACTAAAACAAAAAGACTAAGTAATAATAGTTAATTATACTTTCGTCAGTAAACCCTCTCTAGGGTCACTTTGGGAAATCATTAAGCTCTGTGATCGATGCAACATACGTCAGATCAGCACACGTTAAGTATATCTGTGTTATCCATTATTACTATATTACCCTCATGCACTTATATCGTTGTGTTCCTTAACTGAAGTTTGACAAAATATTTAGTAATTTTATTATTAATTAGAGCATTATTTTGGCTTAAAGTACGACCATCCCTCAATAGTGATAAACTCCGGGTATGGTTAACCCATCAGCGTTCTCCAATTTATTATCCTAACCAGAGGTTTAAATGACTGATAATTACAGGTTTAACGTGTAACATCTTACTTTATTTTCCATATTTCTGTTATAATTTTCACTATTATAAGTATGTATATCATGTCGTGAGAACATATTAAGTCTGCTCAAACATGAACGAACTGCTCACCAGAGACCAGCGAAGCCGCAGTATAAACGCGGTCACGAGAAACCTTTCACCCGACGCGGCCACTCGTACAGTTCAAAGGATGGACCTTTAATTAACGGACAAAAAATGTTGATCAAAGGTTTCTGGATGATGAATCATTTATATTGATCTCTTACACGCACGTAATGTATTAAGAAAAGAATAAACATTTACATATTTTGATTATATTCGACTTCTGACAGGACCACATTCCGAATAAAAGACATTATAAATAGACAACAATTTTATGAGAAAAATAACTTTATAGAATAAAAAATTAGGTTGGTTGTTATTTTGTTAACATGAAAATATTACCTGTGCGTAGTATTCAGTTAGTATCTATTGACCTATTTTGGAACAATATTTAATTTCTCGCGTGTGTCTGCATGTTGAAACCGATGTGTTAAAAACTATCCTGCTGATTGAAGATTCCTCTTCAAATTGTGTGTGTTTTTTTTTTGTTTTTTTTTATTTCACGGGTCAGCCTATGTGTTGAAACCGCTGAATAGTGAATGACGAATAACAATTATACCTTTGAGTTCCTACTAACCGCTAATTGAGTCCATAAAGAACCGCTAATGAATACCCATCTTCCATCAACCAACCGTAAACTTAATGTATAACCAGAAGACAAAAATAAATGAAAGAAAGAAAGAAAGAGTTATGTAACGAAGGGAAGAATGAAGGAAAGACTGAAAGACAAAAGAAAGAAAGAAAGAAAGACTAAAAGAAAATTGAATGAAAGACTGGAGGAAGAAAAAAAGAAGTAAAGAATATGTAACGAAAGAAGAATGAAGGATATACGGAAAGACTGACAGAAAGAAAAACTGAAAGAAAGAAAGACTGAAAGAAAGAAAAAAAAGAAGAACTGAAAGAAAGACCGGAAGAGAAAAGAAAGACTGAAAAAAAGAAAGAAACATGTATCGAAGGGAAGGATGAAGGAAAGACTGAAAGAAAGATAGAAAGACTGAAAGAAAGAATCAGATAATGAAGGGAAGAAAGAAGGATGGAAGGAGCGAAGAAGGAAGGGAATTATAATTAATGACATATGATTAATGTTTGTGGCTTACTACTGATTGACTCCAGATGAACTCACAGACTCAGCTGTGGTGACGATCATAGGTGTTACTCAGGAGGGTATGTTAGCTTAGTTTAAGTCATAAAAAATACACTTATAAAAGAGAGACGTATCTGGGCAGGATGTATACACGCAGGGTTCGTTTAGCGTAGTTTTAGCCATAAAAAATACACTTATGAAAGAGAGACGTAGACGGGCAGAGAGTATACACGCAGGGTTCGTTAAGCGTAGTTTTAGCCATAAAAAAATACACTTATGAAAGAGAGACGTAGACGGGCAGAAAGTATACACGCAGGGTTCGTTTAGCGTAGTTTTAGTCATAAAAAATACACTTATGAAAGAGATACGTAGACGGGCAGAAAGTATACGCGCAGGGTTCGTTTAGCGTAGTTTTAGTCATAAAAAATACACTTATGAAAGAGAGACGTAGACTGGCAGAAAGTATACACGCATATATATATAACTGTTGCAATATATAATATTACTGCTGTAAGATATAATATTAGTGTTGTTAATAAGAATTAAGGAAATGGAATATCCAATAATTGTAATATACTCAAACTGATAAATATCTAAGTATCTAGTAAGGGTAAACTGGCTATAATGAACTAACCTGGAATCTGGGGGGGGGGGGTGCTTATATAGGTGATTATAAGGTTAAATGGTTGAAAAAAAGTCTTATATCACTCCGGTGAGTGGTCCAAAATAAGTAACTGGTTACCTCATGTATATGTGTGCTATATTGCTAATATTTTAAATAAAATGTTATTAAATTATTGGCATTTGTTGGATCTAGTACCATTTGTTGGAACTACTGTGCAAAGAATGATGTCACTCTTGTGAAGTTTTCAGCTTCATTAATTTGTAGATGCATTATATTTAAAGCGATTTATCACATTATTGCTGGAACTATTTGGCATCTTTTGGAGAGAATAACTGAAAATATCTGGATAACAGTAACTAACTGATAATAAGTATGATGTGGTTTGTACCAATTATTGTACGTATTGGACATTTAATGTAGTTTTTATGATTTATATGAAATAATATTAATGATTTATAATATATATCATGCTTTCTTTAATGTATATTGTAACTGAAACGTTTCATGTACTGTGATCACTGAGTATGACAACTGACTCTCTCTATCAGACAGTCTTCTCACCAAAGGTTACTGTTTTTTTTTTTTATTATTAACAAAAATAAAAAGTACAAAGTTCCACGCAATATAGTGCGCAAAACCTGTGCATTGCATATAATTACATTTCCCGGGTTAAATTTTCAATTATTTCTCATTTACATACATATGTGTACATGCATACATATACTTATATATACATATATATTTTGATAGATACCTAAATTCAGTGTGGCTAATCATAATTTTCCATATTTCTCCCAACTGCATAGGCCCCCCATCTGTCATTAAACTTAGTAACCTTGTTATTTTTTTGTGCTATTTTAAATTCCAATCCAGCATATTTCCAAACATGGAAACATGCCTGTGATAATGATAGACCAATCTGGTTTGTTCTACTCAAATAAATATATTGTTTGACCAGTAAAATAATTAAATTGCTCAAATCTGATGAATATAAATCTCCATACAAGACTGTTAATTTACTTATTTCGATGTTAATTTTTATCTCTCTACACCAAGTCTCTATTTCATACCACAACCGCTTCACATCTTCACAATACCAAAACAGATGTATAAGTGTCTCAGTTTCACATTTACAAAAAGTACATATATTAGTCTCTTTAATTTTCCATTTGTGTAACCAATAATTATTAACCAAGCAATTATTTAGAAGCTTGTACTGAAACACTCTGGATTTAGTGTCCAGACATAATTTAAAAGGCAATTGATATACTTTCTGATAATCAACCTCGATTCCCTTGGTATATATACACACTTTGGGTGGAAAAGGCCCCTTTTCCAACAACTTATGTATAAACTCTGTATATATCACACAAGAAGGAACCTTTATCACCTCAACAAAGTTCCCATTAAAATACTGGAGTGTAAGTGGATCTATTTGTGGTTCTATTGAGTGTTCACAGACCTTGTGCTGGTTAAACTTTGAGACCAGTGCATACCATTTTAAAAAATCTGAACCTTTAATACCTTTCTGTACCCAAATGGTGAAAGGTATTATACAGTGGAACCCCGCCTTGCGACCACCCCCCCAATTGCGACCACCCCACAATTACGACCATTTTGCTTGGTCTCAAATTTTTTTTAGTTTATTTATGTTTCAAAATGACTCAAAATTACGACCACCCCTAATTCAGAATTACGACCAGATTTCCTGGCCCCAGCGCTAATGCGACCCCGCTAATGCGACCACCGCCGAGAAGTACTGAAACAACATTTGTCACGAGTCAATGGCTGCGTCTTGTCACAGGCGCCTTAACGAAAGATCAAAGCGGGTAACAAGGTTTCTTAACCCGCGTGTTAATCTGGTCCCGCATATCTTCCCGACTCGGTGTCTTCGCTGAGACTCGTTGAGGTGTAGGTTATAGATCAAATAGGGTAACCATCGGCCTGATTACTTAATGAGCCGGTCTGACCTGGGGTCAAATGCTAATTGTCCCTCGGTGATCACCTGCATTACAGCTACCCTAAGTGTGGGGTTGCGGGCCTAATATTTCAACTCATCACATATTGTTCGATCCTCATAGGTAAAATTAATGACCTAGTTAATCCTAAATGTGTTCATACCTTACTGACACTGAGTATTGAGCAGTCAGTAAAATGTATAAATAAAGCTTGCATGGGGGGAAAATCCCTCACATTAACTTGCCTTTTCTGATAGATCGTTGTCAGTTTATTTCTCTACTGGTTAATTTTGCATTTAAATTGCTTGCATCCAAGCCTCTGAAAGAGCCCTCCTTGAAGGATAAAGTGGTGTTAATCACGGCTGCAACACCACGCGCAGTCAGCACCAAATGGCTCAGCAGTTTAGCGTCGAGAAAACTTAAGTGCACGCAATATATACTCAAGCGGAAGGCTAAATATATGACAGCCACGTATTTATGTTCAATATGCATTCAGTAGGTTGTAATCATATTGCCGAAGTGTTATTATTTGTTAATCATCAGTCACTACGTATGTGTACATGTATATTTATTTTCATCATGAATAAATATGCTCAGCTACACACAAAAAACATTCATAATAAGAGTCCTCCGCTAAGTAAAATATTTTCTTATAATTCACATTAAAGATATGCAATAGATAAACTCTGATACAAATTAAATATCAGCGTGTTATATGCCACCACGGTAAGAGTTTCACAAATACGACCACCCCCAAATTACGACCACTTTGCTCAGTCCCCAGGGTGGTCGTAATTGTGGGGTTCCACTGTATTTCCATATTCATCAAATAAATCTTTACCTGTTATTACTCCAGCATTTAGAAATTGTTTCCAATATACAGATTTTCCTGATATTTTAACCATTTTGTTATTCCACACTATCTGCCTCTGCAATGGAACTGCTTCAAAATATCCTTTACGTAATGTGATATAACTTCTTAAAATCTCTTTATAAAAGTCAGGAATTTTAAATACATCAATATCTTTCAATGCTATATTACTATTTAATAAAACTTATATCAGAGCAAATACACTTCAAATAAAGGTTAAACAGAACTTTCCATGGTCTTTGTACTGGTGACACATATCGCTTTAACCAAGATATTCTTGATGAAGATATAACAGACCCTAGGTGTGGAGCATTTAACCCTCCATTTTTTATTTCCTGCATTAATCTTATTCTTTTAATTCTCTCTTTGCCATTTTTCCAGATGAAGGCAAATACAATTTTATTCAGCTCATTGTAAAAGCTTTCTGGCACACTTTCATTTGTAAAATAATAATTAAATTTTGAGAAAATAAATGTTTTAGCAATTTGTATCTTTCCAAGTAAAGACAGGCTTCTCTGTTTCCAGAGAGTCAGAGTATTTTCTACTGACTTCAACTTGGCAGACAAGTTCAAATCAATTGCCTCTTTTTATTATCGTAAGACAAATAAATTCCTAAAATTTTCATGGGCTCCTCCGGCCATTTAATCCCCAATGGCTTTTGCAAACATTTCCTATTTTGACCAATCCATAGTCCTTCACATTTATCATAATTCATTTTTAGACCACTGTAAACACCAAATTCTTGTATTATATGTAAAAATAGTTTTGCTGACTTTAAGTCTTGCACTGTTCCAACTGTATCATCTGCGTACTGAAGTAGAGTAAAATTATGATTTTCAATTTCTATTCCTTTTATAACTTTATTCGTTTTAATATACTCTGCCATAACTTCTACAGCAATTACAAATAAATAAGGTGACAGTGGATCGCCTTGGCGAACCCCTCTTTCCACTTTAAAGTATCCAGAGGTGACCCCATTGTTTACCGTGCAACTTTCAACATTTTTTAATAAAATTTTAATCCATTGTGTAAAGGAGTTAGGAAAATTGTATTTATTCAAAACTGAAAACATGAAATCCCATTCTAAAGAGTCAAAAGCCTTTTCAAAATCTATACTTAAAAGGATACCTGGAATATCATTAACTTTTGTAAAATTGAGAATATCTGATAAAATTCTTATATTTTCTCCTATATACCTCCCTTGAACATAACCTGTTTGACTTTCATTTATTATAGTTGGCATAATCTTTTTCATTCTTAGTGAGAGTGTTTTTGATAATATTTTATAGTCTGCATTTAAAAGTGATATGGGTCTCCAATTTTTTAGGAGTGACCGGTCTTTTTTCTTATCTATCAATATAATTACTGCTTGCTTTTGCGATGCTGACAGTTCACCCTCCTTGAAGGATTTATTGAATGAAGCTACCATTGCTGAACAAAAATATGACCAAAACTTAACATAAAATTCTACAGGTAGTCCACCATTACCTGGAGTTTTGTTACTTGCAAAAGTTTTTAAAGTATTGTTACATTCTTCTTCTGTAATAACTTTATCAAGTAGTTCTGAACTCTGTTTTGATATGGTTGGTAGATCTATATTTTTTAAATATGCGTTTATATCCTCTTTTGTTTTACTTGCTTTTGATTGATATAACTGTGAGTAAAATTCTTTTTGCATTAACAAAATTTGTTTAAGATCAGTGACTATTTCTCCTGTTGCTGATTTGAGTTTTCTGATACATTTTTGTCCATTATTATATTTCTCCAAGTTCAAAAAATACTTTGAATTTTTTTCTCCGTTTTCAAACCATCTTGTTTTTGATCTAATCATACAGCCCTGTGTTTTATAGTTATCTATTTCTTCTAACTTAGCTTTCACTTGACTTATTTCATCTAGTATCTCTTGGTCCTGACCTGAATCTGTATTATCCATGTTTTCATCAAAGGTTACTGTTACATCAAAAGTAAACTTATTAAAGGTTACTGTTATACACTGACAAGTTCAAAGGTAATCAGCCACACACAGTTGCACAAGGCTATCTTACTAATAACAAATAACTTACAACATGTAAAACTTTTCTGACAAGCATGGTTTGGCTATACATATTGTGTATTTAATATTTATAAGAAAAGGTTACAGTAATATAAATTATAAACTCTTTAAATTAAATAAAGTTACTGTAATGTGGATACTGAAAATAAATTGTCTCTGGTATATATATACACCTGATCACCCCCGTAATTACTCTACTATACATATAATCAGATAATGGCCTTGTGGGTTATCTGTTAATACAGCTATTCATCTAATTAGATGGTGTGGTGTGGCTGTGCACTGATGCATATAGGGTGACTATGTACATCACTTGTAGTGGTCTGGTTGGCAGTACCACACTGTCAACCAGACCAGTAGTGTTTTAGACCCCGCTATAGTATATATGCCTTCATGCTTCCGACCTGTCAATCATGCGTAACCAACTGTCCAATGAAATTACGTTATTTATGACGTGATCGCCACGTGTTTAGGGTCCGCCATATTGTCCCACAAACAAACCTCACTTGTGGGATACACACATGACTTGTTCTGTGCTGCTTTATTTTTCGTCGAACAATGGTCCTCCGATGTGCTTGGGGTACGTGCAACGGCGACGAAAGATACCCAGAAAGGTTGGGACGAGCCAGGCTTGTTTTGTTCCCGAAGCCGAAGACTGAACTGGCGAAATGTCTCCGGTGGATAAAGGCGTGCGGGAGGCCGCACAGCCAGCTCAACGTTGCCAGAATAAACAAGCACAAAGCTGTCTGTTCAACGGTCAGTAACTCTGTAACATTAACTATCTAATTGTTTCCTTGTGTTTCTTTTATGACAGAATTTAGGTACTAATGTCCGATTTATTTCGGTTCGGAATACAACTGGGATGTCGAAAGTTGTCAAGCCGGGGCTATGTGTAAAACTCGGTAGTCGGACGCCGAAAGCCACGTACGTACTAATTTTATTTAGAAACAAGGGACCTATGGGTCACTATGCTCAGCTGAAGTTGACCTTGAAGGTAAAAATCTAAAATAATATCAAATGGAGATGCTGTGTAAGAGGAAGAGGTAATAAAGGCCATGATTGGTTTATATGATTAGTTTGTATTGATGAGCAAGAAATTGTTGCAAATAATATTTTGTGACCTAACCATGTGTTTCCTGATGTTGAAATTGAAGCATGTGAGCAGTTTGTGAACAAAGGATCTGTAATATTACCATGATCATTAGTTGGCTTTTTGATTAACTGTTGACATTTCAGTAGTTTACACATTTGTTCAATTGAATCTATTTTTTGTATAATATATATTATTAAATATAAATGTATTTTTTTAATGAAATTTATACAGTTGAAATATAACTAATTAACAACATAAAACAGGGCAAACAAAGCCTGATCTCAAATTCTGCTGAGGCAGGAAAATAATGAACAAATGTTTGTATTAAATCCTCATTTTTTTATTACATCAATTTTTTTTATTATAAGTTTATATTTCTATACATTTCCAATATAACATATATATCCGAATATAAAAGTTGAATCATAATTCTTAATTGCATCATCATAAATCTCAATCTTGTCAGATTATACCACATCATGCTTACAAATGTTTATTTATTTTTTACCACAAAAATATATCTTTTAAATCTGCAAAACAATAAATATCTTAAAATAATACTTGATTTAGATTTCACAATTTTTAAATGTGTCTTTATTTATCCATAATGTGCTTCATATTTTATAAATTTAAGCATACTGATGGGTTCAATTATATTTTTTAAAATCATTTAAAAGAAAATTGATTTCTTTAAAAATGCCACATTACACAACAATTCATCTTCTGGATTACACCTTGAATTATCTTTTCAAGGAAAGTTTTTGCATATCGGAGTGGAAACAGCATTACAATGAAGGAGATACAGTGAAAACCATAACAATTACTGCATAACACTTGGTGGGTTGGGTTTGCGGGGGGGGGGGGGGGGGGGGGGGTGATTGGGATGGTGATATGAGAATAACTGTACACCTGTCACAGCAGGGGATTTCCCCCAGTGACTGTAACAAATCAGAAACCCTGGCATAGCTGACTTCCATTGACCTGGAGTGGGACCCTGCATCTGTAATCTGTAATCAAAGCAAATGACTACAACAGAGCCTCAAGAAAAAATCAATAACTAGCCTAATTTTCAAGCTTTTATTTTCAACTTTCAGATTTAAACAAATTAAATATTTATGTTTACATGCTGTGAAAATTAAATCAATGGTACTAACAGAAAAAAAACGTGCCATGGTCAAAGTTGGGCAAAATTTAAGGTACTGATTTTATTTTTATGCGAATAACTTAAAAAATTTACAAAATTCAGATCTAATTTTGGGTAAACAATTGAATCTTAATTAAACATAGTAATATACTTGGGAAAATAGACTCTAGTTTCAAAATTTTTCATGTTAAGTGAGTAAATATTTTTCCTGATTTTTTACAAAGTCCATTATGTTTGGGCCCATAACTTAAAGAATTTATACTTAACAGACTAAATTTCTGGCATGTACATAGAAACTATATAGAGGAATATTTATGGTAAATATGAGGAAAAACATATGAGTGGTTTTGATATAAGGCAGTCCTGAAGTGTGAAAATAGGTTTTTAATAAAAAATTGAGGTTTTTCCTTAATTTCTCAAAGGAACGAAGTCGCAAAGACCCAGTTTTCGGCTTGGTAGGAGATCTTGGGGATATCTAACATTATGCTGAATTTTGGATTCCTAGGTCTTACGGTTTCAAAACGTGCCACATCTACGGACGGACGGACGGACAGACGGACGGACGACGGACAATGGACCACGACTATAGCTCAGATGACTTATAGTCAGCTGAGCTAAAAAAGCGCTGAGACATAGACAAAGTCCCTAGATCACACCGTTTTGATGTTTGTTGGCGAATAAGGCCTGTTCCATCTTGCTGTAAAGATTCATATTTATCGATTCACTAGTATGAATGTTAGAGACAATTTTGTGCTTAAAAGCCATCTCATATATAAGTCAGTCGGAAGTGCCAAGATGTACTCCAAATGTGTAACACTCAAATTTACATACTAAAATATAATAGTGTTTCCAAATACAGCATTAAAAATAAATTTATAAATTAGTTGTTATTAAAAAAATGAACCAGTTTTAATATATTTTTTATACGCTGCACAAATATGAAAATTCATTTTTCCCAAATAAACATTGCTAGAACACCAGTAAAACATATTTTTACCACACTAAAGTTTAATGAAAAAAAATAATGAAATGACTTTTAAAACATAAGTGTTAAACAAATTATTTTCTGTGTTTGAAAAAAAAAATAATAAAATGCAAAGGGATACAACAAGGGACCCATGGGTCACAGCACTCAGCTGATAGTGATTGGATTATAAATGTTTCTCCACTGTGATACCATATCGAGTTGATAAAGCTTATAAATATCATGGACATGTTGGGCTATTATAAAGGAATGTAATGTTATATGCGAGTAAATGATAAATGAAATTACCTGACTGATGGATTAATAGGGTAAAATATAGTGTTTTTTTTTTTATTTATTAAGGAGGGGTTGAAAATTGTGATATATTTGAGCAAATATGAATGCAATGACAGCAGTAATAAGCAGTAGTAGAATGATGATAAGGCTATTTGTTGAAGGATCTAAAGTGTATGGAAGTCTGCAAGCTTTCAATTTGACAGATATGATGTTATGATTAACTATGCTGATGAAGGGATTTATGAATTTGTGACTGTATGACACAATATCTCTTTAGTCTTGACAAGGTACATTATTGTGATGCCCACTATGTCTACATATTACACAATATCGACATAATTTCTGGCATGTACATAGGTACCTATGGATGAATGATTATACAAAATATTAAAGTATGAATATATATCTGATTCATCTTGTTCTTGTTTACTGAGGCTGCATTTGGGATGGGTTTAGGAGAAGGGAAAAGTGAGGACAGCACGAAGGTTGATGTAGAAATATTCTATTTTAATGTTTTTCATATACATAAGAATATGAGAAGCTAAGAGAAAAGGGGCCCTCCTACTTGGTTATAGTAAAGTTCTAAATATATGATTGCAAACTAATACTCTGACAAGACTGTCATGAAGAAAAACAGTAAAAGTTTTGAGATACTGTGATGCATATGAAAATTTACAGATGGACAGGCAAGTGGACAGAACGGACTAATACCTTTATTTCACTTTCAAGGGAATAATGCATTTAAGTTTATATACAAGCCTATTTTATTAGCATATCTACTTTTTCCATGAAGAATATTTATCTGAATCATTTCTTATTTAAAAGTTTTATAATTTTTTAATAAAAAAACCCTGAAAATATAAGCTAAAATATTAGAATAGTTGCAAAAGTTGCAATCATTATATATACAGAGTAAAAAACTGAAAATATAAGTTAAAATATTAGAATTGTTGCAAAAGTTGCAATCATTATATATCCAGAGTGTAGCTCATATTGGGTCATATAATGCATACACATATATTTTATTATTTTTAAATGACAAATGTTTAAACTAATATTTTAGAGAAAATAATGCCACAACATGGCATCTACAAGATTATTCCTTGAATCACTATTAAAAAGTTTTGCACACTGGAGTTTTCAGTATATGCTTAATTTTATTCACCGAAATAAAATAAAAGATTCAGTAAATTTGATATAATAAAACATCTTTTCAAATAAAGTATTAGCACTGTTGGTTGAATGAGGGACAAACAATATCACTGTGCTAATTACTAATCCAACTTTAATTTATTACTGGAATTAATAGTCAGTTTCACACCTGGTGAAGTTATTACTCTTCTGAAGTAAGGAATTACTTATCTGATGAACATCTACACTTTCATAGCAATACACCACTTTGTGGACACAATTAAATGTACACTTTAATCATTGTAACTCTGGTGGTACAATACAATATCTAAAATGTAGCATAGCCTAGAATAAGAATGAATCAAATACAGAAAATAATAACATTCATCTAGTTTATGCACCATCTGGGGGGGGGGGGGGGGGGGGTGCAGGGCAGAGGAGAAGGCTGCTAGTAGTGACCAAGCTGAGCCAAGGCAAGCTGCCTGGGGTGGATTACATAATGCAAGTGAAGGCTGTACTACTAGGTGGGCTAGATGTAAACAACACTTAACATGGTGTATGAAAACTTGAATAAAAGCTACTCTTTTCAATCAATTCGTTTGAAATTTCTGATTTTAAAAGATTAATTCCTTATGTATATATGCTGTGAAAAAAAATCAACAGTGCTTACCGGGGAAAAAACGTGCCATTGCCAAAGTTGGACAAAATTTAAGGTATTGATTTTTTATTTATGCTAATAACTTGAAAAATTTGCAAAATTCAGATTTAGTTTTGGGTAAACAATTGAATCTTGATAAAAATAAAGTTGTATTCCTGAAAAAAAAGTCTTTAGCTTCAGCAATTCTCATGTTAGGTGAGTAAATATATTTCTTGATTTTTTTTAATTGCATTATATTTTGGCCCATAACTTCAAAATAATACCCAACACTGACCTAAATTTTTGTATGTATATAGAAAATGTATGAAAGAATGTGAATACTAAATATGATCAAAAACAGATCAGTGGTTTTGATATTAGGCAGCCTTGAAGTGTAACAATGGCTTTTTAATGGAAAACGGAGGTTTTTCCTTAATATCTCGAAGGAACAAAGTCCTAATGACCCAATTTTCGTTATGGTAGATTTTGGGGACATCTAATGGTATGCAAAATTTTGGAATCGTAGGTCCAACGGTTTCAAAACGTGCCCTGTTAACCGACGGCCGGACGGACGACAGACAAAGGACCACGACTATAGCTCAGATGACTTATAGTTAGCTGAGCTAAGAAAACCCAGGTAATATTACATACTGATTCATTGGGTGATGATAAATATGTTTTATATTTAAGCACATGTTTAAAACCAAAATTAAACTTTTTCAACCTTTCCAACTGTGACATTTATATTTTAAGTATAAAACTCTTGATAATGTTTCAACAATTTTATAAAAATTCAACTTTGAATAAAAGGATATTTTAGAATATTAAAAAATATTTTATCATGGATTTCACTTGAAGATTATATGACATATAAGGCCATCTAAAACAGGCATCATTTAAATGTGCACCCTGTATTGAGGATTAAAACAATCTTGCTAAAGATATTTTATTATTGATGTAAAGAGAAGAATCTTTACGCTTTTCAAAGTTTAATCTTAAATCTCAGTTAAATAACCTCATAATGGAATTAAAGAAGAAAAAAATTGAGGTTTAAAGTAAATTGTATTTGTATGGAGGTACTTTAAAGAATCTAAGAATGTAGCATTTTTATTGAACCTTTGCTTAGTTTTAGGTTCTTCACTTTCACTTTAAAATGTTGACGTCATGCGATAATTTTCTTTTTATTTTTTTAATAAATCCATTTTGATAAAAAAACTAAAACAGTATCCTGTACTAAAATTACTATATCCTCTGCCAAATCAGAAATTTTAATTAGAAATATTAATTATTTCCATTCTACTTTGGCTAAATAGTAACTGATCATCTTTATAAAAAAAAAACTTCAAATACGTCTGAATATCCCTTGCATATTTTGAATTTTTATTTGATACTAATACTTGATTTTTTTTTTATGATAAAGTGAATTTTTTTCACAGAAAAAAAAAATACAAGTAAACAGGATTCTTTTTCTTAGGCCTGGTTAAAATTGGACAAGTCAGAATCTATTTTGGTACCATGCGTCCTGTTTTACATATAAACTTTTTAATCTCCCTCCCTATACTGACCTAATAATTGCTTGTGCGGAGGTCAAAATTCCAGAACATTAATTTAATGCCCAGAACATCATCCTTAACACATAAAAAATATTGAACTAGAATACGGGTAGTCGACAAGCAACTACGTGTATCTGCCAAAATCAGAAAAGGACGGGTGAAGTGAGGCATGGATTGAGTGGCAAGGGGAAATAGAGTTACATGTGTTACATATTAGAATGGATCTCTGCCACATAAACATGATTGTAGGTGGAGCCACCTGTTATTTGAACATATCTATTTACACGTGTTGTGTATTTCTTTTTATCAAATTTGATTTCAAACATTTTGTGTATGTTTGTCTTTTTTTTTTGTAGGATACCTTCTGATGAAATCATTATCAAACATTTCTGTGTATCATATTTTACAAAATTATGCTGTGTTTGTCTGCAACATTTTGAAACACGTAAACAGATTTCATTTAACAGCATGAAAATATTGTTCTGAATATTTACTTGTTAAATTTTGTTTACTAATTTTACTTATAAAAATTATGTGCCCTTAGGTTGACTAATGATGGAACAACCTGTTCTATTACTATAACAATAGTTTGCTAGGTTTCACACAAGTGTTTCACACAGGGTTGCTAATGAATTTAATTTATTAGAAAGGCATAAAGTTGTCAAAGTTTTGAATATGTTGTGTTTTTGTTTCAGCATTTCATTGGTGGGAATGGTCCAACAGCTGAGCATCCTGACCCAATACCAGCAGATGGTTCTTGTTGCAAAGCAGTTAGACTGCCAAAGAGAAGGTGAGGCAATTATGT
The DNA here is from genome assembly GCA_026874595.1 of Sipunculus nudus. Lineage (NCBI taxonomy): Eukaryota > Metazoa > Annelida > Sipuncula > Golfingiida > Sipunculidae > Sipunculus > Sipunculus nudus. The sequence continues at coordinate 46,014,130 of CM049314.1, read as the reverse complement.
TGAAGTATATAGTCTATGAAACAATGTAATTTAGCACTTTCTTTAGGGAAATAGATGCCATTCAACTGTTTGCTTTTCATGCTTAAGAGTTTAGACTAGTTTTGTTTACATGATAATTGATATTTACTTGCACTCTGTTTACCACTGTGTCACATAAATACCAAAATAATAAACATAGCTGTATAATATGCAGAACTAGGGTTAGATTAGATTTACATTTCAATTCAGTTCAACAGTGTGTTTTAAACTTTCAAATCAGTATGCTGAGAAAAAATGTAAAATCCAGTTCAATATGTCATTTAAGCTCATTTTTATTTATTTAAAAATCAGTTTAAAATCAAATTTTGAAAATTTTGTCATTGGGTTATAAGATATCCAGTGTACTGACACATAATGAAATTTTTTGATATATTAAATTTGGCGAGACAGATTAAGCAGCATTTCATCTGCTCACCATGCTCCATGTAACACCACTGAGTTGTGATGGGTCAGCGCTCAACATTGTTTGTTTCCTTATCTAGTTACTATACTCACACTGAGGCTATGGAAGTGTTTACTTACATTAGATATTATCATCGGTATATCCGTAATTTGGACGTGACCTGTGGCATTCAGGTTTTAGTGTGTATGAAGCAATTTTTAGAAACTGGGAGAAATAAACCTGTCAGGGTTGGATGGGGGCATGGGCCATGGGGATGTGACAGGACAGTGCTCAGACTCAGAGGACAGTGTCACATGAGAATCTATCTGCTGACAGTGTTTGGTAGCAAGAGGACATGAATCTGCAAAGTTGGGAGTGCAATAATGCTTTCCCCACCCATACCAAAAGCCTCAAATGATATCAGGATTACATACATTAGATAACATGTAGGCCAACGAGGCTATGTGAATTTAGAAAATGTAACTGAGCTGTATCTGAGTATATTTCTTTGAAATCCAGTTTGTACAGTCATCTCTTTCAGAGTTTCCCAATTTGTGATATGGTTTTCCATTGTATACTGTGGTTGGCTTCATATTCGCGAGGCTGAAATTTCGCGATTTTTCCATTTTTAATGTTTTGCGAGGGTTTCATTTTCGCGATCTCACAAGAACCTACTAGTATATCAAATCTTTGGCAAAACCATATACCTTTGTGTTTTATAAAATGAGAATAGGTCATGAGTTTGTGACATTTTCTTATATAATGATGGGCCAGTACACACAGCATAGGTGGTTTAGTTCAAATTTTAGGTTTAAATTTCCCTATACCTGCAAGGATGTAATTTATTAAACAAGGGACCTATGGGTCACGGCGCTCAGCTGATATATATGATAAAAAAATATGATTTAGAAATGAGGCACATGCTGGTCTTATATGGTAATAAAAATAAGCTTATTATGAGTTGTTGTTGTTAAGCTTATGTATGATTTTGATAGTACCTTTGGAGACAGGAAAGAGGATTAATTTCATTTATTTCATTAACAAATGGAGTGGGATTGTCACACAGATTTTGACTTGGCCATATAACTAATATAAGCAGAACATATAATATGAGTTTAACTATTTATTAGAAAAATTACAAATATTGTCCTAAATATAATTTTTATTAAAAATAATAAGAGAATAGTATGATTTTTTCAAATAAAATATGACTGAAATGATTATTAAAATAATATTAAAGAATATATTCATGAATGCATTCATTAATACATTTTGAAAATATTTGCACTGCTATCATATACTTTCATTTTTACCTGAATTCCCATTCTTATGAAAGAAATTTTATAATGGAGTACATATTCATATTTGTGTTTGAATACAATTGCAAAGTATTCGCACCATGTCTGGTATTTATTCAGTTTTCACAAAAAACAATGATGTTGAGAATCCAGAATATACAAAATTCACACATTTAAATAATGATCATAAGTACCTGGTTTTATGGCTTTTATTTATATTAAAAAAAAAATGTAATATATTTATTTTGGACTAATTTCACATCAATGTACACACTAGACACAGTAGGAATCTAGATTAATATTATCAACTGTATCTTTGTCTATCATTATTTTCTTTCATATGATCCCTAATGATTAGTAATGAATAATATGATTTACTTTTTTATCATTAAAATTGAACTTAAAAATACCATAGGTGACTGCATGGTGTAATTTGGAATATATGACATTCTATCCATCGATACAAGATTCTTATATCATCGCTAACTGCAAGTTAATTTCCTGTTATTATCAACTAACAAATTCCTTTTCTATTTTTCTTTAATTTGTTATTAAAAACCAATAAAAATATATTAATTTATTGTTTATTGTTATGTTGTTGGTTAAAACTACTAGATGAGTTGGGTTGGACACCTAGATCAACTGTGGCTGGCCATTATATAATAAGCTGCCTGGACGCCCCAGTTTATGTCTCGCCTCAAGCATGCATAATTTGCTGAAAGTTCAACCAGGTCAACATACAGGTGACTCAAGAGGTGCTACAGAGAGCCAAGGTCTGACATGGTCTCATAAAAACATTAATAAAAGCTACATTTTTTTGGCCAATTATTCAGCTTTTCAAACTAAAAAGCTGAAATCTTTATGTGTGCATGATATGAAAATTATATCAACAGTACTCACAGGAAACAAACATGCCATGGTCAAAGTTGGGCAAAATTTAAGGTACTAATTTTATATTTATACTAATAACTTATACAATTTGAAAAATTCAGAACTAATTTTGGGTATTCAATTGAATCCTGATTAAATAATGTTACATCCCTGACAAAAAATCTCTAGCTTCAGCAATCCTCTTGTTAAGGGAGTAAATATATTTCTTGATTTTTTACAAAGTGCATTATGTTTGGGCCCATAACTTAAAACAATTACGCAATACTGACATCATTTCTGGCATGTGCATAGAGAATATATAGAAAAATATGTATATTATATATGATTAAAGTCAGATCAGTGGTTTTGATATTAGGCTGTCTTGAAGTGTAACAATGGGTTTTTAATGGAAAAATGAAGTTTTTCATTAATATCTCGAAGGTATTAAGTCCTAGTGATCAAATTCTTGGCATGGTAGGGTATTTTTGAGACATCTAATTGTATGCCAAATTTTAGGAACTGAGAGCTGAAGTTGGGGAGCTGAGCACTTGCAAACTGCATGACACTAGTTTGATGTAAACAATATGTTACATGGTGCTTGAAAGCTTGAATAAAATCTACAGTTTTTGATCAACTGGTTTCAAATTTTTGGTGTTTACAGACAAAATGCTAAAAAAAACATGCTGTGAAAATTAAATCCACAGTACTGACAGGAAAAAAATGTGCCATGGTCAAAGTTGGGCAAAATTTAAGGTACCAATTTTTTATTTTTGTTAATATTTTAAAAAATTTAAAAGATTTTGATCTAATTTTGGGTATACAATTTAATTTTGATTAATTGAAGTTATATTACTGGAAAAAAAGTTTATAGCTTTAACATATTTTGTGTTAAGTGATCAAATATCTTTCCTGATTTTTTACACAATGCATTATGTTTGGGCCCATAACTTTTTAAATTTTTATAATACAGACATAATTTCTGGCATGTACATAGGAACTATATAGAGGAATAACTATGGTAAATATGAGGAAAAACAGATGAGTGGTTTTGATATTAGGCAGTCCTGAAGTGTAAAAATAGGTTTTTAATAAAAAATTGAGGTTTTTCTTTAATTTCTCAAAGGAACAAAGTCGCAAAGACCCAGTTTTCGGCTTGGTAGGAGATCTTGGGGACATCTAACATTATGCCGAATTTTGGATTCCTAGGTCTTACGGTTTCAAAACGTGCCACATCTACGGACGGACGGACGGACGGACGGACGGACAGACGGACGGACGACGGACAATGGACCACGACTATAGCTCAGATGACTTATAGTCAGCTGAGCTAAAAATTCTCTCTGTTCTAACCTATTACCATACAAGTATTGATTCCACTAAATAAGAAGAACATTCTCAATTGGCCGATTTATTCCCGAGGGTTTCATTTTCGCGATTATTTCCCTTTCGCGAATATCGCAAAATTAAAACCCTCGCGAACAAAAAGGCAACCACAGTATATTTTAGATATGGAAATATGAGTTAATTGTCAATGTATTTCACCTTTTTTTTACAGAGAAACCTCTATGCATGCTTCATGTACATGTACAACTACATGTGAGCAGGAGAGGATGGTCAAAACAGAAGAGACATTGAATTCATCAACAGCTACCTGCCCTGAACACATCAGCCAGGCAACCCAAACAGAAGAACCATGTAGGATAAATTAATAACTGTTGCCAAAATAATTGATTCTTCAATTAATTACTGTTGCCAAAATAATTTATAATTCAGTTAATTCAGCTGTATTCTGCATGTTTTGTCAAAATGGTTTGCATGATTTTGAAAGAGGCTCCCTTCCTGCCACACTATCGTGAGTGAGCATGTACAAGGTTCTGTCATCCACTGAGGTTTTTATCGGTTGATGCAGACAAAAGAGGGTGCTAACTGATGAACTTCATGAACAAATTCATGAAATTTTTACTCAGATCATTTTTAAAGCTCGTTTAGAGCTCAGATGGTATTATTCCCGGTAAGACATGACATCAAAGTTCCTGTTACATTATTACCAGTGCACCTCGCCTGCAGCCACACCGTTACCTGTAGTCAAAATTATCACAACCCTGTTTCTGTCCAGGAGACTACTACGCCACCTCCTTGAAGTTACACTGGAATCCTGCACAATTATATGCGAGTTATTGTAACTAGTTTAATGGTAAGTGCACCCTTTTGGATCTGAAATGGTGTGGTTTGAAGCAGTTTGTTTGACAAATATAATCTGACAAGATTTCAGCAAAAAAGTCATGAAAGGTAAATCAGGCACAACTGTCTCAGTGTAAAGGTATAATGTTGTATGAAACAATGAAAACACAAAATTCTTCTCGCATTACTATTAAGTGACCTTGTACTTGTATATGTTACAGAACATTTCTCGTGTGGTCCCTTTGTATGTATATATCATTAACAGGAGTACATGTTTCATTGATTGTCATTTTTCTTGGAAGATTGGAACAAGATGTTCTACCTTCAACACAAACTTTTGCATCAGGGGGGAAGCATACAAATAAATTCCTTATTTATCACCAGACCACATTCATGAAGGTGGTGAGATTCAAAATTTGTTAGAAAATCTTCTTTTGCTTTATTCTCATTGACACTGCCTCACATTCTTACTCTATAGAAGGTACATAGACATTTATTTTCACTCGACATAAAAGTCTGCAAAGAAATTTATCAGTTGGTGCAGATTTTCTTTGAAATACAAGATAAAAGTTAAAAGCTGTAAGAATGTCTCGAGAATCTCCATGGTGAGGATGCAGCCTGGTCTCAAGTTTGCCATTCCAGATTTTTTGGCTCCATGTCACTGTAAGCTTTATTCAAATGGAGGTACTGTTCAGCAGGTATTTAACAAAGGAGATACATGCAGGTTCAGATTCCCACATCCTTCCGTCTCTGGGATTGGTTATGCATGTTGCAGCCACACATACTTAGTCTGCAAGCAGAAGTACAAGTTTATTACATTAAACTAAAGGACTAGCATCAGGAATCATAGGCACTGGACCATCTTTTCAAGGAATATATATGGGCACTTTCACACTATAGGTTGGATATGAAAAATTGTTAAACAATGGTTCACAGGCAAGTTTTGTGGCTGAAAATATGATACAATTTATCATATTTGTAAAGGCCACACCAGCCTCTATAATCACAGAAAATTTTGTATGTCTAAGCCAATTTTTTAAGAAGTTCTGGCCATTTAAGTGTAATTTTCACCAAATTTTGGAGTCTCACTCACAAAAATGGAAGAATTTAATGTAAATATGACTGATTTGTTTACCAGAACAGAAATATTCTAATCACAGCACATGCTGTAACATGTAAACTACAAGTGCTCCAAGTTTCATGACTTTCATAGTAGTGGTTTAAATTATCCAATCAATATCCTTCAGTATAATAATTGGTTAAAAAATTTTGCTGGGACCTGTCCTCTCCAGTACATTGCATCCTCACAAGAAATGTAATTCTCATGTTGCAAAACAAAATCCTGCTTTAAACAGCCAGTGTTATATCTGATCATGTTTTGGTAACAATGGGCTGGGTATGTGTGTTCTGACCCGGATGATTTGGCACTTGTTTTACCTGGTATATGCCTGTTAAAAAAATTGTCCTCTCCAGTACATAGAGATAAAATTCACTTTAATGTAGAAATTAAAAGCCTATTTTAGTTTATATGTAACAGGTAGCTAGGAAGATAAATTCCCTGGTGTTTGCATTGCAACCCATCTAAAATTCTGTGGCCAGTTTAGCAATGAGAGTATTTGTTAAAATGTCCTCTCCAGTACAATTATTTTTAACATGAGGCAGGCTAGAGGAACACTTCTCCAAGTAAGCTTAATATTTACTTAAAGTTTGTCCTAGTGATAAAATATAAATAGACTGACTGGTTTAGGGAAATATTTTGGCTCATTATATAAATAAATTAGCATGTAACTTCTTTCATTGGCAGTGCTCATGTTTAGATTGATGAATCTTCATTGATGAATTTATGATAAAGCCTTTCTTGTTCATGTTCCTTCTTTGTACAGAAGTGAGAAGCAGACAAAATACATATCTGCAATAACTGCATGAAAATTGTGACAGTAGCAGACTTTAATTTTGTGTTACTTAAATGTACTGGAGAGGACATTTTTTTAACACGGGATAAAAGTGTCAAATGTACAACCCTACAGTCTTTCAGATTTGCACAGAAGTTCTTGAAGCTTTCAATCACTGTGGATACCTAACCTGCTTACTTTTAATTTTAATAAATACCATGTAGTTTACTATATAGACCCCTTCATCTATTACTTTGGTAATTATAAGAAATGTGTAATTGTATCTGTTTTTAACCAGAACCACATACATGTTAAGATTCTTTACCAAATTAGACTGGTAGAAATAGTCAATCAGCCCAAATTTTCATTTTTACCAAAATCTAACATTTCATTATCTGGATCATTCACTCTCTTCATGTCTCATATTTTATGTAACTTTGCCATATTGATGATTGCTGACGAATCAACTCAAATTCTTTTAGCCAAAGATAATTTATATAAAAATACCAGTGCTTTCTGTTCCCTTGCCATCTCACCAGCCATGAATACATTACTTCATTAGAGAAACCAATCACATTTGCCAATACTTTTGCCTCAAGAGAAAGTCAACAACTTGTGAAACCAAATGATTTGGTAAAACAGCTTTTGAAACTATGGTCTCCCAATTTGCTGGTACACATTTTATATGACACAGTGTTGGGCCAGGGGTGATGAGGGTGGTGGCATCATGTGAACTTGGTCTTTGACAATGTGCTTTTCTTTTCCCATCCATTTTACCAAGTCTCACAGCAAAGTCTATGAAATCAATGATATCAACATTGTCTTCTTGTAAAAGCTTAATTTTCTGGTTCCAATTAATCTAAGTCTCAGAAAAGTTGTATTTTTATGTTTTAAATTCAAATTCAACAGTAATATCCTCATAAGTGAAAAGCCAAAAGCAACTGAAATGTCCATTTCAACAACTGTTGTGTCACAATGTAAAGTACAACTAGCATGACACATATCTGTAGTTATCATATAATACAAAAATGTATGTCCCAAATTTTGAATAAATTAATGTATATATATATATATATATATATATATATATATTTATATATATATATATATATATATATATATATATATATATATGGATATTTTCCCCAGGTCTACAATAAACATTTTGTTTATATTACATTAAGGTGAGCTATGTTGTCTATGAACCAGTTGTTTAATGTATGCTGTAGAATAAGTTGAGAGATGTTAATATTTAAAGTAAATGTGTTGGAAATAAAACCTGAGTGCAAAAAAAAAAAAACAAATTATATTTGCATTATGGATTATGAACAAAACTGCTTCTGAACAAAATTCTGTGAAATATTTCATTTTCAAGATGACTGTTTCTTCAAATTTTTGTTCAAAATATATTGTCTGGAGTATAATTTTTTTCAACAAAACAAAAGGTACAAGCCATCCAATATTTATTATCTCGCTTTATGTGTCATTTAATATCATGGAGTCATAATTGACTTACATTATACTTAATAACTGAAACTTGGGTATGTCTATTTTGTGCTCCTTTAACCATTAGGTCCAAATTGTTGCAGATGAACTTGCCTCTGGAAAATGAGGTGGACACTGATTCATTTTATGTTCAAGAGGTCTATGAACAATACAAGAGAGAGAGGGAACAAAAACATTCCTATGAATTCTTCCATAGTGCATGTTAAAATAATGTACAAATGTCGGTAAAAACTGTTATCATAAATATCAAGTGACCACAGACTAAGGCATCAACATAATTCCTGATTTCTTGAACTCTGTATTGCTGAACAACTTCTCTCACCATTTCTGTTACTGATTGAGCAGAGCAGTGTCAGAATAAAGACTGACAGCATACTTCCTTTAATCATAATTAAAATGAATTGTTAAATTTTTTATAAAAATATGAAAATTTCATAAAATTACAAATGTGATTGCAGATTTTTTTACCATGCACTTAGGGCATGATCAAATACATAAGATAAAGACATTAGAACAGACCAACAAGCAAAAATTTAAATTATGTAGAGCTGTGAAGAGAAAAAGATTATTGTAAAAATATGGAATGTTTGAATTACTGAATTCAAGGTAACTTTTATTAGTTCACAGGTAAAATGGTATACTAAACAGTTTCCTTTAGCTAAGATATATACCTTTTTAGGGGTAAACTTAATTTTGTTCTGTTAGGTATTCAGTTTTTACTCCCCCGTGAGACTCATCACTCAACCTTTTGTGTAAAAGTGCCCATATATATTAGGTGATTCAGAAAAAAATGTACAGAACTTTAGGGATTCCTAATTTTAGAAATTTCTGTGTGCAAGTGAATGGTGGTTGGTGTGTAGAAAGATGTGTATAATTTGAATATGTCTGTAAAATTCATTGGTCAAGGAGTTCAACTTCTTAATGACAACAATAAATTTGTATAGTGTAATTTGCTACTGGTATATCAAGTGCTTGGTACTGCGTGTTGCACCTGGCGGGCAGTGTCAATTTAAGTGTCAAATGTTATAACAACTTCATCATATGATGAACACAAGCAATGCCCATACACCAAACCCTTATAAATTCACCAACATTTCTAATCCATACTCTCTCTCAGAATTAGACAGGCTCATGGAAGAGTAAGGAATTAGATAGGCTTGTGAGAGGGTAAAGAATTAGGCTAATTGCAGGGTAAGAGGTTTAGTATATGCTTTTGCTTTAGCAGTCATAATAACATTATTAATCAAGTATTAACTGTTATTTTTAGATAACAGTTATTTTTAGATAACAGAAGTATGAGTGTACATATAACCACACTCAGGAAAATACATTTTACAGCAAATATTAATGATTATCTGTGACTATTGCATCAGTCATAAAGTAGCAGGTACATAAGTAACATAACGTTACAGTAAATTGCATAAAAATAAGTTTCAAGTAAAGTGTTTCTTGAGGTTTATATTTTCTATCTGCAGGGATGTCACAGATGGATTTACTGTCAGCAAGTGCTGAGCTGCATGGCATGAAGACTCGTTGTGAGAGGTTAACATCACAGGTGCTGACACTTGAGAAGCAGCTAGAAGAGAAGGACCAGGTAATACACAGGCTGCAAGCAGAGCTCAGTGGCAGACCAGTAGATGGTGTCCTAGCCAAGCAATATCCATCAAGTCAATTACAAGAATGAATGGATTTTGTTGTTATACCATGTTTAAAAGAGAAAGGATACATAAGGGAAGGAGATACTGTGATTGCAGACAAAGGTGTCACTATTGAGAAGGAGCTGCAAAGATTACATTTATTCCTTAAAATTCCACTTTTTGTATCGTCAGCAGGTCAAATGTCAGCATCTAATACAGCCTTGCCTCAAAATATAGCCAAACACAAAGTGAACATTGAAAGATCAATTGCAAAGGTGTAGACCTATCAAATTGTAGCAAATTGTAAACCTATTTCATTGTTTGCAAAGATTAATCAGATTTGGCCAGTATGTTGTTTTATGACATTGTTTTGGGGTATTTTAGTGAAGGATAAAGAATAAAGCATGAATGTTACCTGAAAAGATAGAATTGAGCCCTGCTGTACTTTACTCAAAGGAGTGGGCACTGTCGGTAATCTGTTGACAGCAGATATTGTAAGGTGTGCCTTTTATGGCCTGCAGCTGTCTTATGTCATTGCTGCCAAAGCTTGAACTCTGTAATTAGAAACAATGGAAAAAGCAATTTACCAGGGATATATTAATAGAAAATGGTAATTGATATGGTTACACCTGATATTTACATAATAACATACTTTCTTCATAATAATGATAAAATGATTTTCTGGTAAATACCATACAGGCAATAAAAGGCAAAGTCATAGGGTAATATCTGTAACTTCACTGTGGTATTTCATTGCATAACTGTTTCAAAATATGCAGGGTTTTCAGCTTAGCTGAATGAAATCCATATGAGCCATAGCAATCAACCTTTGTTCATTGCCTGCAATAAATTTTACAGGAACACTGATCATGTGAATTGTATGTGCAAGTTAGCTACATGTGCAGCAATCGATGCTAACCTATCAGTTTCTATCAGTCAGAAAGGTTACACATTTGCTTTCATATCATGGTAAACTTTTCCCTTTAGCAAGGAAATTGAAAAAGTGTGCACTGGCATCGGCTGTGGCATCAACCTAGTTTCAGTGAGCCAAATGATTTTTTTTAACTGCTACTTAGTATTCAAGCCATATATATTGATACTAGCTTTAAAGTGACCTAAAAATGAACTCATCAATGGATAATCATGAGCAGAGCCACCAATCAAGATACTGTTGGCAATATGCATCATTTTTAGGGGGGAGACTCTCCCAAACAGAACATGTGTAGTCTGTAATAGTACCCCATGATTATCTGGGATATTTATTATACAATGGAGACCGTATGAACAGTTCAGGGCAATGGTTGCATGAGATACTCCACCGATCCTGAGTAAATAATAATGTCTTGCCTTACTTTGAATTCATATCCAAAATATGGCAAAACACTTCCCAGTGATTGCGATATATTCATCACTGGAGAACAGAGATATAATTATTTCAGCTGATGATAGCAGTCTGTGTCATGTCATAAGCGACCTTTGTGACCTCTTTGTGATGTCACTTTTATCTTATAAACAGCTCTTGCAACCATAAACATGGAAGGCTTCTCTGTAGGAGTGTTTTGGAGCTCAGCATAAATAGGTCAAAGGGGTGGAGCTTAATGACTGTGGTGTTAGGTTAATCCTGATTAACTTAGGCCACCATCTGATCTATGTGGCATATACAAACATCTGATATGGCCAATAGTTAGTAGTGTGTTAGATTCAACTGAGGGTCATTTCCCATGTGCCATTTGTTAACAATAAAATGCATTATTTGTATTATACATATTGCAGTATGACACTTAATATGGTGGTTCATTCAGTTGTACATATTTCAATATACATTGGGATGTCTTGAATTTATCAGTCTTAGACAGGATGTACAATGTTAAATGTTATATGCATGGTCTTTCCGTTACTCCGTCAGTTAACATTAAGTGTAGCTCTGATAACATACCAGGACTTTGGATTTTCACAAAACTTGCTGTAACTAATTGCAAATAGTTTAGCATCCGAGTTCCATTATTGGCAACAATCAATGCTTATAGTGAGGTGAGAGTTCATTATGCTTATTTGTGGTATTGCCACAACAACTTTCCAGGAATATGATGGAATCTGATGGAAATCTGCTTAAAATGAATAGTAACCCATACATCTCACCTAAATTTGATTTCCAACAAGATCTGTGCATATTTAATGAGATTAGAGGTCACAAGTCCAGACTGTGGTGGTGCTGTTTTAACGTACAAACACAATAAATCTGATGAATTTTGATGAAACTCACTATAGATATTTACCAGTAGAGTTTTTCACCTGATTTAAATTTTTCAGCAAACGCCATGTATATTTCATTAATTCACAATTAAGACATATGACAGGCGTATTATGCACTATTGTGGTGCTTTTGTTTTTTTGTAACAAACTTGAAGGGATGTTATCATAATTAATACTATTCTTGTAGTGGTATGAGATGTGTGGAGATGAGCAGTGATGTTACCCTGCAAGTGCTTGACTTTGGTTACTATAAGGAAATACATTTTAAAACCAGTTTGTCGTATTTTTCTCTATTATTTAGTATTGTAATAAATCTGCAGCAAATTATAGATATGTCATCTAAATATACAGTATGTCTGAAAATATGCATCAGGGGCTTTTGTTGGCAGCATTTATCTGTAGATTATCAAACATTTGAAGCATAAAAGTGGAGCAAATAGCTTTACAATAATTTATACCTATTCATAGTGGGGTCCATTCGGCAGACCACTTGTTTTCCTTTCCTGGACTCTGTTCGTCTGGCTAAAACCACATGGTTTATGGGCAACCCATGCTCAAGATACATCCCACTTCTGAGGTATGCTTATGCAGCTGAGCACAGTAGGAATGCTAGTGAATTGTGGAGTTAAAACCCCTGAAGGGATAAATTAGGCCAACAATATGGAAGCAGTGCCCATTTGATCTGGAAGTATACAAAATATTTATACTAGTTAAGAGAATAAGATTATAATTCCTCCGCATACAAACTCAACCCTTATATTAAGTACCATGTATAACATAGTCATAGCTTAAATACTTAATTCACGCAAGTAGCTATACAGATAAGGAAATTACATTTGTTTCCCTTATGAATTAATAAATATAATAAGCCAAATTTTTATATAGTAATATTAAGGCAAAAACGGCACTTTGAAACATATTTATCATTTAATAGCAACTGGCACTGTTTAGACATTCAGACACGTGTCACAGCTAGTTTCACTTTGTTTACAAACAACCAAGGTCTCTTGTGAAAGATTCCTCTGCCAAACTGTAAGTATTAATCATCGTCATCATCAAATGATAAAATTATGTGATATGATGTGAAAGAAAATGTATATCGTGTGAATTAATCTTACCCAGCTTTACATGAGCAATGTGACTTATTCTGTTGTCCTCTAGCTGCATCTGAAGACCATGAGGCATCCAACCCTTTCGTGTACAGCGCTAGCAACTGAGGGTTACTCCGATTGCATTGGAATTGCTCCTGATGCTTCCCCATATCTCAATATCATGCACATATCCATGAGAGTCGTAGGGTTATCCTTCCTCTATAGTGTTTTATGATAGGTTGAGGTGTCCCAGCAAAAAACGAAAATGATATGTGCAAGTCACCGCCATGTTTTGGTCTGCTGAGAACACACATCCGTTATTAAACAAATATGGGGCCTAGCAACCATTTTAAAGGAGGTGGGACTTAAAGAAGATAAATCTAGTTGGGTAAAGATTTACTAACAGGCTAAAGGTCAAGGTAACGGGCCATCTGTCTACAAATTTGTTTCCGGATGATAATTTCAGTTTTCATTGACATATTTATTTATCGACACCATGCCAAATTTGTACATAGATGGACCATTACCTTGACCTTTAGCCTGTGACCCTTAAATCAAAGATTTCTTCCCCTATTTGCAGGTGAGCTATATCTGCAAAATGGAAGGTTTGGCATGAAAATTTGGCTTAAAATGCATCTAAAAAATATTTTTGCAGAAGTGGGACCTTAACCTATGACCTCATTACCCCAAAACCAATCAGATTCTTGGATAGGCCATATACAAATCAAGTTTGAAATCCATATATCAATCCAAACTGGATTTATCATCCAGAAGTGAATGTTCCGATGGAGGGACAGGATGATTATTCAAGTGGGGCCCTAATAATAAGATCCATGTCAAGGTCACCAGTTTTGGAACTCATCCAAGAACTTGGATGAAACAATGTGTGTATCAAACTTGAGGGGGAACAATGCCCCATTTCAAAAGTTAATGGTCCACCAAAAATTCTATTTTGGCAGATTTGATGGTTAAGGTGAAGGTCACAAGTTTATGAACTTGTCTGAGATACTGGTAGAAACAATTCAGATTTCATGAAAAAATCCTGTTTGGTTCAAAAGTTATCATGTTCACAAGAATGACATAGACACTGATGACAACAGAAGACAACAGTCCAAACACTGTATGTCTCCTCCTGGGAGGGGAGATATAATTCGTAGGGTGAGGTAATGTAACCCTACACAATATTTTCATTACCATGGTCAAAAACAGGCCAAACTCTGGGTTGAGGGGCACGTTATCACCATCAGAGAAGAGGAATTCTTTCTTCCTGTCTTTCTTGGCTGTTAAGACTATGTAGATCTGCTGTGCAGCAACAGACAGCACTGGCAGCTCGATTCGGTTGAACTCGTCAAAACAACCCCATGAACCAGACTGTGCTAGCCCTGTAAAAGAAAGAACATGTGAGCTTGTACAAGCATGTTTAAAAACAAAATAATTTTAAAATCTAATGTTGTGGGTAAAGAGTCAAAAAGGGACTTAGCAAATTCTCATGCTGATATGAAACCTCTTAAACCTTCCAAAGTAAGAGAGATTTTTGGCGTGCAATGTTATTATTCATAGTTGTGGGTGGGATATTTTTGCAATGGTTTATAAACATTAGTGACACTGAACCATCCATCATACAATGGTCACCAGTGACTATGACTGAGTACTGCATGATATGTTATATTAACTAGACATTTCTTGGCACCGCTGGTGCCATAGTATCGCCAGACAAATGAGGTTTTGTGGTATTTTGTTGATATAATGTGATGTATTTGTATTTTAGCAATGAATGTGAGAAACATTTGTACAAAATATAGGAATATTTTGGATTGGGAAGGACAATTGATCAAAGGGTTTTTGACTTATAATGCTCACAGTGCTGTCAAGTGGCCCTTTTTAAGATATTCATGATTTTATGTTTTTCACCAAATATGGGAATATTCAAGGTCAAGGTCACTCTCATAGTCACGGTCATGACCCCAAAATCAATTACCTGCATTCCAAAATATCCAACATTAAAAAAAAAAATTAAATTAAAAAAAAAATAATTTAAATTAAATTTTAAAATTAAATTTAAAATTAAATATACCTCATTCCATAAACCATATCTATATACATGCATAACATGAAAGAAATCTGTCCATTACTGTTTGACTTATAATGCTCACAGTATATACTGTCAAGTGGCAATGATGGGGTATTCAAAGGCGCAAAAAACAAGAAAAGGACAACAGGTGGCGCCACCTATCTTCTGCAAAAGACAAAACTATCCAAGATCTTCCGTCAACTTGATTTTTGGACCAATCCATGCATCCCTTTTTAAGATATTCATGATTTTATGTGATTTTCACCATATATGGTAATATTCAAGGTCAAAGCCACTTTCAAAGGAAAGGTCATGACCCCAATTTTAATATACATCATCCCATAACCCATACCTATGTACATGCATAATATTAAAGAAATCTGTCAATCAGTTTTTGACTTGTGATGCTAAAAGTACTGTCAAGTGGCAATGATGGGGGTATTAAACGGCACAAAAACAAGAAAAGGATACTAGGTGGCACCACCAGTTTCCGGTACATGACATCACTATCCAAGATCTTTGTCCAACTTGATTTTTGGATAAATCCATGAAAGATTTCTTGAGATATTTAAGAATTTGTGATTTTCCCCAAAAATGGATCTATTCAAGGTCAAGGTCACTCTCCTAGTTGAGGTCATGACCCCATTTTAAATAGGCTTCGTCCTCTCACCTATATCTATAAATGTGTCAAGTTTGAAAAAGATCCTTGAAATATTTTTTTAGTTATTGTGTCCAAAAGAAATCTCTGCGGCGGTGGCAGCGGCGGCGGCGGCGCAACCGTGCCTAAACCATAGTATCTCCAGACTATGTCTGGCGATACAATAATTTCCTCCCTACTCTCACCTGACAGCAGTTAACAACACTCACCATTGGTTATATATTCATGTAACTGGCAGCATACTGCTCATCACACCCCTGAACCACTTACCTTTGTAGATTCTGCCCAGTCCACGAAAGTCCATCTGATCAGAGCAGTTGAACACAACCACATATTTTCCCAAGGCTTTTCCCATGTCCTTAGTGGTCTCTGTCTTACCAGTACCAGCAGGACCTGCAGGGGCACCTCCCATAGACATACCTAGAGCCTGGGCTAAGGTGATATAACATCTGAAAGATATAAAAAGGTCATGCCACACCAGAGTAACTGAGAATGAAATAAAATAGCAGAAAATCCCTAGCTCCCCTTTCAATTCTGAAATATACTTTGTGTCAAGGAAATTCTGGTTTTGGAAACTAAGACAGATTAGCACTGAGAGGATGCAAAACTATACTAAGACTATAAATTTATGGGGAAAAAATGTAGGATGGAATCTAAAAATCATCTTTTACTTGGTGTCCCACAGAACAGACCACCAAAACATAAGTTTTAAATTCCCAAAATATAATAATTTTAAATTTAAGGTTACAGAGGGTGTGCAGGACTCATGTTTAAATCAGTGCCATGTCTATAGCAAGTTCTTACCAAGTCATCAAAGATATCCCTCTGATGTACATGGATTGTAATGAGCGTTTCAAATTTGATACGCTCATACTTGGAAAGGTCATGGGTGGTTCTCTCGATCAGGCGGTTCAAGATGTCAAGGAACTTCTGGTTGGTTAGGGGCATGATTTTCATTGTTTATGTACTTTAATTACTCCAGGTCAGACTATCTTTATTTCTTTTTAACTCCAACTGGCTATAGTTCGAACTTAATCGCTGCAAAAATAATTTATCTACGGAAACCTATATTATGAAATTCATTATACGAAGCTCTACATGAAAAATAGATATAGTAACCTTTGACAGATTTAGTGAAATATAATAGTTAATCTATTTCAGTTCTTTTACATGTGTGCTGACCATCTTTTACTTAAAAATTACAATTAAGTTACAACACTACACTTATTGATGCATGTATTTATCTCTTGTTCAAATAATGCATTACATATAGATGAGAGTCCCACGGTTAACATAATAAACAATTTGAACTGGATACCTTACAAAATGACATATAATTATCATAGTAATTATATATGCACGAACTAACAATATTTGATATGTTTAGTAGGAGACAATTTATCAGCGACGCAGTGTATTCAAACAAGTTTAAATATGTTTGCTTCCTACTGATAGGGCCTTGTGGAATATCAATATAATTTAAAGAAATATGTATGATATATATATATATATATATATATATATATATATATATATATATATATATATATATATATATGACATGTCTAAAAGGCGCAGATCAGCCCCCTTTCCCGACTTTAAGGCTGCGCCCCCCCCCCCCCCTATTTTAAAATCCTGGATACGCCACTGGTATAGTTGTAGTAGTAGTAGTAGTAGTAGTAGTAGTAGTAGTAGTAGTAGTAGTAGAAGAAGTAGTAGTAGTAGTAGTAGTAGTAGTAGTAGCAGCAGTATAGTAGCAGCAGCAGCAGTAATAGTATAGTAGTAGTAGTTGTGGTGGTCGTTGTTGTAGCAGCA
Source organism: Sipunculus nudus (assembly GCA_026874595.1). Taxonomy (NCBI): domain Eukaryota; kingdom Metazoa; phylum Annelida; class Sipuncula; order Golfingiida; family Sipunculidae; genus Sipunculus; species Sipunculus nudus. The sequence continues at coordinate 45,996,437 of CM049314.1, read as the reverse complement.
GCAGTAGTATTAGTAGTTGTAGTAGTATAGCAATAGTAGTAACTTGGTGTCCCACAGAACAGACCACCAAAACATAAGTTTTAAATTCCCAAAATATGAAAGCTTCCTAAACTAATTTCTATGGTTTTATTTTTCCATTTATCAGATAAATATAGAAATTGGGTCTTAACTAATGGAAGTGATGGGATATCCAGCAAAGAGTAAGCACTTGGATTAAAGGTATTACAGCTTTTGCCCTTGGATTTTCTTGGCATCTAAGCCCATCAGGATATATAAGCCAGGTTGACATTTATTTATAAATGAATTTTTTCTTACAGTCTTTGAGACATAAGAATTTTTTTCTTCTAAAACTTTCCAGAAATTGACTACAGGACACATTAAAATTTAGGTGATATTTTTCCATTTGACACGATATGCTTACTTATATAACAACATCTGAACAGAGATCTGTACCTGTCTGTTAGGGGTGTGATTACCAGCCTGTCTGTACATCCCAGGAACTCATTCTGGTAGATGAAGTCCACATCAGTGATTGATACAATACACTGGTCAGTGTCTTCTCTGAAGTAAAAGCGAGCTTGTTTGAGCCACTCAAAGTCACCTGGAGTCTTTATGTGCATTCGTACCTGTGATACAAATAAAACAAAATACATTCATTCGGTTTGCCTTAATTAGCACATACACAATATAGCCACGCCTTTAGATTATACTCATAAAGTTTGATCACCTTTATAATAATTTTAAATTTAAGGTTACAGAGGGTGTGCAGGACTCATGTTTAAATCAGTGCCATGTCTATAGCAAGTTCTTACCAAGTCATCAAAGATATCCCTCTGATGTACATGGATTGTAATGAGCGTCTCAAATTTGATACGCTCATACTTGGAAAGGTCATGGGTGGTTCTCTCGATCAGGCGGTTCAAGATGTCAAGGAACTTCTGGTTGGTTAGGGGCATGATTTTCTTGTCATGACGCGCATTGCTCAGAGCTTCCTCAGCATCTGTAGTCCATAACATCTGAATCCCAAGGAGGCCAACCTGTCAAATAAATGTAAAATGAATAATAGTTTAAGAGTCTAGATTATATTATCATAATGTATATACACTGTTCATAAAATGCCATCACAATAAGTCAACCCTTAATCATACTTTCATCTGTAAATTTGTCTCAAGATATGGTTTCTTTAAAGTTACACTGAATGCAATTCAAATCAAGTTCAGAAAGACAAGGTAGGTATGGTTTGAGAATAATATATAGCAGTATGATTAAATGATGTGAATATCAACCTGGGCTATGAATCTATCCAAGAAAGCCATCAGTTCAAAGGATGAGTCTGTGATGACCTGGGAAGCCTCTCTGATGACACAATGAAGTGACCTCTGCTGCTGGACCAGCAGGTCACCCAGCCACATCTCCACGTTCCCTTTGGCCATTACTTCTTTCTCCAGCTACAAAACAGTATACAGTGTTGTGTGAAGTAAAAAACAGTAAAACATCTTTATATATCAAACAACAACCATGACTAGAAAACATAATATAATTTTTTTTGTAAGTAGGGCATTCAATGAACTCCAGTATCAAGTTGGCATGGTTCTGTGTTCAGGACAGAGAGTTGCAAGTATAATATGAGAATAACTGAACAACTGTGCCAGCAGGGGATCTCCCCCCAGTGACCCATTACAAATCAGGTAGAATGGCATAGCTGACCTCAGTGACCAGAAGTGGGCTGCCTTCAGCCTGACCATGCACATGAATATAAGAGCCTCCAAAAAATATGCCATAACAAGCCTAATTTTTTAGCTTTTGTTTTCAAATTTTAGATTTAAACAGATTAAATACTTAAGTGTACACGCTGTAAAAACATTAAATTAGCAATACTCACAGGGAAAAATGTGCCATGGTCAAAATTGGGAAAAACTTAAGCTACTTATTTTATATTTATGCTAATAACTTACACAATAACAAATTACAAAATTCAGATCTAATTTTAGGTATACAACTGAATCTTGATTAAATAAAATTATGCACCTGAAAAAAAAGTCTCTAGCTTCAACAATTATCATGTTAAGTGAGTAAATATCTTTCCTGTTTTTTTACAAAGTGCACTATGTTCAGGTCTAACTTCAAGAAATTACACAACACTGACCTAACTTCTATCATATATAAGAAATATAAAGATAAATATTTATGCTTAATATGATCAAAAACAGGTCAGTGGTTTTGATATTAGGCAATCCTGAAGTGTAATAATAGATTTTCTATGAAAAATTGAGGTTTTTCCTTAATTTCTCAATGAGAAAAAGTTGCAGTGACTCAGTTTTGCATTTGGCAGGAGAACTTAGGGCATCTAACTGTATATTGAATTTTGTATTTGTAGGGTTGAACTCTTTAAAAACGTGACATGTTAACGGCCCACTGGACGGATGATGGACAATAGATGATAACTATAGCTCAGATGACTTATAGTCAACTGAGCTAATAAAAAAGTACTTACTATGATCTTTTCACCTTCCCTTGAGATGACAGACAGAATGCGGTCATAGTCTTTTTCATGGAACTCTACCTCGTTCACATTTTCAAATACACCCAACAGATGAGCCTTCAACAGACATGTAATAGATGAGCGATCCATTTGTTTTAGAGACCAGTTTTAAAGGAACCAAGCACACTAAATTCTATGAATTCATGCCCTTTCCCCTCTGTAAGGATAGTTCTAACTCTAGTTTAATACAAAAATCATCTCTGAAGTAAGATATTCAATATTTTGTAAGAGGAAATTCATGTTGCTGTGCAAGAAATTAATACAGTAAGAATGTGCACTCAAGCAAGCTGGAAATGTGTTATAGGTTTGGTGGGAATTTTACAAGCAGCTTGAGGTGCTACATCTGAAGCTCTCATCCCAGCTATTTCTAGTAATATATAAGGGAACCACTGTATTAAATCATACAGAAACTAACTAGCCAGTCATGAATCTTGGAGGACATACAAGACACAGACAAAAATAAACCCCAAGGTACTTAGTAAAGGGAACTATTTTACCAATTCTGATTAAAATCTGTAAATGTTTAGGCAAGTTATTGCAATGAAACAAAATGCAGGAGCAAGAACAAATCCATGGCCCAAGTGGGGGACAAATATATAAGAAAGTTTTCACATCGGTAAGAAGTTGAGAAAAATAGTTGTCTTTGGAAATAAAATCTAGCAAGTGTTCAGTGGCAGCAGTGGGAGTGCCCTGACTGACCTGAATGGTATGGGAGTCACTGGCCTGGCCCAGGATTTCAAGCAGGGCAGGATCCGAGATGAAGAAGAATCGAGAGAACACCAATCTCTTGGCCTCAAGATATCTATATAAATACAATAGACAGGCAAAACTATTATGACCTTACTAACTGTAGTTGTTTTCTCTTGCCCTACTATTACAGCTGTCATACTCATAGATTACCTTGTGTTTCTGCAGCTTTTTTTTATTATATCATAATTATATGTATTATAATATGTCTTTACTGTAAAACATATTTCTTCTTATATTTAACATTTCATCAGCTGATGTCATTTCCAAAACATCTGAGTTCTGAAGGATATTTTTCCTTCCATCTGCTCAAAAAAAAAATTTGGTTATCTTCCAGCAAGAGTGATTTGATTTTGTTCACTTGGATTAACTTGTTTTTTGCTCTTCAGATTAAAAATAACAGGGAGTAGGCAGGATGTACATATCCTACAAGTGGTTAAGGCATTGGCCCATGGAGCAGGAGGTTATTTTCTAACTATGCCTGAATCTCAAAGGCAAAATGGTATAACCTTGATAGACCCTAAGTTACCACTCTTGCATCTTAACAACAGGTGATGACTTCCGTATTATTATTAGCCCCATTCATACATAAAACTGAAGTCCCATAGACTTGACAATAGCATATCATTATAATCAAACTGCGAATTTAAGTCTCATTCAACAGAATTCTGTTCTGATCTGTCGGCCATGCAACTATCCTTTCAAGGGATATTAAGACAAAGTGAATAGTAGACTACCAACCCTGTCAGAGATTTCTGGCACACCTCCAGCTGTTCCAGCAAATGTGGTAAAAGTTGACCAAGAGTTTCATCCCCAACACAGCACTGGACCACATTGGGGACTTCATGGGCTCTGGTCATGATTTTCACCCAGCTTTTGTCTATGTTGGCAAATCTTTTGGCTTCCTGTTGGTATGATGTATATGTATATATATATATATATATGTAAAGAATTACTTCTACATGACATTTATTAAGACATTTTGGCATTTCTTTTCAAGTGATGCACTTTATGTGTGTTTGAAATCATGAAAGAACAACTAAAATTTTGAAAACATTCATCATTTTTACTACTGCTGGTAAGCTAAGATTTCTCGTTATACTGATAAAAGGCGGGGGTTGGGGAATGTCCCCACCTTGTATCACAAGCAGTTACTGATGTGTGTGGCTGACAATGATCCAAGAACAGTTTGATGATAGAAGTCTTTATTCAATAGCAAGTGGTCTGGGTCAGTCTCTCTCTCTGAGACAGCCGCCAAGTCTCTCTGACTGCCCCAATTGTGCACCATGCAAGACATTTTGATACAGAGTTGGATTGACATTATCTATGTATATTCATTTACCCTCAGTTACATCACTGAAACAAGCTGCTATTGGATCAGATGGCAATGGTGACCTGACATTTGACATAATTATGCATGTCATCATTTTACGTAAGATTATACTGACCTGATACAGATCCAGTTATAGATGACCTGAAGTCCTATTTACAGACTCGAATAAACATGATCTGATGATCCCATTGTGAAAACAAATTTAGAGCTAATTTGTGAGAGGACATTAAGGCTCTACAAACGTACTGAAATACCATTAGATACTTGGTCGTCTGATGACCATTAATGCATTAATAATCTTTGGCTCTGTCTGAATATCAGAACAGATAGAAACCAAAATTGATCTTTATTTGCTCCTGAAGTAAATTTAGATTTTTAATAATGAAATATTGAAATATTCCTTTAAATATATATCAAGTCACAATTACACCCTTTCCTACTCCATAACAATACATTAACAAGTAAAACAGGATTCCTTCACTTTGTTTTCACATTGATGCACATTCTGAAATATATAATATTTATTTAACAGAACCTGAATGTTACCTGTTCAGGCATTTCCTAGAGATGAGGCCACTGAGGTGTTGTATGGTGACAGTTGAGTGGTACACCATCAATTATAATAAAGATTGGCATTCCATTAATATTCAAAACCAATTAATGACATGAATACCTGTGGCAATTGCTTGGCAATATCCCCACCAACAAACACAGCCTCCAGATACACCCAAAGATTTTGAACTATGAGCCAGTTCTCTATGATGTCAGAAGTGTTGGACAGTTTCTGTACCCAGTCCTGGATAGCCTTCTTGAAAGGAGCATTGTATCTACAAACATCAATTACATACCCATCGAATTATATTATATAATTGATTAAATTTATGTTATGTCTGTGCTTACTTGCATGGGAGAAGACCATCAGTTTTGTAAGTCTTGCCTTTTAATTATAATCTGTCAAATTGAGCTGCAGTGTCCTTTTAATTAAAAACATTCTAAACAGGTAACTTACATAAGAGTAACTTCTTGCTAATCCTCCATGGAAAATGTTGAAATCTGTTTTAAGACCCAGACAAGACCCTGACATCATGACTCTTTCATGTGGCCAAGAACAGTTTATTGTATCTAGCAGACTTTGGCAGTAATTTGACAGTAAAGGTATATGATAGTTCCTGTTTTACCCTAACTTATGCCGAAATCATCATTAAAAACTACAATATTATAAGTAAACACAAAAGAATTAAGATATCATTGCATAAATATTGTACTGTTCATTTATATATGCCAAAGTGTACCAGATCATTTATGGCTTTGCTTTGTCAGGATATTAAAACAATTACATGTCACAAGGTAATGAATGTGTAATAGCTTTGGGATAGGAATGCACTGTCACAGATGTTGAAAGTTCACCAACGATAAAATTCTTTATGACTCCTCTTGTCAACGGTGTAGCCGAAGACAATCAATGTATGACAAACTAGATATTTTTTTGGCACCGCAGGTGCCATAGTATCCCCAGACAATTAATCCCTCCCCCCTTTAAGAATAGTCCCCCCTTTTTTAGCAGCAAATAATTTCAGACCAATACCAATACCTTGAACCACTTCAGATATATGAGCAATTTTTACCGAAAGCAAACATATGGATTAACGCCACACAATAACGATTGCAGATAGTGCCACCAGTCTTGAATACAAGATGGATGTATCCCAGATCAATGGACATGCACTATTTCAGCCCAATCTGTCCTTTAGTTTTAGACCTATAATGCTCAGTACTGTCAAGTAGCAATGATGGGGTATTAAGAAGCAGGAAAACAAGAAAAGGAAAGAAGGTGGTGCCACCTGTCTTCTGGAGAAGACAAAGCTATCCAAGATCCTCAGTCAGTTTGATTTTTGCATCCATGCATCCCTTATTGAGATATATGTGAATTTGTGTGAGTTTCACCATATATGGCAATATTCAAGGTCAAGGTCACTCACTAGGAAAGTTCATGACCCCAATTTAAATGTACATCATCCCATAACCCATGTCTATGTATATGCATTATATGAAAGAAATCTGTCCGTTAATTTTTGACTTAAAATGCTCACAGTACTGTCAGGTGGCAATTTTGGGGATATTAAAAGGCACAGAAACAAGTAAAGAATAATAGGTGGCGCCACCAGTTTCTGGAACATGACAACCCTATCCATGATCTTTGATCAACTTGATTTTGGGATCAATCCATGCAAGATTTCTTGAGATATTTAAGAATTTGTGTGATTTGCCCCAAAGTTGGACCTATTCAAGGTCAAGGACACTCTCCTAGTGAAGGTCATGACCTCAGTTTAAATAGGCGTCGTCCTCTCACCCCTATCTATACATATACCAAGTTTGGTAAAGATCCATGAAACATTTCTTTTAGTTACGACGCCAACAAGATTTATATGCGGCGGCGGCGACCGGTATGAAAACATAGTATCCCCTGACTTTGTCTGGGGATACGATTAATTACCAATAAAGCAAATGTCGACCGCTAATTTCATGTACAAGACAAAATTATACTTTGTTCTGAGCAATTTTTTTTTATACAGGGAAGAATATTCAATACATTTGAAATTTTTCTTATTTTCTCAGTATGATATTATACTGCAATATCCCCGCCCCCCTTCCAACAAAACTTGAAAAGGTCCAATCCATTTTTTTACTTTGTGGTATGTATGTCAAGCTATTATCCAGCACTTCCTATATATAATGTCAATGTTTCATGAAAAAAAAAGGCAGTTGCTTAAGGGAAAACATTTATTTTAACTGAACAGCATGCTTAGCAGATTCAACCCTGCCACATCATGGAATATTTGCATTCTACAAATTGCTGACATCTGCATTCATAAATGTTCTGCTGTTTTATGTTTTTAACTGGAAAATGGGTAAAACCAGTAATGCAAAAAGTTTGTTGTTGAATAGGCTTCCCATATCATATGACCAGCACATAGAAATTCAACAAGTGCACATGACTTGTGCAGAGGTTCACTGGGCATTTTGATGTAGATCAATCTAGTATGTCAGGTGTGTTGGGTTCTTCTTGTTATCTTAATGTGAAGACAGCTAGTCACTGCTATAGGGGAATAAAACTTTTCCTTACCCTGAAAGCCAGAATTGAGATCAGCTAAGATTATTAGAGAACTTTCTGTAGGGAAGTGCTGGGGAAGCCACCTTAATACACTGTTGACAAGACTTACCTGTTGCTGAGCAGTGAGCTGAGAACCATCAAGCTGTCCTCCATCAACGTGACTATCTCAGCAGTCTCTCCTCCTTTCAGCAGCAGCTCTCCTCTTGCTTTGAAGTTGGCAAAGCTAAGAGACATGCAGTTCCAGTCAGCTATCACCTGCTTCAGCTTTGCTTCTATGTCTTTCTCTTTCACAGCAGAGATGCAGATATCCTAAAGGTGAAGGGATGCGTCTTCACATATTACAAAGGTATAATAAGTAATGGTCTAGTGGCACCCATCTCAAGTGTTTAAAATAGTAAATCCTTACTGAAAACTTGATATTGCACACACATATAATTTATAAAAGCAGCAGCCATTTGTATACCAGCATCATAAGATCTGAAGCCATGCCATTAATTGAAGAATATGGTTTACTAAATAATTGTTTATTCATCAAGCTACTGTAAACTACAACTGCAACAATGCTTGATAAATACAAACTGTATTCATTCAATGATTTATTGACTTGTGCAACACATGATTCTGTAATTTTTGTTTGACAAAAACTCAACCAGAAGAATGATTATTATAGTAATTAAACTGGAAGAGGATAAGAATTATTTTTTAAGAGAAAGATATGATCTCATGGTATTGGTATCCATTAGAGAATGTTAATGCAAATATGTAAAAAAATTCCTGTGACTTACTGATGGGCCAACAATGGGCTACAAACTTAGCAAATCATGCTTTTTATATTGGACTATTTTACAGGATGGTGTCAGTTAGTAAAATAGGTGAGGCATATTGTGGTTTTATAAGATTGTATGTCATACCTGATACCATGCGCCATCTAGCGGCCATATGCGTAACTACCCGTTAATTGGGATATTGACGGTTTACATCCGGGTTGTTGGACATCAAAAATGTAAAGTGAACCTGGGATTAAAAACCTTATGAAAAGTCAGCTGTCTCCAGTTCTTTATTAATGTCGAAACATGACAATAGGTTATCAAAAATTGCAGCAAAATGTAAAGAATTTGATGGAGGGATAAATTTTTGAGTAACAACACTGTTTGGATCATAACTGATGGGAAAATGTCAGCTCACTTCAATGTCTTCCTTGTGTTCAAGCAGGGGAGCTTCCATGATATTCCTCAGTGTGAAATTTTCACTTTCAAAGTCAAATGTGTGGCTGGTGACCTTTGCAATGCGGTCCCAGTGACGTTCCTTCATTGCTTTGTTGGCCATCAGTTCAAGAAGAGGACAGCTTTCATTGAAGTCATCAATCTTCTTTTTCAAGTCCAAAAAGGCTTGCCAGTCTTTCAGCCCTTTTGGCAGCTTACGGCATCTATATTAAATTGCAGCCATGGAATGGTTTTCAAATAACAATATATAAAATTCTTTTTTTTGCTACAAGATCAAAGTATGTATGAAGTTGTTCCTATCTAAAATACATGCTTACTTTACGAGCAAACAACAAAAAATTGACACAGTTTTTAGAGTCAACTAAAGTTACACAGAGTTACTGCATGAATAGGCTCTGTTAAAGATCAGGCCTATTGTGATACATATCCTAGAAGCTAAGTTAATGACATGCTGTCAGCTATTTTATATACCTTCTAAAAATATTGTCAGTGAAATTCATATTTATTGTCTGAGGAGTAGAATTGATTATAATGGATAGGCCCATTTATTGTCTGAGGAGTAGAATTTATTATAATGGATAGGCCCATGGCCTTCAGAAGCCAAGTTTATTGAATGTGAAAGAAAATAAAATATGATATGAATTCTAGGAAAGCCTTCCAAGTTTAAGGGTTTTCATGCACCAGATCAGAAATAAATAAAAGAAGGCTGCTGGCATAACATGGTAACAAATTAGAAAGAATATCTGCTGCATCTACATCAGGTAAAAACAGACAGAACTGACTACAACTGTGGTAAAGAAAGCCTGAATAAAGACACCCACTGGAGTTGAATATCTCTGAGGTTTGCTTTCATTAGCTCAGGGACAGGAGACAAAGACATTTCGAAAGTTGACAAAATTGACAACAAAGATGGACCATTACTGAATAAATTACCTGTTTTGAAAGTCCAGCAACTCATTATTGATCTTCTCAATGTCCACCTCAACCCACAGAATGTCAAAGTATCCATTGATGCTGACCATAACAGAATTGTACAGACCATACAGCTTCTGCAGTAGATTCAGCTCTTTGCGTATCCGCATCAAGGATGGATAATCTGTCACTGGCAGACCAAATAATTCTTCACCTGCTGAATATGTACCATATTTTCTCCAGAGTTCATCAAATCGATTCTGAAAGAGATCATATCAAAGTTTAAATGTGTACCCCACCAGATCTAACATATCACTGATTTAGAGATGCAAATACTATAGTATTCCTGTCTTAAAAACTACTGAAGCCATAAGATAATGGATCACCACAGGTACCCAGCCTGTCAGGATAGATTTTTCCAGGGCAAATTGTAAATTTAAAAAATAATAGTATTACAAAGTTCTATGTTAAGGTACCACTGGGTTATCAATGGAATCTTAACTTGGCACTTGGAAGATATTACAATACAAATTCAACTTATCAAGTATAAATAGACATGAATGATTAGATGGGCAGTCTTGACCTTCAGAGTAAACATGTAGCTTAAAATCCTACCTGAAAGACGTTAAGTCTGTCACTGGCTTCCTGTGGAGATATACCTTCTGTCATAGGCCCTTCCTGGATACAATGGTACAGTATTCATGAGTGAAGACTTCCATGCATAGCGGGCTTAACATCCCACAGGATTTTAATTAGCTGAACTACTGATAAGCAAATTTAAAAAAAGCATCCTTTGGAATATAAGAACTTCTGATGAAAAGTAATCTGTAATCTTCCTCAATCCATCTATTTAAGATAATCATGAATAATTTAACATTATTATAAAAGTTAAATATCTATGTCACCATTATAAATATCTTTTGCACAGCCAACAGTTAGACTTTGGATAGTCAGTTGCTACTCTTTAAAATTTATATCACATTGAAATAAGTACATTGGACCGGCTGGTTCTATAACAGTGAACAATTATTCTGGGAAGGTGGGAAACCAACATGTACAATCTATGCGAGCGCAACATCATCTTAAGTGATTTGCAAATCATGCATATTTATTAGGCCTGCCATGTTTACACAAAAATGTAAACATTTACATGAATGGGAAAAAAAAGGAAATGTTGCCATTTAAAAATGGTAATTGAAATATTAGATACATAATGTTGAGGGCCCCCCCCCCCCCCCCCCTCAACTCTTAAAATGACTTCGTCCAATAACCGCTACAGAGGTAGCTCTCTATGGAACAGCCAAATGAAAATCGCGATTTATCTCAAAAGCCAGTCAAACAGATTCTTGTAGTCTCCAGGTGCCACAATAATTATGAACCAGAGGCTTAGATTCTTGTTTAATATTTATAATTGTATAAGCTCTCATTAAATGGAGTAATACTTGGACAGATGCAGTCACTCTGCATCAATATCTGCCGTGAAACATGACAGACCACTGGGAAGTGTAAACCTGATTGTCCTTGAATAATTTTGGATTTCTATTAGTTCACATCAGTGTAGACACTTCTGACATGTATTAATCGTTAGCCTTGTTTTATACTATTCCTAAGTTAAAAAATTGTAAGTCACCCAAGTACAGATGACTTCCATTTTTTATTGAAAACCCTGAGCCCTGACCTGCTGCGCCACTGATGGCGTTATTCTTGTATCATTGCCCATGTTTACTGCTGCCTAGCAATAGCTGAGAAGTCTTTAGCAAGGACGGCGTTATACACATTTGCATGCTACACCATGTTTATATGACTCGAGTTGGGACTCCATTTTTTATAAACTTCTTGCTTTGATAGCTAGTAAAGAACAGAGATATTAGAACAAGGCAAGTGATATTAGATTGCTATTCTGATTTGTTGACTGACAGCCTACCTCATCATATGCCACTTCAAAGCCAGCCATGTCATGATGAAACTGATCTACTGCTGAAAGCAGTTCCCTCTTGAAATCTGGCTGGATCCTTACCAGTTCATCCTGCACTGAACTCTGGAGAAAAACAACACATTTACATGTTAGATTTATAGCAATTAAATGGCATCCTTGTTATAATTACTTGAAAATTCAGCAAAGAAACAATACACTGTGTTTGCTGTTATAATGACCTCAGACCTACAGTAAAAAGAAATTTGGTATTGTTAGATTTTTTCAATCTATCTTAAAATAAGAACAAAGGCAAGACCACTTACTGCTTTGTTCAACAGTTTTACAAAGCTGTATCTGAAGGTGTCCACCCTATCTGTTTCTTCCTTGGAAGCTCTTATGCCAAACTTCTGCAGCATTCCATATGCTTCCTGGTTTTAAAAGACAAGCAAAGAAAATCTAAGTGATGCATGTTTGTATATTTCATCACTGGTGATACATAGTATTCTTATAGTGTTATAATATATATATGTCCATAAGTTTTGTTTACTGGGAGTGACAATGGAATACACATTACCTCCATAAATTATCTTAGAAAAAAAAACTGAAAATCAGGATTCCACTTATTCATATGATTCTTAGATTCTCTAGACTATAACTAACCTCAATCGGGCCAAGCCACATGTCAATCTCAATCTGTCTATGTCGTATAGCTTCCAGAGATGCCATTGCTTGACGAACATCTTCAAGATCTTTGATAGGCCTGCTAAGCTTCTTGCTGTATTCATCTTCAAACTCGACAATCTCACTCATCAGCTCCTTGAATTTAGTGTTCAAGTGGCGACCATAAAGTACTTTCCATGCCTTGATCTCCACACACAGCGCCCGCTTCAGGGGATCTTAAAAATTAGTACAATGAAGAACTATACAGTTAAGATAGCTGTAGGTTTCAATATGTTAAATAAATAGCTACTGGCATCAATTGTAAAAGCAATTATTATTTTATTATAGCAGTAGATTACAAGTATAATTATCGTTGCTGTATGTACATCATTACTTGCATCAACCTAAACCTGTATAGAAAGTTCATAAAGAAAAAAATTAGTGGCCCATGGGCCATGACGCTCAGCTGAATTTAAGGAATGTTGAACAATGAGCAAAATGACTGCCAGAGGGCAAAAGATTCATGAATTTTGTGAAGAGTCCTTAGAAATGGGTTTCAGTGGGCTTTCAGACAGATGACCACTCATAAATAGAAAAAAAAAATGTGTAAAAATTTGAAAAAATACCAGTAAAAAAAATAGTGCCACCAGTCTGCAGAAACTTATGAAAACTCCATGATCAATATATATTCAAAGAATCATGGCTATCAATGCATTAGTTATTCATATACTGGAAATTTTGTATCACATTTTTGATTATCCGGGGGGGGGGGGGGGGGGGAGGGGGGATTATTAGCCAAACAACTAGGAGGATAAGAGTAACAGAGACCTAATTTCAGTTTTCCAAGAAGATATTCCATGGATCTCCCTAGATGTCAAGTATGAAGATTCTAGGTCGAGGGGTTACCAATTGTGGGCTGTTACAAGATGAAACTTAATTTGAAGGTCTCAAAAATAGATAAAAAAAGAATCGTAAAAATTGGAAAATAAACAGGTGGTGCCACCAGGTTAAATGAACTGATGGAACACTCCATGATCAATATTCATGCAAAGAATCTTGGTGATCAATGCAGCAGTTATTCAGATAATTGAGCTTTTGTATCAATTTTTTTTTAGTTCTGGGGAGTACTTATGAGACCCATAGCTCTAAGAATATGTGTAACAGAGACCTAATTTCAGGTTTCCACAGAGACTTTTCATGGACCTCCCTTGATGTAAAGTTAGAAGATTCCAGGTCCAGTGGTTACAATTTGTGCCATGTTAACAGATGACAGTTTCTTTGAAGGTCTAAAAAATTGAGAAAAAAAATTGTAAAAATCGGAAAAAATACAGGTGGTCCCACCAGGGTACAGGAACTGATGGAACACTCCATGATCAATATTCATGCAAAGAATCATGGTGATCAAAGCAGTAGTTATTCAGATACTTGAGCTTTAGTATCTAATTTTTTATTATTCTAGGGGGTACTTACGAGACCCACAGCTCAGAAAATATGGGTAACAGAGACCTAATTTCAGGAGACTTTTCATGGACCTCCCTGGATGTCAAGTTAGAAGATTCCAGGTCCAGTGGTTACGGTTTAAGCCCTGTTAACTGACGGCCGGCCGGCCGGCCAGACGGACGCCGGACAAAGGGTGATTGCTATAGCTCAGATGACTTTCAGTCAGCTGAGCTAAAAACTCAACTCAACATACGCACTAGAACCTGAATTAAACAGCATAATGAAATTTTAATAATGGAATGCCTAATACTGACTCTGGAAACAAGGGATGCCATAACCCCTACAAACTGAAAATCAGTTACAGTCAGTCAGTGTAGCTTTCTCTAAATTCCAAGACTTTTCCAGGACTCTCCCTAATAACCACAGAATTCCCTGACTTAGTTTTATACTCTACATACTGTTTGTGGCTTAGCAATAACCATTAATACCTGCATTCAGCTGAATGGCTCCTACAACAGTAGACAGCGGGATCTCCTCAACCTGTTCTTCTAGCTTTTCAAACTCCATGATCTTAGCCTTGAACTCAGACAAAATGGGATTTCCAGCCATGAACTCCTAGATTAAATCAGAATATAAAATCATAAAATGAGAAATTTTATGTTCACTCAAAGCATGTGCCATCTTGTGGAGGCAGTCAGACATAAATAGTAAATCAATGCACCAATACAACACATTCAATGTTGTATGAAATACAAAGTTTAATTTTTGTATGACAAATTACATTTCATGTTGTACACCAGAAAGAGCTTGTGTGACAAGGTTTTTAACAAAAAAAAAGCAGAAATAATAGAGAAACTCTTTCAAAGCTACTCTTTATATGAGTTTGTCTTGGTACAAAAGCTGTGTGGCATCATGACCATGAGACAAAAATATTTTCTAGAGACAACTACTCTCATATTTACTGACATACAACTAAAAATCTTAAATAACTCCTAGTGACCCATAGGTCATGATTCTCAGCTGACAGCATGACATTTTAGCCTAACATTCAAAACAGGAATTTATCATCTAAAAGTCAAATTCAGATAAACTTAAGATCTGATCTTGAACTTTGACATTCTGACACCAAAACTGACAGGATTCTTCCTCAAGTGATGGGTCCCACAAACATGAAGACTGAATCCAATCATGACACGGACATACAGGTTATACAAGAGAATCATGAGATCAAGGATAAGGTCAACAGTTTTCAAACTCCTTTGAGAATATGGAAAAGTTTAAGAACATTTTTTTCTATCAAATTTGAGGACAAAATACAACTTATCACTTTTGCAAGAAATCCTTAAGATGATGAACTAAATTGTTCAGCTGATCTGACCTTGTACATGAAGGTCACCGGCTTTTACCATATCAAAGAGGATTTAGGGGAAAGACTTGAATCCTTCAAAAGTCACAGAAAATGTGGAAGACTGTTTAATCATTGGAATTTTAGATCACTGCTCTTAGAAATCCAAACTGTTCCAGCCGAAAAAATTAATTCTAAAGGTGAACTGCTAAGAATACAGAGTTGTTCTCCTTTAGAGAAACAAGAACTGATGTGGCACCTCTGCTGGGTTGTTCAGACCAATGTCTGTTTCTGTACAAATCTGAACCTCAGCTCTCCATCAGTTGACCCATGTTTCAAAAGACAATTTTGTCTTTAATAAAAACCTTAAAAAAGCTGCTATGAAACTTATGAAAGCAGAGATACCCATCATGTCTTTGATAAATTCACCTGATGAACAAGTGACCCATGGGTCATAACGCTCAGCTGACTGGGAAGAGATTCACAAAAGGAAATTTTATCATCAGAATGGTAGATACCCATTCAACTGAAGCATCAAACAGATTAACCAACAGGCCAAGATTTAGTCTGTATTTATATTTCTGAAAAATAGAGAAAAAATTGTGTAAACTTTAAAAACTAGAATACGGGTAGCCGACAAGTGACTACGTGTATCTGCCAAAATCAGAGTGAAGTGAGGCATGGATTGAGTGGCAAGGGGAAACAGAGTGAGGTATGTTGCATATTAGCATGGATGTCTGCAGCCTAAATGTGTATGTAGGTTGTGCAACCTACCACAAATCCAGAAAGCTGTCCAAGTTGTATAGATATGCAAAATTTTAGGCAGAAAAGTCAAACCACTACATGGATATGAGTGATTTTAGACCACGGCAGACAAACAGACAGACGCTGTGCAAAAATGGTTGCAGTTTTGTGTATGATAAAGACCTATGTGAGATCTAAACACAAGCACAATTTTGGCCCAATCAGTCAAATGGTTCCTGAGATATTAGCTTGGATGTGTGCAGCGTTAACTAGAATGTAGGTGGCGCCACCTGTCATAAAATCAAGAAAGCTATCCAGGATGTATAAACCTGCAAAATTTTAGGCAGTTATGTCAAAACACTACAGAGAAATAAGTGATTTTAGGCCACGGCAGACCAACAGACAGACGCTGTGCAAAATGTGCAAAAATGGTTGCAGGTGGCCCCTCCAGTTTTGTGTATGATAAAGACCTATGTGAGATCTATACACATGCAAAATTTTGGCCAAATCGTTCAAACGGTTCCCGAGATATGAGCTTGGATGTCTCCAGCATAAACTAGAATAAAGGTGGCGCCACCTGTCATAAAATCAAGAAAGCTATCCAGGATGTATAAAACTGCAAAATTTTAGGCATATATGTCAAACCACTGCCAAGATGTGACTTTATTGCACGGCAGACAAACAGACAGACACTGTGCAAAAACGGTTGCAGGTGGTGCCACCAGTTTTGTGTATGATAAAGAGCTATGTTAGATCTATACACATGCAAAATTTTGGCCCGATCGGTCAAACGGTTCCCGAGATATGAGCTTGGATGTCATCAGCATGAACGTGAATGTAGGTGGTGCCACCTGTCATAAAATCAAGAAAGCTATCCAGGATGTATAAAACTGCAAAATTTTAGGCAGATATGTCAAACCACTGCCGAGATATGAATGACATTATTGCACGGCAGACAAACAGACAGACGCTGTGCAAAAATGGTTGCAGGTAGCGCAACCAGTTTAGCGTATGATAAAGAGCTATGTTAGATCTATATACATGCAAAATTTTGGCCCGATCAGTCAAACGGTTTCCGAAATATGAGCTTGGATGTCATCAGCGTGAATGAGAATGTAGGTGGCGCAACCTGTCATAAAATCAAGAAAGCTATCCAGGATGTATACGCATGCCGAATTTCAGGTGAATTAGTCAATTCACTGCAGAGATATGAGTGATTTTAACCAAAGGCAGATGAACAGATGGACACTGTGCAAACATGGTTACAGGTGGCACCACCATTTTTTGTGTATGTTATAGAGCTATCCAAGGGCTACATTAGTATAAATTTTATTTCCTGATCGGTCAAACGGTTCCCGAGATATGAGCTTGGAAAGCTGATAAAATCAAGTCCCAGAGGAGCTCTCTGGAAACGAACGCGGCAACGGCGGAGGAACCCGGTCAAAAACATAGTATCCACAAAACTTCGTTTTGGCGGGTACAAAAATACAGGTGGCTCCACCAGTCTGCAGAAACTAATAAAAAACACTTACAAACATCAATATCCATGCAAAGAATCATGGTGATCTCCCCATTAGTTGTTCAGATACTTCAGCTTTTGTATCAAATTGTCCATTATTCTGAGGGATACTTCGGAGTCCTATAGCTTGAAGGATATGGGTAACAGAGACCTAATTTTAAGTTTCCACAGACACTTTTCATGGGCCTTCTTGCATGACAAGAATGAAGATTCTAGGTCCAGTTGTTGCGATTTGTACCCTGTTGACAGATAACCACATCTTTAAAGGTATCAAAAAAAGAGAAAAAAAATCGTAAAAATTTGAAAAAAATAGAGGTGGCGCACCCAGTCTGCAGAAACTGATGGAACAGGTCATGATCAATTTGTATGCCGAAAATCATGTCCATCAGTGTTGTAGTTATTGAGATACTGCAGTTTTTGTATCAAATTTTCCATTATTCTGGGGGGTAATTTGGAGCCATACAGCTTAAAGAATATGGGTAACAGAGACCTAATTTCAGGTTTCCATGGAGACTTTTCATGGGTCTCCCTGTGTGTCAAGAATGAAGATTCTAGGTCCAGTTTTAATGATTTGTGCCCTGTTAACAGATGTTCATAACTTTAAAGGTCTCAAAAATAGAGAAAAAATTCGTAAAAAAACCCGAACAAATACAGGTGGTGCCACAGGTCTGCAGAAACTTATGAAACACTCCATGATCAATATCCATGAAAACAATTATGGTGATCTCTGCATTAGTTGTTCAGATACTTCAGCTTTTGTATCAAATTTTCCATTATTCTGAGCTGTACTTTGGAGTGCCATAGCTCAAAGGATATGGGTAACAGAGACCTAATTTCAGGTGTCCATGGAGACTTATCATGGGTCTCCCTGTGTGTCAACAATGAAGATTCTAGGTCCAGTCCTTACGATTTGTACCCTGTTGACAGATAACTACATCCTGAAAGGTCTCGAAAATAGAGAAAAAAAAATTGTGAAAATTTGAAAAAATACAGGTGGTACCACCAGTCTGCAGGTACTGATGAAACACCTCTTGATCAATATGTATGCCAAAAATCATGACCATCAGTGTTGTAGTTATTGAGATGTTGCAGTTTGTTTTTATCAATTTTCCATTATTCTGGGGGGTTATTGGGAGCCCCCCATAGCTCAAAGGATATGGGTAACAGAGACCTTATTTCAGGTTTCCATGCAGTGTGTCAAGAATGAAGATTCTAGGTCCAGTCTTTATGATTTGTGCCCTGTTAACAGCTGTTCACATTTTTAAATTTGTAAAAAATCGAAAAATTCAGGTGGCGCCACCAGTCTGCAGGAAGTGATGGAACATCTCATGATCAATACGTATGCCAAAAATCATGACCATCAGTCAAGTAGTTAATGAGATATTGAAGTTCTTGTATGAAATTTTTGACTTTTCTGGGGGGTACTTTGGGGCCCCATAGCTCGAAGGATATGGGTAACAGAGATCTAATTTATGGTTTCCACAGAGACTTTTAATAGGTTTCTCAGTGTGTCGAGAATGAAGATTCTAGGTCCAGCGGTTACGATTTGTGCCACGTTAACAGATGACAGCATCTTTAAACGTCTCAAAAATAGAGGAAAAAATTGTAAAAAAATCGAAAAATACAGGTGGCGCCACCAGTCTGCAGGAACTTATGGAACATCTCATGATCAATATGTATGCCAAAAATCATGACCATCAGTGTTGTAGTTATTGAGATATTGAAGTTTTTGTATGAAATTTTTTACTATTCTGGGGAATACTATGGGGCCCCATAGCTCGAAGGATATGGGTAACAGAGACCTAATTTCTGGTTTCCAAGGAGATTTTTCATGGACCTCTCAGTGTATCAAGAATTAAGATTCTAGGTCTAGGCTTTACGATTTGTGCCTTGTTAACAGATGTTCACATTTTTAAAGGTCTCAAAAATAGAGAAAAAAATTTGTAAAAAATCTAAAAATACAGGTGGCGCCACCAGTCTGCAGGAAGTGATGGAACATCTCATGATCAATATGTATGCCATAAATCATGACCATCAGTGTTGTAGTTAATGAGATATTGAAGTTTTTGTATGAAATTTTGGACTTTTCTGGGGGGTACTTTGGGGCCCCATAGCTCGAAGGATATGGGTAACAGAGACCTAATTTCTGGTTTCCAAGGAGATTTTTCATGGACCTCTCAGAATCCCAAGTTACAAGGTTCTAGGTTCAGTGGTTACGATTTGTGCCTGGTTAACGGACAGACAGACGGACAGACAGACAGACAGACGGACGACGGACAAAGAGTGATCGCTATAGCTCAGATGACTTTCAGTCAGCTGAGCTAAAAACCACCATGCATTCATTATCAAATAAATTTAAGAACAGTTTCCAGATAAGTGAGTTCTCCTTATAAAGTAATAATGCCATAAACACCTCATGACACGTACAAGAAGAAGAAATGATTTCACTTTGTTCTGGTTGGTGAGACTGATTCTGTAGTTTTACTGGAAAATTTACCTGAACGACCTGGTCCCGGTCTTCCTCCCACAGGAATTTGTAGGAGGAGAAGCTGTGCAAGGCATCCATGATACTCTCCCTGAATGAGTTGACAGCTGAACTCAGCATCAGTGTGATCTTGGCTACATCTTTGTGATCAGAGATACTTTTGTAGTAGTTCTTCTGGTCTTGAGGAGCGATTGGCTGTGCTTCTTGACCTTTATATAAATGTAAACTTGTTAAAGAGTATTTATTTTACAGCTTGAAGTGAGAGAGAGAGATGAAGAAAAGGGGGATGCACATATAAAAACATTTTGATGGCTCTAAATTATTTGTAGATTTCTTAAAATTTGATTACATCTGACTGACATGAAACTAAATGCAACATGACCATATATTTGAATCTTAAATTGTAGTTTCTAGAAGTGCATATACAATATTTCAAGAAAATATTGTATACTAAATATTTTTGTTAGTATTCATGCTGACACAGACATGGAAGGGTTGGTGCAAGTGTATTAAAACCAATGTATTCAAGACCTTCAGGTCTGGTGTATTATGAATGGTTATATCTGAAATGAATGTAAATAAATATTGGGACATATTGTGCAACAGTTGAAGTCATGTTGACAGATTGGTCCCCAAAGCAGCAACTGAAAAAGATAAGCACTAATGGCTACGACCTGGAACATCTTTGAAATAATTTGTTTTAATAACTAGTCAAAGTTGTCATCTAGCTGAAACTTGTAGAAAAGAAGTCATTTGTTAAGTCATTTATGTACTTAAATGTTCAGTTAAAATTCAGTCAAGAATCTCAAGGGTATGGAAGTTAGACATTAGATTTCATATAGTTAATATTTCTGTTGAGTTTCGTCGAAATTCATCATATTCCTGGTCAGATACTGCAGCGACAGCACAAAGTAGCCTGGTAATATCTTACCTCATTAAATATAATTCGATTTTGCCCTATAATTAAAGTCAGGCGAGATAATCTATTGGTGAGTAGTTATGGCGAGTTTTATGAAAATCCATCAATGCCCTGGTAATTTACTGTGGCGCCCCTAAAGGTAACAGAATGACAGTTGGGTATACCATATTATGTCCCATCTAAGACGGAGGCATTACAATAAGGACAGATAAATAGAGTGTGGCTCCTCTTGCTCAGTTTTCTTACAACCACCTAACACATGTCATTCAGAAACACAATATAAAACATACCACACATTTCATTTCCCTTAACACGGACTTGAGTTTGGGAATCTGCCACACTAGGTGTGCGGAATCTTTCCTGGCCCCATTGAGCAATCCCACGGCTGACTTCCAAAACAAGTAAGGTAGCCTTATTCAGTGCTTGCTGGATATCATCTAGACTTGGCTGCATAATCTGTTGTGAAATTTATTATGACATGATAAAGTTGATATATTAAAAAAAAACAAATAACATATAGTGATGATGGTTTGTATTTCCATTATAAGTAAAGATATATATCCATCTAGAGATGCAAAAAAAGCATGGAAAGCCTAATTGTACGTGTAACTATGTGTATCCAGTTTTTAGAAGGCAGCACGCGAGGTAGCAGACACAGAAGCAGTAAGTCTGCTGAACATACATTTTTTTACAACTTATTTCTACTGACAGCATGTCTAGTGATCTCAAGTCTGTTAAGTGTTATTCCATCCAAAGAATGTCTTATTTATCCAAGACTTGCTGAGTCGGTGCCACTCTTCAGTAAAGAAGTTTTAAAGTATTTATATATAATGGCTGTTAGTCTGTTTACAGTATAATAGCATGTTGATTTTACTGTTTTTTTTGTTACTTACAATATTGGGGATTGCCAAGCTGATGTCCACATCAAAGAAGGGAACCTTTTCATCTTTTCTACCTGCTGTGTCATAGGGGACCCCTCCCCTTCTCCCAATATTCCTGTATAAAAATACAAAGAACACTGAAGCTATTACAATGGACTAGTACAAAACAATATCGCCCTGTGATTTCTACTAAGACAAAGGCAGAGATGAAAAGAAAATGTTGAATTAAAGGAATATGACCTAAACTGGCAATCTATGGAATCAAGAGTGACTGTTGAGCATGATCACAAGTCATCATGTCATTCATATTGGTCTAATATACCACTTGAAAATAGACTTTTCATTCATTAAAAAGAGGTACATACTTTGAGCTTCCATTGACATATTCATTAACAAACTGCTGATCCAGGTTAAACTGACAATATATAGCTTTTGTAATCTAGTTTAATTTTATTTCATACTCTCATACTTCAAGAAATATTTTTAATCCTATGATTCTCACTCAAGGATGCACCCTTAACAGCATTAAAACTGACGAAAATGAAAGAAGCCCCGACAACTTTATTTATTTTTCACCGCCTATTGATCAGCAGAGATAAAACCTATTTGCAGTGACAATGTCACAGTCAATACCAATGAAGAAACTGCACTGCTGATGTCCCTTGACCAGTGGCAGGAATCAGTAATAAAATCATATTCAATTAATGAAAGATAGACAAGTGACTCATGGGTCATGACGCTCAGCTGACTGGGAAGAGATTCGTAAAAGGAAATTTTATCATCTGAATGGTAGTATATACCCATTTTACTGAGGCATCAAACAGATTAACAAACAGGCCAAGACTGTGTCTGTATTTATATCTCAAAAATAGAGAAAAAATGCATAAAAAACAGGTGGCTCCACCAGTCTGCAGAAACTAATAAAAAGACTTAATGGTAAATATGCATGCAAAGAATCATGGTGAACTCTGCATTAGTTGTTCAGATACTTCAGCATTTGTATCAAATTTTCCATTATGCTGAGGGATACTTTGGAGTCCTACAGCTTAATTGAAGGATATGGGTAACAGAAACCTAATTTCAGGTTATCACAGACACTTTTCATGGGCCTCCTTACATGACAAGAATGAAGATTCTAGGTCCAGTTGTTACAATTTGTGCCATGTAAACAGATGACAGCATCCTTAAAGGTCTCAAAAATAGAGAAAAAAATTCGAAAAATTGAATAAAATATAGGTGGCACCACCAGTCTGCAGAAACTGATGAAACACTCCATAAACAATATCCATCCAAAGAATCATGGGGATCTCTGCATTAGTTGTTCAGATACTTCAGCTTTTGTATCAATTATTCTGAGGGATACTTCGGAGTCCTATAGCTTAATTGAAGGATATGGGAAACAGAGATCTAATTTCAGGTTTCCACAGACACTTTTCATGGGCCTCCTTGCATGACAAGAATGAAGATTCTAGGTCCAGTTGTTACAATTTGTACCCTGTTGACAGATAACCATATCTTTAAAGGTCTCAAAAATAGAAAAAAAAATTGTAAAAGTTTGAAAAAATAGAGGTGGCCCACCCAGTCTGCAGAAACTGATGAAACACCTCATGATAAATGTGTATGTCAAAAATCATGACCATCAGTGTTGTAGTTATTAAAATACTGCAGTTTTTGTATCAAATTTTTCATAATTCTAAGGGGTATTTAGGAGCCATACAGCTTAAAGGATATGGGTAACAGAGACCTAATTTCAGTTTTCCATGGAGACTTTTCATGGGTCTCTTTGTGTGTTAAGAATGAAGATTCTAGGTCCAGTCTATACGATTTGTGCCCTGTTAACAGATGTTCATATCTTTAAAGGTCACAAAAGTAGAGAAAAACATTTGTAAACTAGATGTGTTGGAACGACACGAATGCCCCCACCTGGGGCAAATTAGAAACATTTGTTAAATTTTGTAAATTTTTTTAAGTTCAGGAGGTGTCATATGGTCAAAAGTAGGTCAACAAGGACAAAATGCAAACATGATCTGTAACGGGTCATTATCAAGCAACACACCTAAAATCAGGCCAGTATCTGCAGGCATTGTGAAAAAAAGTCCATACATGTGCATTTTCATTAAAATTTCTGTCTTTCATGAAATTTTCAATGTTCAGGATCTGTCATATGGTCAAAAACAGGTCAACTGGGACTAAACACGAACTTGATCTGTAAGTGGTCATTATGCACCCACAGACCAAACATTAGGCCAGTATCTGTAAGCATTGCATTGCGAAACTAGGATATTAGCAAAAGCTGATAATCAGTTATAAATTTAAATTGAAGAGGTATGTACCATGTTCATAACAATCCACCATATGGTTCCTGAGATATAAGCTTTTGAGTGTTTTTGTATAATCAGCTCTAAAATGTAGAAAAAAGGGTCAAGGTCACCCATCTTCGAACTTGACCGAGATTTTATCGTTCTACATATTCACTGATGAAATAAAATTGCAACAGAGAATCCTTTTAGAGATATATATATCCCGCTCACAAGGTAAAAGTTAACAGACACAGGATGGACAGACTCCGGACAGACAGACAGACGGACGGACAGATGGACAGCTTGGGTGACGACAATAGCCCATATGCCTATGAGCTGAGGGCTAAAACGGCTGTACATGTACATTTGTCATGAAAATTTATATTTTTCTTGAAATTTTCTATGTTTAGGAGCCGTAAAACCAAAAGGAGGTCAACCGGGAGGAAAAGCAAACTCGATCTGTAACTGGTCTATATCTGCCCACATACCAAAAATCAGGCCAATATCTGCAGGCATTGCGATAAAAAGTCTGTACAAGTGTATTTGTCATGAAAATTTCTATTTTTCATGAAATTTTCTAAGTTAAGGAGCAGTAAAACGGTCAAAAGTAGGTCAACTGGGATGAAACGCAAACTCGATCTGTAACTGGTCATTATCTGCCCACACACCAAAAATCAGGCCAATATCTGCAGGCGTTGCGAAAAAAAGTCCGTACATGTGTATTTATTATGAAAATTTATATTTTTCATGAAATTTTTAAAGTTTAGGAGCCGTAAAACGGTCAAAAGTAGGTCAACCTGGAAGAAACGGGAACTCGATCTGTAACTGGTCATTATCTGCCCACACACCAAAAATCAGGCCAATATCTGCAGGCATTGCGAAAAAAAATCTGTACATGTGTATTTGTTATGAAAATTTCTATTTTTCATGAAATTTTCTAAGTTTAGGAGCCATAAAACAATCAAAAGTAAGTCAAACTGGAGGAAACGCAAACTCAATCTGTAACTGGTCATTATCTGCCCACACACAGAAAATCAGGCCAATATCTGCAGGCATTGCGAAAAAAACTCTGTACAACTGTTTGATTTCGGAATGACGGAATGACGGACATTGGTAAAACTATATGCCCCGGCCACTTTGTGGCGGGGGCATAAAAAACCCGAACAATTATATGTGGTGCCACCAGTCTGCAGAATCTGATGAAACATTCCATGATCAATATCCATGCAAACAATAATGGTGATCTGTGCATTAGTTGTTCAGATACTTCAGCTTTTGTATCAAATTTTCCATTATTCCGAGCTGTACTTTGGAGTGCCATAGCTCAAAGGATATGGGTAACAGAGACCTAATTTCAGGTTTCCATGGAGACTTTTCATGGGTCTCCCTGTGTGTCAAGAATGAAGATTCTAGGTCCAGTCATTATGATTTGTACCCTGTTGACAGATAACTACATCCCTTAAAGGTCTCATAAATGCAAAAAAAAATTGTAAACATTTGAAAAAATACAGGTGGCGCCACCAGTCTGCAGGAACTGATGGAACACCTCTTGATCAATATGTATGCCAAAAATCATGACCATTAGTGTTGAAGTTATTGAGATGTAGCAGTTTTTTTTTATCAAATTTTCCATTATTCTGGGGGGTAATTGGGAGCCCCACAGCTCAAAGGATATGGGTAACAGAGACCTAATTTCAGGTTTCCATGGAGACTTTTCGGGTCTCCCTGTGTGTCAAGAATGAAGATTCTAGGTCCAGTCTTTACGATTTGTGCCCTGTTAACAGATGTTCACATTTTTAAAGGTCTAAAAATAGAGAAAACAATTTTGTAAAATATTGAAAAATACAGGTGGTGCCACCAGTCTGCAGAAACTGATGAAACATTCTATGATCAATATGTATGCCAAAAATCATTACCATCAGTGATGTAGTTAAAGAGAAGTTGATGTTTTTGTATGAAATTTTTTACTATTCTTGGGGGTACTTTGGGGCACCATAGCTCAAAGGATTTTGGTAACAGAGACCTAATTTCTGGTTTCCATGGAGACTTTTCATAGGTCTCTCACTGTGTCAAGAATGAGGATTCTAGGTCAAGTCGTTACGATTTGTGCCCTGTTAACAGATGTTCACATTTTTAAAGGTCTAAAAATAGAGAAAACAATTTCGTAAAATATTGAAAAATACAGGTGGTGCCACCAGTCTGCAGAAACTGATGAAACATTCTATGATCAATATGTATGCCAAAAATCATTACCATCAGTGATGTAGTTAAAGAGAAGTTGATGTTTTTGTATGAAATTTTTTACTATTCTTGGGGGTACTTTGGGGCACCATAGCTCAAAGGATTTTGGTAACAGAGACCTAATTTCTGGTTTCCATGGAGACTTTTCATAGGTCTCTCACTGTGTCAAGAATGAGGATTCTAGGTCGAGTCGTTACGATTTGTGCCCTGTTAACAGATGTTCACATTTTTAAAGGTCTCAAAAATAGAGAAAAAAATTCGTAAAAAATCGAAAAATACAGGTGGTGCCACCAGTCTGCAGGAACTGATGGAACATCTCATGGTCAATATGTATGCCAAAAATCATGACCAACAGTGATGTAGTTAACGAGATATTGAAGTTTTTGTATGAAATTTTTGACTATTCTGGGGGGTACTTTGGGGCCCAATAGCTCAAAGGATATGGGTAACAGAGATCTGATTTCTGGTTTCCAAGGAGTTTTTTTCATCGACCTCTCAGAATATCAAGTTACAAGATTCTAAGTCAAGCGGTTACGATTTGTGCCAGGTTAACGGACAGACAGACAGACAGACGGACAAAGAGTGATCGCTATAGCTCAGCATGACTGAAAGTCAGCTGAGCTCAAAATCAATGATGATCGATTATAGATATATTATTAATGTATCATTTTTTGCATAAAGTTAAGTTTTAATGCTGTTGCTATTTTGTGCCCTATCTTTTTTATCTTTGACAGAATATGACTTCTTTAGATGTGCACACAAAATCGTTATTGATTTATAATGCAAAAATGCAATCAATTTCATCAATTATGAAAGAAAAAAAACATCCATCTATATAATCGATTAATTGGCACACCACTAGCATTGACATTCACTATGTTCAGCCATTTTCACGATTTGCAAGTGGAAGAGAGGGAAATGCCTGAAAACAGAATGACACACAAACATATATATATATATGTTATGTTAACTGTTCTAATGTTGTCATAATTAGTATTGGGCAGGAAAATTTGTTGCATTCCCTTACACGACTGGAACCAAATTTAATGCATCCTTTAGGAAGATTATGCAGGAAATGATGCAGGCCAAGGGCAAAATTAAATATTGGTGTTACATAAAAATTATTCCTTAAACAACTTCCTGATTTATATAACAATTGTGTGCTGAAATTATTGATAATTATGAATTTTAAACATACGTTTGGAAGAAAACCCTTTTGCGGATTGTATCCAAAGACAGCTTTGTGGCCCTGAGGATAGCATCTAGTGTCTTGTGGTTGAAGAAGTTGCGCAGGTTTTCACATTCATCTCTCAGCCACTGTTCTTCCTCACTCAGCTGTGCCCCTGATGTCTCATCCTGTTCATCCAAAGTTGCAGTGGAAGTCTTGGGTTCAACAACTGTTGCTAAAAGAACATTTGTAAAATAATAAACATATGGGTGCAAGATATAAATCATATATTTATTTTTGTTGGAGGTAACTGCCTCCATTTCTTTAAGATAGCTTAACTAAGTATATGTACATCTGCAGAATTCCACTCTAGTTTCAAACTCCATGACAGGGAAGCACCACATGTTCTTCTCATTTTATATCCTGGTGTTAACCTGGATCAGTGCATCTGGGTGTAATCGTCCCTCAATGCAGGGTCATACCACTGAGGTACCCCAGTAGTTTGTGAGTGAAACAGGGCTGTTAGGCAAGGCCTTCCCATTAAGCCTGCAGATCACACACCCTGAGTGGGGGCCAACCATGAAAACCTCACCACCTGGGCTAAGATTTGAACTCACAATTTCCCGGCTTTGAGTCCTGTGCTTTACCCCTGAGTCAAAGAAGCCACTAAGATATAAATCTTATTTATTTAATGTGATCTTTATATATATAAGATTTTTTACAGTATGTAACCTATCCATAACAATAAGCAACAAATCTTAACTTAACAATATTACCCATTTTTTTGTATTTAAAACATATTTTCAAAGTTGTTTACGCACAATTACAGTCAATAGAGCTGTGAGCTCATTAGCAGCAATCTTTAAAATAGTCTGCATTGCCAAGAGAGATAATAATTCATATTTATGTATCAATTAAATGATAATAATGTTTGAGTTACTGCAATAAATACATTGCATAGTCAGTTAAAACATTTCACTTTATATATCTTTGGTGTCAGTCTGCCACCTGCACTCAGCCAACTGGCTTGCCAATATGAATTACAATTCTATGAATTTCATAAGGGGATTCCCATGTTAATTAGTAAAGCACTGACAAATTTTATGATAGAACCATAATTAAACCGGTTTCAAGTTATTTTGACCACAGAAAATTAAAGGGACATAATCAGGAGCAATATTTTTCCTATTCTTTGAAACTATCAGTTCAGTTCTGCTTTATGAAAAAGTTTCCCAGCAAAACCATTCCAGCACACAGTTTCATTTCCTCGCATACGACTGTTTAACACCTTGTTATAGCACTGCATTTTGGTAAACACAGTCTGTTTACCATAACAAGACCTGGTGACCAGAGGTCCGATTTAGAGGGGCAACACGTGGTGTTCCAGCAAGCGGCAACATGCATCACATTTTTGGGCCAAGTCAGTCAGGGCATCTCCTGTTTTGCACGTGTTGTGGCTCTGTGCAGCACACGGCCCAGTGCACTATGTCTATGTTTACACCTGCCATCGCGCCCGGTTCACTGTTTTTAACACTTGCTTACAGGAGTAAGGAAACGGTTTCAAGGCAATATTTTGGCAGGTACAGATTTATTTTAAGGGGAAGAAGCTATTTTTCGGGTTAACTCAACATGCTGTATAGGTGATTGGGCCCTTTAAGGTCATGAGGCCCCGTGTTCTTGGTGTCAATGAAGTGGGTACCTTTGTGGTTAATACACCAACGGGAAGTATAAAGAGATAAGTACACATGAGACCACATTGACTTTAAGTCTGTAATGTAACTGTTCTGTTTCCACCTGTTTTTAAAGTGAGACAATTTCTCTTCCGTACCTTCAGGTTTCTGTGACTTGGCAGCACTGAAGCCTGGCTCCATGCTGCTCTTTTCAACAAATATAGCAATCAAATCTTCAACTGCCTCCTCTATTTTCCTACTCATATCATCTAGTTCAAGGGCACATTCTTCTGTGTAAGCCTGTAAAAAATAAGATGATATCCAAAATAAAGAAAAGAATCCAATTTAATGAACAAAGACCTACGTTTACATCAATAACATCAGTCTATATAGAAAGTAAACGGCTGACCAAGCATAATAAATTTTTGTTTTGAGATACAATGGTATCTTACATGTGAAGAGATTCTGAACAAAAGGAAAATAGAATATTCAAATGAACATATGAACATGGTAAATGTTTATCTTTGACCTGTTAAGTTTGACCTTTCTCTCCTGTCTACGACTGGGTAATGAAGAAAAGAGATAAGTTCATGACTCTCTCAAAGATCACATGTCAGTTAATTTTTCTGTCAAAGTAGGATATCTTGTATAATTCTAGGAATTAAGAGAACTATCAACAGATGATGCAAGTTTGATACAAAATCAAGTGGTATCATATACCTTGGTCTTTTCAAGAAACTTGCTGACTGTCCATGGTTCCTTCTCTGGAAGGTCACAAAGTGCAGTTTCACCTATTTCTTTTAAGTATCTGTCTATTTTGGTCTCTTTGATGTCCATTACCTGAAACAAAAGAATGGATGCACTTTGTATTTGTTATTTAAGATTAACACATTAATTATGTTACAAAACAAATATATTTGACAAAAGTTCTTATTAATGAAACTGCAAGCATTTAATCAACCATTGAACAGTTAGTTAAATCTGCACAATCACTTCTGTTATAATGTAATTATATTTTGACAAGAAAATAAACAGGGTAGGAGTCATTTTTTAAAAAAATAATCTATGATAAGATTTGCTGACAATAATGACCTCTTCCAAAGTGGCTGAGAATTATGTAATTGGCATGCTTTGTAAGTCTTTGGAATTGTCCATTTGAATATACAACACCTCCACAAGTTCAAATGAAATTTTACACCAGGATGGACAATGGGCCAAGTAACATTTGCAATTTTTGTTTGTCTGTTATTTTGTTTCTTTCTCTATATGTCATCTTCAGATTATATAGATCCACCAAAAAATGTAATAACTTCTTTCTTGGCGTTCAGCCCACTTCCATACATTTCCCTTTAAGTTAATTGAGCACTTTTAAATTTCCTCTACAAGCCAGGTTCATTTAAACTTTAAGTGACAGTAGGTAAGGTAATGATGTAGCCATGGTGACATCCTCATGATGCATCAATAACAATGCTCAACCACATCGTAGTAAAGGAGATTTTTTTTTTTAGTACAAATTTGACAGGCCATCTGGCTGCAAGTGAGAATCAAGTTGACATGCTGGAGTTGATTCAAGCCATCTGAAATGGTCACACAACGGTAAGCAGCAAGTTTACCATGCAGCACACTCAACTTGCTCCAAAATCTACCTTTCACCAGTATGTGTACTTCATGAGTACTGTGTTTTTCAGGAGGTAGTGTTGAGTGCTTTCTGGTTAAAAAATAAATTACTCTTACCGTACATAGGTAGCAAAGCATCGTAAGTTGTTTTATTTAATTTACACTCAAGCCTGACCATGCAATTTATAGTCTTTGGAATATTATTCTTAAGAATAGATCATTAATTGTAAGCAAATCAGTTCAACCAACTGAAGACATAGTCTGGATAGACTTGGCATCTAGCATTCTCACCCTTTTGATGAGGATATCCAGGTCTTTGATGGCTGTCTTGACAGTAAGAAAATACTGTTGTATATTCATAGACGTCCATGTGAGGGATATCAGGCCAGGTCGGATCGCTCTTTCAACCTGTTGACAAATGAAGTAAACCACCTTTCAAGGATATATTTACCATTACCCTCTCTGGAATGCATCGAACAAAATAGACCTTTGTAAAGTAAAGTATAACTTAATCTGACAAAAGAGGAATTCTGTGGACAACAAATTTAAAAAAAATAATGAATAACTGACAACACAGGAAAGGTAATTTTTATATAAACATAATAAACTGCATAAGCAACAGAAAATGAAGATATTATTTGTGATATCTTTTGATTTTGCAGAATAAAAATTTTACTCAAACTAAAAAATTTCACAATATTGTGCACCAAAACAGACATTTAGTTTGACATGATAGGTCATTGGAATGAAAATGAAGCTTTTAATATATTCATACATAAATCTGTAAAGCCAAACATATCCAATGAGATAATGTAAACAATATTGATCAGTGTGAAAGCATATGACTACCTTCTGCAGACTAGGAGTCATAAGGGCTCTAAATATACTTGGTATTTTGCTTTTGGTGGTCTCATTCTCATTCAGAAGTAGCTATAAAAAAAGAAAGAAGAAACACAGTCATGTTTCAATTACCCTTGTGATGACTCAAGTTAATGAAACTAAAAAAAGCCTTTCCAGTTTACGTCTATGGTGCCAATGGTTACAAAATGGGCTAGTTTTATAGATGCAGATAGGTGAACAGTGGTGAAGGGGGTAACAAAGATCCACTTGATTTACAGTTAGCCCAGAGCTGCAAGGGGGGGGGGGGGGGATCTCAAATTCTGTGTAAGGCAACACTTTTCCTTCATGCTTTATTTTGTAAAATCATAACGATAAATTTTCAGTGAAATTAGCTAATTTTCCCACATTTCTGAAACCAAGTCTATATAAATATATGTAAAAATGTATATTAATTTACCATCTTTTTTAACACAATATCTCGCTGAATAATTTGCAATATTTATTATAAAGAAAAAATGTGAGCACATATTCATTTAAAAAATTTTTACAAATTA
The DNA here is from genome assembly GCA_026874595.1 of Sipunculus nudus. Lineage (NCBI taxonomy): Eukaryota > Metazoa > Annelida > Sipuncula > Golfingiida > Sipunculidae > Sipunculus > Sipunculus nudus. The sequence continues at coordinate 45,964,270 of CM049314.1, read as the reverse complement.
CACAATCACAAAAATAAGGGTAAAGGGACATTGCATGGTACAGTAATGGTACATGAAACAGGAAAATAATCTGATACTGACACTGCATTCCTTGAAACTGTTTCATTCATTTAATGAGGTTACATAATCTATATCTGTTACACTCTATAACATGACCTTGGCATTAAAGAACCACTCACATGAAGCTGGTCATAGTTGTTTTTCAGATTGCGGTTCATGTGTGTGAGGAGTCCTGCAGTATCTGGAACTTCTAGCCCCATCTTACGGATACACTCTGATTCCCGCACCACCTGGCACACAGTGGTGTCTAGGTTCACCAAAAGCTCTCTTGATTCTGGGTTCCTCACGAGTACAGGTACCTGCAGCACTGCATTACAAATCATGAATAACAATCAATCACTAATAGATAAAAATGAAAAAAAAAAAAAACTAAATTGTACAAACAATGGCAAGGAAATGTCACACTCAAGACTACATCTGTGGTTAAGTTCAGGAGTCGGATGTTGATCATCAATATCAGACTACGAGTACCTGGCACTTGACATCTCTTCTTGCATAAATAAGTTAAAATGTCTATATCAACTAATGTGTAATACTGAATGATATATATGAAAATTTAAGCACAAATATTACTACCTCTATATGCATTGCCATAAAGTGATATCTGTAATTGTTTAATTGGGACTAATGATTATATATTAAACATGCATGTTGTCTCACACATTCAGCATGCCACATTCCATACATATGGAATCCTAGCTTAAAACCATTATTGAACCCACATTTATGTGTAGATATATGAGGGTTTAGTGCATAACAGACAAAATTCAACTTGTTAACCCACATCTTCTTTCTTACAGAATGCAACATGCTTTTTGCTTACATTTGTCCATATTTGGTATATTTGTCAATGAAGTAGCATTTACACAACTTGTTAAGAAAAATAAATCTAGAAATGACCCTAATTTTTTATTATATACAGTTTTAATGAATGATAGAATACTGTTATAATATCTTGGGGTAGAAAGCTCCATTAGATGCATCTATAACAATATGAGCATGCTTAGTAGCAGTCATAATGAAATATAATGCATCTTAAATATTTAGATATGCCTGGAATGAGTGCTTCAAGCCTGTAAGTTACATTGCTGGATTATGAGATACTGTTAAAATAGCATGGCCTGATAAACTTACAATTCATCATTGAAAGGATTAGCAAATCTTCTCTTCAGTGTTGTACCACACTATATTTTTTTCCTTTCATGGCAGATCCATGAGTGTAACAAAATATTTTGCAGCAAATGGGACACTTAACTGTGACAGTTTTCATTGCTTTTACTGCATAAAACAGTAAAGATACTATCCAATTACAAATTCCTAAAGCTACACAAGTCTTCTTTTATTTTCTGAAGAAACTGTTTGGTATGCCTATGCTCACCTTCCTTGGCAACTTCCAGGGACTTGACCCAGGCTTGATGGAAAAGTATTTCATACTCCAGCAGGACCTGAGCCACACGGTTGTATGCTCGGATAACCTTTCTTGGTTCAGGGCCTTTCAGTACATTTGGCATTGTCTGTCAATTAAAAGATTAATTAATCAATTATAGCTATATTTAAAAACTAAAAATTTTGGACGGCAATGTGCTTGCCAGTGCTTTTCAGCGTGGTGGCCTGCTACACTCATTTTTTTAAATACTACGCTCATATTATGCTGCTGCTCTGTTTTTTACTGAGTGTAGCAGGAAAATGTGACTATATGAGGTAAACTAAGAGTTTGGTTTAAACAAACCTAAGAAACCGCAAAATAACTCAAAGTTATCATTGATTCGACATGTCCAGGCCTTGCTCTCTTTTCTGCAAGATTCATAACTGTTCATAACTACACCTTAATCCACAGACTTCTGACCTACAGGAAACACAGAAACAGTTGGTTTTGATGGAGTAGCGCTGTAGATAATGTAGTTCTATAATATCAGGAGTAACATAGTTATTCTTTCAAACTTTTACCACTAATTGTATATGTTGTAACAATGTTCTTCCTCTTTAGTCCTATTAGTCTGCCATCACATAATGTTACAATGTTTATCTTTTAACTCTGATGTTCACAAATACAATAATTGGCCTCACACTTACATAGTTCTAGCTTCTAAGGAGATCTAGAAAAAGGTACAGATGTGATACATTAATATACTTTTTGGGGAAACAAAACTTAAGAATTCACTGCCAGATAATAGTGATCTATGGATCTTAAAGATAGCTGTCTACCTTGAAGAAATCCATTGGTTCTTCAATCCTCCTGTACAGCTGTCTAGCCCATGCGATCTTGCCAGCTACAGGTGGTGTGTCTCTTGGTATAGGTGGATCTTCTTTGTTCTTCTCATACAGCTGCAACACAATGTGGAAAATGATATAGAAATATATCTGTGACAAGGAGGGTTCCAGACTGTAACAAATTTTCAAAAGCTGATTACTACTGCTCAACGTCTGGTAATATATTTGCAGACTGACAAAAAAATATATGTTTTTTTTTGGCATAATCTCTAATTCCAAGCACAAAAAAAAAACTGAACACAAACAGTAATAAACAAGGCCTACAGACCTAATGTGAACCTGTGCAATGGGATATACATCAGGTATAATGCTTTCATGATGACATGCTTGACCATAATTGGAAAAGTACTTGATTACTTTTCATGTATACATATGTGTGACAGGTACATGAATAAAGCAAGTACTAAACATTTTGAATCGGAGTACAAGTATAAATTACACAAATGTCACTCCTGAAATACTGGCATGGATGTAAACAACACAAAAATGACTGTCAAATCTGTTTATACATACTGAAAGACTTTGGCTACATTGCTTTTTTCATGCTGACATATTCATAAGATTTTTTTAAACAAATTTTTTTAGAATAATAACAGATGCCTATTGGAAGCAAAATCAGAATTAATACAGATATATTTTATTCATGGATTTATCTTACACACAAGTTGGATATGGACACCAATTATTTATGCTGCCGGTACAGCTCTGCATATACAGACAAAGCTCAGTCTGTTACTACAATAAATCCACAAGCTTTATTTACCAAAGTACATATCTCACAGTCCTTTCATTGTTAAAGGTCAAATGACTCAGCCAAAAATTACTTTAGTAAACTTGAACAAAGGCCACCTAAGAACCATTTTTGTGCAATGTTACAGCATTTAAAATGACAGTTTTGCAGAAGAAGTCTTTTGCAGCCCTCAGTTAGATAGAGGGTTACTGGGCCCCAAGACCAAATTCAAGTTTTAATGACTCTACCAAAAATCAATGAACTTGATCTATTCTTATATAATTGAGATAACCCTATCCTAGGATAATTTTTGAGAAAAATTAGACCATTCGGCTTGACAGTTTCTTCATAAAACAGTTTTAATAGAAAAGCTGAAAGAAGCTCAGGTTTTTGCCCATAAAAAACAGGTTGATGTAGGTGGTGCCACAAAAACTTAAATTTCAAATGCGAGTTATTTGCCCAACATTAGCACAAAACTTGGTTAGCTTATCTCTTGGATCATTTCTGTGAAATATTTGAACGATTTGGCTGAATGATTGTGGAGATTCCCAAAGGTCTTCTAGCTTTTACCCAAAAAATCTAGGTCAATGAAGGGGGTGCAACAGAAAGCACAATCCCACAAAATTTAACATGTACTGATTTTTGCATAAAATTTGTGGATGCTGGCTTTTGCTGTTCCTGAGTATGGGTTAATGTACCAATGACCCCTGTACACATAAGGTTGATGCAGGTGACGCCATTAATACCTCAATTTCAAATCTCACTCATGTGACCAACATCTGCATTAATTTAGTGATGGTAGCTCCAGCCTTTCCAGAAATTATTTCAGGGATTATTTCTGTGAAATATTGAACAAATAGCCTATCCATGAACTCTATGCGACCTTAATTGCATATTCATTCAATCAATAAACATAAGCATGGGACTAAGGATCAACCAATCAGGTCACCTTAAACAATATAAAGCGTCAATCATCTGACAAAAACAAAATTTTGCATAATTTGACAGAGCTCTGTCAAAGAGAACACGTGTTGTCTGTAAATACTACCAGTACCCATGCCGTCATGTTTTCCGGGAAATTTTATTATATGAAGGAGACAGTATAAAAAGTTTCTAGGCTATAGGTTGCGGGAGCCACTCATCCGACTTCCACGTGAATAATAATGTCTTACCTGGCACATAATTCGTATGGGACAAATAATCCAATATATATTGCAACACAGTTCATACATGACTGCGATATAGTAAACAATGGTCAGGTGGTACCAGTTGATGACTTCAGTTAATACAACGTCATGCGCCATCGCCCTTTGTGACGTCATTATTAGATTATAATCAGCTCTCGCTATCATGGGAAGTCCATATGTGTAGGAGCGTTTTGGGGGCTCATTATAATAAAAAGTTAAAGGGCGGAGCATTTGGGCTGTGGTGGATAGGTCAATTTGACATGACAAGAAAATTATTTTAAGCTTATAAAATCTAAGTAAATGCAGATAGAAAAAAATAAGCTCAATCAGACAGTTTTTCAGACGACTCATTTTTTGCATAAAATTTGGTGGTGCTAGGTCCTGCCATTTTCGATATAGTATGGGTTAACCTACTGATGTAGCCACACCATCAAATATGTTCAAAGATTTGGTAACATTTAACAACTGGCCCATGGGCAATGACACTCAGCTGAATCTGACAACACTACTTAAGGTGTCAGCACATAAATGTCATAAGTGATCTAATAGCAAGAAGAGTACCGGAACATGTCTGTATATAAATACATTTTTAACACGTTTTAGTTGAAATGATTATCAATTTGTGCCCTGCTCTGTATCAGACTGATAGTTGTGGTCTGTCATTCTCAACAAGAGATCACTGCCACACCACACATGCAGCACACATATATTTGCCGGGGAACTTTCACGCAAAAATCAAAAATGATCACACTGTCTTAGGGTAAACAACAAACAGCTTCATTCTTATCATGTTCCAGAATTGGCCTTCACTAGCTGCTGTAGACTGGCTCCAATCTAACAATACAATTCTTCAACAGTTCTTGACAAACAAAATATTTTCAACAAAATATAAAGTCAACAAAAATTCTAACGCCCTCCTTGGCTAATAAACTCTCTCCAGAATCTATAAACATCCTAATGAGGAACTCGATGAGCAGTCTGCCTAGTGCAAATCTGTACCTCTCACAACATGTTCTCTGCAGAACAATTTTACTCAGACTTACTCCCCTGTGGTCTTAGAACCAGCTTTTATTTATACCTGCCGCAAAGAAACTTTGGGAAAGTTCTAGTCAATGAATGTTCTACAGACTTCTCTACATGGAAATTACCAGCTAAGCCTCCCAGAAGCATCTAGACCTTCAGAATCTTCTGTCAGCCAATCATAACAAACTTTAGCCTAGTTAGTTCCTATGCTTGATACATTAAAAAACTGATCTTCTGATCAACAACACAACATCATTAAATTTTACTAACTGAGTTTCCCTGACCATATCTTATTATTCAATTATGAGGCTTCCATTCAACTTGACCTGACCTAGTTAACACATTTGTGTCACTCACTCAAAACTGTGCATAATAATGGTCAACAATGAAATACAGTGAAACTGCAAAAATACTGCAGTATGGTGAAGACCAGGATAAGGAGTGCTATCTGTAGCTTAAATGTGCACACCATTCAGAAAAAGTGAAATATACCATTTCACAGGAAATAGGTCAAAATATGTGGTGCCATCTGTTATTTACATACTCAAACAGGACATATGATCAATATTTGGTAACAGCATTGTATTCTACTAGTATAAGCAAACACAGAAGTCAAACACTGAAAAAAGGGAAGAATTGGAATAGCACTTAAAACCCAGGTAGTGCTCATAGGCCGAGCAATTCCTGTGATATTCTGTACCAGACAAAACATAATACCTGAATTCATTAAAATTTGTGATCAAGGAAATTTAAGGGTTCTGAAAAGAAAATTGTTTTAAAAATAACTCAATTCACACATTCAGCAAGAATGGCTTTAAAATATTCAATGACCTCAACCCCCCCCCCCCCCCCTTCCCATTTAAACTACCTGGGTTCTATGGTTATGAATCAGATCTTGTAAACGAGTGCACAATGGCTTTCCCTCAATTACTCAGAAAATATACCTACTTTGAGAGTTACTTTTAATGTTCAACTGAGGAACTTTCTGGGCCAGTTAGCAGGTGAAGTTAAATTTAATGTCCTGCCAGTGGGCCTGGCTGTTATGATTTGTGTCTTATTAATGGCAGACGACAGTGTCTGGAGTTTTCACTCAGTGGCTTGGAGAAAATAGGTCACTACTTTTCCACTATCCCAGAGGACAAATCAGGAACTGACATCATTGCTGTAAATTGGCTCCACCATTGAGGACAAATTCTTGAAAAATAGAATATACAGATGGAGCCTTTATTAGTCTTCAGCAACTAATAAAACTAGTCATGATTAATAAACATACAAGGTTTGAGGACACTAAATGAACCATGGCTGAAAAAATAATATGACTGCTTCATTTGATTCTCTCACATATAGAGAAAAAAAAAACAAGTAAAAATTTGGAAAATACACAGTGGCACAACAAGGAACTGATGAACTGTCCATGATCAATATGCAATGCAAGAATCATGGCATTTGATGGATTAGTTATTCAGATACTGGAGCTTTTGTATCAAATTTTTAATTATGCTTGGGTGCACAAACGCCTCATTACTCGAAGAAAATAGGTCCAGTTGCCTAATTTCTGGTGTACAAGGAGCTAGATTTTTTAAGGACCTCATTTGTTCTTAAATTGTGAAACAAATTGATTCACTATCTAACAATGTATGAGTATTTGGAGAACTTATGAGACTATAGTTGAATTTATAAATAAGAATCCAAGGAAGAATGGCATGACAATAGACAACAAACAGAAATACCTTTTTTTTAAATATTTAACACTGATAAAAAGTGAATGTATTGATGGTATGAACCACCATGTTAACATTATGAACAACATTAAATTTTTCTTGACAGTAGTACAGTAGACACAGAAAAATGGGCAAAGCCCAAAAGAACAAAAGCGTTATGATTTTAGTAAGGAGAGAGAAATAAGACCTAACCTTCCTGATTGATTCAATTTCTCCCCCAAAATGGATAAACAGCTGTTTGTACTTCTCTTCAACATTCAGTGCTGGTATATTTAGGTATTCAAACCTGTCAAATATAAACATTCAATCTAATATCATTTGAACCCTGCTGACATACAATCAGGGTAACCAAGACAAATATTTACATTCCTGTACATTTACATGAATGCCTATTAATAATATGAAGTTCATTGGGCCATACTGTTCAACAACATCTGGACATTCAATAACATCAAACCATGTAAAATGACATCAATCCACATTACACCAGATTGAAATTAATTTTGTTTAAATTGTAGAAAATAACTCCTTTTCTTTTGTAAATTTAATATCATTAGTCAAACATTTAGGGATGTACTCCTTGTTGTATCTTGAAGCATTTACCTTTTCAGCAGTTTCAGTGCCTGAGACACTGTAGCAGTCATGTCAAAGCAGCCATCCATGAAGTTCTTTAGGGCACTCTGAATTACAGAACACCTTTGTCATAAGACCAATTGTATAGTTTTTATCACTGCTTTGGCGTCAGGAAATGTACATGTTGTTTGTCAATCTGACATAACCATATTCAGTTATTTGATATAATCAAATGTTCAATTCAGCACAAAGAATCCTGAAGTTACCTGAGGGGATACACTTTAAATGTGTGTAAAGTTTGAATTTGAAAATAAGAACTACTGTGTTTTTCAATACTGCATCATTCCCCACCTTGTCTTATAGGTCTCATATGTTATTACCCGACCTTGACAAACAGTCAAAAGACTGTTCCTAGCTCTGAACACATAAACAATAAAGTAAGGCTTAAAGAAAATGCCAGTATATAATTTTTATCATATGGTCACCTTTATCCAAATTAAACACACAGTGATTCAACAGCCCACAGACCTACTCTTTAAAAATAAACACACAAGACAGGGAAGATGTGATAGCAATTACCTCTAAGTCGTTCATTTGACGTTTAAAATCTACAAAGTCTTGGTCAAAGTCAAGTTTACGATGATCCAGGATATCATAAGGCTTCTTCTTGACACTGGAAAATATGGTCTGGAATTTGTTGACCATTGGCTCAATGCCTTCAATGTTACACTCCATCAGTGACATGTATCTTTCCACAGTGGTAACCAGAGTAACAATCTGTCACAGATAAAACTAAATGGAATTATTTCTGTATAATAATTCATGCACTATCAGTAAAATAATAAGGATCTGTCTAGCTGAAGCTGACATATGACACAAAATGTGACTTGGAAAGACCGCGGCTTGAATGCTGATGAATATACCAAGAGAAGCACTAACTACCAGCACTAGCTATATTTAATGTTTTCACTTTGAGATATTACACTCAATGAAATTCTGAAATGTTTCCATGAGAATGAACAAATGAACATATTTCACATAAAGATATCTTACAACTTATTTTGACAGTGTGCATGTCATATTTATTATAACCATGCATATATATAGATGACTGAATAAGCATGTCAGTTAAAACAAATTACTACTGGAACCGAAGTTTCTTTTTCTAAGAGACTGGGTTAATTCTTTTTACTACTGAATTAATAAAATTGGAAGATAATTTTCTTCTCACAGTATGTTTAAAATATCACAACACTTTTAAAGAAATATCTTGTCAACATCTGGACTAAAAAAAAAATTAAAACTTAAAATACCTTTTCCAGTCGTTTGCAAAATGCGTCAAATTTCCCAAAGATGTACATCTCTGAGAAGTCAAACTGTTTCTCTCCAGGAGTGTCTTCAATCTTTCTTTTGCAGTTCTGAAATGCATCTTGGTAGTCCTCATATAGCTGGATACAGTCCTGGATCTTTGTAGTTAGTACCTGTCAGAGTTTGAACAAGAAGCAAATTAAATAAGGAGGACTAGGACTAGTATGAGTAGGTGTTTGCAGTGCATTTTATATATATATATATATATATATATATATATATATATATATATATATATATATATATATATATATATATATATATATATATATATTAATTTTAAAATACAGACAAATTCTAACTCTAAACATTTACGTTACAGGCAATATCTTGCTAAGCCCCACTTGTACCTTTGCCAAATTTTCATCAGTTCCTACAAAAAGAGTTTGCTATTGGTTAATGGAAATCTTAAGAACTGAAAATAGATATTCAATGTAAGCTTTTCAGCCATAGTGAGTTCTAGCTACATACCAACTGTTGTTGTAAATATTTAGGCTGATAGCTTAAGAAAATAGACAATCAAACTTTGGTTTCTAACTGCACAATTTATTAAAAGTTATAGAACAAGACATATGTAATATAAAGAGTGGTTGAAGCAAAAATGTATTACTGAAATGAAAGAGATCGAAAACAGATCTAATACATTTGAGACAGCTAGTATATGAGGAAATACATTAATCAAAGGGTTTATCCTTGTACTTACTTTGTGAGGCTGATCCCAGATGCGAGTAAGACCATCATCTGTTACATGAGCTTTGCATGCCTTTACCATCTGATTGGTCACCTGCACAAAAGAAATGATAGGAAAATATAATGATGTGTTACAAAGGCAATAAAATGTTTCAGAAATGAAAACAACAAAAAAAGGAAATCCATATTACATTTGAGTTATAGTCATACTAACCTCTATCTTAGAGAAATGGTGTCATTTCTATTTCAATTTTGATATTTTGCTGAAGACAATCTATTAGTTTAAATTCTATAAAACCACTGACACAGAAATGCTGTACTTAAATACATACAGGGGTAGCATTTAACTGCAAGAACTTAACGTAAAGCTTAGTTTCATGTAGATGAGATAAAATCACTTATGGCAACACAACAACCTATCAGAACCATCTGTATGAATAACTGAAAGGTTATCAGTACAGTGATACATTTTAGAAAGTAAATCAAGCTGTTTGGACAAATACATGTGCACCATGGATACACTCTATCAGCTTTTTTTCTGGGGTGGGGTAAATGGGCTTTGTAAAGGACAAATTACCTTGATAAAGAGTGATGTCATTCTTTCAGAGGTGTTGTAGTACCTGGAGATGCTGTGGATCATCCTGATGGCATTGATCAGTCCGGCCACACACTCTGACATGCCTTTCTGTTTTGTCAAACAAAACAGTTCATAATTACCTATATAGTGGCACACATTGGGATACAAGTAATTTAGTACTTTTTTGTCAAAACTGTAGATGCAGCAGTTGTAAGTATGCATACTAAATACCAGCCATACAACATTTGAGAACAATTACAGAGCATTAATTCCATATTTTGTATCTAATTTACCTTTACTTCATTTGAATAACAATTATCATTTCAGGAGGTAAAATATTTAATCAAAACTCTTAAGTAAAACATTTGTTATCAAGATGTGCAATCATTAATGACAACCACCCAAGTTTTGAGGAGACGTTATGTGACATGCACAGTTCTACAGAGGTCACTTATATGATGTTCCAAACTGCTTAATATGCAGAATATATCAAATCAAGAAAAAAATGCATACTGCAAGGTAAAACATCTTGGTGGATAAATATTATCTGATTGTCACTATTCTCAATAGCTTTGGTACTTTTTCAATTTCACCAAAGACACAAATTTAAAATATCATGATATATACTCCTTCAACAGAATGTGACAGGTCATTATCAATTTAATTGATATATTATGACTTACCGGATCACATCTATAAAGGGGCTCACAGAATCTCTCCAGGGTGTACAGATACTTTACATTATCTCTGGCTTCATTTGCAGCATCAGTTATTCGATTATCAAGCTCCTTCCAGGTCTTCAAAGACAGTAATGTCATAGAGCCCAAATCAAAACATGATAAAGACTACACTGCCATAGTTACATAGTACAAGATACAGACAAAATGATTACCATAGTTAAACAGTACAAGATACAGAATCAATGTCAAAGTAAGTCAGTACATGAAAAAAAAACAGAAAATACATGGCACAGATTTGTATTTCACACATACCTTCAGGGTCTTAGACCTGCCAATATACAGTGTGTTAATGACCATTTTACAAGGCTGTGTCTTCACTTGCTCTACAATTGAGTTGAATCTGGACATAAGGTGTCTCCAATGTTCAAGTTCTGCCATTGGCCCTGTGTCATCTGCTTCCTTCCTCATTTGCTCACTCTCAGCTAACACCTGTACAATTGCAAATTTTACCTTAAATACCTTACTAATTACAGGATCATTTGAAGCAGATGTACTGGTTTGCCCATGCACAGGGTATATGTTATAAACTATTACAAAAATTAATATGGATTTTTTATCTTAAATGATGGTATAAAGAAAGCATAAACTGCTTTTTAAAAAATAGCAACTGTTATATATTTGGTGTAATTATAATCTTATATTATTTGGTAATATGGTACTTTGACTTAATGAGAGTTTACAATATTTTGATTGAATTAAAAGATACTTGCTGGGAGAATCCTACAAGAAACTTTTGCACAAACATTCGAACAGATGGACACAATACCTAATAGGTATGCTACACATTCCATAATTAAACAAAAAATTGCTAAATATTTTGAAAGTGACTTTAAAATAATCTAGCAGGAGAAGCAAAGACCCAGGCAAAAAAGCACCTGTTCCACTTGCTTGCACCAATGGTTGACAAGGTCCTCTAGAGCCAGCAGTGTGTCTGGGGAAGTGGCTGCATTGATACAGTCCTGGGCTGTCTTTAGGATTGATAAGTCAACCTTCTCACACTCCTTCAGCTTCACTACTTCAGCTGCACTCACCTGGGCAGCTTTAATCACAACATACAGAATTAACTGACAGAAACATATAAATCAGCAGTTATTGTTTTATTAATGTAGAGCAAGGTAAATGGAAGAGGTATGGAATTAGGTAATGCTTCACTTTAAATTTTTTATTTAACCTCTATTTTGTTAAACCTATGTCCTGCAAAGTGCTACTGTTGGCCTATCACTATCAGTTCAATTTATAATACTATTAAAATCTACGAATCCAAAATTCATTCATCCTGTTTGACAGTACCACTAGTTTCTGAAGACTGAACCCACTTTTCTACTGACAGGTCTCTTCTAACATATGCAGCTTTTTAGACAAAGGATTAACAGAAGTTGAGGAATGCCACTGAGTTTGAATAAGAGAAACAGTTGTGTAAGGCATGAGTATCCACAGACACCTAAGCTGGATTAACATCTAAAGGGAAAGACTGTTAAATTCTGTCTGAGAGGGGTGGTCTGTAAACACCAAAGCCAAGAGGATGCATCATTGTGCATGGCAATCCTTGTGTTGCTGACCTGCATGAACAGATGATCGGCCTTACTGTTCACTGCTGTCTAAACATTAAAAGACATTCTCCGGAAATGTGACAACTGAGAGGGACTGCCTACTTACTGCCAGAAACACTGTATGACTAATAATCTGGAGCTGAACACTCTAGTCTGAGATTGTACATATAAATGTGAATCGGCATCATGGAGATTATCACCCCTATCTTTTCAACTTGTAAACTAGAATACGGGTAGTCGACAAGCGACTACTTGTATCCGCCTAAATCAGAGTGGAACGGGTGAAGTGTTGCATATTAGCATGGATGTCTGCAGCCAAATTGTGTATGTAGGTTGCGCTACCTACGAAAAAATCCAGAAAGCTCTATACACATGCAAAACTTTGGCCCAATCGGTCAAACGGTTCCCAAGATATGAGCTTGGATATCTGCTGCATAAACTAGAATGCAGGTGGCGCCACCTGTCATAAAATCAAGAGAGCTGTTGGGGATGTATAAACTTGCAAAATTTTAGGCAGATATGTCAAACCACTGCCGAGATATGAGTGATTTTATCCCATGGCAGACAAACAGATGGGAGCTGTGCAAACATGGCTGCAGGTGGCGCCACCAGTTTTGCATATGATAGAGAGCTATGTGAGATTTATACACATGCAAAATTTTGGCCCAATCGGTCAAACGGTTCCCTAGATATGAGCTTGGATGTCTGCAGCGTAAACTTGATTGTAGGTGGCGCCACCTGTCATAAAATCAGAAAAGCTATCCAGGATGTATAAGCATGCCGAATTTCAGGTGAATTAGTCAAACCACTGCAGAGATATGAGTGATTTTAACCCAAGGCAGACGAACAGATGGACACTGTGCAAACATGGTTGCAGGTGGTGCCACCATTTTCGGTGTATGTTATAAAGCTCTCCAAGGGCTACATTTGTGCAAAAAAATTTTCCTGATCGGTCAAACGGTTCCCGAGATATGAGCTTGGATGTCTGCAGCGTAAACGTGAATGTAGGTGGCGCCACCTGTCATAAAATCAGAAAAGCTATCCAGGATGTATACGCATGCCAAATTTCAGGTAAATTAGTCAAGTCACTGCAGAGATATGAGTGATTTTAACCCAAGGCAGACAAACAGATGGACACTGTGCAAACATGGTTGCAGGTAGCACCACCATTTTTGGTGTATGTTATAAAGCTCTCCAAGGGCTACATTTGTGCAAAAGAATTTTCCTGATCGGTCAAACGGTTCCCAAGATATGAGCTTGGATGTCTGCAGCGTAAACGTGAATGTAGGTGGCGCCACCTGTCATAAAATCAGAAAAGCTTTCCAGGATGTATAAGCATGCCAAATTTCAGATGAATTAGTCAAGTCACTGCAGAGATATGAGTGATTTTAACCCAAGGCAGACGAACAGATGGACACTGTGCAAACATGGTTGCAGGTGGCGCCACCATTTTTGGTGTATGTTATAAAGCTCTCCAAGGGCTACATTTGTGCAAAAGAATTTTCCTGATCGGTCAAACGGTTCCCGAGATATGAGCTTGGATGTCTGCAGCGTAAACGTGAATGTAGGTGGCGCCACCTGTCATAAAATCAGAAAAGCTATCCAGGATGTTTACGCATGCCCAATTTCAGGTGAATTAGTCAAGTCACTGCAGAGATATGAGTGATTTTAACCCAAGGCAGACGAACAGATGGACACTGTGCAAACATGGTTGCAGGTGGCGCCACCATTTTTGGTGTATGTTATAAAGCTCTCCGAGGGCTACATTTGTGCAAAAAAATTTTCCTGATCGGTCAAACAGTTCCCGAGATATGTGGGTTTATGTGTGGAAACAGACGCACAAACGGACGCAGAGCGCAAAGGAAAGGTCAGAGGTCAAAACAAAATCGGGGCGCAGCAGTTCACATGTGACCCGAACATAATCCCGGGTTTCGGAAAATTCCGCCCAGCGGTTACGGAGGAGTTCTCCGGACACCTACGCGGCGGCGGCGGTGGCGGCGGCGGCGGCGGCGGCGGCGGCGGCGGCGGCGGCGACCAGCTGAAAACATAGTATCCGCAAAACTCTGTTTTGGCGGATACAATTAAGCCACCTAGAGCAATGCTGCAAAGACAAAACCTGTCCTGAGACAGGATCAATAGAATTAAAAACATAAATTGGTTACAGTAGTCAATTCAGGGACCAGGGTTCATACACTTATCCCTGAGCAAATATCAATGACTTTCAAGGTGGATTTTATCAAAGTTCAAGGACCTTCTTTAGGGACTGCACAGAATTTTAAATGTTGAATGCTTGCAAGGGTAAAAAATCATGGCAATTTATTTTTTTAACAGTAAATTAGGCAAAAGAGAGGAAAACTATAAAAAGCTCACCTTTTTAGCTAAGCTGACTGAAAGTCATTTGAGTTATAGCAATCACTCTTTGTCCATTGTCTGTCCATTCGTCTGTTTGTCTGTCCATCTGTCTGTTAACAGGGCACAATCATAACCACTGGACCTAGAACCTTCTTACTTGACATTAAGGGAGCTCATTTAAAAATCTCTTTCTTTGGAAACCTGAAATTAGGTCTCTGTTATTCATATCCTTGGAGCTATGCTTCAGTTAAATTGGGATAGCACCAACAAAATTTGGCATCTAGATGATAAAATTCCTTTTATGAATGTCTTTCTAGACAGCGGAGCTGACCCCTGGGTCACTTGTTGAAATGTGAGACTTAAACTTTTAATTTTATTTATATATGATAAAAGTATACTTAACTTTTAATTATACTTACACTGTAAGTTACAGCTCTGTCTAAATAATGTATGCATGAAAGAAATATTTTAATTACATATAATGTTATCGAAATTTTGTTTTCATATGAAATATATATATATATAGAATTTGTAGATATATCACAAACATCTCTTTTGAGTAGCCTAATTAACTTCATTTTTATTTAAAGTACGCAGCATGGATTGTCAGATGAAAACAAAGCTTTTCTCGATGAACACTGTTTTGTTCAGGTTCCCACAATTGTCAAGGATGCTATAAATACTAGTTAGCAACCTTGACTTCTTTGCTGATACATTTAAGATTTACTGGTAGTCTGTTGATATGTGCACCTTTTTCACTTGTTTTGGCCTAAGAAGAGCATCTTTCACATTGAATTTATACCTCCCCTGGTCACCCTGCATCATACATTTAAGTACCACGGACTTCCGATTTAGGCTATAATACAAGTTCAATATAAGATACAATGAAGATTTATTCTTGTTTTATCTTATATGGCAAGATACTTTTATTGTTTTTATGTTGGGCTTAGATCAATAGTGGGTGATATCAGTGTTAAGTCAACAGGGCCCAAAAGAGAACCACTTCTGCTGTTGACTGCCATTAACATGTGCTACCCTGAACCATAGATGTTAGATATTGCCCATATTTCAGAGAAAAGAAAAGAAGCTGGGACTTTGAAATAAAACACTACCTGATATAAAATTTACAAAATTTCCAAAGTTTGCCAGGAAGTTCTTCACAGTATCTGACCCTTGAGGTGTATTGCTCAGATCTCCCCAGTCCTTGAGAGCAGTAAGAGCTGGTTTATAAAACATCTCCAGATGTTCTTGGATTGCTGTTAGGAGTCCCTTGCCCTCTTTTACTGTCAGAACACCCATTGTCATTGCCTATCAATTGAAAAATGACATTTAATGATTATTCCATGTTCTCCTGTGCTGAAAAACAAAATACATTGCAAAATCTTCTTAAGTGCAAGTGTTAAAAAATATGTTTATTAAAACAAGCTGATTGCCAACTTTTAATTTTGTTTAAATAAATGATATAGATCCTGTTTTTACTGTAAACAAAACATTTTGTAATTTCTGACAGCAGAAATGTTTCCTGTTTCAGCCTGAAACAATCGTACCTCTCCAACATTTCTTAGTGTGAGCTCCACTTCAGTGTTAGGTTTGGTAAAGTAGATCATGGTTCCCTCCAAACCATCATCCATTGTGTCAGTAATGAACACCTTCAACATCCTACCTCCCTTGGCATGGCCAGGTATGGTTCTCCCACAATCTGTATAGAGGAAAGAGTCAAAATACATCTTACAAGTGTGCTTTAACTAGAATACGGGTAGTCAGCAAGAGACTACGTGTATCCACAGTAATCAGAGTAGGACAGGTGAAGTGAGGCATGGATTGAGTGGCAAGGAGAAATAGAGTGAGATGTGTTACATATTAGCATGGATGCCTGCCACGTAAACATTGATTGTAGGTGGCGCCACCTATTATCTGAAAGAGAAACTTTCAAAGATGTATACATATGCAAAATATAAGTTGGATAATTCAAACCACTGCCGACATATGAGTGATTTAATCCCACAGCAGACAAACAGATGGATGCTATGCAAAAATTGTTGCAGGTGGCGCCACCAGTTTTGTGCATGATAAAGAGCTATGTGAGATTCTAAACACATGCAAAATTTCAGTAAGATACGTCAAACCAGTCAAGAGATATTAGCATGGATGTCTGCAGGATAAATGTGAATTTAGGTGGTGCCACTTGTCATAAAATCAAGAAAGCTATCCAGGATGTATACGCATGCTAAATTCAGGTGAATTAGTCAATCCACTGCAGAGATATGAGTGATTTTAACCCAAGGCAGACGAACAGATGTCGACGCTGTGCAAAAATGGTTGCAGGTGGCGCCACCAGTTTCATGTATGATAAAGAGCTATAAGAGATCTAAACACATGCAAAATTTCAGGAAAATACGTCAAACCAGTCCAGAGATACTAGCATGGATGTCTGCAGCATAAATGTGAATGTAGGTGGTGCCACCTGTCATAAAATCAAGAAAGCTATCCAGGATGTATATGCATGCCAAATTCAGGTGAATTAGTCTGCAGAGATATGAGTGATTTTCACTCAAGGCAGATGAACAGATGGACACTGTGCGAAAATAGTTGCAGGTGGCACCACCGGTTAAATGTATGATATAAAGCTACCCAAAAGCTACACTGATACAATAATATGTATTTTCTAACTCTGAAAATACATCTAACCAATGTGCTAAAAATGACACCTGTGACCAGTCATGAACAACTGAAAAGGGTATATCCAATTGAGCATAAAAGGCTTAATATTTAGCTTTATGTGTGTTGTCCTTGTTTAGAAAGTTTAAAGTTAAGGCAATGACTGCAAAATGTAGAAATTTTGCTGATCTTTCTAACAATGATATTTCTGAAAACCTGCCCAGGCTGACATACTTATAGGGGCCCAATCACCTATAAAGCATGTTGAATTAACATGAAAAATAGTGTCTACCCTTTAAAATAAATTGGTACCTGCCCAAATTTTGCACTAAAACTGTTGGCTTGTTCCTGTACACGAGTTTTAAAACAGTGGACCGGTCAAGATCCCAGGAGTCATTATAATCACAGCGCATGAAACTTTGTGCACTGCCTGGGCCAAATTATAGGTCAATCAGGAGATTCTCTGACTGACTTGGCCCCAAAAATGTAATACATGTTCCCGCTGGCTAAAACATTGCATGTTATCTGTCACGCATGCGCAAAATCAGACCTCTGTCCCTGCGGCCTGGCTTTGTAATCAGACACTCGTGAACTTTGTTTACAAACACGCAAAACCATAACAACGTGTTAAACAGCTCAAAGTGTTTCTGACATGTTTCTGTGGTCGCAAGTTGCATCTCAAGGCCCCCTCACTTGCGTTTTCCATGTGATTATAATCGGCGATCAGTCACAGATCCCTTGCGATTTTAGTTGCATCGTATCGCGTCACAAGAAAATTGCCAGTGGGCAGTAGGCTTTATTGCTGTCCTCTAAAGACTGAACTTTTGAACCACACTTAATTGAAAACTGGACACTTTTTTATTTACAGGAAGACATATTTTCAAAGGTTCCCAAATATCAGCTGATTCAATTGTCTCCAGTACACACCAGTGTAAAGGAGAACACTTGGCTTGTGGAATCTGGAGCAACTATCAAATCACTTGCATATAAACCATTTTGTAAACCTGTCAAGCAGTAACTGAGTAAATCTCAGCAGTCAACAGATTGGATACCTGATGCCAACCAACAAAATCACAAGTGACCTTAAAAAGCTGAAACTGTAACATAAACGCAAAAAGAAATGCAAATGTGAATAAAGTAATTGAACATGATGTATGACACCAAAAGTCCTGTAATGTATTTTTTTTAAAACCAACTTCAGTTATAATCCATTTATATTTTGCCTGTCATACAATTTCAAGAGAGGGATAAAATAATGGGTAAAGGTAGTAATAACTTAAGAAAACCAAAGCTGACATACCATCTGGGGCAGGCACATCACCCTCTTGGTAATAGAAGACAATTGTAGCTCGTCCATCCTTCTGTACAAAGTTATCCAGCAGTTCCACTTGCTATAAAATCACACCACAGGAACAGCTTTACATGTATTTTCACTATTAACTGATATAATTTAATTTATAAATAAATTCAGTTCTGCAACTCTTGATTTTATGAAAAAGTATAGAGCCTTATTGGCAAAGAGTGTCAACTTATCTTAAAATATAAAGGTATCTTTACCTTAAAGGTATAAAGCAGGTATAAAGCAGTCCCAAATTGCGCATAACATATCATATAATTTTACCATGTGTTGCTTCTAAACAAGATTTGGGAATTATACATGTGTCTGAAGTTATGTAGTGAGTTATTCA
Organism: Sipunculus nudus; assembly: GCA_026874595.1. Lineage (NCBI taxonomy): Eukaryota > Metazoa > Annelida > Sipuncula > Golfingiida > Sipunculidae > Sipunculus > Sipunculus nudus. Next base: position 45,945,082 of record CM049314.1, on the reverse strand, counting down.
TGAGTTCTCAGTGTTTCATAATGTTTTTTCTGCATTCTGAAATATGTGTAAACAGCCTAAAATCAATATTTTCAAGATGATTATAATTTGAGCATGAAGTAAAAGCATTAATAACTAGACAAAGATAACAAAAAGTGGAAAAAGTTGTCTTTCCTGAAAAACACTAGTGTTCTCCTGAGTCAAATAAATGTATAACATATAACTAGGGACCCATGGGTCTCAACGCTCAGCTGAATTTGTCAATAAGGTCTTGTTTTTGAGCTTTTTCAAAATATGGGTCCTGTGATCAGTTTGAAGCAAACCTGTCTACCCAAACTGGAGTTATCATCTGGAAAATAATATGTGCAAAGATGGCCCCCATGACCTTGACCCTAGACCTCAAAATCCACAAGTTTCCCGCTATCGGCAGGTGAGCAATATCTGGAAGGTTTGGGATGAAAAGTATGGCTTAAAATGCATCCACAATCTTTTTAAAGAAGTGGTTCCTGTGACCTTTACCTTTGACCTCATGACCCCAAAATTAAAAAGGGTTCTTACATTATTGGTGGATCATATAAAAGTAAAGATTGAAACCAACATGTCAATCCAAAATGGTGCTGTCATCCAGAAACAAATATGTGGATAGATGGGCCCCTGTGACCTTGTGACCCCAAAATCAAACAGGTTCTTCCCCTATTGGCTGGTCAGTTATATGTACAAGATGGAAGGATTGGGATGAAATGTTTGGCTTAAAATGTATCCACAATATAAGTCAAGTTTGAAATCCATAAGTCAATTCAAACTGGAGTAATTATCAGTAAATAATTGACAGACATATGGAAAGTCAAACAGATGAAAAGACATGGTGATTAAAATAGAGCATCTGCTGATTTAAGTTGTGAATCTGATAGCCTCAGCAAGATCTGTCAGTCTCAAAACAAAAGGAAAAAATGCATCAAAAATAGAAAAAATACAGATGGCACCATTCTAAGTTCTAGGCTATAGGTTGCAGGAGCCATTCCTCTGACTACTGAGTAAATAATGTCTTACCTCGCACGTAATTTGTATGAGACAGTCGAAAATGTAGCAACACAGTTCACAATGACTGCAATATATTCAACAATGCAGGACAGCAATAGCAGTTTATGATGTCAGTAAATGTGATGTCAGAAGTCATCAACCTTTGTGACGTCAGTATTATGTTGTAAGCAGCTCTCGCTACCATGGGCATGGAAGACCTTCTGTGTAGGAGTGTTTTGGGGGCTCATTATAATAATTAGGTTAAAAGGGCGGAGCATTTGGGCTGTGGTGGATAGGTCAAGAAGGTAACCAGTGCTTAGAGCCATATAACATACCTCCGAACTATCCAGAATGAATTCTTCTACAGTTGTTGCTTCAAGCTGCAAGTGGTCAGCCACCATACTGAGAACACACCGGTGCACAGGGCCAATGATCACCCTTCGGTGGTCTCTTGAATCTTTGGCACGAGCCTATATTCAATTTGATAGACAGATTTTAAACAAATTGAAAATTTGGATTATACTACTATATATGTAAGCAGACTGGAAGCAAACATACATTGTATAACCATAGATTAATGATGATCTTGGCTTAAATGTTTACGGTAAATGTAATGTCAACCAAGTTTAATGTTAATAGCTTTCTTGATGAATGATAATAGCTTCTTATACACAGCAAAAATATGGGATGGGTAATGTTTAAACAATTTTTACTAAGAAATATATACAAATATACAAGGTATATCACATTTTATTATTGAAAAAAAAAACTTGATAAAAATGTAATATGAAAATGTCCAAAACCTCCTGGGAGATAGACAGAAGCAGTGTCTCTGGAGGTCCTCAAAGCAACTTCTCAATAACTCACCAATTCACCCTTGAAGCATTTCACAAATTTCAGTTTGATGTCTCTAATTTCACTTTATCAGTCAAAAACTATGTTCAAGATGTCAATGAAATCTCCTTTTCCTCAAATGGAGATGATTAATTTGGACAATTTACTGCAAAATACATCTGTGTAAGCAACATTTCACAGGACTCCCCTATTACAGTACTATTGCATTATGCATGTGATTTTCAAAAGTTATAAAATCTGTCAAGACCTAGAGAATTTCTGGAGAGTTTCATGTGCTCAGATATGCCATTAAGTATAAGCTTAGAGAAATTTTAAGTGCAAATATAATGACAGTTGGTCAGGACTGTGAATACATGTATTCTGTTAATATTACCGGTATACGCATGGTTATCTGGTGGATTGACATTTAATCACTGACCAGTATTTATAACATTTTCTAAACACTCTACAGGATTTGCCAATTTTCTGATCACTAAATACAAAACTACAAAATGTGAACAATCAACCAGCATGACCAGAACATAATCCTTTTTCATAAAAAATCATGAGAAACTGCTACATTATCTGAAGAACAGTTAAGTTATATTATGCCTAGTTGACCCCCAGGGAACCTGCATAAATACCTTAATTATTAACATATGATTACATACAATACCCTGGGACAGGAAATTAGTGGGCAAATTTTACTTATGGCAAGATGACATAATTTTAACTGCAATCTGTCTAATAATCTTCAGTGAAATAACTTAACAATATAAGTGATGGAACCCATACCTGTTTTTCTTTTGTATGTTCCAGTGCAGCCTGCATACCAACCACCATGCTGCGCCTTCTGCCTCGTGGCACAGTCTTAGGAGGAGTATCTGCATCCATTTTTTTGGTAAGGTTCATTCACCTTCCTATACTTGTTATATTCATGGTCCTATCAAGTGATAAAATGGTCAGAATTAAGTTCAAAGTTGTGTGATCTGTCAGCAGTCCTTTATCAGCATACTACCAGTTCTGGTATAACACAAAACAAGTTAACCCTCAAGACAAAAATAAAGATGTTCCAAATTTGAATGAAATCTGGTTATATTTAGGTAATATGCAGTGGAATGTGACTGACAGATGGTAAAACAGTGACAAACACATAGTCAAAAAGCTAATAATCTGATCTGCTCTTTAAAGTGACCACATTTGAATGGAAACAAAGTTATAATCCAGGGCCAAATGCATTGTGGATTTCAGTTGAGGCTCTGTCAGATGGACAATAGTGAATACCATCCAAGTTACCTAAATCATATAGTAAATAGCAACCATTTTACTGTTCCAAAATAAATTTTTAAAAATTATTGGAAAGTTATCATCGGCAAACCATGTGTAATGGAATTTAGCTATGAGACTCTCTGACAGGGCAGACAAACAGCCAAAAAATAACTCCTGTCGAAGAAAACCATACAGACTTTACATCTAAGAAATGAAATGATACTGGATAATTTAATATTTACACAAGATAAAACTTTCTGGACCGACTCAGAGGAACAGACATTTCATTTCCCCAATTCAAATCATTTCAGTTGTCAAACCAAAATGCAATGACACGTATAAAGAACAAGGCTAAATTTTGGTATAGCAGATTGAAAAATGAATACAAATACTTGCAAAATTTTGTTACATAAACCTTTGCTTTGTGATTTACGTTCAATGCCAAATCACAAGTGTTGTTGAAGAAACCAGTGTAAGAAGTGACTTTTTCTTTGTCATGCTTTTTTTTAAATATTTTTAAAGTAAAAGGAGTGTCACATATGGTAAAGAATTATTTTCATTCATGTTTAATTTAATTTTTTTCATTTATAAAAAAATAAAATGCTTTGTGAGATAATGATATTAAATCATTCAATTTCGGCAGGAATATCAATGTGACACAGTAATATTTTGCTTGCAGTTCCGATTCATTTTAAAACTATACCAAATTTAAAATTCTTTCCATTCATAATATTATTCTGGGCATTTGAACAATGCTATTATAACATTGTAAGATTAAAAGCATCAAACAAATCCTACATTGTCACTGGCCCTAGGCAACAGAAATACAGGAAAATTGTGGTTACATCAGCTTTGACACTGACTGATTATGCTATGCTTATATTGCACAAGTTTTTTAGGGGCTTTAAGTAATTATGGAAAATATTTGTAACTATTACCTGCGAGGTCTACACAACACAAAATATAAATTCTGTAACTATTAAAATAAGTATTGTAAATGTGGGCATTGAATGATTTGAGGTAAAGTAATTATCATTTATATATATATATATATATATACACACACACACAATTAATGAAGAATAGTCATTATATTAATATAATTTGTTTAAAGGTGTGTGTGCGGTCCCCCTAAACACCCAAAACACCGGTGTTTTGGGTATCTGTGACAAAAACATCACGAAACACCCACTTAACTTCAAACCTGAACCCAAAACGTAATACCAATCGATAAATAATCATCAGGAGCCACTATAGAACGCGGGCTTCGCTTGTATTGAGGAACATATATAAAATTGTCACCTCTTACTCCCTATTTTAACTCCTACTTTTCCCTGTAGATGTCCCTACACTCAACTCTTCTAACATAAACTGATAAACAACTACTAAGCATCAGAAGTCGCCTGAATCGGGAATCGAACCTACAATCTCTGGACTAGGAGCCCTACACGCTACTAACTGAGCCGTGAAGACGAGATACCAGCAGGAGCAAGTTTTGTTCATTTATATCTGCGATTGAAGAGGCATCTATCGCGAAAATGGGAAACCATTTACTATTTTAACAGGAAAATCAAGCTTTAGGTTGGGGCTCCGCCCCCACACCCCCGTTCAGACGGGGAACCCAGGTTCCCCGGACCCCTCCTCCTCTAATATAATAAACTCCAGCTATGAGCAAAATTAAATACAGGAATTTTGAGGAAAATGATATGTATCGGCCTTTTCCAGGAAACAATTTATTATGCGACACCCGTTTTACCGGCGGTAGGCTGAAGCCCGGTTTCTATAGTTCTGCCAATCATCATATGGATATATATCTGCAATTTTGTTTCACAAATTTATGACATAGAGATAAAAACAAGTGTTTTGTGCCGTAGTCGGTTCACCGGCGCCCACTGCAGCCATTTATGCCAGCTATGACCCTGCCCCCTAGTGGCGCAAGTCACAATCAGGCAGCACACTTGTCAGTTGTACAAAACACCATTGCTTTCTTTTGTTTTACAGAATAGTGGCACAATTCCGCGTTAATATATGCAACAGATGATGATTTATTAACTGATACCAGTGTTTTGCTTCAAGTTCAAATTTAAAAGGGTGTTTCGTGGTGTTTCGTCACACGTACCCAAAACACTGGCGTTTTGGGTGTTTAGGTGGACCTGTGTGTGTGTTGGGGGGGGTGATGGGACTGCTCTTTTGATCCACACCCCATGTGGGTACATGTTTGTGTCATCGTTACAAACCATACATTAGCAAAAGTATAAACCACTTGACCACCGCTGCAAGCACCTTGCGGGCCAAGCGGCACAGACTGAAGGTGCCAGTGTAGCTAACCAAACATCCTGTCAATAATATATATCTTATATTATATAAAACTTTTACTATAGCCAGGGTATAGCCAATTTACGTAACATGTTTCACTGACGGCAGAAGGGAACAATGTAACGAACTAGTCATGTCCACGACTGAAGTAACATACGTATGTAAATCAACGTCAGATCCTATGACCAGGAGTAGGACCGACCTTCCGAGAATTTTTCGAATTTCCTAAAACTGGGACTAGTCGGTAGGAGGAATTTATTAGCTGACTGGTCCCATGGAACCCGCCCACCCACCCAAGTACGCATTCCGAGGTCGGGCTAAGTCTGGGTTATCGAAACAGTAACTTCTCACGCCTCCAAATCTGGACAATACACATAAACCTAGCATACGGGAAAAGCTGACACAAATTCTGTGAGATGCTTACCACATGTGTGCAGGAATAAGTGTAATTTCAATGCGGCTCTAGGTGAAACGTTTTCTCCTACCGTTGCGGTTACTGTCGGAGAGCGCGTCGAAGTATTAATCCGCGACAAAATCGGAAATGTTAAAAAAGGATCAGAAGCAAAAGATACAGCACCATTTTTCATGAAACCGCATATAAAGTTTACTCAGATTTTTTAATGACAGGTCTTGTTCATATGTTCCGACATTAAAAATCAAAATGCGACCGTCCTTTTTTTCCATGCGGAAAAATGTGAAGTAATGTGACAAGACGCCGCGACAGCAATGTCTATGAAATGTGTCAAAACAGCATAATTTCTCGTTACCAGATAGATTTTATATGTAAAGGCTATAATTTCTAAAATTAAACATGATAAATTCGATCAATAAAACAATTATATCTGACCGAAAGATACGATGAAAATGCCTACTAGAAAAATGCTGAGCGTTGCCCATATAGATATCTAGAGCAGAAGGTGTTTTTTTAAAGAAGGATCATTCTGTATTTTTTTTCCAGTGGCAGTGAAGTTCACTCACCGGACCTTTATTACTCGATAGTCTTAGTCATGCCCCATTTCCCACTTACACCACACATAAGATTTACATGGTACTTAATAAAGGAGGCTCTGATGTGCCGATAAGAAGACTTGCTCAATCAAAAATAAATTTTACAATAATGGGAAAGTTACTATTTTAAGCGCCTGATAATGGTCAATAAAATCATAAAAAAAACGCGGTGTAGGGCCTATCGATCAATGTTTATAAACAAATAGGCCTATATTTTTACCTTAAAATCCGTTTCATCCCCTCATATCCACCTGTTTTTAGCTATGAAGAATTTTATTTGTTAAATTTCAAGGTAGAAGAGTAAAGGACCTAATATTCAACCAGATAAATAAATACCTTATAGCTTATTAAAGAAAATTATTTGATATTATGAGAAAACAGTCTATGTTTTACAACAACTGTGTAGTTTTCTAGGACATTATTGAAACATTTAAATTTTTATGAAAATTATCTCCCCCCCCCCCCAAAAAAAAAGGTGGACACAGGTTGATGAAACGGAGTTAAAGAATTAATTAAGGTATATCTCAGTGTCTTTAACTCCAATCGAGTATAATAACATATTTTGTATTAATATATGAATAATAAGAATATATTAGAAATTTAAGATTTCAGGCAGATACGTCAAACTACTCTTGAGTTATTACCATGCACAGATCTATCAATTAAGCTATAGGTCACAATTGTTTGAACTTGTCCGACATCTTAGTGGAAACAGTTGGTGTATCAAATTTGAACAAAACGAAAAGCAGATATTCAAAAGTTATAGGCTAAAAAAAATCCTACGTTTATTCAGTTTTGACATTAAAAATCAAGGTCAAAGTCACTGGTCTTGATAACATCCGAGATATAAGTATAAATACTTTATTTGTCAATTTGAAGCAAATTACAGATTTAATTAGTACTTCAAAAGTTATTGGGTTAAAAAATTCCTGTCTATTCGCAGATTTGACCTTGAAGACCAAGCTCAAGGTCACCAGTCTTCAAACATGTCTGACATTTTGGTGGAAATAATGTGTGTCAAATCTGAAGAAAAAAAGGGTATTTCCAATTTATTGGGTTAAAAAAATCTTCTATATAGGCAGATTTGACCTTTTAATTACGTCAAGGTATAGGCCTAACAATTTTCCAAACTCATTCGACAACTTGTCATATGACTTTTCATATAGGCCTATCTTTCATTCTGATTTTCAGAAAAAAATACATCTTTCGGGACTGAGGTAAAACCAGAGAATCCCCGGCTTTGGATGGGAATACAAGTAATTGTGGATCATATATTATTAATATGCAAACGTAGGGGCGGATCCAGGATTTAGGAAAGGAAGGGGTCTTACCTAGGAGCTATAGGACTAATGACAAACCCTAAACAAAGTCCCAATGTCCAGAATGGGGGTGGGGGCAAAAAATGCCGCAAAAAAATTGGTTTAGGCCCTTGTAAAAGGTTGCGGCGACTGAAACACCGGGGGGGGGGGGGGGGGGGGGGGGGTCCGGAACTCCTGAAACCTCCCTCTGGATCCGCTTCTGAAACGCAAGAATAAACATTTGCTATTTAAGTCTTAACATTGTCAGCGGGCTAACCACGTTACATGATAAATATAGCCTAGCTGAAATCACGCTATTAAGTTGAGCAACGTATTTTAACGTTTATATGAAGTAACTATAGTTGAAATGAAACATTTTCAATGTTGAAATGGAGTTGATGTACAATAAAGTTGAGAGATTCTTGACACAACGTTAAGACAAAAAATGTACGTTTTCTTAATAAACCTTGAATATACCGTATAGTCCTGGGGTCAATCTCCAAACAGGCCCTATAAATTTCGAGTTTGCTGCACCCCCCCCCCCCCCCCCTCATTATTAGGTTTGATGTCATTTTTTGTTAAAGTGATTTCATGGAGATCATATTTCATAACATTACCCCCCCCCCCCCGGAAAAGTGTCCCAAAGCTTTAAATCGGCAATTTTATAGACTAACCTCAAAACATATTTTTTTTTAAATACATGGGTTAATGTCAAGTGTTCACTTTACGAAAGTGTTATGTGAAGAAATATTTACTGCTAAATTCAATCAGAGCCACCAGTAAACCTAATTTTGATGTGCTGAATCCATTAAAATTAATTTCGAAACTCTATTTCAAATTTTGACCATCAAATTTTAAATTAAAAAATGAATATAAAAAAGGCATATAATTTTAAAACCTTGCTGTTATTTGGGATATAAAGAGGCAAGATTAGTCCTAATCATCAATTTGGTGAGCCAAATGGAATTAAAATGTTATTGTTTGTTATTCAGCGTATTTCAAGCCTGAAAGTTTACAATTTAAAACTATTTAAAGTATTTAAATAAGTGGTTATTTGTTTAGAATCAGGGTATACATCATCTTCTGCATGCGGGCAAGTAAAACTTTGATGTATACATTCCATATGAACGGCTTGGGACAATTTGTTTGTGTTTTCTTTAATTCGACTGAAATGATGTAACATATGAATTTTAATTTATATATTGAAATGAATATAAATTTAAATATGAATATCACAAAGCATTTATTTTTAAAACCTTACTATTGCTTTGGATATAAACAGTCATAATGAGTCCTAATTATCAATTTGATCTAATAATTTAGTCAATTCAGTCCCACGTCTCATTTTAAATTTAAAATTCACTATTTTAAGATAGTTAATTGGATAAAACAAAAATCAAATAACGTTTTTATTTTGAGTATTAAATGTTTTTTTGAGCTGAAGCACATATGAATTATGGTGGGTCTATTCCACTGATACTGCATGGACAATTCATTTTTTTATATTTCTAAAATTTGTTTAAAATCTAGTTTAATTTAACAAGATTATGCTTAAACCCTGAATTGTAGAATTTTAATTTGAAATATAAAAAAATGAAAATTAGTATGGAAATTTACAGTTGTCATGACATTTTGCTTAAGATTTGTATTTTAATGAGGTATTTTTCCCGTTTATAACCAAAATATAGTACATTTAAGCTTCTGAACCCGGCAGCATATAGCAATACGTTTTCACACAAACGACATGGACATGTTTAACTTTCATTTTGAGAAAAATAATATTAAAAATTAGCATAAAATCTTATGGACAAAACCAATAAAATGGTGTCATATCATTTCGGATCTATAACTTACAACATAGTCCATTTGAGCTTAAAATATGCACATGTTGGACGTACACGTCTATATATTAAAGCCGGCAGGACAGCAAGGGCATTTTGATTTATTTTGGAAATAAATATATAGCTTTTCTTTCTGGTTTTAGTTTTTCAAACCCTCTTTCAATGAAATTCTTGTCAAATGTCTGGCTAAAGTTAATCCGTTACAGCATTTTTATCTGCAAATTATTATTGAAATGTTATAAAATATGTTTATACGTTATCATTTTGTGTTAATTTTGTATTATGTCCGACAGAAAAGCAAAACTTTAGTGTAATTATTCCACTGAAAAAAAAATCTTATTTGTATGGTTTTTTTTACTTCCGTTAGACTTAGTTTATCAAATTTAAATCTCAAATTTCCAATCTATAAATAAAAGTGTAGGTAAGCATTAAGAAGAAAATCTTATTTTTGACAAATTTTAGGCCATAGGCTTTGTGTGAGAAAACTGCCGAACCCAGAGGAGAGCAAAGTTTTTCTTTACGTTTAGCTTAAACCAATTTAAATCCTAATTTTAAATTATCAAACGTTTTCTTGATTTTATAGTAATTTGTGTAAAAGCCTTAAGGCATGGTACCCAGGTGACCTGATTACTAATGGTCCTGTTTACTGACCATTATTTACAGTTGGGATCATAAGTTCCGAAAACTTCAGAGTTAGACACTCACAGACTGGATATGGCTGGTATAAAAATCACGTTTTGTATACAGATGAAAGGTTAAGACTTATTGAAAAGGGAGATAATCAGATAACAATATGGATCAAATTGGCTTCTCTGGCTCAGGGGTAGAGCACAGGACTCAAAGCCGAGAGGTCGTGAGTTCAAATCTCAGCCGAGGCGGTGAGATTTTCACGGTCGGCCCCCACGCAAATTGAATACTCTTAATGAGAAGGCTATGACCCGCAGGTGCGAATGACACCGGGCCTTGGTGACACCAGGATACAGAAATAATCTGATAGGAAGCGAGTGCTTCCGCCCTGTCACGTAGTCCCAAACCGAAATGGAATTCTGCAGGTGTACATATTTATTAGATAAGAGAGCATAAAAAAATGGAGGCGGTTACTTCCACCAAAAACAATTATAAAAAAAATAATAATATGGATTAATGTTATACAATTGTTCTTTCTTCTGTTAATTTACATTACCAATTGTCATCTGTTCCATAAAGCGTCTCAGATTAAACTATTAATAAGATTGAAAAAGATATAAAAGCACTGAAAAAAAAGATATAAAAGAACTGAAAGGCAAGAAGTGAATGATTCTTTCATATAAAGTGGTTTTATTTCTTTTAGCTCCGATGACTTTTACTCGGACTTAGTTTCGTGGCTGGTCTTTTTAAAATATCTGTCCACCTATGAAACTGCAAACAGAGGGATTTCTTTACAAATCTTCTTGGACATACTTACATACTTTGCAAGGAAACAGATATTCGATCCACGCGAAAGATGCAAATATATGGCCCAATCAATCCTTAAGAATTTCAATAAAGTTTACAAAATTTAGTGATTCGTTTGAGTAAGTGTAAACAGGAGATCAGCTCCAAAGCGATGGCTTCACTGATTATCTCAGAATTTGATGTGTCGCAAGTTCTTAGATATCGTGGGCAGATACCAAAAATGATGGAGTTTTGTTGTTTTACAATAAAAAGAAAGGGGGGGGGGGGTCAGAAATATAAAAGAATGATTAACAAACCACATAAACCACAAAAAGGCTTATCTGTCATGAATAATCTTAAGGTCAAATGTTCTTTATATTTTGGACTCTCTTTTGATTATGTGCTATATATTATTTCATTCACGATGGGGGTGGGAGTGGGGGGGGGGGGGGGCAGTATAGCTGGCAGTGTACAAAGATTCACAACAATACGGTTCAACCTGCTCCAGGTCAAACGTCTACTATAAGCAGTATATTATTGTCAGTTATCGTTTTGCGGAATTAACGCATGTATAATTAAAAGATATATGTGAATACCCGAAGACATTAAAGGACCATCAAAGGTTCAGTATGACATGCATGATGTGCGATTTTAGAAAAAGCGCTGGTCTAGGGTGCCTCTGTCGAATAGTTGCGAACGTGGCCAAGGTATATATTATATCAGTAAAGAGGTATTCTCTCTCAAATATTCAACAGAGTGAAATTGTCATTAAATCGGAAATACAACAGCTGATTTCATTCATCTGCATCTGTCTCAGTCATTCGCCGTTCATAGTGACCAGTACTTTAGAACCATCATGCAAAACTAATAAAAATAATTAATGTCTTTAAATTTCTGACAATAATATCCATGGCTCAATATGGTACTGAAAAGGAGAGCAAAACTAATTTGATAACAAGAGAAGTTTATTATACCGCGTTTCCTTTTTCAGTGTCTTTGGATTCTTTGACCAGTCCCCAAGTTCCGATTTCCTGATAGCAATGACTACCTCTCCTGTCAAATCATGTTTACAGCCATCATGACCCCCTGACCCACCTAATGACTTTGTCTAAGAGTTGAACAGGTGTTTGGTTTATAATTAATCAAATAAATGGGCTGCCTAATCTTTCTTTGTTTTTTTTTGTATGTTCACAATCAAAATTAGGATTTGGCCTGGTATTCTGATGAATTCTGGATTTTTTAAAAATTATATGTTGAGAATAAAAGTAAACTTTGACCATTTATTTTATTCCAAAATGTATAAGGAATGGACAATAGAACCAAATGTATTCTGCCCAAGTCTCGCGAAATAATCGGTATAAATATAGAAACTCTAGGAGGTTTCAATGACAGATTTCAGTCAGAGGTTACAATCAAATATAAACAAACAGTGTTTTTAATTATTATTTAAATGATTAAGCAAAAAATGCAAGTATTTCTGACGAAAATAAAATCTAATTTAAATGTTTCAATTTCAAAATTATGAGTAGCAGCTCAACTATGGTCTTTATTATGTTTAACGAACAACACTACATGCAAATGCTCATATTCAGATTTGTTTTATGAAACTCAAAATTACATCGCCTCCCAGTGGTTTTCATCCAAAGAAGGGTATCTCCAGTTTGGTTGTTTTTTTTTTAATTTATTTTTTAAACTTTGGGGCGTATTTTTTAAGCGATTACTTTTGACGGGTCACTTCATATTATAAAAGTTAGTGCTATTTTCCTCAGATAATGCCTGTGTCACAAAACTCATAAAATAAATAAAAAAATAAATTTACATCCTAAATATATGCATAGTTATAATTCTAAATGCTAAACGTTAAAGAGTGCAAACCAAAAATGTGTTGAAAGCAATTATATCCCTGGGTTTGTTCATAAAATTTATATTTAAACTGCATCTGAAGTGACTTTTTTTACAAATGCCATTTAGACTTTAAATTTTGTAAATTTTTATTTCTTTTTAATTTAAAATTTCATGTTAAAACTTCCAATTTACTAATGTAACTTCAATTCAGTCGAATTTAAGAGTACACAACGTATTGCCCCTTGTCGTTAACATGGAATGTGAACATCAAAGTTTTACTCTGCCCCAAAAGCTGATGTATACTATAATTATAAACAATTAAATTACTTATTTAATTACTTTAGGAAGCTAAAAATTGTAAACTTTAAGGCTTGAAATACGCTGAATGACAAAAGTAAGGTTTTTAATCCATTTGGCTCATCAAATTGATGATTAGAACTAATCTTGCCTCTTTAATTTCCCAAATAACAGTAACGTTATAAAATTATATGCCTCTTTATATTTTAAACTTTTAATTTAAAAATGTGAAGGTTAACATTCAAAAATAGAGTTTTGAAATTAATTTTAATGGATTTAGCACATCAAAATTAGGTAAAATGGTAGCTCTGATTGAATTTAGTTATAAAAATATCTCCACATAACAATTTCGTAGAGTGAACCCTTGACATTAACCCATATATTTTCAAGAAATTATGTACCGAGATTAGTTTTTAAAATTGCCGATTTCAAGCCTTTTGGACACTTTTCCAGAGGGGTTATGTTTTGAAATATGATCTTCATGAATCTCTTTAACAGAAAATGGCATCAAACCTAATAATGACGGGGGGTGCAGCAAAACTTAAAATTTCAAGATTGGCCCCATGCAGGACTTGTATATATACCCATACGCCTTTGGCTCTTCAGATATACTCGGGGGCCCTTGTTTTCTGCAAGAAGTTTGACCTTGTATACGGAACATCTAAATGATTACGACTGAAAAGAATTTAATGAAAAGAAAAATGCTGCTGTAAATTCATCGGTGTCACGATGTCATTTTCCAGCCACATGTTATAATCGTCCGAAAAGTATTTACTTAAAAAGATATAGCAAAGGAAAAATAAAAGAAAATCAATCGGTGACGGAACCTATAATATTGGTTTCATTCATAGCAGTTGTACGAAGTCGAGCAACGCCATGCAGACTCTGGAAACCTTGCGCCGCGTGAATTATATATATAGGCGCATATAGGCCTAATGCGTGTGAGCGAAGTAAAGGTCTGAATGGGGCTATAGCAAACTTGTGAATATTCATTACAGAATTTGCATTCATATTAAAAGATGTGGCAAACGTAACTAATATGAACAAAGGAAGTTCTGAATATGAGCATGAGTGTAGAACACACGCCATTTAACCTTTGGACAGGTTAAATTTATCAGTAAAACAGAAGTATGGTGGGTTAAAAACTACCCGCAATCAGTAACAGGTAGTCAAACGTAATAATGTGACTGATATATCCTGTGCCAGTAACATCCACTTGCCCGCATTTTACAGCAGGTGGTCGCATGGACAGGTTTGACTAATATCTAATATATATATATATATATATATATATATATATATATATATATATATATATAATGAATATACATATGATAAATGTATATAAATTATATAAATAAATAATTTATACATATATAATAAATAAATAGGTGCAAAAATGTTAAATATTTATATTATTTTTATTTTGTTTATATATTTATTTATTATATATGTATAAATTATTTATATACATTTAAATTTATATACATTTATCATATGTATATTCATTATATATATATCCATGCAAACAATTATGGTGATCACTGCATTAGTTTTCAGATACTTCAACTTTTGTATCAAATTTTCCATTATTCTCAGCTGTACTTTGGAGTGCCACAGCTCAAAGGATATCGGTAACAGAGACCTAATTTCAGGTTTCCATGGAGACTTTTTATTGGTCACCCTGTGTGTCAAGAATGAAGATTCTAGGTCCAGTCGTTACAATTTGAAACAAAGATTTAGGACAATGTGTAAACAATGTGACAATATATAAGAAGTATTGTTCCCAATACGTTAAGACCATAAACGGGTATATCCATGTCGCGTGACAAAAGTTAAGTGAACATAGTTTTGATGTAAGAAATACATATTTAAATATTTTGAAAATTATAAGAGAAATATTCTCTTAAAATAAGAGAAAACATATATGTGTTGAATGCAGAGTCGGGGAAGGGTAAGGCCTACGGCCCAGTATGTGGCATTTGTTACTCACAAAACCATAAATTCCTCAAAATCATTGTTCTTTGGGAAAATACGTTTTATTTATGATACTTCAAACAACACATTATAGATTTGTTTCCTTCAGAACTGCACCGTAATCCTGACGACATTGTATGTGATAATGCATTGAAGTCTTTATATATATATATATATATATATATATATATATATATATATATATATATATATATAAATCTGCACGGTGAGGAGTCACCAATATAAAGGTATGTTAGAGTACTTAGGTCAAGGGATCCTCTTATTTTGATAGTTAAGAGATGGGGAGAGATATGTCTTTACGCTGTATCTACAGTCTTTGGAATACACTTCCATACACCTCCTAGTAGCATTAGAAAAAAAAAACGAACCCACTGGCGCTATATAAAAATATACTATCCGCCTACCGGAACGATGGCGTCAATTTCTCTTCACGGGTGTAAGGTGACTCGCATGCGTGGGAGGCGTTAGGACAACTTTTTTAATAAACACACACACATACATATCTTTCATTGTCTGTGTGGCACATTTCATAATACACTAATTGAGTATAAGGTTTTAAATTATAAGATATTGTGTTTCCGGTAAACCCGGTTTAGATACATAATATTTCAAAGTAAACTCAGAAATGGAACCAAAGTCTATTATTCTTATTATTAATATATTTCATTTCCTTTAGAAAAATATTATACTCTCAGTACCATGGGGATGAATACATTGACCATCCCCTCTCGCTTGAAAGTGGAAAAACATGGAGACGGTGTTTCAGTTTGGGTTGTGAGCCCACATGAATACTATTATGTCTATTCATCATTCTTAGCATAATATTGAGATTATGGGCCGTTTACCACAATATGAATGCAACCTGATGCAAGACCACTGCGATACATTCCTCGTTATTTCTTGGATCACGACTCGTGTAGGCTTACCAGCCCAATTATCCGATTGCCTACTGAGTCGGGTTGTCACGGCTAGATTTTGACTCGAACAATTCTTAAACAGCAAAGTCGTACTCTTCCGAGCGACGTGCACTCGCAGAGCACTCGAGACGATCCGCCCCAGACACTGCTGAACGCCTCTTTTTACACTTTTCTGGCGGAAGCTCGTCTGGCAGGCGGTAGCACGTCAGGCAGGTCCCCCCTGGGTATACTAAACCGTCAACATAATCGTTTATTTTCCGCCCCGCGTGACAAAATACCTTCTCATAATACCTGTCAGATTTAAGAGTCTTTAAGCCGCCCCCCCCCCTCCAAAAAAAAGTTTCCTTAATAATTTAATAGATCCAACAACATGTCATGCGAAAAAGATCAATAGACCAGCTATTCAATACCATTCATATAAAGATAAATCGTCGTATTGTTGATGAAGTCAACCATGAGATCGCGAGGTGAGTCACGGCTGTAGAACTAGCTAATTTAATAATGGTAGGTTCCTCACGCAAGAAAATTGGTCAATTCAGCAGGCCCTAGTATTAAAACAGCTCTCGCAACTGAATCTATACCTGGAAGTCATAAGAAAACAGGTACTTTGATATCAAGAGAACCAACAAAATGCCATGCGAAAAAAAGAGACTATCTATTTTTAAATAATGATGTAGCGAAAACTTAAAAATTGTCATCTTTGTTGATGAAGTCGACTGTGAAATCGCGAGGTGAGTTAAGGCCGTAGAACTAATTAATTACATATTGGTAGGTTCCACACACAAATTAGTCAAATCATCTAGACCTAGTATTAAAACATCGCTCTCAACTGAATCTAAATATCTTTAATCTTTAATTTAGGGAAGTTGTGAACTTGATGATGCTTATTAAACAAAACTGTATATTATAAGTTACTACACTAATACATGGATTGTAAGATATTATCTTCTAGATAATTCATTACAGGTATTACCGTATCCATAATTCAACCAGTTTCCAACGGCTGCCCCCGCCCCACCCAAATCTCGATATGAGCGCACCCTAACGGAGGCAATTAAATGCAGATGAGATTAAACGGCCACTCCCATGCATTGTTTCGCATGACGAATGAACCTAATTTTCTTTGTATGTTGCATTATGAAGAATAAATAAGAGTAAATAAGAGAAAACAAATGTGTTGAATGCAGGGTCGGTGACGGGGAAGGCTAACGGCCCGGCATGTGGCATTTGTTACTCACGAAACCATAAATACCTCAAAATCATTGTTCTTTGGGAAAATACGTTTTATTTATGATAATTCAAACAAGACATTGTAGATTTGTTTCCTTCAGAACTGCACCGTAATCCTGACGACATTGTATATGTGATAATGCATTGAAGTCTTTTTGGTCTGCATGGTCAATTCCCTGTTTGTACCAAACCTATCATACAGCAGGCCTTTAGTGTACATTTGAACACAGAAGCTATATCCCCTAAGGAAAGCAGCTAAAACGGATCTGAGGAAAGATAAGCACCTGCGGCGTTACCTTGAGCATAGATGGCGAGCATTAAAACTGGGATTAGAATTAACTATTGGAATTAACTATTAATACTATATATATATATATATATATATATATATATATATATATATATATATATATATATATATATATATTTACAAGACCTACAGGCCCTATGCGAATCTGTGCAATGGGATTACACCAGGTATAATGTTTCAATGCTGGACCATTACTTTTCAAGAACATGTGTAACATGTATATGAACAATGCAGTTCTAAACACTTTGAACAAGAAACAATTACACAAACATCACTGCTTAAATTCTGGCATGGGTGCACACAACACAAAAATGATTGTAGCTTGCACCACCAGTCTTGTATACAACAAAGAGATATATACATATGCCCAATGTCAGACGTAGGGGCCTGGACAGCTGAGTGGTAAAACGCTTGGCTCTCTCCACTAGCGACCCGTGTTCGATTCCAGGCGTGGCCATGAGAGTGGGTTGTAGTTGCCCGTCCAAGGTCGGTGTTTTTTTCCGGGTACTCCGGTTCCTCCACCCTTGCAGACTGACGAACGCCACCACCGGAGCCATGGAAAGTGCCGCGATTATTTATCTATATATTAATAGCGTAAGGCGATTTTTGTGATTTTCCGTATCTCCTCTGATACTACCGTACGGTTTGCCATGATTTCTGACATACATATGCTCAGGGTTTGTCCGAAGAGATTTCACCCACTTTTATTTGCAATATCTGCGTATTACGTGCATAATTAATAATTTTAATATTTGCTCCCCCACGGGCGCCTCTTTTCTTTGTGTCTTCGGGCCTGGTAACACAATGGCCACAAAGTGTTTGATGGCGGGACAGAGTTTTTCTCCGGGGGCCCTATCTGGGCTTTTCTTAAATTTGCGCTGACCGGCCTGAAATAATCCCCATTGGTGATCCCTTCTCAAAAGGTAACCTCCGCGCAGCGAAAAGGTCTATTGTGCACAAGGAGATCTCGCGTGAGGAAAATGCTCAAAAGGGGGATCTTTCAAAGAATGTAAATTTTCCGAGCGGTAGTGAAAGCAGGGTAGTGTGTAAAACCCGAACCCCACGGTCCCCGGACCCCATGCATAAACCTATTTCCTCATTTTCCATTATTTATACCGACAAAAACACCACTATTGTTGATGTAAGGACAGAGCAAAGTCCCTAAATGTTGCACATTTGTAAATTACCGATTCACTGAAAGATTTATAATTACAAAAATATTTCGATGATAACGGACCTCATTTACTTGAATTTGCCGACTGTTCAATTTTGACGGACCCCAGTAACCACCGCTCACCGCTCAAACCCGAACCCCACGATCCCCGGACCCCATAAACCTATTTCCTCATTTTTCATTATTTATACCGATAAAAACACCACTATTGTTGATGTAAGGACAGAGCAAAGTCCCTAAATGTTGCACATTTGTAAATGACCGATTCACTGAAAGATTTATAATTACAATAATATTTCGATGAAGACGGACCTCATTTACTTGAATTTGCTGACTGTTCAATTTTGACGGACCCCAGTAACCACCGCTCATATTTTTATTTATGACTAAAAGAGGACAAAAATAGCACTAATGTCACACACTAAATATAATATTTGTTATTTTAAATGAAAATATAATAGTGCGGACACAGTGGGGGAGATTTAATTTGAAGTGCACTAACAGTTGAGCGGACCTGAGACTGATATATTAGAGCACTTCCGTATAACAACAGGTTTCGTGCTCCGTTCATAACAACCATTGCATTTCTTGCAACTACAGGTTCCAAAATAATGATTTTGTAAATGTTTTAAATTATAAAACTTTTTAAAACGCTAATATAAAATTATGAATAAAAACTGAGACAGAAATGTAAAGATACAGATACAAACACAATAATAAATCACAAATGTGTCATGGCTAAACGTGATGTCAAATACATGTATGTACTAAAGAAATGGTAAAACAACGAGAAAACAAGGTCCGTGTAATCCGTGAGGTCCGTGCCCCAGTGTCCGTAAGTGGTTTTTATTTATCAAATTTTGTTGCAAAACAGACTTTTTTTAAACCAAACATAATATAAAATATGTCTTTAGATACGATTATGTAAAATATCATGACAAATTACCATGAGAGTTTAAGAATTACAATTTTTTCTTGGGTTCCGGGATCCGGAGTGGTATCCGGGTTTAACACACTGCCTGAACGCAGTGACTGTCTCACTGGAAAACATTGGCTAAGCTTTCAAACAGAAAGGAGTGCGTGATATTTGAAAATATATACAGCCATTAAATGTACCACATAATATAATGCTACCACGAACTTTTGCGCAGCGGGATTGCCCGACCATGTGAGTGCTCAGTTTTTGTGTGTTATAACCGGAATGCAATTATCGAGATCACGTCTCAGCGCTGTACTGTACTACCATGCAAGATAACAGGTTCCTTTACTGGCGGATTCATGTGTGAATTTACATGTCTCCTCTGACACTACGGTTTGCCGTGATTTTTGACATACATATGCTCCGGGTTTGTCCGAAGACATTCCACCATTCGGACAAGAACGTATTCGTCCAGGTCATTCAGACTCCGACACAAGGTTAACTCAGAGACAGAACACTTACACCAAATGTCGGATTCAAAGAGACAGTAACATTGTACACCAAAGACATGAAACCATGACAGCCTATTTGACATCAGAACTAAATGCTCGCCCAAAACCGTGCGTAGCACGGGTAATTGCTATATTAACTATTTGTACAATCCATGTAAAATAAATAAGTTTATATTCATATGTCTAAACCCTCCTGCGAAATAAGCAGGGACATACACTGTGCAAAGATTATTGTAGGTGGCGCCCCGATATGTGTAAATATGCCCAATTTTAGGCTGATGTATCAAATTCCTCTGTAGAAATAAGCAGGCGCATACACTGCAAAAGTCAATGTAGGTGGCACTACCTGTCTTGTAAATGAGAATACCATCAAAGACGCATAGACAGGTCAAAATATCAGGCCAATACATCAAACTTTTTTTTTATTAACAAATACAAGTGAAAACATGCAAAATATACAGAATACACAATTACATACAAAAGAAAACACACTTAATAATAATAATAATATATACACATATAGTGCCTTTATATAATTTTTACTTCATTTTACTTTTGGTTTTTACAAAAAAGGTTTCCTATTTATTTTTTATATATAATAGATATATAGCTAGGGAATTCTCAACTAATTATATTTTAACAATATTTCCATTTTCTTTCATGAATATGTAATTTACCATAACTTTTTGCTGCCTTTTCTTCAATATAAATTATATCACTAAGAAAACATTTAAAATGTCTAAAGGAAGGTTTTTTCTCCTCACACCGAGTGATGTGTATATATATCTCTCTTTGCGATAAGTAAAATGGTATTTAGCGTTATATCTTCATAAGTGCCTAAAATAACATTTTTATATTCAAGTGCTTCAAATTTTAATATTCTTTCCTTTTTAAGTGAGTCAGATATATCTGACCATAACTTCTTTACAAAAATACATTTCCATATGATATGTTAAAGTGTTTCCTCCTCATCTTTACAAAACGTACATTGTTTATCTTCTTTAATACCAATTCTATACAATAATGGATTCAGAGTCAAGCATCTATGCATTAAACAAAATTTAAAATATCTTAATTTTGTCGAGTTTGAATTTTTATAAATATTTTAAAAACCTCTTAAAATCAACTCTTCTTCTATAGCAAGTTCTTCTTTCCAGGTTGAACTTATTTTTCTGGTTTCATATATTTCATATTAATTAAATAGTTGTATACAAATCTCGATGGCTTCTTCTGATTTCTTAATATCTCAATTTTGGGTTTAGGGGAATCTTGAGTTTCTAATTGTTTTAAGTAGCCTTTCCAGTCTTTTGGAATGGCATCTAATAAGCTAACATAATGCAAAAAATTACATTTCCCATGAAATTTATTTTCCAATTCTTTATGCGTTAAAAGTCTGAACCCTATTATATCTTTTCTTATTATATCTCTGATATAATTGCATTTTAATATTTTGATATCTTTATATATAAAAAAATTTCCGTCAATTTTTATGTGAGAGTTACCATATATTTTGGTGTAATACATTATATTTGTTGATCTCATCATAATTAAAATTAGACCATGCTTTTACAACATCAATCCAAAAATTGGATTTAAATTTAAAAACATTGATCACATCTTTTGTCTTAAGGTTGCAGTCAAGCATGAAATCTGCTTTTAGTGCATGCATTAGTAAAAAGCACATGTAATTTTGTACCTACTTTTAATCTTTTAATCCAGGAGACTTTTAAAGCTTGTTCTAGTGCAACTATATCTGTTACATCAAGTCCCCCATTTTCTTTTGACCCGATAAGTGTCATCCATTTGACTCTCTTTCTTCCCTTAGACCACACGAATTCCCGCATCAATTTTGTTACTGTATTTTTAATTCGAGAGTTAGGGGTTGGGAGAACACATAGAAGATATATTAATTTCGATAGAATCTGTGACTTCAAAAAAGTAGTTTTCCCATATGGGGTAAGTAATCGTTTTTACCACAATTTCAAAGATTCTCTCACTTCCTCTATCCTTGTATTATAATTAATTTCTATAATATCATGTATATTTTGTGATATCTTTACATCTAACACTGTTAGAGGTCCTTCTGTAATTTGAATTCCGATATTTCCGAGTTTATCTAAATTGTTAAAATGGTGATTAAGCGGCATAATTTGGCTTTTTTCAATATTCACCTTTTATCCTGATATTTGCTCAAAATTCTTCAATATTTGTAATATAAATTTAACACTTTCTGTATTTTTTAATGTAAAACTAGTATCATCAGCATATTGCGATATAATAAAATTATGATCACCTATCTCAATACCCTTGACCTTCTTTTGATTTCTAATGTAATTTGCTAATATTTCCGAACTGATTATAAATAAAGATGGTGATAAAGCTAGCAATTTGCGGATACTCCCCGGCCAATTTTTTTTTCGGGTCAATCCGTTTTCCATTATTCTGAGGGATACTTTGGAGTCCTATAGCTTGAAGGATATGCCTGGATAACAGAGACCTAATTTCAGGTTTCCACAGACACTTTTCATGGGCCTACTTGCATGACAAGAATGAAGATAGCTCGAAGGATATGGGTAACAGAAACCTAATTTCTGGTTTCCATGGAGACTTTTCATAGGTCTCTCAGAATTTTAAGAATGAAGATTCTAGGTCCAGTCGTTACTATTTGTGGCCTGTTAACAGATGTTCACATTTTTAAAGGTCTCAAAATTGGAGAAAACAATTAATAAGAAATCAAAAAATACAGGTGGCGCACCAGGTTGCAGAAACTGATGAAACATCTCATGATCAATATGTATGCCAAAAATCATGACCATCAGTGATGTAGTTAATGAGATATTGAAGTTTTTGTATGAAATTTTTCACTATTGTGGGGGGTACTTTGGGTCCCCATAGCTCAAAGGATATGGGTAACAGAGACCTAATTTCTGGTTTCCATGGAGACTTTTCATAGGTCTCTCAGAAGGTCAAGAATGAAGATCCTAGGTCCAATTTGAACCCTGTTGACAGATAACTACATCCTTAAAGGTCTGAAAAATAGAGAAAAAAAAATTGTAAAAATTTGAAAAATAGAGATGGCGCCACCAGTCTGCAGAAACTGATGAAACATCTCATGATCAATATGTATGCCAAAAATCATGACCATCAGTGATGTAGTTAATCAGATATTTAAGTTTTTTTAAATGAAATTTTTCACTATTCTTGGGGGGTACTTTGGGGCCCCATAGCTCGAAGGATATGGGTAACAGAAACCTAATTTCTGGTTTCCATGGAGACTTTTCATAGGTCTCTCAGAATTTTAAGAATGAAGATTCTAGGTCCAGTCGTTACTATTTGTGGCCTGTTAACAGATGTTCACATTTTTAAAGGTCTCAAAATTGGAGAAAACAATTAATAAGAAATCAAAAAATACAGGTGGCGCACCAGGTTGCAGAAACTGATGAAACATCTCATGATCAATATGTATGCCAAAAATCATGACCATCAGTGATGTAGTTAATGAGATATTGAAGTTTTTGTATGAAATTTTTCACTATTGTGGGGGGTACTTTGGGTCCCCATAGCTCAAAGGATATGGGTAACAGAGACCTAATTTCTGGTTTCCATGGAGACTTTTCATTAGTCTCCCTGTGTGTCAAGAATGAAGATTCTAGGTCCAATTTGAACCCTGTTGACAGGTAACTACATCCTTAAAGGTCTCAAAAATAGAGAAAAAATAAATTGTAAAAATTTGAAAAATAGAGGTGGCGCCACCAGTCGGCAGAAACTGATGAAACATCTCATGATCAATATGTATGCCAAAAATCATGACCATCAGTGATGTAGTTAATCAGATATTTAAGTTTTTTTAAATGAAATTTTTCACTATTCTTGGGGGGTACTTTGGGGCCCCATAGCTCGAAGGATATGGGTAACAGAAACCTAATTTCTGGTTTCCATGGAGACTTTTCATAGGTCTCTCAGAATTTTAAGAATGAAGATTCTAGGTCCAGTCGTTACTATTTGTGGCCTGTTAACAGATGTTCACATTTTTAAAGGTCTCAAAATTGGAGAAAACAATTAATAAGATATCGAAAAATACAGGTGGCGCACCAGGTTGCAGAAACTGATGAAACATCTCATGATCAATATGTATGCCAAAAATCATGACCATCAGTGATGTAGTTAATGAGATATTGAAGTTTTTGTATGAAATTTTTCACTATTGTGGGGGGTACTTTGGGTCCCCATAGCTCAAAGGATATGGGTAACAGAGACCTAATTTCTGGTTTCCATGGAGACTTTTCATTAGTCTCCCTGTGTGTCAAGAATGAAGATTCTAGGTCCAATTTGAATCCTGTTGACAGGTAACTACATCCTTAAAGGTCTCAAAAATAGAGAAAAAATAAATTGTAAAAATTTGAAAAATAGAGGTGGCGCCACCAGTCTGCAGAAACTGATGAAACATCTCATGATCAATATGTATGCCAAAAATCATGACCATCAGTGATGTAGTTAATCAGATATTTAAGTTTTTTTAAATGAAATTTTTTACTATTTTGGGGGGTACTTTTGGGCCCCCATAGCTCGAAGGATATGGGTAACAGAGACCTAATTTCTGGTTTCCATGGAGACTTTTCATAGGTCTCTCAGAAGGTCAAGAATGAAGATTCTAGGTCCAGTCGTTACTATTTGTGGCCTGTTAACAGATGTTCACATTTTTAAAGGTCTCAAAATTGGAGAAAACAATTCATAAAAAATCGAAAAATACAGTTGGGGCACCCAGGCTGCAGAAACTGATGAAACATCTCATGATCAATATGTATGCCCAAAATCATGACCATCAGTGATGTAGTTAATAAGATATTGAAGTTTTTGTATGATTTTTTTCACTATTCTGGGGGGTACTTTGGGGCCCCATAGCTCAAAGGATATGGGTAACAGAGACCTAATTTCTGGTTTTCATAGAGACTTTTCATAGGCCTCTCAGAATATTAAGAATGAACATTCTAGGTCCAGTCTTTACGATTTGTGCCATGTTAACAGATGTCCACATTTTTAAAGGTCTCAAAAATAGAGAAAAAAATTCGTAAAAAATAAAAAAAATACAGGTGGCGCCACAAGTCTGCAGAAACTGACGAAACATCTCATGATCAATATGTATGCCAAAAATCATGACCATCAGTGATATAGTTAATGAGATATTTAAGTTTTTGTATGAAATTTTTTACTTTTCGGGGGGGGGGGGGGGTACTTTGCGGATTTACCAGAAAAAAAATTGGCCGGGGGGGGGGGGATGTATCCGCAAATTGCTAGCAATTTGCGACCTGGGCCAACAGGAGACAGGGGGTCTGGCTGTCAAAGTAGCAATTTGCTAGAAATTTGCGGATATACCAGAAAAAAAAATTGGCCGGAGGGGGGGGGGGGGGGGTATCCGCAAATTGCTAGCAATTTGCGACCTGGGCCAACAGGAGACAGGGGGTCTGGCTGTCAAAGTAGCAATTTGCTAGAAATTTGCGGATATACCAGAAAAAAAAATTGGCCGGGGGGGGGGGGGGTGGGATGTATCCGCTAATTGCTAGCAATTTGCGACCGGGGCGCCCAGGAGAGAGGGGGCCTGGCTGTCAAGGTAGCAGTTTGCTAGCAATCTGCGGATTGACCCGAAAAAAAATTGGCCGGGGAGTATCCGCAAATTGCTAGCTTTATCACCTTATTTGTTTATAATCAGTTCGGAAATATTAGCAAATTACATTAGAAATCAAAAGAAGGTCAAGGGTATTGAGATAGGTGATCATGATTTTATTATATCGCAATATGCTGATGATACTAGTTTTACATTAAAAAATACAGAGTGTTAAATTTATATTACAAAGATTGAAGAATTTTGAGCAAATATCAGGTTTAAAGGTGAATATTGAAAAAAACAAAATTATGCCGCTAAATCACCATTTTAACAATTTAGATAAACTCGGAAATATCGGTATTCAAATTACAGAAGGACTCTAACAGTGTTAGATGAAAAGGTATCACAAAATATACATGATATTATAGAAATTAATTATAATACAAGGATAGAGGAAGTGAGAGAATCTTTGAAATTGTGGTAAAAACGATTACTTACCCCATATGGGAAAACTACTTTTTTGAAGTCACAGGTTCTATCGAAATTAATATATATTCTATGTGTTCTCCCAACCCCTAACTCTCGAATTAAAAATACAGTAACAAAATTGATGCGGGAATTTGTGTAGTCAAAGGGAAGAAAGAGAGTCAAATGGATGACACTTATCGGGTCAAAAGAAAATGGGGGACTTGGATGTAACAGATATGGTTCCACTAGAACAAGCTTTAAAAGACTCCTGGATTAAAAGATTAAAAG